>CAWUFW010001645.1:682500-1365000 GCA_963921515.1 Calotriton arnoldi | reverse complement strand
CCCTAGTCTTTTTTTCGTACGCCTAGTCAATTTGTTTGTATTGTCTTGTATGCAGACGCTTGAGTTTTCCTGACGCTTGTCTATGTGAGTGATAATATTGTCGTCTATTGTTGTGGAGCTAAGGCACTTATTTGATAGTTCAGGTTTTGGGGAGTCCTTTCCTGCATCCTTTTCTCCTTCACCTGGTAAGGGCTGCATTAATGGTTGAAGTCTAGGCCCCCCTTCAATTGTGTCAGGTCTTACTTTGTCATTTACTATATTTTGTGCCATGGCGGCTTGAGATTCCTTAGGTCCCTTATCATTGTTGGCAGCACTTCTGGTAGTTTTGCTAACTTTTCTACAATATCAGTACAATGGCACTCCCTGGCTACAAGCCCCTTCTCAATATTATCAACTTTAGCTGAGATTTTGACAATCGCTAGGGCTATTCTTTGAATTATGTCCATTTGGATCTTCAATTTGTGTGTTTGCCTGGTGAGTGCATTAGTTGCCGCCGTGAGATTTGTGTTCATTGCTAACAATAACTTGTCTTGGTCTTTGGTGAGATCCAAGCTTGAAGAACAATTGCCATGTAAGTGGTTGTCATATGATTTATCTGACGCATTAATTGAGAGGCTTGGACTAAGTCATTGCTGGTGTGCCACGGGCCCTAGCACCAAAAGGGGCGGATCCGCACCTTCGAGGTCACTTGCACTTGTGGTAGCTAAGCTGTTGTCCAGGTGTCCCCAATCAGTATCCTGCGTGTGTACTTCAACCTCTACCAATTATTAATATTCCTTTGTTTTCTGCTGCGGGCTTTTGTTCTCTGTCACTGCCGTCCGGGTTCCCGCCACTCTCGAGTTCATTAGAGTGGAGCTTGAAATAGAGGATAGCTCAATTAATGATGTTGAGCTAGACCTGGAGGTTGGGGGTCATCTTTCCTTTTGCTATATTGTTTTGAATAATAATGCTGGTAGACTGATTCTCCAATGTATCCATATCTGTTGTAAGAGGGGTCGCTGTCAAGCCGGGAGGAGGGCCCCCACCGATGAAGTTGGAGACACCCTTAGATAAAGTTGGAAAGTACTCAGTGAGTGTCTTGAGCTTCTGCCCTTTGCCGCCCTCATTTCTTCCTTTGGCCTGATATTTTTGTATTGTATAGGTGTGCCTGGGGCTTTATATTCTCCTGAACCTTCCATGTGCAAAATTGGCCTTTGTGAGAGGGCATGCGCTAGCCTTCGAGTTAGCTGAGACAGCCACGTTTTCCGATGCCGTTGCAGTGCTTTTTTGGTTTTTTCTTTGTTGCTTCTGCTTATTCCTCTTCACCATTGCCACTGATCTCCTTTGTAGAAATACTCTGTGGGAAATCTTCCAGCCCTCCACTAAACAAGAGGTCTGTCTTTTCCTCGAGGTAGTGTACGCCCACCTTCGATTGTGATCCCCCGTATGCTCCCAACAAAATCTCTTAGGCTCACTCGCGGTGCATCCTTACTGCTCATTGAAGATTATGAGAAGGCAGCTCTTGGACTCGTGGGAAATTTTATTTTTTAATTGAGGCGTCTGTAAGCTTCTGTAGTCTTTGACCAAGTGTTGAACAGTTTTGAGCTAGCTAAGCTGGCTGTTGTGTTAATATTGAAAAAAAGAAGGATGATGACAAATGCTGAGTTGGCACTCACACCAGAATCGCACCAGAGAGTGGGTGCGGTAGCTCACCCCAAGCTGCACCCAGCCTTGCCGGGCCGCTTCCGCTACCAGGGGGCTTAACCAGATGCGGTGGTTCTAACGATACAGCCACCATCTCTCATGTCTCACTGCAATGGTGCCAGTTGTAGACAATTGTGAATAGTTGTTGGGGTCGAGCTACGCTCCTTCCCCCCCTTTTTTTTCCAGGCCTCGATGGCAAGTAATAAGATGCAGTTTGCTGGCTTAGTAAACGCTCACCTTTCTGGTGCTATGATGCTCAGATGCTGTCCCAATTGCCCGCTTGTTTACCTGCTCCTGCTGAGTTTTTCCCAAAACGTATGCTGCTGCTGCTAAAGTCCAGCTCCCATCCCTGTGGGGGAGAAGGGCGGAGTGGAGCCATGCCACGGTCTACCCGGGTGGCACAATCCTTGTGCACCCCGCTGGCTGTGCTGCCGTGCTGATGAGGCAGTAGTGGTGGTGGTTGAGACTTCCAGCCTCAGCGCCCGCCACACACCAGCGGCGTTAGTTTTTTCGGCAGCGCTTTGACCCGCCGACGAATGCCAGTGCTGGTGCCAGTTGGCGTTGGCGGGTGGTGGCGTTGGCGGGTGGTGGATTGGTGGGTTGTTTGACGGGTTGTTGAAGGCTAAGAACTACCTGGGAACCGCTGCTGCTGTCAAATCTGACGGAGCTTGCGTCTGCTTGCGTACGTCTGCCAGCAGCCAAAATCTCATACTACCAAACTGAAGTCCTCTAAATCTTCTTTCCCCTTATTTTTTATTTTAATTAAAGCACAGAGCTGCTTAATGATTGTACTTTGGCTTCGTTTTTTTTGTTCGTTTCTCCATTTAATTTTTAACTTATTTTCCACATAGCTGGCAACAGTGGGAGGGTCTAGACTACACATGTGTTTTCTGTGGCCCCCTTGGTTTTTAATCTTCTTTTGTTCGGGTTGGACTGGCACACGCATCATCTGAGAAACACATTGACCATCCACCGATGACTTCTCCTGATTGCCTTCTTAATCCAGGAATAGGAAGGCCATGCAGAAGAAATGCACAGTGTATTCTTCCCTGAGGCCATGGACTTCACTGGTTGCACTTAACCTTGCCCTTTTCTCGTTACAGTGCCGTGATTCCTCCTAAACCCCTGTTGCTAGGGAGACAAAGTCAAATACCTTACTCCAGGTTTTAATGTCTACCTTTTTTTGTAACTGAAACGTGACTCCTTCAGACCTTACATTGAGGCTGTGGTCCGCAAATTACAAATCATTACTTGTCTTGACCATGGGTGACAGACTGGTGGGGGAATCACCTTACCAGGAAAACTGATGTTATGGTTGGTTATTTTGCAACCCCGCACCCTTTCTGCATGGTGGAACTTCATATGGGTAAGATAAGTTTTCTTTCCACCTATTGTATGTGTTTTTCTGGGTGTACCCACCTGTCTGCCCTACTGGGTACTTTGGCCTTGGAACTTTGTCCTGACTCTTGTTGGTTTATTGCTTTTTTTTACTCTTGACTTTTAGCTGTGCACTCCTTATCGTTTTTTAGATATGCTTAGATGACAGTAGTTTCCTGCAGACCTACGTTATCCAAAATGCCTGCTTTGCTCTAGGGATCACCCAATTAGTTACTTCGATTTGCTTACTGTGCCAGCCACTCACTGAATCTTATTTTAACACCTCACCATCTCTTATGTCTAACCCAAAGTTCTTATTTACCTGGAAAGATCACCCGTCTATAAGCTTCAGCATACATTTCTCCTCTAGGTCAGTGTTCCTCTCAAAGGGGGCTTGTCTTACAAAAATGGCTATAACAGACTTGACTAACGTCTTGTGAAGGAACATGGCCACTTTCTTTGAGCACTCTTGAGACTATTCTGGAGTTCTTCTTTCGAGTTTACTACAGCTCTGACCAAAATGCACCACCAAAAATGCCACACCAAAAAGCTCTTGCCCTAATAATCCTTGTTATAATGATGACCTAGCAGACATGATGGAACCTTGTAAAAAAGTCGGGCATGAGTAGTGCAAAGAATGCTGTGATCAAGCCAAAAGTCTTCATGCCTCCTTCATTAGAACTAAAATTGCTGCTATTCAAATTGCACGATCGCTAGATTATCAGAATAGGATTCTTAACGAATTTCACTGAGGTGGTATTTAAAATTGTCATTATAGGTATGTATGCACAGTTGTAGACAGGATTTTATTCCTTCATCCAAACAACTTTTTCATAAAAATTGATAAGATAAGTGATCCTTTTGACTAGCCCTAGCTCTAGAAAGTCTCAACCCCTCCCTTCAGAACTCTTCTTTTTCTGCTCCTTTTGCTCTATCTCCAAGTTCTTTTTGTCAACTGATATTAATGTTTCCAAATGATTGTCTGTCGGATTAAGCTCCCCATTTAATCCCAGCCCGGGGAAAAAACATCAGTCTTTTCACCCGTAGAATTGCTCCTATGTGTGTAACATTTTGGTTTCCACTGGCATTGAAGCAGGTTTTAGTAACTCCCTCCTTAAAAGCCCTATGCTGATCCAACAATTTATTCAAACTACTGTCTAGTATCTCTTCAACCTTTCCTACTAAGGCTATCGTATCGTCCGCAAACTCATAACTTTGTCTTTTTGGAACAGCATACCTTCTAGATGCCAGGTCAGGTTTCAGTCTCTTCATGGGATGCATCCATGATAGTGACTGCCTTTGACTTGTGCATAACACTCAATGCAGAAGTACCAGCTTCTCTATAAAATCTGTTTAAAAAATAAAAAAAGTACCACCTCCTCTATACTTCTGTTTGGGGCAGAGAGAGTGAATAAGAGAGGGAGGGAGTATGAGTGACAGAGTGTGCGTAAGGGTGTGCTTGTTAGTGTGCTATATGCTTGTGAGCCTACCATTTATCATGGAATGCTCAAGATAATTCTTGGCTTATGGGGGCATTCAAGGTAACAGACTGTTGCTGGCATATTGGAGGTAATTCTTAGTATAACGTAGGGCACCTGTGGCAACATACAGCCTCCGACACTCTGGAAGTACTACTTGGAATAAAGGGACACTTCTGGCAAAGTTCTGATCTACTGGAGGTAATTCTTGGCCTCGTAGAGTAAATCCATGGCACACTGGGAATGGGGGTCAGCTTGGGGGAAACAAACCATGATAAAATACTGACTCTGAACTTTTCTCATATAAGTCACCCATGATATAGGGACAGTATCAGTGGCAACATTGTGAAACTGGTATATTATATGTAATTCTTGGCATAAGGGGTACCCATGACAAAATGATGGCATTGGACCACTGGAGGTAACTCTTAAGCTATAGGGTCCTTCAATCCAAATTCTGAAAAACGGGGTGAATTTGTGGCAAGTATTACACCCAACAACTTTTGACTGGAAGGAAAATCTACAAAAAGTGCAGGTTAAGGAAATAAGGAATAGTAATATTTCAGGAATGAGAAAACTCTGAAAACAAGGATTAGCATTTGCTCTGGTATCAGGATCTCTGGAAACAAAGGGTGAGCAAAACAGGAGTACTTCTTACAACCAATAATGCAGGATTGAAGTAATCTGTGATCACATGCCTTAGGGGTGAATGAGCAGGTACTTCTAGAAATAGGCTTGGGCAGAAAAAGCCTACAGACTGCCACAAAATCCAGCATGGATCTAGACTGTGAATTCAATCCAGAACTTTTTCCAAGAAGCTGTAATTCAGGACTTATGTTGTTGTTTGGTGGGACTGTCTGATGTTCTTTTGTTCGTACTGTCTTTGGCTCAGCAAGGATTTGTCGTGGGCACAGTTATAGATAACTTATCTGCCCTTTTGGCCTTTCTTAGTTTGTTAGCTAAGTCCTCTTTATTCAAATCAGTAATTGTTTATTTTTATTTTTAAAGTCATTGTTTCTTAAAAAGATTTTCACATATGTTTCCTCCTGCTCTCTTTATTATGCTACAGTGGAACCTTCTATGGTCTTCTTATGTGTGCTCCCTTCGAGCATCTTCAGAGGTGTACTCTGATACTTTTGACATTGAAAACTATTTCTCATTGGAAGTATTTCTGTACTTTGGGTCATTGAGCTGCACACCTTGTCAGTTCAGCCTCTGGAGACTACCTTTTTTTCCTCTGAAGCTGGTGCTCAGGATCCATGCATTCGTTCTCCCGAAAGTGGCACCTTTCTGTAAGGTGTAGGTCACCATGCTTTTTATGTTCTCTTCTCCTCCACATTCGTTGAAAGAAGAGTAAAGGCTACACCAGATGGGTACACAACGTGTCCTTAGTTTCTTACATTAATAAGGGTAAGGAGTACGGAGTTGATGATTTGCTGTTTGTGGGTTTCGCTCGGTCATAAAAGGTAAATAAGGCACAGAAACTAACCATGTGCCAGGCAGTCATGTGGGCGTCCATACGTACTTTCACCAGGCACTACAGCTTCAGTTTTCAAGTCCTCAGGCAGGGCTATTTTTCCTATTCAATCCTGCAGGACTACTGATTCATGAACACTCCTCAGTTCCTCCTGTTTGGACTGGGCATGCTTTAGTACTACTTCTCAAGTGTAGCAATCTGGGGTAAGAAGTAGCCACAAGAAGAATACGTTCCTTACCTTCTGTATCACTATTTCTGATGTTGAGTTGTGCAACACATGCAGAATATTAGCCATTGAACTGTCCCTGTTCACTAAATGAGTTTGCGGTGCATCCCAAAGTGATTGTGCTGAGAAAAGTGCATCTGGCTTTTGTTTCACATCTATGAGTGCGTAAGCACACAGGAAACTGTCTGTGCAGGCCACCTTGAAGGCCATGTGTTACTTTAGAAAGGAAAGTGGGGCAAGTTCTCAAACCCTGCTGCTGGAAACTCCAGACTCTTGGAATGTACCATTCTGTCTGTAACATATCTCAAAGAGGAGTCCGTCTCAGTAGTAGGGAAGATTGGGTTCAGAAGCGGATACTTGCTCTGGTTCAGTGCTTCTACACCTGAAGGAGGCAGTGGAATGGCCAAAGACAGTCTACCCAGACCTGAGGGATGTATGGCCATGCTGGTGATGTCCCAGAGTAGCCAGCTGCTATCTCCCTTGCATACTGTGTGTCTGTGCAGTCTCACAGGAGGCAGGGGAATTCTCCCTGCTCTGGCAGCTCCTCTGCTCACAAGGCTCTTGCTCTCTACTCTTGCATTGACAGTGTAGACTAGAGCACAACACTTGTGTTGTGTGGGGCTCACAAGGCCTAGCAGGTGGTGAGAGAGGGTGACAGGGGCACCTGATAATGTTCTGAAATATATGAGGCAGAGGGGGAGTGTTGCAAAACACAAGGTATTCTTTTTATTTAAAATCATTTAGGAGAAAGGAGGGGCTAGCAAGGAAAGGTTAATGTTGATTGCAGGATGACCAGTATTGTATTTTAATGTAATAATTGTTTTTAGGGGGGAGCGAGCTAGATTGAGTGGGTGAGCCTGAGTGTGGAGCACTTCCTGTAGATTGAGTTGGAGTGCAGGAGAGCTATTGTCGGAGAGCAGGCATACACAGCATATTGTAGATGGATGGCTATACACAGCATGTTGTAGATCGAGAGCTATACACGGCATATTGTTGATGGATAGCTATACACAGCATGTTGTAGATGGATAGCTATAGACAGCATATTATAGATCAGTAGCTATACACAGCATATTGTAGATGGATAGCTATACACAACATATTGTAGATGGATAGCTATACACAGCATATTGTAGATGGATAGCTGTACACAGCATATTGTAGATGGATAGCTGTACACAGCATATTGTAGATGGATAGCTATAGACCGCATGTTGTAGGTGGACAGCTATACACAGCATATTGTAGATGGATAGCTATACACAGCATATTGTAATGAATAGCTGTACACAGCATATTGTAGATGGATAGCTATACACAGCATATTGTTGATGGATAGCTATACACAGCATATTGTAGATGGATAGCTATAGACCGCATATTGTAGATGGAAAGCTGCAGACCTGCTCTCCTCCACTTACAATCCTTGTACTCCCCTGAAATTGTCTTTTCGGTCTGTGCCTTTCTGAAAGCAGCATTTAGGGCTAGACGCACTAAGTCGGGCTAATCCGATAGAATATTACGCGCAGCATGGCATAGTACACTTAACATGGTAGATGCGTCGGGTCCATTAGCGGGGGACAGTAGGAGCGCATGGCGGACCGTATTGGAGGTTTTTGTTCTCTCGACATCCCCCCTTCCTGCTTTTTAATTGTAGCTTTTATCTCCCATTCTGTAACATTGCGCTGCAATCTAATCCAGTTCCGCATCTTAGGTTCCCCTTCTAATTCTGGATGTTTGACGTATTTCCTGGCATATCTCGCCAAACTGCCAAAACGTGCAATATTTCTATGTCATTTTATGATCATGTTGCTCATTCAAGCATGGATATCTGATGTATTATCTGACATGTTTGTATTGTACTTCAAAAGTCCTTTTAGCTTTTTTTAATATTCTCATTTTATGACTATTTCAACTTTTATGTGTGTTTACAGTTAAGCGCATTATTTGTTTATGTACTTTTATGGCCTACTGCTTTTTAAGACCGAATAAAGTTTTTTTTAATTGACTTGAATTTTGGATAGCTATACACAGCATATTGTGGATGGATAGCTATACACAGCATATTGTGGATGGATAGCTATACACAGCATATTGTGGATGGATAGCTGTACACAGCATATTGTAGATGAATAGCTATACACAGCATATTGTGATCGATAGCTGTTCACAGCATATTTTAGATGCTATACACAACATATTGTAGATGGATAGCTATACACAGCATATTGATGGATAGCTATACACAGCATATTGTTGATGGATAGCTATACACAGCATATTGTTGATGGATAGCTATACACAGCATATTGTAGATGGATAGCTGTACACAGCATATTGTTGATTGATGGCTGTACACAACATATTTTAGATGCTATACACAACATATTGTAGATGAATAGCTATACACAGCATATTGTAGATGAATAGCTATACACAGCATATTGTTGATGGATAGCTATACACAGCATATTGTAGATGGATAGCTGTACACAGCATATTTTATATGCTATGCACAGCATATTGTTGATGAATAGCTAAAAAGAACATATTGCAGATCAATAGCTATGCACAGCATATTGTAGATGCTATACACAACATATTGTAGATGGATAGCTAAACACAGCATATTGTAAATCATGGATAGCTATACACAGCATTTTGTAGATGGTTAGTTAAATACAGTTTATTGTAGATAGGTAGCTAAATAGCATATCGTAGATCGATAGCTATACACAGAATATTGTAGATCGATAGCTATACATTGCATATTGTAGCTAGAAACCGAGTTCTGCTCTTCTGTGCTCTAGCGAGATCAAAGACAGCTCGGACTGTGCTCTCGTATCCGTCAGTTGAAACCCCTCGATGTTAAACAACTGTATTGTTGGAAGCTGCCTGTATGATTCAAAATATGTTTGACCGATATGAAGCACCAGTTATGGACTCGCTCGCGCCTGAACCCTCTGCAGAGACTTTGCATTCACCTTCGAACAACAGGGTCTCAAAAGTGACCTTTTGAATATATTTGAATAAGATCTTGTTTTCCATTTTCAATTATGTTTCTATATGTTGCAAAACAATCACAGTTTCATACTCAAAGAAGTAAAAATTAACTAATTTTACAGGCAAGTAACTTTTTCATCTGTTAGCCATGTGGACCACCAAGTAGCCTTCAGTCTGAGTTCAAATGTAAGATCCTCACTGCGCATGGCCCAAACGGGTAGTCCCCCAAAACTCTTAAGCCATCTAAAAACAGTAAAAACAATAACTGGACAGCTATACACTTCCTCTCATTCTCTGCTAGGAAATCAGTCATCCAAGTACTCATCACATCAAGGCTGGACTATGCAAATGCCCTGTATCTGGGGCTTCCCAACTATCTGATCAATAGACTTCAGGTTGTCCAGAACACGGCAGCCCGCATTCTTCTTAATCTTCCACCGAGAACGCAGTGTCGCCCCCCCACCTTCTCGCGCTCACCACTGGTGACCAATAAGGAAAAGGATTCTGTTTAAAGTGCTGGTCCTTGTTCACAAAGCGCTTCATCACACAGGTGCTGGCTACCTACGGGCGAAATTAGTTTTTAACTCCCCACTTGGAACTTGCGATCAGCAACAGCCTTCAGGCTAGGATTCCTAAGATTCGCCACACCGGAGGAGGGGGGCGGGCCTTCTCTTATCTGGGTCCTTTAGCATACAATAAGCTCTGTGGACCCATCCCCCTGTTCAGAAAATGGTTGAAAACATTGCTTTTCACGCCAGAATAGAGGCCCTGTCAAATCTTGTAAAGCTAACAGTGAGTGGAGCGCCTGGACACTCCTTGGAGTAGCTGCGCGCTAGATAAATCTCATTTCATTCATTCAGCTAGTTAATGAGTTACCTCATGACATATTTTCCTTTCAAAAAGAGTTTATAGCTTTGCCCCTTAAATCCTCATTATGAGTTGCCCGTTTGTGGCTTTGGTAATTCCAGCCCTCTGGGACAACGTTATTGCTCAAAACGATTTTTCCAGGGGCATGAAAAGCCAGTCCATTTCAAGTTGGACCCTGAGAGTCCATTTAGGAATGTGGAATATTCAAGGGAATCATATTGAAGGCATCCAATTCCCTGGATTATACCTCATTCCACGTTACTCGTAATCCTGATAATTTCTGTTAAAAGAGCATCAACGTTTGTGAGTTTTTCATAATTGAGCCCTGAGTGGCAGAGTTTCCCAAGACTTGGAAGTGACAAAGTGTTTGATTTACACAATTTCAAAGTATCACCAGGTACTTACCTCCCTACCCCCTTTTTTTTCCAACCGTAATTATTATTTCATTGTTCACATTTCATGAGTATATTCAATTACAGTTATTGATTTCAAATGTATTTTTTGTTTAACACAGCCCAACATGCAAGCCCAATATGAAGAGCTAATTTTTACCTTAAAATCAGAGCATCATATATATTCTTCGTTCAAGGAATCCGTAGAGAAGCCAGGCGGGTGAGCGTTACGTTTTTTATTGCTACAAATCTGTGTCAGTCTTTGAGAAGCACTTTTAAGTAGATACTATCAGAAGAGAACATGAAGCACAACAAAAAAAACTAGATTGGCATATATATTTTTTTTATTACTGCACGTTGTATTTGTTGTGGTTCTGTAAGTATCAAACAGAATAAGATGAGTGTATAAGCATACAAAATTAACAAAATCATATGTCGACCTCCTTCCTGTGTTATGATGGAAGAGTACCAATAGTTTCTATGGAAGGGGTACAGAGCATTTTGCTCAGCAAAGTGAAATGATGATTAACAAAACCAATTGTTTTATTTTTATATAAAAGGAAATATTGCGATAATGGTTGATTATGTATGTGGTTACATGGATGGTTATTTTGGGTGTCAGTGTGTGAATAGGTGAAAGGAAGGGTTGTTGGATATAGAAATTGCTTTTAAAAATAATTTGTTGTGGCAGAATACAGATAGAATAGAGTAATATGACACAATAATTGGAGCAATTGAAAAACAATGTAATTTCACTGTCCTAACCCTAGTACAAGCATAACAAAATGACAACCTACCTAATGCCGAACACCAGCAATCCCAACACCATTAATTAACCACCACTTTGTTAACCTGATCCATAGATATTACTTACTGGTGGTTGCTAGTAGGTAGTTATAGTTAGGATGTAGTTTCCCTAGGAAGAGCGTTTTTTGTTTTACCAGTAACTTTTACGTCGTTTGACAAATCTTCGCGAAATTTTCAAAACTAGTTCGCCGCTCACTTCAGCTGCTGTCTTAAAAGTTTTGGGGTGATCCGACAAGCGGGGGCTGAGAAAAAGAGGGGGTCCCAAAACACATTTTCCCCACAATAATTTCCATAGGAAATATTAAACAAGGCTACAGCCTGAACTACTTAACGGAATTACACCAAATCTGGCAGAAAGGTAGCTGTTGGTGCAGAAAGCGACCTTTTAGTCAAATGGTGTAAATTCGTTCAGTATTTGCTGAGTTATTTAAAGAAATTTCCAGTTGTATATTTAGGGACGCTGTGGATCCGAGACCCCTCCCGATCTCGTGATGAGATCTGATTGGCCACTAACACTTCAAACCAGGAAATGTTGCCAGCCATCTTGTGACTCGGTTGAACCGAGTCACAGGAAAAAACATTAAAGAAAAAAGAAAAGGGGGCAGGTTAGAAACACCATGACCCCATAGGCCTTTAGGGGGGTCCCATAGGGACGCCGCAAGGCCAAAAAAGCATTTTTAAAAAAAAGAATTTGTCAGGAGTCACTCTGGATCCGCGACTCCCACCGAAATTATTTTTTTAAACGAAGGGCGGTCTCCCACGTTTTGTTTCTAATCGCCCCCCGGGTGGGCCAGGTCCCGGGGGCAGTCCACATATGTAGGAGGGGTGCACAGGGCCTCCCTCCTAGGATCCCTAAAGCCCGGGGACCGCCACCTCCCCGGGGCATTTTTCATAATTTATGCAAGGGTTGCCCTCACGGCAAACCCTGCAACCTGGGGACTTCAACCTTCCCAGGGCAAAGGGATTAATAATGCGTGGGGATGGGGTGGGCAACCGCCACCTCCCCGAGGCAAAAATGACACAAATGCGAGGGGGGACATGCCTGGTGGCAGCTCCCTTGGTCGAAAAGCAATGCCGCCTCCCTTAGGACTCGGGGAGCCGGCTGAGACTGCTGGGGCCTTCAGGCTCCCCCGTGGTCCCCAACGAAAACGACTGAGTGGGACTGGGGCACTCAGTATAGAGGACGGGCCCGGGGCGGATTGGGTCCCTTGGGCCAAAATCAGCCTGGGGGAGGGGGTAAAGCTCGGCTCCACTTGGGTCCAGAGGGTCCTTGGGGGGGGGGCAACAAGCCCTCCTGCTACTTCCAGTAAGTCCCACACAGCGGGTTTGCTGAGAGGTCTTCGGAGGCCACGCCCCCTTTCTCCACCACTCTTCAAGCGCGCCTCTTGGCGCACTGCTGGTTTGGGAATAAATTCCACTTTACTCCTGAGGGCCTCAGGACTAAAGTGCCCCCCGCAGCCCAGGGGATCACCACCTCCCCGAGTCTGAAATAAATTAATATAACGGGTCCGTCGCCGACAGCTCCCACCAAGCAAAAGCAAACATGATATGGTGTGACGACTCCCATTGGCACTTACTCTATGTTAGATAGCTTTTTTGTACCATAGGGTCCATACGCCAAGTGGGCTGAGAGTTCGCTGGGTCCAGACCACATTTGGCGTTGGGCGTGTTTGTTTACCTTTCATTCCTATTGTGTTTGATTAGACCAAGTTCCAGTACCTTCAGCAGCACCGAAGACCATCATCCATCGCAGATGCCTCTGGACATCAAGGGTCTTGAGCCCCTCGGGAAACCAAGTACTGGCTTAAGTCCTTCCTCACCAGAGAATGCTGCACAGGTGATGGAATGGAAACCCTTTCAGCAGTGGCTTAACAAAAGTTGAAGGGGCCCCCCTGCAAGGTGCACAAAGGGGCCCTGCTCCGGATTTAATCCGGAGCTGTAAGGCCTGAGTACTGTGAGGAGGGGGCCACCTGCAGCCCAAGAGCCCCCCCGCACCGTGGGTGATGCGGGGGCCTGTGTTACTCCCGTGCCTTTCAGAACTGCCCTTTCTGACACTCGAAGTATCCCTGGGCAGACTAACGTGGGATGTGCAATCTCTGCCTGTCCCCCAACCACAGCAATGCCTCCTGTACTCACCTTTTGATCAAAGAAGACTATCCAGTATTGAAGGGAACGACAATGTGCAGCAGAAGGATGCAGGACTACTCAGGCACCCTAGACATCTTTGGTGAAGATGATCTCCTCGGAGCCGAAGAACAGGCTCCCCCCGCACAGATGGCATCCAGTTCATAGTTGTGTTGTAGAGTGAGTCGGGCTACTACTTTAAACTGGTGCAGAGGACCGTGCCATACATGAAGGTCATGTCCAAATCCCTGAGTATACCTTTGGTCGCGAAGTCCCACATCACCAACTGGGGACCCATAAGAAGTCCTACGCCAAGGCAGAGCACCACTCCCGAGGAAGTCTGGCATTTAGCTTCAACCTGAACGCTGAGACAAGGCAAGCCAAGGCCCTCTGCTGCTTTCAGCCTCTAGAGAGCACTGGCAAATAGCTTCAGAGCTGGGCAAACCTTCAGCCAAGGGCATCGATGCCCATCAGTTGTGGAGCTTGAGTTACTCCAAGGGCACCAACATCATAGGCCCCACCCAAAGCCAACACCAAATGCTCCATCTGCACTGGTGGCCAAGACCCCTTTGGCACCAAAACCTTCCTCAATGGCAAAGCCGAACTTGAGGCTGCCATCAGTGCCTGGAGACAAGGACGTCAAGGCTCCAATCTTGGAAAGCAGGATGTCATGTTCGAAAGGGTGATTTCAAACTCAAAGACGCTTATTTCTGCATCCCCACCCATCCTGCCCGTTAACAGTACTTTTGCAGTAAGTGGTCACACTATCAGTTCCAAGTGCTTCCTTTCGGGAGTCACCATGGCTCCGAGGTTGTTTATAAAGTGCCTGGCAGTGGTGGCTGTGTGTTTGCGAAGGATGGCATTCATGTCTTTCCCTAACTGAATGATAAAGGGCAGCGGCAATCTGCAGTGCCTTGTGCACACTCAAGCAACGATGTCCCTGCTCCACAGCCAGGGCTTCTCCATAAATGCTATCAAGTTGCACTTGCACCCTTTTCAAATCCAACCCTTCCTACAGCCCATATTTGATGCAGTCACAGGGAAAGCTTATCTTGATCAACAGTCACAAACTTTCAGCACCCGCTTCCTCTTTTTCAGCCCAATCTGCCCCTTTTTCAGCCCAATCTGCCTCTTTTTCAGCCCAATCTTCCTCTTTTTCAACCCAATCTTCCTCTTTTTCAACCCAATCTTCCTCTTTTTCAACCCAATCTTCCTCTTATTCAACCCAATCTTCCTCTTATTCAGCCCAGTCTTCAGCTCACAATGTGCACTATAATGCACCTTCTAGGAATGATGGCCTCCTGCATCAATAAGATTCCTCTCATAAGGCTCCACATGCATCCTCTCTAAAAGTCATTTGCAGGTCAATGGTCTCAAGTGGGGAGGGGGGGTTATTGAGAAGATCTAGTGTTGGTATTTGCGAAGGTGCACTGCTCTCTGCAATGGTAGAACAGTAACAACTTGTTGCAAGGCAGGCCTTCTTCAGACCCAGTGCCGCAAGTGACCATTACCATATACATCTCTCTCACAGACTAGGGAGCGCACCTCAACAACATGACTGTTCAGAGAATGTGGCCCCATTCACAACAGGGTTGCTACATTAATTACTTTTAAGAAGGCTTTCAGAGCTAAGTGAAAGACTAGTAGTTACAAGTCATTCAGGTCATAGTGGGCCTCATCAAGACAGACTACATACCCAGACATCAGAAGCAGGGTGGCACACACTTCCCAAGCTCTATGATGTAGCCCAGGGGATTTGGAAACGGGCACTCCGCCATAAAAATAATCTCAAGGTTGAGCCTCTCCCTTGGGCAGACAGGGACTTTGCAGACCCGCTAAGCAGGCCGCATCAAAAACTCCACCCCGGGTCCTTAATCCATACTTCCAGCATTGGGGCACCTTACAGAGAGAACTGTTCACCCCAGAAAATACAAAATGCCCAAGCTTCGCAGCCAGATACCCACACCTACACTCTATATTAAATGCGCTATGGGTGAATTAGTCAGGGATATTTGCCTGCACTTTGCCACCTTTCCTGCTGCTTCTGTTTGTGGCAAGGAAACTAGGGCAAACATCACTAATCTCCTAGCAGTACCGACATGTGACTTAAAGCTCTGGTACTCCTCTTAGAGATGTCTGTCAGCCATCACAAGAGGCTTCCCCTCAGGCCAGAACTTCTCATGGATAGGCAAGTCAGGTGAGGCATCTGAATCCTAGACATCTCAGCCTTGCGATTTGGCGCCCGAGGTACTAGAATTCGGGTACCTCAACATTCCACAGGAATGTATATCCATCTTAAAAGAAGACTGATGGCCCGCAACACACTCCTGTTATGGTGCAGAATGGAAGAGGTTTGTTCATCACTGTGTTTCCAAGGGCCTGGACCCCCTAAAGCCTACTATCTGATAGAGAGTTCTAGTTGTAGAGTTATATTTCCCCCAGGCGTCAGTCTAGATCTGGAGATTTTTCAGTAGCAGTACCCCTGTGCGTCGTTAGGTGGAGTCGGTCGGCTCCGGGTCCGTCGCCGGCATCGTGCACGCCGAATATGATGTCTCGGAACCTACATAGGCGCCACCTGGGGGCGCTGACGTCAGTTCTTTCTTTTTCCACGCCAGCCTAAGTGCAGAACCAGAGAGAGCTACCCTTAGCTGTTTTTTGGCTACCCTTTTTCCGTCAATGTTTTTTCTATCTGAAAGAGACACGTTAGTGACAGATTCCTTACCTTAGAATATCCCCAGGCGTCCGGCTGGATCCAGAAAGTTTTGCGTAGCAGTACCCCTGCGCGTCGGTAGGCGGCGTCGTGCGGCTCCGTGTCCGCCGTGGGCGTCGTGAGCGCTGGGATGACGTCGCGGCCAGTACTTAGACGCCGCCCATGCGCGCTGGCGTCAGTTCTTTCTTTTTCCGTGCCAGTAAGCGCAGATCCGGATTGAGCAGTGCCCCAGTCATTTTTTGACTGAATCTTTTTGCGACTTTTTTGTCCAAGTTTTTCGAGTCGCTTTGACTCCAAAGGTGTCAGTAGGGATGCCCGGCTTCAAGCCATGCAAGATCTGTAATCGCATGATGTCGATTACGGATCCGCACCGTGAGTGTCTCTTCTGCCTGGGGCGCGGCCACGAACCCAAGTCGTGCCCCAAGTGTCGGTCCCTCGCTCCGAAGGCTTTGCGAGAGCGGTCTCGAAAGCTCCTCGAGGCCCGGCACTCGGCTCCGCGCCGCTCGAGGTCCCGGTCCCGTGAAAGGTCGAGGGGCCGGTGCGGAGTCATCGTCATTCGTCGGGGTCGAAGTCTTCGTCCTCAGGTAAGGCGAAGCACAAGAGGTCTAAGAAGCGTCGCTCTAAGACCTCCCCTCGCCGGTCTCGCGACCCGGCTGAGGGTCCAGACGGTGCCGCCCCCGCGGCTCCGGGGGTGCCCACGCAGTCGACGCCGGCCTACCCGCCTGTTCCGGGTCCGACGTCTACTCCGGCCGAGATACAGGACTTCCTGTCGGCCATGGCCCGCATCTTCGGGCCTAAGGGTTACCCCGGTGCGCCTTCGGGCCCCAGTGGGGATCCTCCCTCGGCACCACCGGCGGCTCCGGCCCCAGTGTCTCCGGCGGCTCCGGCGCCGCAGGACCCCCTCGGATCCAGGAGTGGATCCCGGTTGACCTAACCACACCACCACTGGCGCCGACCTCACCGGTACCGTTCACGGAGCTGTCCGAGGCCCCGGACGGCGCCGTCCCCAGGTTCTCCCCGGCACCAGACACGGAGCCGGATCGACGTCGCTCGACGCCGATGGAACCTTTTGTTCCTTATGTCCCTCCCCCTTACTTTTCACCTGTTTTGGAGGACGAGGAGAACTGGGAGGGGTCTGAAGACCCTCTCACAGTTCAATGTGAGCCTTATCAGGGCTGGGCTGAGGAACTGGGGGATGCCAGTGGTCTGGACACCTCTCCTGACCTTGGCATGCTGTCTCCTCCTTCCGTGGCTACGGAGGAGGGAGCAAGTTATGCTACGGTGTTGCGTAGGGCGGCTGAGGCCCTGCGCCTCGAGCTACCTACGGTGGCTGTCAGGACTAACCTCCTGACGGAAGTGCTTCAGCGGGCGGCTACCTCTTCGGAGCCACTGCTGCCGTTCAACGACGCACTTTCGGACGTTCTTTTAGGCACCTGGTCCAGGCCCACCACAGGGGCTCCTGTGGACAGGAACGTAGCCCGACGCCATCGCCCGGCCCCGGGCGACCCCCTGTTTCTCTCCCAACACCCCACCCCGAGAGCTTGGTTGTCCAAGCCTCTGCCTCCCAGAGCGCCTTCCCTACCGCTCCACCGGATAGGGAATGCAAAAAACTGGACCAGTTTGGGAAGAAGGTTTTTTCTTCCGCCAGTGCTGGCTTGCGGTCCGTGAACACCGCTTGCCTTTTGGGCCGTTACTCCCACTCTCTGTGGGATTCGGTGGCGCAAGTGCTGCCCAAGTGTCCTGAGGAGGTCGAGGCACTTCTCTCCCGTGCTGTTGCGGAAGGGAGAGACGCAGCGAAGTTCACCATCAGATGTGGTCTAGATACCGCTGACTCGCTAGGCAGATCGCTTGCTACGACAGTGGCGCTTCGCCGTCACGCCTGGCTGAGGACCACTGGTTTCTCGGGCGATGTCCAAAACACCCTTATGGACATGCCCTTTGATGGTATCCGCCTTTTTGGCCATAAGGCAGACAGCGCGCTGGAGCGCTTTAAGGACTCCCGGGCTACGGCCAAGTCCTTGGGCCTCTCCGCCTTGCGCCCTCCGCAGCCGGCTGCTTTTTGCCCCTTTCGTGGCCACGGAAGGGGCGCCCAGTCACGTCCACTGCCCAGCCACCGGCCCGCGCAGCAAACGCCTTCGCGCGGCTGAGGATGTGGCTCCCGTCGAGGCGGGTCAGGTAACCAGCGAGCGGGTCAGGCCACCACCTCTGCCCCGTCCGCGGCCACCAAACCCTCCTAGTCCGTTCTTTCCGGTCCACAGCACGCCAGTGGGGGGCAGGGTCCGCCATCACCTTCCCCACTGGCGCACCATCACATCGGACAGGTGGGTTTTGGACATTGTCCGAAGGGGCTACTCCTTCCCCTTCGAGACTGCCCCTCCAGCCATGCCACCTCAGCACCACTGCATGTCGGGGGACCATTTGGCACTTCTTCGCCAGGAAGTTGCGGCCCTCCTGGCCAAGGGGGCCATCGAGCACGTTCCGACCCCAGAAGTAGGGCGTGGTTGCTATTCCCACTACTTTCTGGTGCCCAAAAAGGACAAGGAGGACATGCGTCCTATCTTGGACCTCCGGAACGTCAATCGCTTCCTCCGAAGGAGAAGTTCAAGATGCTCACCCTAGCTCTGGTCTTGACTGCCCTCGACTCCGGAGACTGGATGGTAGCGTTGGACTTGCAGGACGCATATTTTCACATCCCCGTCCTGCCGGCCCACCGGCGTTACCTGCGGTTCACGGTAGGCCTCGAGCACTTTCAGTTCACCGTGCTTCCCCTTGGCCTTACCAGCGCCCCTCGGGTGTTCACGAAAGTGATGGCGGTGGTCGCAGCTCATCTGCGCCGGTTAGGGGTTCCAGTCTTCCCCTACCTCGACGACTGGTTGCTGAAGGCGGGCTCGTCCCAGGCAGTCGTCTCCCACCTCCAGACTACAGCCGGACTCCTGCACTCGCTGGGGTTCTCCATCAATGTGCCAAAGTCGCACCTGGCCTCCTGCATCCTGCTGGTCGATCATGCAGATGGCATATGCAGGCTCTGCAGTGGGACCTGAAGTTCCAGTGGGCGCAGCATCAGGGGAACCTGTCCGATTACGTCCAGATCTCGGAGGGAACTGCACGTCAGTTGCACTGGTGGCTCTCGAACCGGCAATGGGTCACGGGCAGATCCCTCTCCCTTCCCCAGCCAGAGCACACAGTTGTAACGGATGCGTCCCTTCTGGGATGGGGCGGTCACATGGGAGAGGCGGAGCTCAGAGGCCTCTGGTCTCCGGCGGAGTCCCGGCTCCATATCAACCTTCTGGAGCTCCGGGCGATCCGACTTGCACTAAAGGCATTCCTTCCCTCTGTCAAGGGGAAGGTAGTGCAGGTGTTCATAGACAACACCACCACCATGTGGTACTGCAACAAACAAGGCGGGGTGGGGTCGTGGACCCTTTGTCAGGAGGCTCTGCGTCTCTGGACATGGCTGGAACATCAGAGCATATTCCTGATGGTTCAACACCTGGCAGGTTCCCTGAAAACCAGGGCGGACGAACTCAGCCGCAGGTGCATGATGGATCACGAATGGCGTCTTCACTCGGAGGTGGCGCAAGTACTCTTTCTACAGTGGGGAGAGCCTTGGTTAGATCTATTCGCCACCGAAGAGAACGCGCAATGGATAAATCTGTGTAAATACACATTGAAAAATCATGGATTGAAAAATTTAAATTCATGCATTGTGGACAATACAATAAATCCAACTAAATGATACAAGTTGTGGACTAAAAATGTGTTTAATAAAAATTGTTTAAACAGAATAACCCCTAGCGGGGTATAGATAGTGCCCAGGGGGACGCACCCAACACAAGGGTGCGCAACTATTGAATGATTATCCCACGTTCCCAGACCGGAGAACGTTACCTCAGTAGCACACCAAAAGAACACGAAACTAAGGCACCAATCTTGATTCAACCAAGGTTGTGTGCGAGCACTACATTTTTGATAAGTCCATTCTTAGACATTGTAAGTGCAGTGCTGCCATTAAGAGTATATGGTGCTGGGAGTTTGTCATTACGAACTCCACAGCACCATAATGGCTACACTAAAAACTGAGAAGTTTGGTATCAAACTTCTCAGCACATTAAACCCACACTGATGCCAGTGTGGGATTTAATGAAAAATGCACACAGAGGGCATCTTAGAGATCCCCCTGAAAACTAACCTACCACTAGCGTCCAGGCTGAGTGGCTGCTTTCAGCTGCCACAACAAACACAAGGAGATGATGGACGGAGTGCTGAAACTTTTCAGACACTCACCCCCAGTCACAGACCTGGGTTGAATCCATCATTGTTCTTTAGCTCACTTTGCCACCCCAGTTCAGACACAGCTATATGCAAATCAGTCTTGACCCTTTGCCTCATGGGAACAGTCCAGCCTGAACTGCCAAGCCATGTCTTCCCAGGACCGGAAACAAGCATCCTGGGACCGGTTTCGGGCTAACAGCCCTCATCAGCCAGACTAGCTTGAATCCAGTGGCAAAGTGAGCAAGGGACCCACGTCTGGGCATACCCTGCCAACTTAGGGCGAACATGCAAACACAAGGAGATGATGGACGGAGCGCTGAAACTTTTCAGACACTCACCCCCAGTCACGGATCTGGGTTTAATCCATCATCGTTCTTTAGCTCACTTCGCCACCCCACTTCAAAGGCTTGCCGCCTTTGTGAGCTTCCCCAGGCCACTTGCTGCTCTCAGCAACTGGTCCCCACTGGTTCTGACCCCCACTATGGGCGGGAGAACCGGCGGGAAAAACAAGTGAGGAAGAGAGGTGTGCCCACCTCTGCCAACTCCACCCCTAAGGTGGGGGAGGCGAGGTGAAGCACAACTCTCAGTCCACGCCATCTTGAAGATGGGGGACTCCAGCCAACCAGGGACAGGCTCATGCCCCCTCCCACTGGAGGGTGGTATAATAGGGGTGTACCCACCCCAGGAAGGGACCCATTGGTCCCTACCTTTTACCTACCTGTAACGCCCCTAAATCTAGTATTTAGGGGCACCCCTGAACCCTGCTTCCTCAGACAAGAAGAAACTACAAGAAGAAGAAGAAGAAGGACCGAAGAGCCGTGCAGCAGCTGACAAGAGGAAGACGCCCACTGACTTGGCCCCAGTCCTACCGGCCTATCTCCCCCAGAACCTGCTCCTGCGAAGTCCCGGTGTGTCCTGCAGCCAGCAACCACGAAAACCCCGGAGGACCTGCCTGCCTTCAACCTTAAAGACTTTGTCTCCCGTGAACACCGGATTTGTTCATCTGCAACCTCTGGCTCCGGCCGGATACCGCAAATCCGCCCCACTCTGCATCCGCCGTCAACGGCCCGAGCTCGAGTGGGCAAACACCACGAGGAGGTTACCCCGGCGTTCCTCACCCGAGATCCAGCGACCTCTGACCTGCCTCAAGCCTCCAGCCGTAACGCCTGCATCCTAAATCCGAAGGTCCCCCCAACCGCGACCAGGAGCTGGTAAGAAGATCCGACCCCAAAAGGCACCCCTGCACCCGACGCTCCACGGCCTTGGGTGCCCAAACCGACGGTGCCTAACCAACCCCTAACTTCCCAACTTACCTCTTGAAGTGGTGGTCGCACCCAGAAGACCTTCGTCCCCAAGCCTGCAGTGCCTTTGCAAACCGGAGGTTCCCCATTGAAACCAACAGCGCGTCCGACATTGAAACAGCACCGTGCACCCGGCCGCCCTAGTGCCGCTGAGGGTGCACATTTGGTGCTACTTTGTTTCCCCATTTGCCCTGAGCTAAAGTCCAGGAGCTTTGCTCCCACAACCAAGTGGCCTGCTTGCCAGCAGCCACCAACCGGAGGCCCCCTATCCCCTTGTGGATAACATTGGGCCTCAGCACTCTGCAGCCGGCCGCCCTAGTGCCGCTGAGGGTGTAACTAGAGTACATCCTTGACCCTGGGGGACCCCTAAGTCTAACCCCAGAACCTCATCTCCCACTACCAAATACTTACCTCAAAACCGATTACACTATGTTTGAGGCATATGAGCTGTAGATCATATGCTTTAGCATAGATCGCATCTGGTGTTGGGTCAGGATGTTTGCACTTTGTTTTTTTTCGAAGAAGTCCTTCCAGTCACGAAGTAGGTGACTCCTCCTTTCGGTGATAGTGCGCATGGGCATCGACTCCGTACCCAGTTTGTTTTTTTCCGCCATAGGGTTCGGATGTGTATTGCTGCGCTCCGGTTCGGTATCGTTTTCGAACCCCTTCGACGCGCAATCCGCTACCATCGACGGTATTGTCTATCGATCGCGGTTTCCCGTTCGACGCGCATCGCTTAAACTGGAAAAACCTTTGATCGGGAACTTCGAGGCGGACCGTTGGGCCTACCCGTGCCGACCTCGCCAGCAGTCGATGGAACGGACTCCATTCAAGCTATGTCCCGGGTGTCAGCAACCTCTGCTTATCCCCGGAACACGACGAAAAGAACTGTGAAGCGTATCGATCGTTCCGATCAAAGAAAACCATTCGTGATCGTCCGGCTCGACGCCACGAGATGCAACATGGCAGCGGCTCCGTACCGAACATCTTCGGCGAAGAATCTGATTTCCACCGTCCAGCCGCAGAAGCCGAAGAAGAACTGGTCTCCGTGTCCGAAGCCGACTCCGACATGGAAGAAGACCTGACCATCACTCCAGGTCAACGTACCGTGAGTACAGATCCCCATATGCCCACTCAACCAAAATCTAAGGCTGCGGTATCACCTTCGCCCTCGGGCTCAGGTCGGCACAGAGGAAAAGTTTGATGCCCTGCCCTCCAGCCCGGCTATGAAACATAAAGACAAGCCTTCTGGCTCAGGCTCGAGCCGGCCGCATTCCGGTGCCGAACCAACACCTTCGGCACCGAAACATAAGACGAAGCATGTGCCAGTCTCCACACCGTCGGCACCAAAGACACCTTCAACACCGAAGGCCTCAGAGCCGAAAGCCTCCAAACCAAAAGCTTCGGAGCCGAAATCGTCCAAACCGAAAACCTCGGAGCCCAAATCCTTGACACCCACACCCTCCGCACCGAAAAGTTCGGAGCCAAAACATACCACTCCGAAAGCTTCAGAGCCCAAACCGGCTAAAACGAATCACTCGGATTCGAAACACTCAGCGCCTAAAGACTCTCAGCCCAAATCTTCGACGCCGAAATCAACTACTAAACAGAAAGATACTCCATCCAAGAAGCCTCCATCCGAGGACACACCCTTGGATCCGAAACAAAAGAGACTAAGTATTGACCCTAAAACTGGACACCTTCTGGCCACTCTGCCTAAAAAACGGAAACTGGATCTCTCAGAGGATTACCCTATACCTCTGAAGAAAAAGGACATGGGTACTAACCCTTCCCCCCCTTACATACCTCCCTCTCCTCCTCCTAATCCCAATTTAATCATTACACCATCAAATTCACCACCACCTCGACTATCACCTGACATACAGTATGAAGATTATGGGGATGATGATGGGGATGGGGATGGTGATGAAGAACAGGATATGCCACAAGATCAGGACATACCACAGGACACTGATCCCTGGAAGAATTATAATAAAGATCCAGATCATGACAATGACCCCGACCTCTATCCCTCCAGACTCTCCCCACCTGACGACAACATTGGCTATGTGCAGCTTATCAACAGAGCTGCTCAATATCACGGGGTGGAGCTTCAAACAGACCCTCTCGAAGAGGATTTCCTTGTTGAGACATTAACGCACTCACAAAGGTCTACTAATACTGTACCAATGCTCAAGGGCATGTTAAAACACACAGATGAGGTATTCAAAGACCCAGTTAGAGCCAGAATACTCACACCTAGAGTGGATAAAAAATACAAGCCCGCTCCTACAGACCCTGCATATATAAAAGGCCATTTGCCTTTAGACTCTCTTGTTGTATCTAACGCCGCAAGAGAGCTAACTCTCAAACAGGCGACGCCCCTCCTCCTGATAAGGAGTCTAAACTCATTGATGCCTCAGGCAAAAGAGTGGCTTCGCAGGCTGCTAACCATTGGCGTATTGCCAATGCTCAGGCTCTGTTAGCACGCTACGACAGGGCTCACTACGATGAGTTGGAAAAACTCATGCAACATTTGCCAGATGAGTATAAAACCAAAGCTAGCGACCTCATTCAGAAAGGTAAGTTCATCACCAACACTTCCATCAAATGCGCACTAGATGCTGCAGATACAGCATCTCGTGCCATCAACAGTAGCGTACTATTGCGCAGACACGCTTGGCTTTGAATCTCTGTATTCAAGCAGGAGGTACAATCCTCCATACTTAATCATCCCTTTGATAAGGAGCATCTTTTCGGGCCAGCGGTCGATACTTCCCTATAAAAAATGAAAAAAGTCACCGAAACTGCAAAGTCCATGGGGCCTTACAATTGACTCCTAGCAGGGGTTCCTTTCGCCGCTCCTTTTACAGGGGTGGTTCAAAAACAGTGTTCTCAGAGAAACCCTCCTCCTCTTATAATGGTAACAACCAATCTACCTCCTCCATTGGTTATTTTCGAGGAGGCTACAGAGGAAATAATAACAAAGGAAGAGGCATAGGTAACTCCACCCGCACTTCCCCTGCCAACAAACAGTGACTTCCCTCCGCTACCTCCGATCATTCCACTCCTGTCGGGGGACGTCTCTCACAGTTCCTACCTGTCTGGAATTCAATCGCCTCAGACAAGTCGGTATTACAAATTATCCAGTATGGTTACTGCCTGGAACTTACCAGCACTCCCCCAACTATTCTTCCAAGAGAAAGTACAATGTCACCATAACATCTCACCCTCTTAAAACAAGAGGTTCTCTCTCTGTTAGAAAAACATGCGATAGAACCAGTCCCATTACGTCATCAAGGGACAGGAGTGTACTCCCTGTACTTTTTAATTCCAAAAAAGGACGGCTCTCTCAGGCCCATACTGGACCTCAGACAGCTGAACCTCTACATTCAGTCGGACCACTTCCACATGGTCACCCTCCAACAGGTGCTTCCGTTACTTCAGCAATGCGACTTTCTGTCCACTCTGGATTTAAAGGACGCCTACTTCCATATTCCCATTCACCCGGCTCACAGGAAATATCTCAGGTTCGTGGTGAACGGACAACATTACCAATTCAAAGTTCTCCCGTTCGGGGTATCTACAGGGGTAACTACAGCACCCAGAGTCTTCACCAAGTGTCTGGCAGCTCATTTAAGAAGACAGCACATTCACTTCTTCCCTTATCTAAGGCGACTGGTTAATAAAAGCCAGATCTGAAAGAAACACGTTAGTGATAGATTCCTTACCTTAGAATTACCCCCAGGTGTCAGACTGGATCCGGAAAGTTTTCGTCAGCAGTACCCCTGCTCCGCATCCGTCGTTGGCGTCGTGGTCGCCAAGATGACGTCGCAGCAGCTACTTAGACGCCGCCCTCGCGCGCTGATCTCAGTTCTTTCTTTTTCCGCGCCAGCAAGCGCAGATCCGGAGAAAGCGGTACCCCCAGTCACTTTTTGACTGAGTTTTTTCGAGGCCTTTTGTCTCTATTTTTCGAGTCGATCGACTCCTGGTGCAATAGATTCCTCAAAGGCATTACTCATCTTTTCCCTCCTATCCCTTTCGTAATGCCACAGTGGGACTTGAACCTGGTGCTCACATATTTAATGTGCGCTCCCTTTGAGCCTCTTCAAAACTGTCCTCTTCGTCTGTTAACTTTGAAGACTGCTTTCCTGGTTGCCATCACCTTTTCTAGGACAGTGAGTGAGCTCCAGGCTCTTTCTTGCAAACCTCCTTTTCTGTCTGTCCATCCGGACAAGGTTGTGCTCAGAACACGTCCATCCTTTCTGCCGAAGGTTGTCACTGCCTTTCACATCGGGCAGACCATCACTTTGCCCACCTTCTTTCTGCCTCCGCATCCTTCTAGAGAGGAGGAGAGGCTCCACCGTCTGGACCCAAAACGTGCGCTCTCATTTTACCTCGATCGCACACGACAGTTCCGGGTGGATGACCAGCTCTTTGTTGGCTACGTGGGCGCCAAAAAAGGTCGGGCCGTATACAAGCGGACTATCTCCCAATGGGTCGTCTTGTGTATTAAAGCCTGTTATTCTCTGGCGAAAAAGGAGCCTCCGGTGGGGCTGCGCGCCCATTCCACCAGGGCGACGGCTGCCACTACGGCATTGGGACATGGTGTCCCCTTACAAGACATCTGTCAGGCAGCTACGTGGGCCTCGTTGCACACTTTTACTAAGCACTACTGCCTGGACAGCCAAGTCCGGAGAGACGGCTTCTTTGGCCGTTCTGTTCTCCGGGACTTCCTGGTGTGATCTTGATTCGCAGACCCACCACCGGGGTTGGTATTGCTGGGGTATCTATTCTAAGGTAAGGAATCTATCACTAAAGTTTTTAAATCAGATGCACAAGTTACTTACCTTCGGTAACGATATATCTGTAAGAAACATTAGTTAGTGATAGATTCCTTACCGCCCCACCCATCCTCCCCGTTCTGCAAACTGATTTCTAGGGTTAAGGTCATCCCTTTCAGGGCCCTAGTTTCAATGCACCAGTGGTCAGTATCTTGCATGGCTCTGCGTTCCTGGCGCGGAAAGTCGTGTACAGAACTGACGTCAGCGCGCGAGGGCGGCGTCTAAGTAGCTGCCGTGAAGTCATCTCGGCGACCACGATGCCAACGACTGACGCGGAGCCGCACGACGCCACCTTCCGACGCGCGGGGTACTGCTGACGAAAACTTTCCAGATCCAGTCTGACGCCTGGGGGTAATTCTAAGGTAAGGAATCTATCACTAACTAATGTTTCTTACAGATATATCGTTACCGAAGGTAAGTAACTTGTGCATCGCAACACAGCTGCCTACACCACACTCACAAAACAGTTCAGCTGCTTCACGACTTGGGATTCACCGTAAACCTCACCAAGTCTCATCTCCAGCCCTCCAACACGCAAGTGTACTTAGGAGCCACAATAGACACATGCAAAGCTCTGGCATACCCCAATCCAGTCAGGATACGCAACATGCAAAATCTGATATCACAATTTCAGCCTCAACACTCACTACCGGCCCGAGTGTTCATGCAATTGATCGGTATGATGACTTCTTGCATTCTAATTGTTCCTTACACAAGACTCCAAATGCTTCCCCTACAGGAATGCTTAGCACGTCAATGGAACCAGGCTCAAGGTCAGCTAACCGATCTGGTGTTGGTGGACGGCCGCACCCATCGCTCTCTGCAGTGGTGGAATACACAAAACCTTTCCAAGGGGCGGCCATTCGTCGACCCGGTTCCACAGATAGTGCTAACAGCAGACGCATCGCTCACTGGTTGGGGAGCTCATCTTCAAAAACATACCATTCAGGGCATGTGGACTCCACAACAAAAATGACTCCACATAAACCATCTGGAGCTACTAGCAATTATTCTAGCATTGAAAGCTTTTCAAATGCATCTAGTAGACAAAACTGTCCTAGTTCGTACAGACAACATGACAGCAATGTACTACATACAAAAACAGGGGGGGACATACTCTCTACAGCTTTCACAACTAGCTCAAAGCATATGGAGATGGACCATACCTCAAAAGATATAGCTCCTTGCAGAACACCTCTCAGGAGTAAACAACCAGATTGCAGATCTGCTCAGTAGTCAAAGACAGCAGATCCACGAATGGGAACTACATCCTCAAGTTCTCCTCCCATTCTTCCAGATGTGGGGCTACCCAGAAATAGATCTGTTCGCCACACACCTCAACGCAAAATGCCCAAATTTCTCGTCCAGGTATCCTCACTTATTGTCCAAAAGCAATGCGCTATGGATGAATTGGTCAGGAAAATTTGCTTACGCTTTTCCACCTCTCCCGCTAATTCCATTAGTGGTTCGGAAGCTCAAACAACATTCCCTGACAATGATCCTAGTTGCTCCCACATGGGCTCAACAACCCTGGTTCACAACTCTGTTGGAACTATCAGTAGTTCCTCACTAAAAACTACACCTCTCCTCCAAGCTTGTCACTCAGAACCATGGAGAGATAAGACATCCAGATCCCAGTCAACTCAACCTTGCGATCTGGCACCTGAAATCATAGAGTTTGGCTACCTTAATCTTCCGCCAGACTGCATGAACGCCATTAAAGAGGCTAGACGCCCTACCACCAGAGCATGCTATGCAGCAAAGTGGAAATGATTTGTAATTTATTGTACAAACAATAAAATCAACCCACTAGATGCTTCCATCCAAAAATTTGCTATTTGTTACACCTACAGCGTTCTAACTTAGCATATACGTCTATACGCTTACACCTTGCTGTAATAGCTGCGTACCAACAAAACAGACAACATTTGTCTTTGTTTCGAGTGCCCGCTATTAAAGCCTTCATGGAAGGACTCAAAAGAATCATTCCTCCTAGACTTCCACCTTCTCCACTGTGGAATCTTAATATAGTCCTTACAAGACTCATGGGTCCATCCTTTGAGCCATTGCACAAATGTGAGCTACAATTTCTCACCTGGAAGGTAGCCTTCCTTATAGCCATCACATCTCTTAGAAGAGTGGGTGAGCTCCAGGCACTAACTATACAAGAGCCATTTTTACAAATTCACCAAAATAAAGTGGTTCTTAGGACTAACCCCATATTTTTACCTAAAGTTGCTTCTGCATTTCATCTCAATCAGTCTGTTGAGTTACCTGTGTTTTTCCCTCAACCAGACTCGGTAGCAGAACGTGCTCTTCACACATTGGATGTAAAAAGAGCCATACTATATTACATTGAAAGAACTAAATCTTTTAGGAAAACCAAACAACTTTGTTGCTTTTTCACCACCGCACAAAGGCAATCCCATATCAAAAGCAGGTATTGCATGGTGGATAGTTAAGTGCATTCAAATATGCTACATTAAAGCTAAGCGCACATTAACAATTCTCCCTAGGGCGCACTCTACTCGCAAACTGGGGGCTTCTATGGCATTCTTAGGGAACATACCCTTAGATGACATCTGCAAGGCTGCAACATGGTCTACACCACACACATTCACAAAGCATTATTGTGTGGATGTGTTAGCAAAACAACAAGCTAGTGTGGGTCAGGCAGTTTTAAGAACACTCTTTCAAACTACTTCATCTACAGCTCATATGCCTCGAACGGAAAATGCTACTTACCACAGTATGCATCTGTTCTTGGCATATAGAGCTGTAGAGTCATATGCGCCCAACAACCTCCCCGGGAGCCTTTATCTGTTGCCGTATTATCTTACTTAGATACATTATACATGGACATCTCTTTACTACTCTTACTAACTCCATCATCACCCTTACGGCAAAACAATCTGGGGATGGAGTCGATGCCCATGCGCGCTATCACCGAAAGGAGGAGTCACCTACGTCGTGACTGGAAGGACTTCTTCGAAGAAAAACAAAGTGCAAGCATCCGAACCCAACACCAGATGGCAATCTATGCTAAAGCATATGACTCTACAGCTCTATATGCCAAGAACAGATGCATACTGTGGTAAGTAGCATTTTCTTTCCTCCATAGGATAGCATTGACTGGTTTTCTTGGAAAAGTTTCTAAGTGTGGAGTTTTAAAACCTTAAGAAATTCTTTAAACTTGCACTAACTAACAAAAACGATTTTACTTACCTGTTTGCAGGAAATGTCCCAGAGTAGTATCCAGGTATACTACTCTGAGTAAGAAAAGTAATCTCAAAAGTAACTTACCTGTAATTTTACTGAAAAGCCCATTCAAGTCTACGCACTGTATTTACAAAGTATTGCATTTCTCTGAAACCATACTGTAAGTCAAAACAAAGTGCATATACAATTTCAATTCAAACTGTTTATAAACTGCATTACTACTGTAAAGTATTTATTGCTTACCTGTGCCAGGCTTGCTTGGTTCTAGAAAATAAAATAACTAAAAGAATATATCTGAAAGAGACACGTTAGTGACAGATTCCTTACCTTAGAATATCCCCAGGCGTCAGGCTGGATCCGGAAAGTTTTTTGCGTAGCAGTACCCTTGCGCGTCGGTAGGCGGCGTCGTGCGGCTCCGCGTCCGTCGTCGGCGTCGTGATCGCCGGGATGACGTCGCGGGCAGTACTCAGACGCCGCCCCTGCGCGCTGACGTCAGTTCTTCTTTTTCCGCGCCAGCAAGCGCAGATCCGGGAAGAGCAGTGCCCTGGTCATTTTTTTGACCATACTTTTTGGTGAATTTTTTCACTGTTTTTCATCTCTCAAGGTGTCGTAGGGATGCCCGGTTTCAAATGTTGCGGCGCCTGTGCGCGGATGATGTCCGTCACCAACCCGCATTGGGAGTGTCTCTTCTGCCTCGGCCGAGGCCACGACACGGAGTCTTGTCCCGAATGCCAGGCCCTTAACCCGAAAGCTTTGCGAGAGCGGTCTCGAAAGCTCCTGGAGGCCCGGCATTCGGCTCCGCGGAAGCCCCGGTCGCGTGAGAGGTCCAGGGGTCGATCGCGGAGTCCACACCGGTCGTCGGCGTCGAAGTCTTCTTCGTCCGGTAAGTCGAAACACAGAAAGTCCAAAAAGCATCATCGCTCTAGGACTTCGCCTCGCCGGTCTCGCGACTCGGCTGAGGCCCCTCCCGGCACCGCCCCCGCCCCCGCGGCCCCGGACATGCCTGTGGAGTCGCCCCCGCCATACCCGCCCTTCCCGGGTTCGGGGGCGGATCCGGCCAAAGTGCAGGAATTCCTGTCGGCCATGGCCCGCCTCTTCGGGCCTTCAGGCCCCTCCGTGCGCCTTCGGGCCCCGCGGGCCCTGATGGGGTTGCTCCGGCGTCGCCGACGGCTCCGGCCCCGGCGTCGCCCGTGCCTCCAGCCTCGATCCCGGCTCCGGCTTCGGCCCCGGCCTCGATCCCGGCTCCACAACCCCCATCGACGCCGGTCGACCTAACGACACCTCCGCCGGCGCCGATGTCTCCGGTGCCGTTCTCGACGCCGCCCTGGGCTCCGGGCGTCGTCGTCCCCCAGTTCCTTCCGGCTCCGGACATGGCTCCGGACCGACGTCGCTCGACGCCGGCTCCGGCGCCGATGGGACCTTGGGTCCCAACTGTCCCTCCTCCTCCTTATTTTGAACCAGAGGAGGACCAGTTGGACTGGGAGGGGTCTGATGACCCTCTGACACGACACTGTCAGTACGATGAGGACTGGACAGAGAGTCTTGGGGAGGCCAGTGGTCTGGATACTTCCCCTGACATTGGCATGCTGTCTCCTCCCGTGGCTACGGAGGAGGGAGCCAATTTTGGTACGGTGTTGCGTAGGGCGGCTGGGGCCTTACGCCTCCAACTCCCTACTTTGACGGTCAAGCCTAACATCTTGACAGAGGTGCTTCAGCCGGCAGCCTCCTCTGCGGAGACTGTGCTGCCGTTTAACGACGCCCTCACTGACGTTCTCTTGGGCGCCTGGTCCAAGCCCAACACAGGGGCTCCTGTGGATCGGAACGTGTCACGACGCCATCGCCCAGCTCCGGGCGATCCCCTGTTTCTCTCTGTCCACCCCACTCCTGAGAGCTTGGTTGTCCAAGCCTCCGCTTCCCAAACCGCCTTCCCTACCGCCCCTCCGGATAGGGAATCCAAACGCCTGGATCAGTTTGGGAAGAAAGGTTTTTCTTCCTCCAGTGCTGGCTTGCGGTCCGTTAACACCGCTTGTCTTTTGGGCCGATATACCCACTCCCTGTGGGATTCGGTGGCGGATGTTTTGCCCCAGTGTCCTGAGGAGGTCCAGACACTGCTTTCCCGCGCCATTGCGGAAGGAAGGGATGCGGCTAAATACACTATACGTTGTGGCCTTGACACCGCCGACTCGCTGGGCAGGTCTATTGCAACGACGGTGGCGCTCCGACGCCACGCCTGGCTGAGAACCACTGGTTTTTCAGGGGATGTCCAGAATACTCTCATGGACATGCCCTTTGATGGAGTCGGTCTTTTTGGGTCCAAAGCAGACCATGCGTTGGAGCGCTTTAAGGACTCACGGGCTACTGCCAAGTCCCTGGGCCTTTCTGCTACATGCCCTCCGCTGACTTCTGCTTTTCGCCCCTATCGTGGCCACGGTAGGGGCGCCCCTTCACGTCAGCAGCCCAGCCACCGGCCCGCGCAGCAGGCGTCTTCGCGTGGCCGAGGACGTGGATTCCGCCGTGGCGGATCGGGCAACCAGCGTGCGGGTCAGGCCACCACCTCCAACCCGTCCGCGGCCTCCAAGCCCTCCTAGTCCCTCCTTTCAGGTGCACAGCACGCCAGTAGGGGGCAGGGTCCGCCATCACCTTCCCCACTGGCGTACCATCACCTCGGACAGGTGGGTCTTGGACATTGTCCGAAGGGGCTACTCCCTCCCCTTCGAGACCACCCCCAGCCATGCCACCTCAATTCCACTGCATGTCAGGGGATCACTTGGTGCTTCTACAGAAGGAAGTCACGGCCCTCTTGACCAAAAGGGCCATCGAGCATGTTCCGACCCCAGAAGTAGGGCGTGGTTGCTACTCCCACTACTTTCTGGTGCCCAAAAAGGACAAGGAGGACATGCGTCCTATCTTGGACCTCCGGAACGTCAATCGCTTCCTCCGGAAGGAGAAGTTCAAGATGCTCACCCTAGCTCAGGTCTTGACTGCCCTCGACCCTGGAGACTGGTTGGTAGCGTTGGACTTGCAGGACGCATATTTCCACATCCCCGTCCTGCCGGCCCACCGGCGTTACCTTCGGTTCACGGTAGGCCCCGAGCATTTTCAGTTCACCGTGCTCCCCTTTGGCCTTACCAGTGCCCCTCGGGTGTTCACGAAAGTGATGGCGGTGGTCGCAGCTCATCTGCGCCGGGCAGGGGTTTCAGTCTTCCCCTACCTCGACGACTGGCTGCTGAAGGCGGGCTCGTCCCAGGCAGTCGTCTCCCACCTCCAGACTACGGCCGAACTCCTGCACTCGCTGGGGTTCTCCATCAATGTGCCGAAGTCGCATCTGATTCCTTCTCCACAGCTCCTTTTCATCGGAGCGGTTCTGGACACGACGCAGTTTCGGGCCTATCCTCCCGAACGGCGAGTCCGGGATATTCAGGCTATGATTCCGATCTTTCAGCCTTTATCCTGGGTTTCGGTACGGATGACCCTGAGGCTGCTGGGCCTCATGGCCTCCTGCATCCTGCTGGTCAATCATGCCAGATGGCATATGCGGGCTCTGCAGTGGGACCTGAAGTTCCAGTGGGCGCAGCACCAGGGCAACCTGTCCGATCACGTCCAGATCTCGGAGGGGACTGCAAGACAGTTGCAGTGGTGGCTCTCGAACCGGCAATGGGTCATGGGCAGATCCCTCTCCCTTCCCCAGCCAGAGCACAAAGTTGTGACGGACGCGTCCCTTCTGGGATGGGGCGGTCACATGGGAGAGGCGGAGATCAGAGGCCTCTGGTCTCCGGCGGAGTCCCGGCTCCATATCAACCTTCTGGAGCTCCGGGCGATCCGACTTGCACTGAAGGCATTCCTTCCCTCTGTCAAAGGGAAGGTAGTGCAGGTGTTCACAGACAACACCACCGCCATGTGGTACTGCAACAAACAAGGCGGGGTGGGGTCGTGGACCCTTTGTCAGGAGGCTCTGCGCCTCTGGACATGGCTGGAACATCAGGGCATGTTCCTGATGGTTCAACACCTGGCAGGTTCCCTGAACGCCAGGGCGGACGAACTCAGCCGCCGGTGCATGATGGATCACGAATGGCGTCTTCACTCGGAAGTGGTGCAAGGACTCTTTCTACAGTGGGGAGAGCCTTGGTTAGATCTATTCGCCACCGAAGAGAACGCGCAATGTCATCAGTTCTGCGCGTTGGAATTTCCAAGGCGGCACTCGCTCGGCGACGCTTTTCGTCACGAGTGGAGTTGCGGTCTATTGTACGCCTTTCCGCCTATACCACTTCTACCCAGAGTGTTGAAGAAGATTCGGCACGACCGGGCCCAAGTCATTCTTGTGGCTCCGGACTGGGCTCGAAGAGTTTGGTATCCCGAGCTACTCAATATGAGCGTAGATCCCCCGATCCGTCTGCCTCTTCGGGAGGATCTTCTGTCGCAGCAGCAGGGGACGGTCCTCCACCCGAACCTGTCCAGTCTACACCTGCTTGCATGGAGATTGAGTGGCGGCAGTTGATTCCTTTCGACTTGCCTCCCGAAGTTTGTGATGTGATTCTGGCAGCCAGGCGTCCCTCCACTAAGGTGGTATACGCCTGCAGGTGGAACAAATTTGTGGCATGGTGCACAGCAAAGGCTGTGAATCCCCTTTCTGCCCCTCTTTCTGAGGTCCTTCTGTTCCTTCTCTCTCTGGCCCAACAGGGTTCTGCCCTGGGTACCATCAAGGGCTATCTTTGTGCAATCTCAGCCTTCCTCAGGCTTCCTGATCAGCCCTCCCTTTTCAAGTCCCCTGTTGTTAACAGGTTCCTTAAAGGCATTACACACCTCTTCCCTCCTGTTCCGTTCGTAATGCCTCAGTGGGACTTGAACTTGGTTCTTACCTTTTTAATGTGCGCTCCCTTTGAGCCTCTACATAACTGTCCTCTTCGTCTTCTCACTCTGAAAACAGCCTTTCTGATGGCCATCACCTCCGCTCGGCGGGTGAGTGAGCTCCAGGCTCTTTCGTGCAAACCCCCCTTTCTGTCTGTCCATCCCGACAAGGTTGTTCTTAGGACGCATCCGTCCTTCTTGCCAAAGGTGGTTACTGCCTTCCACATTGGGCAGACCATCACTTTGCCCACCTTCTTTCCGCCTCCGCATCCTTCCAGAGAGGAAGAGAGGCTCCACCGTCTGGACCCAAAACGTGCGCTTTCCTTTTACCTCAACCGCACACAACAGTTCCGGGTGGATGACCAGCTCTTTGTTGGCTACGTGAGCACCAAAAAAGGTCGGGCGGTACACAAGAGGACCATCTCCCGCTGGGTAATCTTGTGTATCAAAGCCTGCTATTCCTTGGCTAAGAAGGAGCCCCCTGTTGGGCTACGTGCCCATTCTACCAGGGCAACAGCTGCTACCACGGCCACGGCATTCCTTCCCTCTCTCAAAGAGAAAGTGGTGCAGGTGTTCACGTACAACACCACAGCCATGTGGTACTGCAACAAACAGGGTGGGGTGGAGTCGTGGACCCTTTTTTCAGGAGGCTCTCCGCCTCTGGACATGGCTGGAACATCAGGGCATAACCCTGGTGGTTCACTACCTGGAGGGTTCTCTGAACGCTATAGCGGACAAACTCATCCATCAGTGCCTGGTCGATCATGAATGGCGTTTCCATCCGGAGGTACCGCAAGGTCTCTTTCAGCGATGGGGAGACCCTTGGTTAGATCTTAGCAGTGTTGCACATTGGAGTTTCCAAGGCGGCGCTTGCTCGACAACGCTTTTTGTCGCAAGTGGAGCATCGGCCTCCTCTACGCCTTTCCTCCTATACCACTTCTGGCCTGAGTGCTCAAGAAGATCAAGCACGACCGGGCTCAAGTCATTCTTGTGGCTCCGGATTGGGCACGAAGAGTCTAGGATTCTGATCTTCTGAGCATAGCATCGATCCTCCGATCAGAATGCCCCTTCGGGAGCATCTTCTGTTGCAGCAGCAGGGGACAGTTTTCACCCGAACCTGTCCAGCCTCCACCTCCTTGCATGGAGATTGAGTGGCGGCAGTTGACGGCTTTCCGCCTTCCATCCGAAGTCTGTGATGTCATCTTAGCAGCCAGGCATCCCTCCACTAAAAAGGTATACGACTGTAGATGGAACAAATTTGTGGGGTGATGCAGAGCAAAGGCTGTTGATCCCCTTTCTGCTTCTCTTTCAGAAGTTCTGTTGTACATACTTTCTTTGGCCCAGCAGGGCTCTGCTTTGGGCACCCTTGAGGGTTATCTTTTGGCTATCTCTGCCTTTCGGAGACTTCCAGGTCAGCCCTCTTTGTTCAAGTCTCCCATTATCAATAGATTTCTTAGGGGCCTTACTCACTTGTTTCCTCCGTCTCCTTTCATAATGCCCCAATGGGATTTAAATTTGGGTTTGACTCTTCTTATGTTTTCTCCCTTCGAGCCTCTTCATAATTGCCCTCTCAGGCTTCTAACCCTTAAGACTGCTGTCCTCATTGCCATCACCTCTGCTCGCAGAGTTTGCGAGCTCCAGGCTCTGTCTTCCAAGCCTCCCTATCTGTCGGTCTATCCATCCTCCCTTAAGAGGGTCACGCCCTTTCATGTGGGTCAATCCATTGCCCTGCCCACCTTTTACCCACCCCCGCATCCCTCCAAGGAAGAGGAGAGACTCCACCACCAGGACCCAAAACGTGTGTTGTCTTTCTATCTTGATTGTACCAAAGACTTCTGGGTAGACGATCGACTCCTCATTGGCTGTGTGGGTGCCAAGAAAGGTCGGGCAGTACAGAAAAGGACCATCTCTCGATGGGTTGTCCTCTGCAATAAATTGTGCTACGCACTGACAAAGAAGGACCTCCTGTGAGGTTACGTGCTGACTCTACTAGAGCAACAGCGGAAACCACTGCGTTAGCATGCGGAGTCCCAGTCCTGAATATCTGTCAGGCGGCAGTGTGGGCATCCCTGCACACATTTACTGGACACTACTTCCTGGACAGCCAAGTCCGGAGGGACAGGTACTTTGCCCGTTCGGTCCTCCAGGACTTCCTTGTGTGATCTTGGTTCACAGACCCTCCTCAGGGGTTGGTATTGCTGGGGTATCTATTCTAAGGTAAGGAATCTACAACTAGAAGTCCCTATCAGATGAGAAGTTACTTATCTTCCGTAATGATGTACCTGGTAGAGACATATTCTAGTTGTAGATTCCTTACAGCCCCACCATCCTCCCCACTCTGCGAACTGATTTCTAGGGCTAGGGACTCCCCTAGAGGGCCCTAGTTTTGACGCACCAGTGGTCAGTATCTTTCATGGCTCTGCGCTTCTGGCGTGGAAAGTCGTGTTAAGAACTGGACATCAGGCCTCCAGGGGAGCATCTATGTAGGTCTCGCAACGTCCTTTCCGGCACGCACGACGCTGACAACGGACGCGGAGCCAACCAACGCCACCTAACTACACGCAGGGTACTGCTAATGAAAAATCTCGGGATCCAGACTGACGTCTGGGGGAATTTCTAAGGTAAGGAATCTACTACTAGAATATGTCTCTACCAGATACATCATAACTGAAGGTAAGTAACTTGTTCGTTTAGGATGTCATTGCCTAACTTTTGCACTTGCAAAAAGCAGGCCTTTCCTACTCCTCTATTCCCCTATACTTAGCTGCAGTCTACATGCAGAACAGGGAACACTCCTCCCTCCTCAGAAGGCTCTTTAGAGGGGAATACTCCCATTAGTGCCTCCTTCTCCCATTTGGAATCTCCGTGTAGTCCTCACTAGGCTCATTGGAAAACTATTTGAACTTTTGTATTCATGCCCTCTTCAGTTCCTTTCCTGAAAGGTTGCCTTCCCGGTGGCCATTGCATCGCTTAGACAGATTGGTGAACTGCAAGCTCTCACCCTACAAGAACCCTTCATCCAAGTACAGAAGAACAAGGTTATTCTTAGGACCACTTCTATGTTCCTTCGTAAGGAGGTACTTAACCAAACCATAGAGCTACCAGTCTTCTTCCCACTACCAGATTCTACTGCAGAGAGAGCACTCCACCCAATAGATGTCAAAAGAGCTCTTATGTACCACATTGACAGGACTGAGCCATTCCCTAAATTGAACCAGCTCTTTGTCACCTTTGCAAAGTCTGAGAGGACATCCATCTCCAAGGCAGGCATAGCTTGGTGGAAACTAAAATGTATTAAGACATGCTAATAAATAAAGAAATAAAAAAAGCGAAGAGGGCTCTACGTGCTCCTCTCAGGGTGCTCTCTACCTACAAGAAAAGAGCAGCCACGTCCTTTCTATAAAACATCCCATTAGTGGATAGTTGTAAGGCAGCCACCTGGTCAGTGTCACATACCTTTACCAAGTACCGCTCTGTGGACATCTTAGCCTATCAACAGGCCATGGTGGGCCAGGCGGTTTTAAGAACATTGTTTCATATATCTGCATCATTCACATGGTAGCCACCGCTTCTAGGGAGCACCACTTTACAGTCTATGCCATGATGTGTGTCTACAGCCACAGATACTATGAACGGAAAATTCTACTTATCCTGTAGGCATCTGCTTGTAGTGTGTAATGCTGTAGATTTACCACCATCCTCCCCGAAAGCCTGTCTCTATTGCAAATCTCTTGTGCTATAAGTTTGCACTTCGTGCACCTTACTATGTTCACACTCCATACTCCATACTTACTCTCTCCCACTGTGTAGAAAACAATCAAACTTGGAGTCAGTGCCCATGCATAATGTTCACCCAAAGGAGTCATGCCACAGCTTGTGACTCAACCAGGGATGTGGAATTCCTGTAGTCGGACTCCCAGGACATATTGTTTGGGGTCAAGGGCAACACGTTTTCATGTGTATTTTGTCCTTGGGACAAGAAGGTCCATCCCCCCTGCAGCACAAACCCTTTGGCTGCCAGTTTGCAGTACCACATTATGGATCAGGAAAGGGCACTGTCTGCAGTTAAGATAATATTTTTGTCCATATGTTAATGCTGTTCAAACTTGTATTTATGGTTCATTAATTGAAAGCCTTTATTAGGGTGAGCGCTCTAAGTAAATGTTGTAAGCTCTGACTGCACTACTGACAGTGGTTCCAGTATAAAAAGGTGTACACACGTTTTCAAAGTTTAGCAATATGAGACTATGTATAATTCTCCCAGAATGCTCTCTGATTTGATGCAAATATTTGCTGAAGCTTGAAAGCAAGATTGATGATGCTTTGCTTTCAAAATAAAATGTTCATAAAAAAATGAAAGCAGGAAAAAAAACACCTCACTAAACTACTGTAAGCAGCATCGTTTAGTAACGTGTTGATGCATGCTAGTATTTCCCAAAAATATTCATAATGGAAAATCAGTGTAACCAGTTTCAATAAGATTATGGGAAACAAAAATACCAAGCATTGACAAAGCCAGTAGGTCTGAAATTGGTGGTCAGTGTTTTAGTTTTGTCAATGTGTGACTTGTTTTGGCATGGTTTTTGTAAAACCTTATTGGTGTGGGAGCTGCCGGGCCCTCGCCATTATAACTTATATAAGTTTTTGGTCTCAAAAAGCACACACTGCCATAGTAGTTACTGGCACTGAACAAAACTACTTTGTGTGCCGATATGCTCCTTGTGAAAGAGCAGAATGCTGTCTCTCACAGTGAATCCAGCTGATACAAAGAGAGAGACAGAAGTTTAATAAACCTAAAAGGTCATGGTCATCGCCAGACCAAATTAGGGGCCCAATTATTAAAGAAAGTCTCAGAAGTGCACCCATGGTATATGTCCTTTCATTAAGTGCAGCTATACGGCTTTCGTGAATTCCCAAGAATTTACAGATGTAGGACAAGAAATAGTACTCCTAGAAAATATTTGTGAACTGCATTTTAGCATGAGCAAATATGCATGTGCATACTTGCTCATGCGAAAATCTGAGTGTTTGCAAGTTCTCTTTCCCTCCAACCACTTTTTTCCCAACTCTGGAAGAAGGTTTACGTCTGCCATTGTCAGGAGTAAATTTCCAACATTTATCAGTATGTGAAAAGATTAGAGAAGAGTTGTTGAAAACCCTTAAAACATGCAAGTTAGTAAAAGGGCATTCAAACCCTGGAACTTTTGCTTGCCACTACCTTCAGCCCCAGTATGTAGATCTGCGGAAACGTGGCAATATAAGGGGATTGCAAGTATTCAAACACTACTATGGTAGGAGCCCTGGCATAATCAGAGAGGCTATATCAGAGCTCTTATATAATGAGATTGCTGCCATAATTTGTCACCACACTACATGGCACCAAAGGGACAAGTGGATTTTGTTACAGGACAAGTAGAGTTATGAAGCAATCTGCCCCATGGACACGTAGATATTTTATTAAATTCCTCACCCCTGCTCAACAGACGTCTTCAAGCAAAAAAAACCTTTGAAGTCCGAGCCCAAGCCCAACACTAGATTACAGGAGAATGTTAAATATGTGAATCTATAGCACTACACACTAGGAACAGATGTTTATAGTGTAACTAGCATTTTCTGTGTGTGTATGTACACACCCTCACGGGCTAGGATCTTCTTGAAAACCGTCTTGTAGCATTGTATGAATTTCTTTTATATCTACCTAGCTTATACTTGGAAATCATAAATTCAAATGAAGAAACCATACATTCAACAACACATCGTCAATTCTCCAAATACCAAGTGTGATCTAACTTCACCAGTTTCTTTTAAGCGTCAACCTCAGAAAGGTATTGTCTATAGCTTCACTGTAAAACCCACTTCCAGAAGTACTTTGCAAACCAACATAGTCTTCTCCATAGAATATAGACAGCTCATTATCACATCTCGACAGCTTTTTGCTCGATCTGACACCCGTCTAGTAAACCACTAACACAGTAACAAACCAAAAATGAGAGTGCCTAAGCATAGATGCTTTAGGGAGCTTACACCTGAAAATCCCAAACCACCCTGTTTAACCCCCGAGCTGAGAATTTTCAATGGATTGTAAATCGCAATAAATGAATTTCTTGTTAATACTGACTAGTCTTTAAAGACCTCTTTGGAGGGTCCTGAGTGAGAAAAACACAAAAGCACATGTTCATGCATGTGTTGTCAATGTTACTGGTGGCTAACAATTCATATATGTTGAGATCCTGTTTAAAAAAAAAAAGTGAAAATGCTATAGATGTTACAGGCTAGACCAGTTAGGCAGACTGTGGTTATTCAACACTGATGCAGGTGGATACTGAAAGAGAAAAATGTGCTGACATAGTTTTTAATGGAAAGGCATTTATTTGATGCACATTTTGAATACCCTGTCTTTTGTGTATGAATCAGGAATATGCAAGCAGAGATGGACAGAATATGCGCACTACGTAAGCAACTTGAAGAAGATATCCAGGCTAATCAGGAACTTCGAAAGATTTTGGAGGAAAAGCTTAAAATGAGCAAAAGTAGGGATGGTATGTGAAAAATTATTATTATTATTGAAGTGTATCAATGAAACACTTTTTTTTTCTATTTTTGGCTAGGACCTGAGCAAAGAGTCTTAAAATATGTTTTTTTCTGACACATTTTTACAATATTACTGCATATATATTTTGCTCTCACTCATGGCTTCCAGCACTTCTTCGAACTATTTCAGTAATTCCTATTTTAAGTACTTCTATCACAGTCAGTAGACTTAGACCACCTTTTTACGGTCATGTTGGCCTGCAATTAGATTTTCTTCACCAGATTCTACAGTAATATATTATGTTGACCATGAGTAATCTCCTAATAGATGACTGTTTTATACGTACGAGCTACTGGTACCTCACTGTGAGTGCCCTTTATCTGGCCTGGTATTCTACCCTCCCTCACCTGTAGTTTCCAATACTAAGGGCATACGTAACTCTGGGGTGGGTGTATTACTGGGTATTCAGAGATGTACCCAGAAAGTACCCTTGGAAATGAGGAATTAGTGAGGGAAACAGAAAATACTCCTTCAGTAGTTTATCATTTCTGATCAGTGTCGCCTAGTTGAAATGGATACATATACTCTAACACATTGTGTTATTGTAGATAGATGTGGAGCAGAGGGGTTAGATGTTATACAACTTCCTTGGAACCGTGCAATATACAGGCTTTTTGGGAGGATGTGGTCCATGAATTTCAAAGTATAGTTGGTAATATACTTGGATTGTAAATACAAATAAAAAAATAAGTGTCCCCCAAAAGGACACTGGACTCGGAAAGAGTGAATATCGCTCAGGCATGCAATCAGGTGGCACCAGTGCTACAGCATATTTTGGATGTACAGTTTAATAACAATGGATGTGGAATGCACAATGCATACATGTGTTGCCTTTCTCCCCGAAAGTCCATTTTTCCTTCTTGCCACATCTCCTATCAGTCGATGTGCAGGAAGACTGTCTGGGAGGAGGTGCTTAAATATTTTTGGCCACCTGTGAGAGGGAGGTTCTTTGTCCCATACACCTCCTTGAACCAGTTTGCAAAGCTCTCTTTAGAGGTGTTATTTTGGTGATTATGCAATACAATTCACATTCTACTTATAAGAATAAGAAGTATAAGCAATTACAATTTACATTATCTTCCTCAACTTGAAATTGTTACTTGCTAGGACATCAGGTCTGTATGTGAATTTAAAGTCCTCTCCTGATGATCTTGTTGGAGGGTGGTTTTTACCACATAATTTAGTGCAGAAATGTTCTATCTAAAATAACAAGACACACGTGTGAAATGCAGGTACTGAGTCAAGAGTGGCACTATTTATTCAAACAATTTAGACACAAATGTCAAAGACACCTCATTAATCAAAAATAACACTATGCAATCTAGTAAGTTACAAGTGTCAAACACACATCGCAGATCATGAGCAAAAACATGCAATCTAGTAAGTTTAAAATCACGGCAATCCAAAGAAAAAGAGAGAGAGAGAGAAAATGAATATCAAAGTACAATGAAGCATTACAACCTCAATCAAAATGCTAAATAACACGGTTAACGGGGAGCACCATCGTCGTGAGAAAAAATACACTGCACCAGGTGGTCAACGAATGGGCAGATAAGTAGCCCATTTATACATTTGAAATGAGGAACCATTGACCGCAAGATCTAATTTTGGCAGGTGCTTGACCGCAGAACATAACAAAAGTTAGATTTTTTTAATCAAAATCACTTTGCATCACCTCTCGGAAGCTTTAAGGTGGAAGCTCCTTATAAGGCTATTGTTTATATCTGAAAGAGACACGTTAGTGACAGATTCCTTACCTTAGAATATCCCCAGGCGTCAGGCTGGATCCGGAAAGTTTTTGCGTAGCAGTACCCTTGCGCGTCGGTAGGCGGCGTCGTGCTGCTCCGCGTCCGTCGTCGGCGTCGTGATCGCCGGGATGACATCGCGGGCAGTACTTAGACGCCGCCCCTGCGCGCTGACGTCAGTTCTTCTTTTTCCGCGCCAGCAAGCGCAGATCCGGGAAGAGCAGTGCCCTGGTCATTTTTTGACCATACTTTTTGGTGAATTTTTTCACTGTTTTTTCATCTATCAAGGTGTCGTAGGGATGCCCGGTTTCAAACGTTGCGGCGCCTGTGCGCGGATGATGTCTGTCACCGACCCGCATTGGGAGTGTCTCTTCTGCCTCGGCCGAGGCCACGACACGGAGTCTTGTACCGACTGCCAGGCCCTCAACCCGAAAGCTTTGCGAGAGCGGTCTCGAAAGCTCCTCGAGGCCCGGCATTCGGCTCCGCGGAAGCCCCGGTCGCGTGAGAGGTCCAGGGGTCGATCGCGGAGTCCACACCGGTCGTCGGCGTCGAAGTCTTCTTCGTCCGGTAAGTCGAAACACAAGAAGTCCAAAAGCATCATCGCTCTAGGACTTCGCCTCGCCGGTCTCGCGGCTCGGCTGAGGCCCCTCCCGGCACCGTCCCCGCCCCCGCGGCCCCGGACATGCCTGTGGAGTCGCCCCCGCCATACCCGCCCTTCCCGGGTTCGGGGGCGGATCCGGCCAAAGTGCAGGAATTCCTGTCGGCCATGGCCCGCCTCTTCGGGCCTCCAGGCCCCTCCGGTGCGCCTTCGGGCCCCGCGGGCCCTGATGGGGTTGCTCCGGCGTCGCCGACGGCTCCGGCCCCGGCGTCGCCCGTGCCTCCAGCCTCGATCCCGGCTCCGGCTTCGGCCCCGGCCTCGATCCCGGCTCCACAACCCCCATTGACGCCGGTCGACCTAACGACGCCGGCGCCGATGTCTCCGGTGCCGTTCTCGACGCCGCCCTGGGCTCCGGGCGGCGTCGTCCCCCAGTTCCTTCCGGCTCCGGACATGGATCCGGACCGACGTCGCTCGACGCCGGTTCCGGCGCCGATGGGACCTTGGATCCCAACTGTCCCTCCTCCTCCTTATTTTGAACCAGAGGAGGACCAGGTGGACTGGGAGGGGTCTGATGACCCTCTGACACGACGGTGTCAGTACGATGAGGACTGGACAGAGAGTCTAGGGAGGCCAGTGGTCTGGATACTTCCCCTGACACTGGCATGCTGTCTCCCTCCCGTGGCTACGGAGGAGGGAGCCAATTTTGGTACGGTGTTGCGTAGGGCAGCTGGGGCCTTACGTCTCCAACTCCCTACTTTGACAGTCAAGCCTAACATCTTGACAGAGGTGCTTCAGCCGGCAGCCTCCTCTGCGGAGACTGTGCTGCCGTTTAACGACGCCCTCACTGACGTTCTTTTGGGCGCCTGGTCCAAGCCCAACACAGGGGCTCCTGTGGATCGGAACGTGTCACGACGCCATCGCCCAGCTCCGGGCGACCCCCTGTTTCTCTCTGTCCACCCCACTCCTGAGAGCTTGGTTGTCCAAGCCTCCGCTTCCCAAACCGCCTTCCCTACCGCTCCTCCGGATAGGGAATCCAAACGCCTGGATCAGTTTGGGAAGAAGGGTTTTCTTCCTCCAGTGCTGGCTTGCGGTCCGTTAACACCGCTTGTCTTTTGGGCCGATATACCCACTCCCTGTGGGATTCGGTGGCGGATGTTTTGCCCCAGTGTCCTGAGGAGGTCCAGACACTGCTTTCCCGCACCATTGCGGAAGGAAGGGATGCGGCTAAATACACAATACGTTGTGGCCTTGACACCGCCGACTCGCTGGGCAGGTCTATTGCAACGACGGTGGCGCTCAGACGCCACGCCTGGCTGAGAACCACTGGTTTTTCAGGGGATGTCCAGAATACTCTCATGGACATGCCCTTTGATGGAGTCGGTCTTTTTGGGTCCAAAGCAGACCATGCGTTGGAGCGCTTTAAGGACTCATGGGCTACTGCCAAGTCCCTGGGCCTTTCTGCTACACGCCCTCCGCTGACTTCTGCTTTTCGCCCCTATCGTGGCCACGGTAGGGGCGCCCCTTCACGTCAGCAGCCCAGCCACCGGCCCGCGCAGCAGGCGTCTTCGCGTGGCCGAGGACGTGGATTCCGCCGTGGCGGATCGGGCATCCAGCGTGCGGGTCAGGCCACCACCTCCAACCCGTCCGCGGCCTCCAAGCCCTCCTAGTCCCTCCTTTCAGGTGCACAGCACGCCAGTAGGGGGCAGGGTCCGCCATCACCTTCCCCACTGGCGTACCATCACCTCGGACAGGTGGGTCTTGGACATTGTCCGAAGGGGCTACTCCCTCCCCTTCGAGACCACCCCCCAGCCATGCCACCTCAATTCCACCGCATGTCAGGGGATCACTTGGTGCTTCTACAGAAGGAAGTCACAGCCCTCTTGACCAAGAGGGCCATCGAGCGTGTTCCGACCCCAGAAGTAGGGCGTGGTTGCTACTCCCACTACTTTCTGGTGCCCAACAAGGACAAGGAGGACATTCGTCCTATCTTGGACCTCCGGAACGTCAATCGCTTCCTCCGGAAGGAGAAGTTCAAGATGCTCACCCTAGCTCAGGTCTTGACTGCCCTCGACCCTGGAGACTGGTTGGTAGCGTTGGACTTGCAGGACGCATATTTCCACATCCCCGTCCTGCCGGCCCACCGACGTTACCTTCGGTTCACGGTAGGCCCCGAGCATTTTCAGTTCACCGTGCTCCCCTTTGGCCTTACCAGTGCCCTTCGGGTGTTCACGAAAGTGATGGCGGTGGTCGCAGCTCATCTGCGCCGGGCAGGGGTTTCAGTCTTCCCCTACCTCGACGACTGGCTGCTGAAGGCGGGCTCGTCCCAGGCAGTCGTCTCCCACCTCCAGACTACGGCCGAACTCCTGCACTCGCTGGGGTTCTCCATCAATGTGCCGAAGTCGCATCTGATTCCTTCTCCACAGCTCCTTTTCATCGGAGCGGTTCTGGACACGACGCAGTTTCGGGCCTATCCTCCCGAACAGCGAGTCCGGGATATTCAGGCTATCATTCCGATCTTTCAGCCTTTATCCTGGGTTTCGGTACGGATGACCCTGAGGCTGCTGGGCCTCATGGCCTCCTGCATCCTGCTGGTCAATCATGCCAGGTGGCATATGCGGGCTCTGCAGTGGGACCTGAAGTTCCAGTGGGCGCAGCACCAGGGCAACCTGTCCGATCACGTCCAGATCTCGGAGGGGACTGCAAGACAGTTGCAGTGGTGGCTCTCGAACCGGCAATGGGTCATGGGCAGATCCCTCTCCCTTCCCCAGCCAGAGCACACAGTTGTGACGGACGCGTCCCTTCTGGGATGGGGCGGTCACATGGGAGAGGCGGAGATCAGAGGCCTCTGGTCTCCGGCGGAGTCCCGGCTCCATATCAACCTTCTGGAGCTCCGGGCATTCCTTCCCTCTGTCAAAGGGAAGGTAGTGCAGGTGTTCACAGACAACACCACCGCCATGTGGTACTGCAACAAACAGGGCGGGGTGGGGTCTTGGACCCTTTGTCAGGAGGCTCTGCGCCTCTGGACATGGCTGGAACATCAGGGCATGTTCCTGATGGTTCAACACCTGGCAGGTTCCCTGAACGCCAGGGCGGACGAACTCAGCCGCAGGTGCATGATGGATCACGAATGGCGTCTTCACTCGGAAGTGGCGCAAGGACTCTTTCTACAATGGGGAGAGCCTTGGTTAGATCTATTCGCCACCGAAGAGAACGCGCAATGTCATCAGTTCTGCGCGTTGGAATTTCCAAGGCGGCACTCGCTCGGAGACGCTTTTCGTCACGAGTGGAGTTGCGGTCTGTTGTACGCCTTTCCGCCTATACCACTTCTACCCAGAGTGTTGAAGAAGATTCGGCACGACCGGGCCCAAGTCATTCTTGTGGCTCCGGACTGGGCTCGAAGAGTTTGGTATCCCGAGCTACCCAATATGAGCGTAGATCCCCCGATCCGTCTGCCTCTTCGGGAGGATCTTCTGTCGCAGCAGCAGGGGACGGTCCTCCACCCGAACCTGTCCAGTCTACACCTGCTTGCGTGGAGATTGAGCGGCAGCAGTTGATTCCTTTCGACTTGCCTCCCGAAGTTTGTGATGTGATTCTGGCAGCCAGGCGTCCCTCCACTAAGGTGGTATACGCCTGCAGGTGGAACAAATTTGTGGCATGGTGCACAGCAAAGGCTGTGAATCCCCTCTCTGCCCCTCTTTCTGAGGTCCTTCTGTTCCTTCTTTCTCTGGCCCAACAGGGTTCTGCCCTGGGTACCATCAAGGGTTATCTTTGTGCTATCTCGGCCTTCCTCAGGCTTCCTGATCAGCCCTCCCTTTTCAAGTCCCCTGTTGTTAACAGGTTCTTAAAAGGCATTACTCACCTCTTCCCTCCTGTTCCGTTTGTGATGCCTCAGTGGGACTTGAACTTGGTTCTTACCTTTTTAATGTGCGCTCCCTTTGAGCCTCTACATAACTGTCCTCTTCGTCTTCTGACTCTGAAGACAGCCTTTCTGGTGGCCATCACCTCCGCTCGGCGGGTGAGTGAGCTCCAGGCTCTATCTTGCAAACCTCCCTTTCTGTCTGTTCATCCGGACAAGGTTGTTCTTCGGACGCGCCCGTCCTTCTTGCCAAAGGTGGTTACTGCTTTCCATATTGGTCAGACCATCACTTTGCCCACCTTCTTTCCGCCTCCGCATCCTTCCAGAGAGGAAGAGAGGCTCCACCGTCTGGACCCAAAACGTGCGCTCTCCTTCTATATTGACCGCACAAAACACTTCCGGGTGGATGACCAGCTCTTTGTTGGCTACGTGGGCGCCAAAAAGGTCGGGCGGTGCACAAGAGGACCATCTCCCGCTGGGTTACCTTGTGCATCAAGACCTGCTATTCTTTGGCTAAGAAGGAGCCTCCTGTTGGGCTGCGGGCCCATTCCACCAGGGCAACGGCTGCTACCACGGCTTTGGGCCGCGGTGTTCCGCTGCCGGTTAATTGTCAGGCAGCTACGTGGGCCTCGCTGCACACGTTTACAAAGCATTACTGCCTTGACAGTCAGGTCCGGAGGGACGGCTTCTTTGGCCGTTCTGTCCTCCAGGACTTCCTTGTCTGATCTTTGTTCGCAGACCCACCACCGGGGTTGGTATTGCTGGGGTATCTATTCTAAGGTAAGGAATCTGTCACTAACGTGTCTCTTTCAGATGCACAAGTTACTAACTTGTGTAACGATATATCTGTAAGAGACAGTAGTTAGTGACAGATTCCTTACCGCCCCACCCATCCTCCCCGTTCTGCGAACTGATTTCTAGGGTTAAGGACATCCCTTTCAGGGCCCTAGTATTTTTCAGACACCTATGTCAGCTTCTTGCATGGCTCTGCGTTCCTGGCGCGGAAAGTCGTGTACAGAACTGACGTCAGCGCGCAGGGGCGGCGTCTAAGTACTGCCCGCGACGTCATCCCGGCGATCACGACGCCGACGACGGACGCGGAGCCGCACGACGCCGCCTACCGACGCGCAAGGGTACTGCTACGCAAAAACTTTCCGGATCCAGCCTGACGCCTGGGGATATTCTAAGGTAAGGAATCTGTCACTAACTACTGTCTCTTACAGATATATCGTTACACAAGTTAGTAACTTGTGCTTTAAGCCCTCTCGCTATTTTAGTTTCCAAAGCTGCAGAAAGTCCCAGTTGGCCCCCACTCCTACTCTTAGCCCATCTTGTCTTCTAGATGACAGATGCATCCTGTTATAGCTACATCTTCTTGATGTTCAGAAAGATGTACACGTATAGGACAGGGGCTCAAAGACTTGTTCAAAAGACAGTGACCAGAGGTTATTGGCCTTCCTAGGAGAGCTACATCTGAGGTTACAGGAGGGTGTGAGGCCTACTGCCTCTGTAGACGCTTAAGGCAGTGTGGACAATTTTAACACAACCCTGTCTGTGGGCTGGCAGTGACAATTGAGACTCATGCTTCAGATGTGGACAGAATAGGCCTGGGGCACTATATGGTAAAACTAGACCCTGCTTCATTCTGGGTGTGTTTTTAGAGAAATTGCGACCTGCACAGGTAACCTTTCTGCTTTCCCTTGCCAAGTGCTACCATATTGAGGGCTTAAGCCAAGTCAAGCAGATCATTTAATTATATGGATTGGATAAGCATCTGGTCTAAACTATTTGTTTCTTTCATGGACAGTATGGTTGGCATTGTGAGCATACCTGTGACAGCTATTCTTTTCTTTTTCTGCTACTCTCGAATTGACAACCCAGACTTTGACAGAAAGGCTACTAAATGAGTCTCTACAATCGGAGTTTGTTTAGGCTGTGCTGATGCGAATTGCGAAATAGGCTCTGCTTCTGGGCTATCCCCTCTCTTCTTGACCCTTATTTGGGTACTAACACCCTTGGCTTCTACAGACATAATGAAGATCAGAAAAGCCAGATTTTTATGTCATGATATACCTGTCTAAAAAAGGTTTTGTGCAAGCAAACCCTATCTAGCTTCCATTACATGCCCTTTTAACATGTTATCTCATAGAGTGTCCTCGGTGATGGGGGTGTTTCAAGTAGGCCTGCGCGGTAAATTCCGTTCCGCACGCGGAATTTGGGTAATTTTGCATTCCACGGAGAACGCGAAATTGCCAAAAATTCCGCGGCTTCGCGGATTTTTGGGGTTGTTCGCGCTTTCAAAAGGCGTGTTCACAAGATATTTCTCCCTGAGCACGCAAACAGCGTTCACGAACAGGAAAAAAGCATCGCGAACGGGCAGAACAAGCAATTCCGCGTGTTCGCGGAACTTTTGCGTGCTCGCGGAGATTGTTTACCGTTTCGCGGAGCTTTGCGTAGCGCGACTACGCAAATTCCGCCCACCCCTAGTTTCAAGCTTAATGAGCAGGTGTGGGTAATGCACTGTGTTATAGAAGAAAGTCTCTCTTTTATTGGTGTTGCTTTCACACAAGAGATTCTTTACGAAGGAAACATTTTCACAAAGGAAGAGAGCAAGTTAAATAACCATAACTACAAAGTCAGTACACACAAGCTGCAGGTAGTATGCAGGCAAAAACATCATAGTATCATTCAACTGTGATAGAGGATAAGGGAGAGGACAGTACTCAAGATATTCTGCCTCTGACAGTAAATGACTGCATCATACCACTTAGAACTGATGGAGGAACACTGAGGTATTGCCAGCAGCCGTGGAACTGTATCTCAGGTGGGTGAAAAATGGCATCAACATGAGTACTGTATATAGTTGATGGGAACACCACCTATAGTCACACCCAAAACACAGACTTGCAAAGAAGATCATAGCCTTCTCCTTCATCAAGAGGTTATTGAACTTCTGCTCAAGGTAACAACAGAAGAGTTGCTACACAGTAAGAGAAATCAAGGAGTTTAGTCTGTATTTTCCGTATTCCTCTTACAAACTTAATATTAAGGCCTATATTTGACATTCAAGTTCTCAGCAATTACTTATTGGCAACCATAGACCTGAAAGATGCATACTTCCATGTCCCCACACATCCATGAAATCGGGGGCTCTTCAGGTTTGTGAAGGAGTGCGTTATCATTTCAAGATGTTGCTGCTAGTGACCGAATCAAAATGAGTCTTTTCAGAAAATGGCTGGCTCTAATGGCTGCACATCTAATGTGTGAGAACATACATGTGTATCCTTCTCTAGAAACAGTCTAGATAAGGATACACAACAGCACCAACTGGAACATCAGTTTCACTTCATTTTATGTTTCTTTCCTCTTTTCTCTGTCGTTATTGTTCTATATTATCCTGTGCTGCACAAATAGAATGCCTGTAGATATATTTAATCAACATATCCGCAAATTAACATTTAAACATTAACATTTCTTTGCTTGTTGTATTACAATTGACAACGAATAGTTTTTAAGTGTATGATTTCCCATCTTTTCATTGGCATTTTCATACTAACTAAAAGTATGTGATAGTCACAGTATTAACTGGACTGACTGTTTTTTCATGCAGATGACACACTTTCGTTTTGCTGGGATCAGACCACTTATCTTAGCATTTGCCTGGGTGAAAAAGATCCTCTGAATCTTGACGTAGAAAACATGTCACTGCTGGAACTGAGAAAAAAGGTATGATTTTGAAGGAGTGATTGTGGTTTTCTTTTTCTATGACTTTCTCTCAAGCACGCGGGCATTAGCAGTAGACGCTTCCCTTGCTCTTGCAGCACCCCCAGGGCTTAGTTGGCCGCTGTGAATACTTCTCTCATACACAAGTGGTACAGCATGGAGGAAAACAGTCAGTGCATTCTTCCTCACATACTGAAGTGTCAGAGGCATAATACAGACCCTATCCCGAAAAGCAGCCCCTGTCACACCGCCACAGTAGTCCATTCACTCCTGATAACATACACAGACTGTGCTTTCTTGTTGCTTAACATGTTAATAAAATAGTCAGTGAAACACAAGGCAGCAATGAAAGAAACTGTTGGACCTCCCACACATTTTTAAACATTTCTAGCATGTTAATTACGTGCATGCACTTTTCAGTACACAGGTAACACAACTTTATAAAGTTTGTATTCCATTGTTAGCACGGATATTGAGGTTTCTTGTCTGTAGTAAATCATAAAAGCACCAGCAACTGGCAGGATTGTGTCCACAGATACCAGTGCTGCTGCCTATGGAATATTAAAAGTATACAGACCATGTTTCCAGTGAACAACTATTAAACCTTGTGCCTCTTTATTTATTGACCCTGCTGTCACAAATGTAATGCAGATCTGAACAAGCTTTTTAAATGTAATTGTTCTGTACATTTCATGAGTAGAAAGACAATTCGAATATGTGGAGAGGTGCTACAGGTGATTGAGCAGTGAGAGTGAAAATCAGTGAACAATGTGTGAATGAAAAAACATAGTGTGCTTAACAAAGAACTGCCTTAACCATCATAACATCAATCACAAAATGGAACCCCACAACAAATAAATTTGTTAGGTTTCTCAAAGTCCTGCAATCAAAGCAAATATGGTTACGACTGTGAAGTCGACGTTTCGACCCAGTAAAGTCCTTTAATGGGGTCTTCCTCAGGACAGAATTATAGCAACCGATAAAGAAATATAGGAAATTAGAGAAATGACTAAGAGTAGAAGAGTCAAGGTGAATTATACCATCATACTGCTCATCTGACCCAAAAAGGAACATGTGTCAAAGCAATGTTTAGAAAACAGAACCCGGCAGTCAATGTACTACAAATTACACAAATTACCTATAAGGGTAACAAAATGAGTGCGGGAGACAGACACTAAGCCGGCAGAGGAATACTCTATACATAATTCCTAATGGACTGTGCAAGGTATGTTATAAAGGAGCCATGGTAATATGCCACAAAAGCTACCTGATATGTCTGTAAAATACTTGGGGGAGTGACATAGTCACCATGCAAAAGTACAAAGTGCACAGCAAATAAACCATAGAGATATGGGAGGATCAGCACACACCACGCAGATCCCACTGATGGTCTCTGGTGCACAGCCACTGCAAAGGCACTCCTGTTGTCATGTACAGACTTTGTAACCCATGGTTGTGCCTATTGGGAAAGGAAACCATGTTTTACCCTGGGCATATACTAGGGGCTAGCAAAGACAACATGATGGCTTTACAGATTCCACCTCCGGACATCACCATGTTCTCATTGTGCGCCTTTGTGGCACGTAGTGTGGCATTTAGCGTTTTGTGACAAGCCAAACCACACATTATGTTCCTCTAGTTGATAGGGACAGCACATGTGGCTTTGTAGCAGTGAAGATTCGTTGCTGCTGTTCTGTGAGGTAATTGACATTAAAACACAGTATTTCCTCATTTTGAAGTTGGGTAGGCAATGCTACAATGACGGCAATACAAACGCTTCTTTGTTTTTCTTTATAGTGTTAAAATTCATAAAAAGTGTTCATAACATATGGATAAAAGGCCATTTATAAGTCTAAACTCTATTTCTTAGGTGAGAGAGCTGTTGTTGCTGGTACAGGATCTGCAATCGCGGAATTACGATCAAACAAATAAGCAGAGCAACCATTGTTTTGAGAATTTGGATGATGACAAAACTGAAAATGCAATTAGCGAAGATATGGTACGTTTACTGAAAACAATTATAACATGTTTTGAGGGGCACATAACGGTTCCACTCCTACATTCTTTGCAAATTGTGCTACGTTTATTGACGCAGCAAGACGATATTTTTTCTGTGTGTGTTATGATGTATCTTATACAGGATTTGTGAGCCCCAAGTAACAAAAGTTTGGGTTTTAAAAGTCTGATTCATTTCCTGTCGACTTAAATTGGTAACACTATTTCGACCTTTTAGTGCTATGCAACTTCAGCAATTGCTTCTTGAGGTTTGAAAATCTCCCAGCAAGTAGTAGGCATCCAGCTCATGCAGCCCCATTCTTGGCTGGTCATGTGAGTCTGTATTTTTAAAAGTGCACAGGGGGTGCAACAGGGGTGCCTGCCCACTTTTTGCGGCCTGAGCGACTTTGGTATAACAGAAGGGGCCACAGACATTTGCGTGAATTTCCTGCTCAGAGTATTGGTTCTTGTTTTTATTTCCTTCTCATTTTGCTGTAGCAACAATGAATTGCTAAGTTATACTTTAGGAGTCTAAACATGATTATTAGGACGGTAGTCTGACTTCACGCGAAGATAGGCAATGTGACCAAGCAGGCTGAGGCTTCTTGCTATCTGATCTTGGATGAAATCTTATCAGAGTGGGCAATTTGCTTTTTGGGCAACCCCAACTCCGTACTCGGGTAAAGTTTATCTTTTCCCGCTAACAGCTTGGGTGTGGTGGGGTGGGGGGGGTATTGAGGGGGGGTGCTGATGTGAAATAAACCTAGATTCTCAGGTTTTACAGACAATCAAAGCTTTCTGGAGTTCTACAGCTTCCTGAACCAAAAGAAGGTTTTCAGTCTTGCCTCCAGGCAGCTTTTAGTTCTCAGTTTTTGAAAGACTTCTTAATGACCATACCAAAAACGTACAGGGGGCTTAGAGCCCGCCTAATACATACCATTTGGATGGCTTTCTCGTCACTCTATTTTGCTTGGCCATTCAATGGCTTTCCTTCCTCCTCTTGTTTTTGTCCCTCCACTGCAGCTTAGCTTCTTTACCACCTTTTCTGACTAGATGACTTGTCACCTTCCACTGCTCACATTTAGGGAATTACTTTTTTCTGTTTTTAAGCACTCTCTGAGGGTACATGTGTTTTATTTTTCTCTCGTATGCTGCTTTCCCTGCCTCTGATATAACCACGCTCTTGCGCTCCTTGTTACTCTCCCGCAGCTGCACTCTCCCCCTGTGCAGGATTTGCCATTCAGAACAAGCACTCTGTTTTGCACCCCCCCACCCCCCTGTCCATTGCAATCCCCATGCCAGCCTTTTTTTTTAATTCCTTTCCTGCACCCTTCCTGTTGCTTAGTTCTAATCTCATTCCCACCCTCGCTCCTGTTTTGCTTACCATGCCCTCGCTGCTGTAAAATAAAATACTTTACTTTTAATTTCTTTTGGGAGGGTCTGGCAGCTGACATCTGTTGCTAGACGGCATCCCCCCCCCCTCTTTTTTTTTAACTTGCTTTCATGCAAGAGTTACAAAAGACTTGTTAGCCCACTGGGTTTTATATCCCCTTAACTGTCAGGAAAAGAGACGTTGAGGTAAAGACCCCCATGCCTGGAGCCACCAGTTGCGAACACAGAAGAAAGATGTGGTGTGTAGAGCCACCGCCTCTTCCTGCCCCCTTCAAGTTCGAAGGAAACAAGTGACTATCTTGGATTAACACTGCATTGTTTGTGAACTTCAAAGAAGTGATACAAGAAACTACAAACAACGACAAAACATTAATGAACTATTTATGTAAAGTTGGTGAGATTATATATTTTTAATTTGTGTTACAATTACATTTCTAACATTAAAACATCTATTTTTTTCTAATCCAACTAAATAAAGCAGTGAAGTAACAATGTATGCATCTCAGAAACAGGTTTTAGAGTGCCCCTAAATCCGACCTTTAAATTGCACTTTTCAAGAGTCCTCCTTTGCATAACGTTTGAACTATTCCTCCTTGAAAATGGCCGTATCTTTAACAAATCAGAAATGGACCAGCTTTCCTTTCTCGTCTTTAGCAACCATCTTAAAACAGCATATGTCGCTTTAACATGTGTATGGGACATGTACACAGGACCTAGTACAGAAATAAGGGAAAACAAAGTGGCACAAGTATTAATACATTTAAACAAATGTAAATGCACTATATTCATACTACTGGCTACGAATTGTAAGTAAAATAAAAAGCTGTGGCGTGTTAAATGTTTACAATGTGTGGTTTTATTTCTTGACTGTTCACAGCATACTTTTCTTTTGAGGAGTCATCTAAAATAACTCAATTTAAACATCTTTCAGAGTGAGTTTCTGCTCCATTGAAATCCTGTGAATACAATTTCTAGGTGGCATATCACCAACATTGTCCTTCAGTGTCAATTAAGCTGATTTGATGTCCAAAGCTCACTGCCATATGTTGTCTCTTAATAATCTTATATCGATGATATCCAACACTGGGACTTGCTATTGGAGGCTTCGCGGGATGGGCACATTCCTGTAGTGTAGTTGCTAATTGTGGATTGTGGAATTCCACCACGTTCCAACTCTGTGTTCTACTCCCGGGTATTCCATGAGTGGACTATGGAACACTGGGTGGTAGTTGGAGCAGGTTCGCTAAAAGGGAACATGTGCCAGGATGTGTGAAGGAATAAACCTGTTTACAAGCTACAGTTTCTTGTCAGTTCTTCAGTATGGGGGGCCACTGCAATTCCCCACACTCAAGGATGGATCATACAGACAAGTAAAACCACCATTGCCAGAGACATAGTGTACACATAGCGTGCAAAAATAAATACGTAAAACAACTAATAATGTAATCATGTAAAGAGGATGCGCCTCTTATTCCTTTGCACTGAAAATCCATCTGATTTTATTCTTTTAATTTATTGGCTCTGTTTGCTGTATAGGGACTGTTCCCATGAGGCACAGGGTCAAGACTGATTTGCATATGGCTATGTCTGAACTGGGGTGGCGTGGTGAAGCAAAATAACGATGGATTAAACCCAGATCTGTGACTGGGGGTGAATGTTTGCCAATGTGCAGCATTCCGTCCATCATCTTGTGTGTTTTGCATTTCGCCCTAAGTGGGAAGGGTATGCCCAGACGTGGGTCCCGTGCTCACTACGCCACTGGAGTCAAGCTATCCTGGCTGATGAAGGCTGATAGCCTGAAACCGGTCCTAGGATGCTTGATTCCGGTCCAGAGAAGACGTGGCTTGGCAGTTCGGTCTGGACTGTTCCCATGAGGCACAGGGTCAAGACTGATTTGCATATGGCTATGTCTGAACTGGGGTGGCGTGGTGAAGCAAAATAACAATGGATTAAACCCAGATCTGTGACTGGGGGTGAATGTTTGCCAATGTGCAGCATTCCGTCCATCATCTTGTGTGTTTTGCTGTATAGAAAGTACACATTCTAGCTTTGTGTTGGTAAATTGTCTCCAGAGGAAGAGAACATCTACAATGCTTACCTGCAAAGTAATTGATGCAGCGCCCTACAGTTTCTATGGAAGTAGTGCATGACTTAGCCAAAACAGTGCAGACCTTTTAGAGTAATTTTGAAAACTTAGTAAACAATAAAGTTACATTACCAAAACATTATTCTTAGACCCTGGACTGCCCATTTCTTCATCTAACTGCTTGGACTACCACTTTATGCCTTTCCGAAGTGCATGGCTTTTACCTATACCTTGTAACATAGATGTTCACTGTTCTGCATTTTCTGTTAATCCCATGTTCTCTATTATAACATTACTAGCCTAGGAATTGAAGTTATCAGGGATGGGGTTCCTGAGTCGTAGGTTCTAATAAATAACATTGTTGTATGTCAGATTAAACTTGCTTATAATGTTGGAGATATTAGAGGCAGGGGAGCAGTGAGACGTTCAGTGCACACTGCATTCAACACAGAGTCAAGTTCAAAGAGATGTAGGTTCGCCACCTTGCTTCATGTCATCAGGGCGCCATGTTTGCAGTCCCAAGTTTCTCTTTTGCACTTCATTGCATCAGGAGGTCTAGTTCAATTGGTAGAATAAAGAAAAGTAAGACCACAGCCAGCCATTAGAGTATATTATGACACTGTGAGGTTACATCATCAGGTAATCCACGAAGAAAGAGCTTTTTTTACCTGGAGGGGACCTCCTATTGTGTTGCAGTGAACTTGTAGCTAACTCATGTATTCCTAAAAGCAGGACATGGGAGATGCAGCAGTATAATTGAGTATACATCCATTGTTTTTGTGTGTGACTGATTCCTCAATTGTAGGTGTTCCTAAGCTTGACAAGGTACTCCATGTGAGATAGACTGCCTAGGTTTACTCCTTACACCATATGGTCAGGACACTAAGGGTCTTATTCTCAAAAGTAAATTTACACATAAGTAAATCTAAATGTCTAAATTTACTCTTATATTCTGCATTGTTTTCTGCAGTTTCTTATATATATATATATATATATATTTCTATCTATATATATATATATATATATATATATATTCCACACAACGGCTCTTTTCTCAGCATTCGGTGCTCTTCGATGGTGCGAACAGTGGAAACGGCGGAGCCAGCCGTTATTCAATTCAAACCAATATTCCTTCACAGAAATGTTCCACACGCACTCACTGGTAAGTGATTGTTGCAATCTTCAGTTTTATTTAGGCAACAGCATTATTCCGACAAGTTCAAAACCCTACGCGTTTCAGTCTGTTCACAGACCTTGCTCACGGGTGAGCAAGGTCTGTGAACAGACTGAAACGCGTAGGGTTTTGAACTTGTCGGAATAATGCTGTTGCCTAAATAAAACTGAAGATTGCAACAATCACTTACCAGTGAGTGCGTGTGGAACATTTCTGTGAAGGAATATTGGTTTGAATATATATATATATATATATATATATATATATATATATATATATATATATATATATATAATATAGTATTGTATTACTGATATACAAGTAACCTACAATAACATCAACCAAGTTGGCGAGCTCAAAGTACATCCACTAGCTGGCAGAATGAATGGTGTCAGGCGTTCAATAGAGAGATAGCGGCAGGTGTGGTTGTCACTCCCATTCCGGAGCAAATCAGTATAATGCAGAATCATAAGCATGTTCCCAGCTGCACCTCTACCTATGTGTCTCTAACCTTATGACTAAAATGACTGTGGCAATTTGGCACCCACAAGTCAAGGGTAAACACTTGTGATCTCGGATTTCTCTCCCGTGGCACCAGATCTTCTCAAATATTCGATGGAACCCTTGTGCAAATTACACAGCTTCTTCTACCCGCTTACACTAATCCATATTTTATGCCCATTGTTTCACCTGGGTAATTGCGTGCTTCTCTGTAATTTGACTATATCTCGCCAGGCTACCATTAATGCAACATTACAAAATAACTAAGTATGACTGTTCTCCCAGTAGTCCAAAACATACCACCTGTGCATTCAAATCCCATGGTCTTTGTAAGTTGGTGACATATGCCCGCAGTTGCAGGCACTACCATAAAGTGTGTGTCACTGTGCCTTCCTTTTGACACTCACTGAGGCACCTGTTATTGTCTGACTTCCCAATGTGATATATAACCTGGTCCATGGTGCAGTATTTTCAGTTGTACCAGCCTAAAACTCGCTCTTATTGCAACTTCCCTCGCGTTTTTACAGTCTTCTACCCAGGTTGTGTCCTCTATCCTACACAGGGCTTGTTTCCACCTTTCTTTGTCTGTCTAGGGGTCGTGGCAGCTATTCAATAGTGTTTTGTAAATGTGTGAATTTGCATGTGTGTGCAGTGGTGACATCAGTACCTTATCTTCCAGCGCATATTGATCTTCTAATTCTTATAGATGGGCTTTGTACCTGGTTAGTGTATGTTTATGCAACATAAAAAGATGATGGACGGAATGTTGAACATTGTCAAACATTCACCTCAGTCACAGAACTGGGTTTAATCCATCGTTATTTTGCTCGCCACGCCATTCCAGTTTGGACCCAGCCAAATGCAATCAGCCTTGACCCTGTGCCCCATGGGAACAGTCCAGCCCGAACTGCCACGCCAGGTCCTCCCTGGACTGGCAAACAAGCATCCTGGGACCGGTTTTGGGGCATCACCCCTCATCAGCCAGACTAGCTTGAAACCAGTGGCGTAGCGAGCATGGGACCCACGTCCAGGCATACCCTTCCCACTTAGGGTGAAAATGCAACACAAAAAGATGATGGACGGAATTTTGAACATTGTCAAACATTCACCCCCAGTCACAGATTTGGGTTTAAACCATCGTTATTTTGCTCGCCACGCCATTCCAGTTTGGACCCAGCCATATGCAAATCAGCCTTGACCCTGTGCCGCATGGGAACAGTCCAGCCCAAACTGCCAAGCCAGGTCCTCCCTGGACTGGCAAACAAGCATCCTGGGACCGGTTTCAGGGCATCACCCCATATCAGCCAGGCTAGCTTGAAACCAGTCCTTTGCTCACCTTGATACTGGATTCAAGCTAGCCTGGCTGATGAGGGGTGTTACCCCAAAACCGATCCCATGATGCTTGTTTCCAGTCCAGGGAAGACCTGGCTTGGCAGTTCGGGCTGGACTGTTCCCATGAGGGACAGGGTCAAGGCTGATTTGCATATGGCTGGGTCTGAACTGGGGTGGCGAAGTGAGCTAAAGAACGATGATGGATTCAACCCAGATCTGTGACTGGGGATGAGTGTCTGAAAAGTTTCAGCGCTCCGTCCATCATCTCCTTGTTTTTGCTTTGTTTGCCCTAAGTTAGCAGGGTATGCCCAGACATGGGTCCCTTGCTCACTTTGCCACTGGATTCAAGCTAGCCTGGGTGATGAGGGGTGTTACCCCGAAACCGGACCCATGATGCTTGTTTCTGGTCCAGGGAAGAGCTGGCTTGGCAGTTTGTGCTGGACTGTTCCCATGAGGGACAGGGTCAAGACTGATTTGCATATGACTGGGTCTGAACTGGGGTGGGGAAGTGAGTTAAAGAACGATAATGGATTCAACCAGATCTGTGACTGGGGGTGAGTGTCTGAAAAGTTTCAGTGCTCCGTCCATCTCCTTGTGTTTGCTAGTGTATATTTACCCTGCAGGTATTTCTACCAGTTCAAACTGATTTAACTCGGGAAGCAGGTTTCCTGAAGTTTTAGTGGTGGGGCCAGGTGTGTGAATTTGTGGTCCTCCCTTTTGGCCTCTCCTAGGCTCCATCGTGCTTCACAAAACTTCTCCGGCCGGTCGTGGAATTTCTCAATAAGAGCGGCCTGAATCTGACAGTTTACCTAGATAATCTCCTGTTGATAGAACACTTTCAAGCACCTGAAGATGCATTTTTTGTTTTAATATGGTAGACTTTCTCCAGAACCTCCGTTCCATCATCAATGAGAACAGATCAGAGATGGTCCCTTGCAAGTTTATCATCTTCATTGGCTCCATGAGGACCACACCTTGCATGCTTCAGAAGAAGGTGGTGAGGATCAAGAAGGACTTGAGGAAGTCCTCGTAGTGGGCAACATCTTGATAGCAAGCTAACCTGATCCGTAGAACTGTAATCCTCTTAGATCAAGCTGTGTTCCCAGGTCCAGTGCACTACCAGGCCATCAGAGATTGAAGGACATCCATCTGCAATGGCATTTACCTCCCTACCAAGGAAGCCAGGGGAAAGCTCCTATTATGAACTGATCAAACGGAGAGCTGCAACTGCAGGGTAATCTTTGGGACCGCCATGGATCTTGTTATAGAATCAGGTGGCAGCCAGAAGAGATGGTGTACCAAATGCGGATATATCTCTACAGGAGGGAGGAGAATGTCCCTTTGATGAGTTGAAGTTGCACATAATCTGTCTAGAGCAACTGGTAGGTTCTTTTGCAGTGAAATGCTTGACGAAAGACGAGGTTACCCGCTCTGTACTTTTGAGAATGAACAACGTGTCAGCAGTAAGCTAGATTAACTGCCTAGGTGGACTAGGTCCTATCTGCTTGCTGAGTTTGCCAAGTTTATTTGGCTTTTCTGTCTGGACAACTGCATTTTGGTGATAGAAGAAAATCTTTAAGGGATGAAGAATGTGATTGGAGATGGTAACTTGAGGCATCTGAGGAATTATAGTGACTGGATGCTGATTCGCTTTATCTTTAAGGTCCTGATGTAGTGGTTCAGACCGTGCAAAATGTATCTGTTTGCCTCTTATTTGATGTGGCGTGCAATCCTGGTTGTGGATGTGTTCCTCCAAGATATAAGGAGAGCTTGCAATTACACTTGTCCCAAGTTCACCACAAGAGTGATGGATCCGGTGAAGAGGTAGGAAATAGATGTGATCCTGTTGACTCTGGGGTTGTGCAGGTCTGGTTTCCAGTTTTGATAGAATTGTCCTGGGAATATCCAATCCTTCCCCAGTCTCCGTCCATCCTCACAGACTATGTTGAGTAGTCACACTGGCTACTCTTGGATGGTTACCTGCGCCTAGTGGCATGACAAATTACATTGCAGGTGGTCGATCCTGTGACTTTCAGAACGCACTGAAATTTTTATCCAACAATCCTGGCTGGACAGCACAACTTAGATACAGCTCTGCCTGGAGACTGTGGTATAAGTTGGTATCTGTGTCAGTGTTTGGATCCCATGGGGGCTGTGCTTGTCAATGTTGTGATTTTTCTTTAAGATTTGGCAACGGTGGACCTGGCATATGGAGCCATTACTTACTGTACAGAGATCTCACTGGGACACCATCTGATGCAAGGTGCCTCATCTGGGAACAATCTTTGGTGCAGTAAGCTGAGGCCCTGTGCAAATGTTTATGGGGGGTCAGAGTATTGAGGCCTCTGGACCTGTAGTACTCACAGTTTTAGCATGTCAATTTGATGCTGAACCTGTTCATTTCTTGGCCTCGGAATTAGTTCCTGTCCTGTAAGGAGCTGTAAGCACAATTAGCAGCATTGCTGTTCTTTATCTCTTGTAAAAGGGAGCGTAGGTCAGAGAGTTGAATTTGTCTGGCAGAATCTTTACCCCAGATGGGGTAATGTTTGCCGATGCCAGATGAACAATGTCTAAAACTTGGACCCTGTCCTATCTGGCCTTTCCACATTTCCCAAAGCTTTGTATAGCACAATGGTTGTGGACATCAGAATTTATGAAGGCAGAACTCTGCCAATTGGGGATGCAACTGCTCTTGATCTCAGTTAGGGAACCCGCCACAGAAGTGTCCTCTCCGACTGTAGCCAAATGGGTTTGATGGCTCCTGGCCGATGCTGTTGTTGATGTGTCCCACTTTGGGGACCACTCTGAGAGAGAGGCCATGGTTTCCAGGGCCTTTTTCTTGGACAGCAGTCTGGAGAACATTATAGAGAAAGCAGACTGGTGCACAGTCTCTACTTTTCAGACATGTAATTTGAGCTGGTGATGGGCATGTCTTCTCTGGTAGTGAGTAAACTTTAAACATGCATAAGCCTCACCTCTGGTCCTGATGTAGAATTAATTTTTCCCCAACTACCTTAATAAAAAATTGAAATTATATTAAGCACATGAAGGTGAGCATTAATCCTCCAAGCTCCTATTTATGATGTGATACTCCCAATCTTAGGAACAATGTTGAGTCGTAGAGATTAAGTATTTGTTTGGATGATATGTTGGATTTTTTTATATTTACAGATCTCTTGTTTTCTGCTAATGACTGTGAGTTTGCTGTTTGAGGTTTTTACATGGGTGTCTTTCACTTGATGTGGCAGGTGTTGACAAAAAACAGAAATTATTTAGTTTGGATAATCCCCTTTTCAAAAGCTGATAGCACAAAGGAAAGAGAGAATGACAAGTGGAGAGAGAGATTATATTTGGGACTATGCCTTGTGATTGGCGCTTTGTATTGTTGATGACCTAATGTGGTGCTTCTGGGTTATGTTGTTTTGTTTGTATACTTGATGGTTGAAGTTGAGCTGTGAATGCTGATGGGTAAGAAATAATGGATTGTTGATTCATAATCCTCACCTCTGTAACGCAGTTTCGGTTCTATTAAGGATACAAAGTTTTTAATTCTTGTTTGCCTATAATCTCAGCCTCAAATAACAAACCTGTTGTTCATCAGACAATTGCTTTTGATGTTCATAAACATAAAGATATCACTGCCTTGGTGCAGAATTCCAGAACACATTTCAAAAGAAAAGTAAATATTTTGAGAAATTCTCTTATTGAAAAACATGCCAGAAGGATGCAACATTTATTATTTTTAAAAAGCAATTAGATTTAATTGTTGTTGTGATAATATAATTTTCACTAAAGTCGGCTTCAATTGTTTCCCACAAAAGAAAGCACAGAACAAGAAATAGTCTGCAAAGACCACCCTTTTCATAGAAAAATGTAGACATTCCTGAATTAAGAATCCAGGTGCTCCACTCTCGCAGAATACAGAGCAATGTCAGTTATGTATTTTGAAGGAGTGGTATCTCTTGAATACCTTGTGGCGGATTTGGGTGGTGGGGGCACTTATGGACACTGGGCCCTGTCCTAAACCCTAGGATTACCACTAGCAAATGGTGGAGCTGGCATTTAGGGTTACGGGTTAACTTATGTCTGAAAACTGTGCCGATTCTGACATCAAAAGGGGCATAAAGATGGATCAGATGGTTCCAGAATAAGGTTGACTGGCCACAACTAATGGGCACTATGATAAGAGTTGGGTAACCCATTCCTTTGGGCTTGAAATATAGTGCTAAATTCTCTCACAAAGCCAGGTAAGCTATGGGTAGGTATAAGTAATGCAGGCTTCCCACAATTGCAGATCTGGAATTTTCCCTGCAGGTCATCAACCCTCTTGCAAAACAAATCAGTTGTCTAAGGTTTGGTTCTGGTCAGCTGGGCTACATGGCCCTTGCTTCCACTAGTTAGCTCACTTCATAGGGAAGACCACCTGGACTTTGCTGTTGTCCTCCTGGTTAAGGGCCATAATGTCTCTATAATAGGAATTACGACACCTGCAAATTGTGTATTCCATTGGCTCTCCCAAATAAGCTAAAGGACATTATATGAGGAATCTCAAGTTCACAACTCAGCTTGGAGAAGGGTCTCCACTTTATATTACATTTGGTTTGGCCTCAGGGAGAGCACCAGTCACACAACTCAGGATACCAGGTGTCGCATTTCACCACTTAAACACATGTAGAAGTGACCACAATTGTTGGAGGACTCAGTAGGTTTGTTTTTAACAGCGAGGGCTTAGATAGAGACCAAGATGCAGTTTACAGTCTCTCCTGTCTTGTTAATGAACACATCTGTAGTCTGAGTTTACAAAGCTAAATGTGAAAATAAAAAATACAGGAATTGGAGCTCTTTTGTGAGTATTGGAGAAGTAATACAACTGAAAACAGAAGGGCTGGGGGTAAATAGTAGTTTTCATTCTGCTGCATCAGAATAAAGGCAAAATCTTCTGAAAAGTGATCAATCCAGGGTTACAAAACAGTCTCCTTTGTAGTATAGATGACTAGATTGATGAGGTGCTTATAAGTAGTTTCCGTAGATTGCTTCTTGGATATATAAAAAAATAAAACATGTTCTTACGTATGTCATGAGACCAGTGGATTGCTAAGTTTACCCCACTGTCAGCTGTGGGTTTGCATCCTCCCAACTCACCAGTGATCCATATGATGCAAATTTTGTTTCCATATAAGTGGAACAATTGAGGCCAACCTGTTGAATTGGCCAAGATGATCCAAGTTGCAGTATGTCAATCATAGATGAATACATTCTCAGATGAGATGATTAGATGCGTTTAGTAAATACTTTTCAGTTTATTATTAACCATTTCTTGCCTATTACAGTTTATTCCTTTTGCATATTTAAATGCTGTGCCTAAAGATGGACTTCTTAGTGAAGAGACAGAACCTACATCCTCAAATGACAATGATGAGAAGCCCTTCGAAAGACAAGAACTCGACTTACTTCAAAATAATGCAGCTCTTATAGATCAAAGTGCAAATTGTGCTCTTCAGCTAAGGTTAGTGTTAAACTGCAAATACATTTTTCTTTTTCAAATTTGTTTGGCCTGGTAAAATGTTATGTAAAAGTTAACCTGCCATTTTTTTTAGTTAGTAAATCTAAACATATAGAATTTAAATTGAAATCATAAACTGTCATAATTTATACACACTGCCAACATGACTATCATTTTTCTCTCATTTTTATGTGACCGTAATCTTTATATACTAAAGGTGTCCCATAAAACATTTGGTCTTTGAGTTAAATGTTCTGTATTGAATATCCACTCCCCCTTATGGTACAATATACGTACCACATTGGTGGACTTGAATTTTCAGTTTTCTTGTTGATTCTGATGCTGTTGTCTAGTGGATTATTGTTTCAAAGTTGACTTCATGATTTGAACCTATTTATACGTTGACCCTTTTCATCACCAGTCACATAAACAATAATAGCAAATTCTTTTTATTACATCATGTGATCTCATTGTTGGGGCCTGAACAACCATAGATTATGGTCAACTCAGGAAACCGAGCACAACTTAAATCACCCCATGTTACAAACTGTGTACCTAGAACTCAAGTTGTTTCTTCCTTTCTTGCAATGGAAAGTTGTTGAAGGCTTCAAACGTACTGCAGCAGCAATGCTTTGATGAACAAAGGGACCCCTGCATGTCCTGGCTGTTCATTTATGAAGCAGGCGATTAAGAACATTTTCCTAATTGTTTTTTATCTTAAGGGGAGAAGGAGCATTTGGACAAACACCATGAGCTAATTTTGCCGAGCTCCTCATGACTAGGAGAGAAATCAGTAAGATTGTTTTTGGCCAGTCTTTGTGCCACAGGCCATTCATCATTGTCCTTATTTAGTATTAAACTTGTGGATCCTTAATTCACATAAAGCTTGTGAAAAGGAAAATATTTCATGGGAGATGCTCTCCTGCTGAGTTGAGCAGGCAAATTCCTCTCTGCAGGGGATGTCACCTTTTGGTCCTGGAGGTACTGATCGATGCCAGAATTTTAGGATAACGTGTGCCAATGTAAAGTAGTTCTTTTAGATTAAACACCCGTCCCAAACTCTTGCTCTATCCAAAAACACCCATAATTCACAGGGCTTTCCAAAAATGTGAGCATTTCAACACATTTCGAACCAGCCCCATTGTAGCTGAGAAAGATATACTTTTTAGTCTTGATTCTGTCTTCCTACTGGCACTTCCTCTGGTTTCGGGTCTTCTGATTCAGCAGTGGGAGAAGGATTCTTTATCCCTCTTACCGTATCTGAATGTGAGAGCTTGGTTCTAGGAAAACTAGTGTCAGAAACAAACATTTTGATCATGTGTGCTGCCTGGAGAGACTCCTCCAATCAGTCTAAGAACAAATGGCTTCACATTTCCCAATGTTTTCTTGAAAATGTCCTTAAGCCTTTCCAGTCCTTTAGACACTGTCTTAACATGCATGATAGATCTATTTAATTTAAGAATCTTTTTGGAGTCTTGTAAATATAATCACCTATTTGTCACTGCCTTTCTGGATACCATTTGAGTTTGATAAATAAGGCAATCAGTCTTCTCAATTTATATCATTAAAGACCCTGCTCCCAATTGAATTTGTTTTGCCTCTTCAGTGGACAAACTATTCAAGCCTGTAGATCTCGTAACGGCGTCCTGTTAGCATGGAAATAACGTTGTTTGATGTTACCTTAAGAAGAAGGATTAGTGAGATATAAGTTCTCGGTCTTCAAAGACCCATAAGTGTTTTCCATAGAGAGAAAATAATGCTGATACAAACTAAGGGGTTGACTTAATTTCTTCTTAATTGAGATAAAGTTATTTATGAGGGATACTTATGCTCCACCTTTTGAACATCCCAGATGTGTAGGAAGCTGGCTCTGTATGTACTATACCAAAATGAGGTATAGTGTGCACAGAGTCCAGTGGAACCCCAAAGGAAGGCAGAGGTAAAAGTAGATAGCCCCTTACTCTCTATTTGTGGTAGTGTGGGCGAGCAGTAAGGCTTTATCAGAGGGTAGTGTTACGCATTTGTTGTACACACTCAGGCAGCAAATGATGTCCCACACTCAAAGACTGAACTCAGACCAATTTGTTAGTATAAAAATATTATTTAGTTATATTTATTTTCTAAAACCAAGCAAGCCTGGCACAGGTAAGTGTAAAAGCTACTTTTCAAGGCAGGTTGAACAATACAAGCAAGCTGAATGAAAATGACTATGTTACAGGTTTGTAAATACTTTCAATACAGTGGAAATTACTGTTAGATTACTTTTGATTACTTTTCAGATTACTTTATGGATTACTTTTTCTACTCAGTGTGATATGCCTAGATATCACACTGGGACATTTCCTAGAGAAAAGGTAAGTAGAGCAGTTTTGAGATATTTGCAGTTTTTCAAGTTCTCATACAAAACCAACTCCACACTTAAATTTTCACAAGAAACCAGTCAATGCAGTCCTATGAGAGGAAATTAAGTTATCGGTTTCAAGGTAAGTACTTGGGTTTGGTCTTCTGGGGTTAGAACCAGGATTCCCCCCAGTGTCAAGGGTGCACTCTCAAAGCACCCTCAGCGGCACTAGGGCGGCCGGGTGCAGAGTGCTGAGGCACAATGTTATCCATAAGGGATTGGGGGCCTCCGGTTGGGTTGGTGTTTCTCACGGGCAGGCCACAAGGTTGTGGGAGCAAAGCTCCTGGTGTTAAGGTCAGGGCAAAGGGGGATCTGAGTTAGCACCCAAAGTACACCCGCAGGGGCGGCTGGGTGCAGGGTGCTGTTTTGGCATCGGGTTCCCTTTTGATTTCAATAGGGATTCTCCGGTTGCAACAAAGACTACAGGCTCGGGGACGTAGATCTTCTGGAGGTGACCACCGGTTGGAGAGGTAAGTTGGGATGCCTGGGGATGCTGGGACACCGTCGGTTGGGCCACAAGGCCGTGGGACATCTGGTGCAGGGGTGCCTTTAGGCGTTTTTTTTTTTGTTTTTTTACCAGCTCCGGTTGTTGTTGGAGGGGATCCTCCAGAAAGGGGCTGGAGATTCGAGGCAGGCACAAGATCACCAGATCTCAGGTCAGGATCGCCGGGGAGACCTCCTTGTGGTGTTGGGCCACTCGAACTCAGGCCGTGGGCATCGGGTGCAGAGTGGTGCAGACTTGCGGATTTGGCCGTAGCCAGAGTCTGTTGGTGAGCAAATCCGGTGCTCACGGGAGACAAAGTCTTGGGTTTGGAAAGCAGGGCAGGTCCTTCGGGTTCTTGAGGGCTGCTGGCTGCAGGACACACCGGGATTTCGCTGGAGCAGGTTCGAGGTGCGGACAGGCCGGTAGGGCTGGGGCAAAGTCAGTAGGCGCTCTCCTCTTCTTAGTTGTGCACGGCTTCTTCGGTCCTCCTTCTTCTGGTCGGTTCTTGTCTGAGGAGGCAAGGTTCAGGGTTGCCCCTAAATACAAGATTTAGGGGCGTTACAGGTAAGTAAAGGTCGGGACCAATGGGTCCCGCCTTGGGGTGGGTACAACCCTATTATGCCACCCTCCAGTGAGAGGGGGGCATATGCTTCTCTGTGGTTGGCTGGGTCTGCCCATCTGCAAGATGGTGGGGACTGAGAGTCTCCTCCACCTGAGGGGTGGGGTTGGCAAAGGTGGGCACACCTCCCTTCCTCACTTGGTTTTCCTGCCGATTCTCCCACCCAAAGTGGGGGTCAGAACCGGTGGGGGCCAGTTGCTGGAAGCAGCAAATGGCTGGGGTAGCTCCCAAAGGCGGCAAGCCTTTGAAGCGTCCCCTTCGTGAACCCTGCCCGTCCTGGGGGAGGAGTCTTGGCACCTCGTCCCAGGATGTGCATTGTTTCAGACCCCCGAGAGCAGCAAGCTCTCGACCCAGGGGTCCAGAAACATGTCTGTGGTGGCAGCTGGCGAGCAGCCACTCAGCCAGGACACTAGTGTTAGGTCGTTTTTCAGGGGGCATCTCTAAGATGCCCTCTGAGTGCATTTTTCATTATATCTCACACTGGCATCAGTGTGGGTTAAATGTGCTGAGAAGTTTGAGACAAAACTTCCTAGTTTTCAGTAAAGCCATTATGGTGCTGTGGAGATCGTAATGACAAACTCCCAGCACCATATACTCTAAATGGCACTACTGCACTTACAATATCTAAGAATTGGCTTAGACACTGTAGGGGTACAGGGCTCATGCACCTGTACCCTCGCCACTGGTATAGTGCACCCAGCTAGAGGGGTGGCTGACCTATGCAAGGGCAGTGGGTTGTAGGCATGGCACAAAGGGATGTGTGCCATGTCGACTCTTCACTTTGTTCTGCACCAAAACACGCAGCCTGCAATGGCAATGTGTGTGTGTGTAAAGGTACAGGGCCTCTAAGGGTGGCACAATAAGTGCTGCAGCCCTTGGAGGCCTTCCCTGGCCACAGTGCCCTTGGTACCTATGGTACCATTTACAAGGGACTGACCTGTGGTTAAAGAGTGCCAATTGGGTTTTGTCTTAATGCAGTTTTAGGGAAAGAACATAGGCCCTGGGTACCTGTTTGGCAGGAACCCAGGGCACACTCAGTCAAAGTACATCAGCAGTTTGGCAAAAAGTGGGGGCAACCATGCAAAAAGAGGGCACTTTCTTACAAGATGTCATACTGAATCTGGAAACTTTTCAATAGCACTCGACCCCGATAGAGGGTGCTGGCTCCACCTCGGCACCCAAAGTGTAACCCAAAGATGTAACTGGAGCCATACAACGACCCCGTCAATTCATTGATGTCATTTCCCTTTTTTCCACACCATCGACGCGTACTCGGAGATCAACTCTCCTAAAAAGATTAATCAGCGTTTGTCAACTTATTTCGAAATTTTTTCAGGTGCACTTACATGATTTCTTCACCAAAACGTTCAGGGTTTAAACCTTGCAGGGACTGTGATGGCCAAATGTCCATCACAGACCTGCAATATATATGCTTGTGTTTCTTGGGGGCAGGACCACAGTGTCAAGGACTGCTGTTCCTTTTGGAGTATGCGCCCCAAAGCTACAACATCAACTCGAGATGAGGTTCAGATCCACAACAAGAACATCAGATTCGCCACCTTTGTTGAACTTGTCAAAACTGCAAGCACAAGAACAGACGTCAAGACTCCGAGCGACTAAGTCCCCCAAACCTCCCCCCACTCCACAAGCATTTTGTCTAGGTGTATCTGTATTGTTTAACCGTCCCATCTGCCCAAGCTTTTCACACAGTATCATTTCCATTTATATTTTGGAATTTATAGAGTGCGTTGTATCCAAGGGTGTCAAAGTTCTAACAATAATGGAAGAATCAGTAACGTTAGAAGGGCATCACACCAACCATCACAGAAGGGAAAAAAGCCAGGTTTTGTGTTTGTTATGGAAAACTGTATGAGAAGTGATGCTAGCAATACTGGGAGGCCGCGCATTCCACAACTTAGCTGCAGCTACCAAAAAGGACCGTCCTCCCCATCTGACTTTTTGAAATCTTGGGGTATTCACCTTCCTAAGAGAGGACGATCTCAACAGTCTGTTAGGAGTAAGCCATTGGAAAACCAATCTCAGGGCAATCTTAACCAAACACAGAGCTTTAAACGTCACACGCTTCCTGATCGGCAGCCAATGAAGAAACCGAATGCCATCCCTAACCGAAAGACGTTTAGGGACATCCAGATTCAAGTAAGCAGCGGACGATCTGAAATCTATTGAGAGTAGATTTATTTATATTTAAATACAGAGAATTGCAGTAGTCCAACCGAGAAGTAATCAGGGCGATAACCACTGCTACCCTAAGCTCGACAGGAATCAAAGGAAAGATCTTTTTTGAGATTCTAATGATAAGAAAGCAGGCGCTCACTGTCCTCTTGACCTTAGAGTCGAAAGAGAAGGTACTGTCAAAGATTACTCCTTGATTTTTGACTTCGGTGACCGGGTGTGGCAAAGGGCGACAAGTCTCTGGCCACCACAATTCAGACCATACCGATCTTTGCTCACCAAAGATCAGTATCTCGGTCTTATTGGCATTCAGTTTTAGCCAATTCTCATTCATCCAGGTACTAATTTTTGTCTTGCAGCATTTGAACCTATCCGCTACCTCACATATGTCATCTGTAATAGAGACAATAATTTGGGTGTTGTCCGCATATGACAATACTTGGAAGCCAAAAGATTTGATCAGTTTCGCCAAAGGGGCAACGTACAGATTAAACAAAGTTGAGCTGAGGGAGAAGCCCTGTGGAACCCCACAAGCCAGCTGGTAAGATTCTGACCTGAAATGCCCACAACTCACTGTGTGAGTCCTATCCGTGAGAAATTACTCCAGCAGGGCCAGAGCGGAGGCCCTCATATCCGCCAGGCGCAATCTGTGTACCAAGCGGGAAGGGGACACCATATCAAATGACGCTGAGAGATCCAATAGTACTAGTATAGCAGATCCTCCCTGATCCACCTGGCAGCGTAATCAGCATCTCCATCAGTACCTGATTAATATATTTTTCAAGGATCTTCGCAGGCAGCAGAGAAATAGGACACAAGCTGCTAAGGTCCTCAGGGTTTCCATTGGGTTTCTTTTTAAGGGGGTGGGGGGGGGGAGGTGACTACTGCCTCCTTCCAAGAAGGGGGAAAGATCCCAATAATGAGAATTTGGTTGAAACTTTTTTCAAGAAAGGAGGCAATCTGATCCGGAGCCAGTAGAAGAATTCTGGGAGGGCCCAGGTCATCTGGAGACCCGGATTTTAAATGCAAGAGAAGCTCTTTAACTTTTAAAAAGGAGATGGGTAAAAGCCGATAGGCTGGCAGATGAGGCAGGAATAATTGCCTCCTCACTACTATTTATGGGGGGACCATCGTCCTTTGAAATAAAACCGCTCACAATCTTCAAGATTTTGTCCCTAAAGTGAGCTGCCACGTTATTGTAGAAATCTTGTGAACTGTCTAAACTATGCTGGACAGGCGTGGTGGAAAGACTGTTAATCACTCTGAAAAGTTCCTTAGCAGTGCTAAATACTGACCTGCTTTTTACTGAAAAATAAGCAGACACGGCTGCTACAATGGCATGCTTATCCTTGTGCATCAGTTCTTATGTTTGTTTTGTTCATCATAGACAGTGTAAGCGTCCATTTCCGTGCTTCATCCTCTCTTGAAATCGGAGGGACTTTCCATTGTTCCTTGTAATTCTCCTTGACATGAAATGAAGTTTCTCGGCCATCACCAGGTGCGTGGATTCCTTACTCGGTCTAGGAGAAGATCCTCAAATAGGGGAATTTTCAGCAGGACACAGCAATCCACCTTCTTCTTGGTCTTACCAGAAGTTCCAGGCAAATGATATGTAGCTGTCGTTGTTGTGCAGACCATTGTCCTTCTGAGGACAGTTCGCCACATCTTGCACCCCAGCCACTCTCGCTAGCATCTGGCTCTGATGATATCTTGATCCAAACCAAAGATTGCTCGTCTGTTCCATGCACTCCATTTCCTCCTTGTCCTTACCCGTCAACTGACTATGTTAGACACTTTCGCAGATGATACGCTATTAAACTTTGAAGGCCCCTGTATTGAAGCGGACTAGGAAATATAGCCTGGATCGATGATGACAACAGACCCACTATCTTGGCGATCTGGTGCAAGGAGGTCTTTTGTTGTCAAAGCTTCTTCCGAAGATCTTGCCTTATCTTTGCCGCCTTCCTCAATAGAAGGCTCAGTGTGGCCTCGTTGGAATCTATTACAAATCCCAGGAATGTTTTCCTCTGGGCTGGAGTGAAATTTCATCTCGTCTATGATGAACCCTAAGCCCTGTAAGAGGTGTCCACCATCAGTTAAAGATAACCTGCTAAATTCCTCTGGTAATGGTCCATCAAAATGATGTAGTCCAAATAGACGATCAAACGTATTCCCAGGGCCTGTAAGCTCTCTATGACCAACCTTAGCACCTTGGGGAACCACCAGTGAACCAAAGAGAGTCCAAAAGGAAGAGTCTTGAATTTGTAAGCCTGGCCTTGCCCCAGAAACGAACTGCAGAAACTGTTGGTGTGGAGGAAAAATAGCGTCCTTCAAGTCCAGGGGTACCATCCAGTGGTGTTGCCTTAGAAGATCTCTTAATATATGTATACTCTCCATCTTGAAATGGCAATAGACCAGCCACTTGTTGAACTCCTTCAGGTTTATGATGGGGCGGTGGCCCGTCTCTTTTGTACACCAGAAAAAGACTGCTGACTAATCTATTCAAGTGGAGGGCCGTTGGTGAATTGGCGTCTTTCTCAAGAAGATGCTCTCAGGCGATAAGAGCGGATTCTTGGTCAGAAAAGCAAAGAGGTTGAATCCTGCTGGTCTGGTTGCCCGTTGGGGAATGCCGTAGCATTCTATCTCTAATCCTTTGACCATCTGAAGGACCCATGCATCGGAAGTGAGATGTCTCCAGTTGTGGATAAAACCTGCCAGCTGCCCTCCCAGTTTTAGTTGGGAAGAAAGGAGAACACTTAAACCAGCATTGATTCTTCGTGAATGTCCTCGGAATCCGCCCCGGGATCCCCAGTGATGTTGGGAACCTACCTCTACAGGAAAGAAACCCCCTAAGCGAGGCTGTTCTTGCCATTGACCACTTCAGGAGCCTTTCCCTCTGCTTGGGTCTTGTGAATGGAATCCACTGGTTGAGCGCCCTCTACCATGACCTGCCTCTGGGAAAACCTTATGCATCCACTGCCTCACAGAACTCATTGTCAAAGGGCATTACTGAGAGCGATTCTTCCTCTCAATATGTCTCAGAGCCCTGCATATTGCCTCTAGGAAGTGATTAGCACTCTTAGTGTAGCCTTGAAGCTAGTCGTGGTACTGGAGCAAGCTCAGTGAATTTGGGAGCCCAGGGGGCTCACATGTGGTTTCAAGCACGGTATACTGTACACCCTTTGTTATCTATGGAGTAGGAAACCTCGGCTGCGTCCTCTCAGTGAAAATATCGGAGTCCAACCTGCTTTGCAGAGTACTGACACACAGGGGTGTCCACACCACGTTGGTAAGGGAGGACGTTGGATACAGACCCCGCTGGGGGGGTAATACTCCAGGTGCAATGCAGGGGGGAAGGTCATGCTGTTCTCAACTGTCTATTTCAAAGCTGAGCCCACGCGCATCGGTCAAGGGTCCAGACTTTAGTCTCTATGGGCCATAAATCAGCCTCTGCAAGCGCCCTCTAGTGCTTTGAGGACTGACCCACAGCAACGCAGTCCCGCTGAATAAAGAAGTCGGATGACTTTGACGCTGCCTGAGAGCGTTGAATGTGTTCCTGCAGCGCCCATGAAAGGCAAATAATTAATCAATCACCCAGTTACGCAGCAAAACAACAATCAACGGGAGAGATACTCAACTCACAGCTGCTGGAGCAGTGGAGAAGGAAGGGGCATAAAGGTCAAAGAGGGACTTAGGAGCAAGATGATTGGATGATGTTTTGAACTTTTCATTCAATATGGGCATCTGGGAAAGTTAGTTCTTTATGATTTAATGTTGGCTGCTGTTTAATAAAGTGACGAAAGATGACCATAATCCTCGCCTCCAGTCCTAACGTAGAATCTGCAGCTGACGTCAGCGCTGGTAGTGGCACCTATATAGGCCGTGCACATCATTTCCAGAGCAGAACATTGTGATTGCGGAGCCGCAATGCGCCACCTTCCAGCACACAGAGGTATTGCTGAAAAGTTTCCGGATCCAGTCTGATGCTTGGGGAATATTCAGAAGGTGAGAAATCTGCAGCTAGATAGTCTCTACCAGAAAAAGCGTTACTGAAGGTAAGCAACTTGGTCAACACTGCAGTTGCACGTAGGATTGCCACTTATAACTTGAAATGTCACATGTGTGACACCGACTAGATGTGACAATGTCATATGTACTGCTGTGTCCCTTCGTTCCCTAACAGATGTCCATACTCTGGAGTCTGTTTCTGTGGTACCTGATAGTCATGTAAGTGTTTTAAATTTAGGGGGCACTTTAGAGTTTGGCAGATGGAGTGCAGTCCATCAGGGTGGCAGAGAATATTACCGCTGCTACCGTGATGGACTACCATTCATTGAATTTAGAGATGACTACCAGTGATTTTTCTGTACGCTGTTCTCTTCAATGTTGACAAAGTTTGGTGGATGGACACTGTTCGTTTTGAGGGCAGTCCACTAAACTTTTAACATTTTTTGTTCTTTCGAGGGCCCATAGAGGAAGCTTTCCATTGATTGAGCCAACAGTAGCTCCGTTGACATCATTGATGTATTCAAAGGCTATCAGTTAGCAGGAGGCCAATTTATTTTTGGCCAAGGCCTGCAGGGATAGGGCAAGTGATCTGCTTCTCCTTTAGAAAGCTTACGTTCTGTCCGTCTGTAAATGAGGTGGGTGGATGAGAATTTGGCACACAGAGAACTCTGTTGCATTTGTGAGACTGCACCCTGTCTGACAAACTCTAAATCACCCCCTTAGTTTTGTTTTTCCCTATAATGATCAATAAAGTAAACAAATAAAATGTCTTTGACTGGTATGACCTCTAAAGGCTAGGTGCTCTAAAGAAAGGAAAATCATGATTGCTCAGCCAAGGAAGTCAAGTTGGAAGAGTAATTGTACCTAGTGCTTATCGGAGTTCAACATCCTTTACAGGTACACCATTACGACTGGTGCCAAAACCACAAGCACAGACAATCTAGATTGAGCGGGGAGCTCAGATTTAATGAACATTAAAATGCGAGTTACACAAGGAAATGGGTGCCTTTTACCAATAGGAAACCTTGAGGCTTGGGTGGGGTGGAAATCAGCCTCTAAGGAAGTCTTTAAGGAAGACATGTTTGGCATAATGATGCAATGAAGTACCACTTGTCATCTGATGGATACTTCTTCCCACAGATTCGGCACCTTAACAATATCCTCGAGATACCAAACTGGATTCAGACTCTATTGCCCCTGTGATTGCTGTTCAGTGCCACTAGAAGGTGCCATGCAGCCTGTGGCTGTGGCTCTACCCACCCAGGATTCAACATCATCGAATGATATAATGTGGCAATGGGCACACTGATGTCAGTTCCTACTTTTCTGTGCCCCTTTGATGCCGGTCTAAAGGTCTTCGTGCTTCTCTGATAAAAGTTTCTTAGCATTTGACAGAGACTGATCATATGTCTCCTCCTAAGAGTTTGGTGTTTAATTACTGTTGCAGATAACATAAGAAGTTGTCCTTGTCAGGTAATAAAATATAAATCCGTATTTGTAAAGCGCGAACTACTCACCCTTCCGGGTCTCAAGGCGCTGGGGGCCGTCGTGGAAATTAAGTGAGCTATTGCCCAGAGTCACAAGGTGCTGAGCTGAGCTGCCGCCAGAGCCGGGGATCGAACCATGAGCCCTGTGCTCCGAAGTCAGCTGCCCTGGCCGCTGCACCACACCTCTTCCACACGATATCTGCATGCAGTGTCTAGGATCACAACATGAGCCCTCGAGCTACAACTCCTGTTCATTGATGTATTCAAAGGCTATCAGTTAGCAGGAGGCCAATTTATTTTTGGCCAAGACCTGCAGGGATAGGGCAAGTGATCTGCTTCTCCTTTAGGTAAGTCTTCCAACCGGTCTTCCAAGATATCTTCTCACAAAATACCAAAAAACACTATAGGAAGGAGAAATCCTACTGTTCCTTGTGGAAACTGCTCAGCTGCCAGAACTGTTCGGATTTGAGAATTCCTGACTCTGTCGGCAGACTGTGCTGGAGGAAGACTTCTAGCAGGGCCATGTTTGATATGTTCAGGACTGCCCTATTACTCTCTGTCATTCCTCAAGGTTCGGTTCTCTGTTGCAGGTTTAGTGATTTTTGCAGCTTGAACCTCAAACATCAAGAGGCTCTGGCTTTGGTGCACGTTCCACCGAAGCCAGTGCCCTCAATTTCGATGACCCACAGGCACTTGGTGTCACCTACAACACCAGCGCTGCCCCTTGTATCAAATTTTAGAGCTGCCTCAAAAACTCTTGAAGTCAACTACCATTATCTGAGTGGCAGAAGAAAATGTTCAGGCCTATATAAACCTTAGGTACAACCCTTATTTAGGACCCAAAGATTTGCTCTGATTGAAGAACTGTTTGGATCTGACTGACGCACTCATAAGTGATAATGGCCACAAAAAATATGGTGACTCGGAGGCAGGCAACATTCTCTTCTCTTACAACAGAGATGCAAACCTCTTCCTTGTTTTAAAAAACTCAAGTGGCATGGCTGCATGTCCAGAAGGGCATAATATACCTTAGTGTCTTAGTTTTCGTCAGTAGTATGAAATGCTTCTGAACCGTTAGGATTAAGCTTGCCCACCACTGACGCCGAATGTAACAATGTAACCCATCTTTGGCTCTGCTGTCCACAATTGAGCACAAATGCCTTTACCTATGGTCCTCTCTGTAACTGATGATCTAAGAGACTGGAATCTACCAGCCAAAAGGCCTTCTAGTAGTCTTGCTGTCTGCACAGCGAATGCTAGGTGGCATGTTGATCACTATTTCCATTCAATGTGAGAGTTGACAAGATTGACTTTTATGAGTGTGCCTCACCACTAGAAATGGTTTTCTCTGGTCAAGAATGGTTGGGACGCTTCTTTGGACATTGGCTTGACCTGTTGGCATGGTTGCCAACCTATATCACCAATTTAGATGCATTCAACTGTATTCTTGGGAGGTGTCCAGGGAACCCTCATGGACATGCCTTTCGCTGGAGCACTTCAAAAACCACAGAGTAAAGGCATGCAGCAAGCATGTGCCTGTCTACCCCTGTAAAACGATTCCACCAGCAGTAAAATACGTTTTTGAGGCTTCTCTAGGGCATTATAGTCTCAGCATTGTCATCCTTTGCAGCAATCTAGATAACACAGAAATGTACTGCTGCTTTTGTTGCAGGTGTGGATCGAAAGGACGCAATTATCTTCAGTCAACTTCAACAGAGTAAAATATGAGATGCCATACTAATTTCCTGGACATTGTCTGGTCTATACTCTTTTGCTGCTTCTGATAATGCAATTGGTTCTCAACATTTTCAGGGTGTTTTAAACAGCCCTCACTCTGAAGGCCATGCATTGGATAAGGGAGGGTCTGGCATACAACTCTTCTGTACAACCAGAACAGGTACTGCTGATTACTAGTTTTCCTCTCCCTCTTCTTACAGAAGGGAACAGACCACTTCACTCATGTTCAGCAGCTTATAAATCCGTTACATAATTTGGTTACTGTGTAGACGTCAGTATCCTTCAGATCAAGTTGTACATATTTTGTATTTTCTAGTTAGAGCCCTACATAACTATTAATCTGATAGTCTTCTAGCCACAGATTCCTTACCTAGAATTATCCCCAGACATTAGACTGGATCCGGATTTTTTTATGAGCAGTACCCCTGCGCGCCAGTGGCATTCACTGTGTCTATATAGGTGCCACCCAGGCGCGCTAGCGTTAGTTTTTTTCTTTCTACGACAGTCAGCACAGATTCGGGAAGAGCTACCCCTTAGTCATTTTTTGACTATGCTTTTTCTGTGTTTTGTTGAACTCTTTTGAGGTCTTACCTCCTGATGTGGCAGGGATGTCCTCCAAGAAGGCCAGCTTCAAGCCCTGCAGTGCCTGTCACCGACAGATGTCGGTGATGGACCTGCACCTTGTTTGCCTTTGGTGCCTTGACTGGGACCACAACAAGGTCTGTTCCAACTGCAGCGCCATGCACCCACAAGCTTTGAGGGAGCCATTCCTCAAGCTCCTGGTGGCTCGATATGCAGTGCTTCCACAGTCGAGGTTCCCGGTCGAGAGAAAGGTCCCGGAAGCGGTCGCAGAGCCTGAGGTCGTGTGTTCATTTGAAGTCATTGAGCCATTCGGGTAACTCACGCAAAAAGAAGAAGAGCAAGAAGTCGAAGCGGTCTTTGACTTCACCTCGTCCGTCGGCCGGCAAGACGAGGGGGTGTTTGCCACTCCTGGCCTGGCTCTGCGCCGACTTCGCACCTCCATGAGTTTCCGCAACCCGAAGCGACCCTTGCCCAACTCCGAGAGTTCTATGAGGCCATGTACCTCTGATTTTGGCGGCCCGTTCCCGCGGATGCACCTTTGTGCCCCGCTGGTTTAGAAGGGGCCCCTGCTAGATTCACGCTGATTGCTTTGGCCCCAGTGCCAGCTGGGCCCCAAGCAATCCACAGATTGATCCGGACCGGTGCTGGTCGTATCACCCTGGCTTGTTCACCAAGGTGATGGTTGGTGGTTGCAACTCATCTGCGGAGATCAGGGGTGATAGTCTTCCCCTATCTCGACGACTGGCTCGCCCCAGGCTGTCGTTTCCCACCTCCACCTTCGGACCTCCTGCATTCGCTTGTGTGCCAAAGTCACACCTGACTCCCTCTTAGACAATCCCTTTCATCAGAGCTGTTCTGGACACAATTCAGTTTCGGGCCTACCATTCCAGACAGCGAATCCAGGATACTCAGGCTATAATACCGATGTTTCGGCCTCTATCCTGGATTTCAGTGAGACTGACTCTGAGGCTGCTGGGCCTCAGGCCTCCTGCATCCTGCTGGTGACACATGCCCGTTGGCATGTGCGGACTCTGCAGTAGGATCGGAAGTTCCAGTGGGTGCACCTTCAGGGGAATCTCTCGGACATAGTCCAGATCTCGGATGGAACTGCGAAAGATCTGCATCATTAGTTAACGAACTGCGATTGGGTCAGCGGGAGACCCTATCCCTTCCCCAAGCAGATCTCATAGTAGTGACAGATGCATCACTCCTGCGATAGGTCGGCCATCTGGGAGAGGTGGAGATCAGAGGACTCTGGTCTCCGGTGGAATCCGGACTCCACATAAACTTGTTGGAGCTTCGAGCGATCCGTTTGGCGTTCAAAGCCTTTCTACCCTCCATCCAGGAAAGGCTAGTGCAGGTGTTCACAGACAACACCACCGCCATGTGGTACTGCAACAAGCAGGGCAGGGTGGGATCGTGGATCCTTCGTCAAGAGGCCCTGCGTCTCTGCATATTCCTGCAACAGCAGGGCAGTTCCCTGGTGGTTCAACATCTGGCGCGTTCTCTAAATGCCAGAGCGGACGAACTAAGCCGAAGATGCCTCACGGATCACGAATGTCGTCTCCATCAAAAAGTTGGTGCAAGGTCTCTTTCCGCAGTGAGAAGAGCCTTGGTTAGATCTATTTGCCACAGATTAGAACACACAATGTCAACAGTTCTGCGTGTTGGAGTATCTGAAAGAGACACGTTAGTGACAGATTCCTTACCTTAGAATATCCCCAGGCGTCAGGCTAGATCCGGAAAGTTTTTGCGTAGCAGTTCCCTTGCGCGTCGGTAGGCGGCGTCGTGCGGCTCCGCGTCCGTCGTCGGCGTCGTGATCGCCGGGATGACGTCGCGGGCAGTACTTAGGCGCCGCCCCTGCGCGCTGACGTCAGTTCTTCTTTTTCCGCGCCAGCAAGCGCAGATCCGGGAAGAGCAGTGCCCTAGTCATTTTTTGACTAACTTTTTTGGTGAATTTTTTCACTGTTTTCTTCTAATCGACTTCAAGGTGTCGTAGGGATGCCCGGTTTTAAACGTTGCGGCGCCTGTGCTCGGATGATGTCCATCACAGACCCGCATCGGGAGTGTCTCTTCTGCCTCGGCCGAGGCCACGACACGGAGTCGTGTTCCGACTGCCGGGCCCTCAACCCGAAAGCTTTGCGAGAGCGGTCTCGAAAGCTCCTCGAGGCCCGGCATTCGGCTCCGCGCCACACCAAGCCCCGGTCGCTTGAGAGGTCGAGGGGTCGGTCGCAGAGTCCTCACCGGTCGTCGGCATCGAAGTCTTCGTCGTCCGGTAAGTCCAAGCACAAAAAGTCCAAAAAGCATCGTCGCTCTAGGACTTCGCCTCGCCGGTCTCGCGACTCGGCTGAGGCCCCTCCCGGCACCGTCCCCGCGGCCCCGGACATGCCTGTGGAGTCGCCCCCGCAATACCCGTCCTTCCCGGGTTCGGGGGCGGATCCGGCCCAAATACAGGAATTCCTGTCGGCCATGGCCCGCCTCTTCGGGCCTCAAGGTCCCTCCGGTGCGCCTTCGGGCCCCGCGGGCCCTGATGGGGTTGCCCCGGCGTCGCCGACGGCCCCGGCGTCGCCCGTGCCTCCGGCCTCGATCCCGGCTCCGGCCCCGGCCTCGATCCCGGCTCCGCAACCCCCATCGACGCCGGTCGACCTAACCACGCCTCCGCCGATGTCTCCGGTGCCGTTCTCGACGCCGCCTGGGGCTCCGGGCAGCGTCGTCCCCCAGTTCCTTCCGGCTCCGGACATGGACCCGGACCGACATCGCTCGACGCCGGTTCCGGCGCCGATGAGACCTTGGGTCCCAAATGTCCCTCCTCCTCCTTATTTTGAACCAGAGGAGGACCAGGAGGACTGGGAGGGGTCTGATGACCCTCTGGCACAACAGTGTCAGTACGATGAGGACTGGACAGAGGGTCTAGGGGATGCCAGTGGTCTAGATACTTCCCCTGACACTGGCATGCTGTCTCCTCCCGTGACTACGGAGGAGGGAGCCAATTTTGCAACGGTGTTGAGTAGGGCGGCTGGAGCCTTACATCTCCAACTCCCTACTGTGGCGGTCAAGACTAATCTCTTGACAGAGGTGCTTCAGCCGGCAGCCTCCTCTACGGAGACTGTGCTGCCGTTTAACGATGCCCTCACTGACGTTCTTTTGGGCGCCTGGTCCAAGCCCAACACAGGGGCTCCTGTGGATAGGAACGTGTCCCGACGCCATCGCCCAGCTCCGGGCGACCCCCTATTTCTCTCTGTCCACCCCATTCCTGAGAGCTTGGTTGTCCAAGCCTCCGCTTCCCAAACCGCCTTCCCTACCGCCCCTCCGGATAGGGAATCCAAACGCCTGGATCAATTTGGGAAGAAGGGTTTTTCTTCCTCCAGTGCTGGCTTGCGGTCCATCAACACCGCTTGTCTTTTGGGCCGATATACCCACTCCTTGTGGGATTCGGTGGCGACTGTTTTGCCCCAGTGTTCTGAGGAGGTCCAGACACTGCTTTCCCGCGCCATTGCGGAAGGAAGGGATGCAGCCAAATACACAATACGATGTGGCCTTGATACCGCCGACTCGCTGGGCAGGTCTATTGCAACGACGGTGGCGCTGCGACGCCACGCCTGGCTGAGAACCACTGGTTTTTCAGGGGATGTCCAGAATACTCTCATGGACATGCCCTTTGATGGAGTCGGTCTTTTTGGGTCCAAAGCAGACCATGCGTTGGAGCGCTTTAAGGACTCACGGGCTACTGCAAAGTCCCTGGGCCTTTCTGCTACACGCCCTCCGCTGACTTCTGCTTTTCGCCCCTATCGTGGCCACGGAAGGGGCGCCCCATCACGTCAGCAGCCCAGCCACCGGCCCGCGCAGCAGGCGTCTTCGCGTGGCCGAGGACGTGGATACCGCCGTGGCGGTTCGGGCAACCAGCGTGCGGGTCAGGCCACCACCTCCAACCCGTCCGCGGCCTCCAAGCCCTCCTAGTCCCTCCTTTCAGGTGCACAGCACGCCAGTAGGGGCAGGGTCCGCCATCACCTTCACCACTGGCGTCCCATCACCTCGGACAGGTGGGTCTTGGACATTGTCCGAAGGGGCTACTCCCTCCCCTTCGAGACCACCCCCCAGCCATGCCACCTCCATTCCACCGCATGTCAGGGGATCACTTGGTACTTCTGCAGAAGGAAGTCACGGCCCTCTTGGCCAAGAGGGCCATCGAGCGTGTTCCGACCCCAGAAGTAGGGCGTGGTTGCTACTCCCACTACTTTCTGGTGCCCAAAAAGGACAAGGAGGACATGCGTCCTATCTTGGACCTCCGGAACGTCAATCGCTTCCTCCGGAAGGAGAAGTTCAAGATGCTCACCCTAGCTCAGGTCTTGACTGCCCTCGACCCTGGAGACTGGTTGGTAGCGTTGGACTTGCAGGACGCCTATTTCCACATCCCCGTCCTGCCGGCCCACCGGCGTTACCTTCGGTTCACGGTAGGCCTCGAGCATTTTCAGTTCACCGTGCTCCCCTTTGGTCTTACCAGTGCCCCTCGGGTGTTCACGAAAGTGATGGCGGTGGTCGCAGCTCATCTGCGCCGGGCAGGGGTTTCAGTCTTCCCCTACCTCGACGATTGGCTGCTGAAGGCGGGCTCGTCCCAGGCAGTCGTCTCCCACCTCCAGACTACGGCCGAACTCCTGCACTCGCTGGGGTTCTCCATCAATGTGCCGAAGTCGCATCTGATTCCTTCTCCACAGCTCCTTTTCATCGGAGCAGTTCTGGACACGACGCAGTTTCGGGCCTATCCTCCCGAACGGCGAGTCCGGGATATTCAGGCTATGATTCCGATCTTTCAGCCTTTATCCTGGGTTTCGGTACGGATGACCCTGAGGCTGCTGGGCATCATGGCCTCCTGCATCCTGCTGGTCAATCATGCCAGATGGCATATGCGGGCTCTGCAGTGGTGACCTGAAGTTCCAGTGGGCGCAGCACCAGGGCAACTTGTCCGATCACGTCCAGATCTCGGAGGGGACTGCAAAACAGTTGCAGTGGTGGCTCTCGAACCGGCAATGGGTCATGGGCAGATCCCTCTCCCTTCCCCAGCCAGAGCACACAGTTGTGACGGACGCGTCCCTTCTGGGATGGGGCGGTCACATGGGAGAGGCGGAGATCAGAGGCCTCTGGTCTCCGGCGGAGTCCCGGCTCCATATCAACCTTCTGGAGCTCCGGGCGATCCGACTTGCACTCAAGGCATTCCTTCCCTCTGTCAAAGGGAAGGTAGTGCAGGTGTTCACAGACAACACCACCGCCATGTGGTACTGCAACAAACAGGGCGGGGTGGGGTCGTGGACCCTCTGTCAGGAGGCTCTGCGCCTCTGGACTTGGCTGGAACATCAGGGCATGTTCCTGATGGTTCAACACCTGGCAGGTTCCCTGAACGCCAGGGCGGACGAACTCAGCCGCAGGTGCATGATGGATCACGAATGGCGTCTTCACTCGGAAGTGGCGCAAGGACTCTTTCTACAGTGGGGAGAGCCTTGGTTAGATCTATTCGCCACCGAAGAGAACGCGCAATGTCATCAGTTCTGCGCGTTGGAATTTCCAAGGCGGCACTCGCTCGGCGACGCTTTTCGTCACGAGTGGAGTTGCGGTCTATTGTACGCCTTTCCGCCTATACCACTTCTACCCAGAGTGTTGAAGAAGATTCGGCATGACCGGGCCCAAGTCATTCTTGTGGCTCCAGACTGGGCTCGAAGAGTTTGGTATCCCGAGCTACTCAATATGAGCGTAGATCCCCGATCCGTCTGCCTCTTCGGGAGGATCTTCTGTCGCAGCAGCAGGGGACGGTCCTCCACCCGAACCTGTCCAGTCTACACCTGCTTGCGTGGAGATTGAGCGGCGGCAGTTGATTCCTTTCGACTTGCCTCCCGAAGTTTGTGATGTGATTCTGGCAGCCAGGCGTCCCTCCACTAAGGTGGTATACGCCTGCAGGTGGAACAAATTTGTGGCATGGTGCACAGCAAAGGCTGTGAATCCCCTTTCTGCCCCTCTTTCTGAGGTCCTTCTGTTCCTTCTTTCTCTGGCCCAACAGGGTTCTGCCCTGGGTACCATCAAGGGTTATCTTTGTGCTATCTCGGCCTTCCTCAGGCTCCCTGATCAGCCCTCCCTTTTCAAGTCCCCTGTTGTTAACAGGTTCTTAAAAGGCATTACACACCTCTTCCCTCCTGTTCCGTTTGTGATGCCTCAGTTGGACTTGAACTTGGTTCTTACCTTTTTAATGTGTGCTCCCTTTGAGCCTCTACATAACTGTCCTCTTCGTCTTCTCACTCTGAAGACAGCCTTTCTGGTGGCCATCACCTCCGCTCGGCGGGTGAGTGAGCTCCAGGCTCTATCTTGCAAACCTCCCTTTCTGTCTGTTCATCCAGACAAGGTTGTTCTTCGGACGCGTCCGTCCTTCTTGCCAAAGGTGGTTACTGCTTTCCACATTGGGCAGACCATCACTTTGCCCACCTTCTTTCCGCCTCCGCATCCTTCCAGAGAGGAAGAGAGGCTCCACCGTCTGGACCCAAAACGTGCGCTCTCCTTCTATATTGACCGCACAAAACACTTCCGGGTGGATGACCAGCTCTTTGTTGGCTACGTGGGCGCCAAAAAGGTCGGGCGGTGCACAAGAGGACCATCTCCCGCTGGGTTACCTTGTGCATCAAGACCTGCTATACTTTGGCTAAGAAGGAGCCTCCTGTTGGGCTGCGTGCCCATTCCACCAGGGCAACGGCTGCTACCACGGCCTTGGGCCGCGGTGTTCCGCTGCCGGTTATCTGTCAGGCAGCTACGTGGGCCTCGCTGCACACGTTTACAAAGCATTACTGCCTTGACAGTCAGGTCCGGAGGGACGGCTTCTTTGGCCGTTCTGTCCTCCAGGACTTCCTTGTCTGATCTTTGTTCGCAGACCCACCACCGGGGTTGGTATTGCTGGGGTATCTATTCTAAGGTAAGGAATCTGTCACTAACGTGTCTCTTTCAGATGCACAAGTTACTAACTTGTGTAACGATATATCTGCAAGAGACAGTAGTTAGTGACAGATTCCTTACCGCCCCACCCATCCTCCCCGTTCTGCGAACTGATTTCTAGGGTTAAGGACATCCCTTTCAGGGCCCTAGTATTTTTCAGACACCTATGTCAGCTTCTTGCATGGCTCTGCGTTCCTGGCGCGGAAAGTCGTGTACAGAACTGACGTCAGCGCGCAGGGGCGGCGCCTAAGTACTGCCCGCGACGTCATCCCGGCGATCACGACGCCGACGACGGACGCGGAGCCGCACGACGCCGCCTACCGACGCGCAAGGGTACTGCTACGCAAAAACTTTCCGGATCCAGCCTGACGCCTGGGGATATTCTAAGGTAAGGAATCTGTCACTAACTACTGTCTCTTACAGATATATCGTTACACAAGTTAGTAACTTGTGCTTCTGAGACGCTCTTGCTCGGAGACACTTTTCATCCTGGGTGGAGCACAGGCCTCTTGTATGCCTTTCTGCTCATACCACTCCTGCACAGAGTTCTTAAAAAATTCAGAAACGACCGGGCCCAAGTCATTCTTGTGGTTCCGGATTGGGCATTGATATTCTGGTATCCAGAGCTTATGAGCATGGCCTCGGTCCTTCGATCTTATATCGCAGCGGGGGGTGGTGATGGGGTGGGGAGGAGGTGCGGGGGTTCTCCACCCAAACCTCTCAACGCTCAGCCTTCTTGCGTGGAGATTGAGCGGCAACAGTTGACAGCTTTCGAACTTCAACCCGAAGTCTGCAATGTTATTTTGGCAGCCAGGAGTCCATCCACTAAGACGGTGTACCCCTGCCGTTGGGACAAAATTGTGACACGGTGTGCCGAGAAACAAGTTGACCTTCTTTCTGCTCCCCTATCTCAGGTTCTTCTGTTTGTTCTTTTCCTTGCTCAGCAGGGCTCTGCTCTGGGCACTGTTAAGGGATATCTTTCTGCAATATATGCTTTTCTACGGTTGCCTGACCAATCTTCCCTTTTCCAATCCCCTATTGTACATAGGTGTTTGAAAGGTTTGCAATATATATTTCCTCCTTCTCCCTTCATTATGCCTCAGTGGGACCTTAATCTGGTCCTGACGTTCCTGATGTGCGCTCCGTTTGAGCCCTTACATAATTGTCCTCTCATGCTCCTTACCAAGACGGCCGTCCTGGTGGCCATAACATCTGCCTGGAGGGTCAGTGAATTTCAGGCCGTGTCATCCAAGCCTCCCTACCTGAACATCTACCCAGACAAGCTGGTGCTTCGTATGAGGGCTTCCTTTCTTCCAAATGTGGTCTCTCCATTTCATGTATGCCAAACCATAACTCTGCCTACTTTTTATGCTCTACAAAAGGGGATGATGGACGGAACGTTTGAGCCAATCAAACACTCACCCCCAGTCAACTGATCTGGGTTTAATCCATCATCATTCTTTAGCTCACTCCACCACCCCAGTTCAGACATGGCCATATGCAAATCAGTCTGACCCTGTGCCTCATGGGAACAGTCCAGCACGAACTGCCAAGCCATGTCTTCCCTGCTCCGGCTCATCCCTCCAGGGAAGAGCAGCGACTTCACCGTCTTGAACCAAAAAGAGCGATGTTGTTCTACCTTGACTGCACACGAGAGTTCCAGGTGAACGACTAGCTTTTCGTGGGGTATGTTGGAGCGAAGAGAGGACTGTCCATGCAAAAGTGAACCATCTCCCGATGGATAGTGCTCTGTATAAAGATCAAGAAGCAACCCAAGGGTTTACGTGCTCATTCTACCGGAGCTAAAGCTGCAACCACTGCATTAGTATGCTGAGTTCCGGTCCTGGACATCTGCCAGGCGGCAACGTGGGCTTCCTTGCACACGTTTACCAAACACTACTGCCCGGACAGTCAGGTCCATAGGGATGGCCATTTTGCCTGTTCGGTCCTGCAGGACTTCATCATGTGAAACTGGTACACAGAACCACCTCCGGGAGGTATTGCTTGGGTATCTATTCTAAGGTGAGGAATCTGCGGCTAGAAGTCTATCAGATGAACACATTATTTACCTTTTGTAATGCCTTACTGGTAGATACCTTATCTAGCCGCAGATTCCTTACCGACCCACCCATCCTCCCCGCTCTGCGAATGGATTTCTAGGGACAGGACTTTCCCGCTTCAGGGCCCTAGTTTTCCGCACCAGTGGTCAGTGTACTCCGTGGCGCCACGATTCTGGCGTGAAAAGTTGCAAATGGTAACTGACACCAGTGCGCCTGAATGGCGCCTTACAAAGGCACTGCAAACTTAATTTCCGGCACTGATGACGTCAACGACGCCACAGAGCCGAACAATGCTACCTACCTACGCGCAGGTGTACTTTCCCAGATAAGGCATTACCGAAGGTTAGTAACTTGTTCCTTAAAATTCCTTGTAAAAGCTGTATATGTGGCAGTGACCTCAGAAAGTTGATGAGCTGCCAGCCCAATCTAGTGACTTAACATTTTAGTATGTTTTCAAAGTATAAAAAATCCTTATTGGTTGAAACCATCTTTCTGATGGATAATACTAACCTCAGATCACTCACCTTGTAAATACCCCAAGTACCAAACTGGTTATGGGGATTTTTCTCCGCATTGCTCCTGTTTACTGGTAGGTGACATTGTGCGGCTCCGCGGAGACTTCACCGCTCCCCAGAAGTGATGCCGTAGCTGTGTATATATGCTCTACCGGAGACCTATATCTGCACCACCCCAACTCGTTTACGTCATTTCTTTTCTTTGCTTGCCTTCAGACAGATCTGGAGCTTGCTCCCTTAACTTTATTTACCTGTTGATGAGTTTTTTTGTCTAAAGAAATGCTGTCATTGGAATCTCTATTAAATCTATTTACGTTGGACGCTGGGACAAGATTGAAAATAAAAAATGAAAAAAACTAAGATTCCTCTCCACCCTCCCTCTTCCCCGTTCTGTGAGATCTGCACACTGTTGCATCTAATCAGTTAATAAGGATCTGAAAGAGAAAGACGTTATAGATGCCTTACCTTAGAATTACCCCCAGGGGTCAGACTGGATCCGGAGAATATTTTCTTAGCAGTACCCCTGCGCATCGGTAGGTGGCGTCAGTTGACTCAGCATCCGTCGTCGGCGTTGTGTTTGCCGGGATGACGTTGCGGTGCCTATGTAGACATCGCCCCTGCGCGCTGACGTCAGTTCTTCCTTTTTCTGCGCCAGTCTAGCGCAGATCCGGAGAGAGCTACCCCTTTAGTCACTTTTTGACTAAGCTTTTTTCGACTTTTGTCGACTACTTTTTTGAGTCTTCGACTTCTGGCACGTGAGGGATGTCCCATCGTTAGATCGGCTTCAAGCCCTGCGAGGCCTGTCACAAACCTGATGTCTGTGACGGACCCGCACCTTGTGTGCCTCTGGTCCCTGGAGGGCGACCAAGATCCGAAGTCGTGCTCCGACTGCCGGACCATGTATCCAAAGTCTTTGCGGGAGCGGTCCTGAAAGCTCTTGAAGGCCCGGCAGTCGGCTCCGCGTCGTTCCTGGTCTCTTTTGAGAGGAAGGTCTCGAGACCGGTCGCGGAGCCCCCACACCTCGTCGCACTCAAAGTCCTCCAAGTCTTCGGATAAGTCGAAGCATAAGAAGAAGGCGAAGAAGCACCGGCGCTCTTCGTCTTCTCCTCGTCGGTTGGGTGACGCGACGCGGGAACCCGAGCATCGTCGCTCTAAGGCTTTATCTTCAGTGCCTACTTCTGGGACTACTCCGTGCCTCCCTCCATTTCCGGGAGCCGGAGCGTCCCCATCCCAGCTAAGTGCATTTTACGAAGCCCTCCATTCCATCTTTGGACAGCCCGTCTCCGTCGGCGCGCCTTCGAGCGGTCCTGGGCCTTCGATGCCGGCGGCTCCGGCAGACCCCGGACCCCCGAGGATCCAGGCCTGGATCCGGATCGACGCCGGTCAACCTTACTCGACCTTCCCCGGTGCCGATCCCGGCGATGATGCCCCTGGCGTCGGACATGCCCCCGACCGACGCCATCTACAACTTCACCCCGTGATGGAACCGGAGCTGAATTGACGTCGGCAGACATCGGCCATCGTCGAATCCGACGCCGGGGGGTACTTTTGTTCCCCTTTTCATCTCTGTTGTTCCCTATGGGCCAAAAGGTGGTGATGAGGTTTGGGAGGGGTCACCTGACCCTTCAACAGACCAGCTTGAAGAGCCAGACTGGAGAGAGGACTTGGGTGACCCCAGTGGTCTGGACACTTCCCCAGTCCTTGGCATGCTTTCTGCCCCTACCGTGGCTACGGAGGAGGGAGCGTCTTACGCTGTGGTGGTGCGAAGGGCAGCTGAGGCCCTGAGCCTGGAGCTCCTTTCAATGGCGGTCAGGACTAGCCTCCTGACAGAGGTGCTTCAACCGGCGGCAACCTCCTCTGAACCCCTTTTGCCATTCAATGAAGCCCTCACTGACGTCCTTCTGGGCACCTGGTCCAAGCCCAGCACAGGGGCTCCTGTGAAACGGACAATTGCCCGCCGCCACCGCCCGGCTCCGAGCGACCCAGTTTTCCTCACCCAACACCCTTCCCCCGAGAACTTGGTAATCCAAGCCTCGTCCTCCAAGGGCGCATTCCCTTCTGCTCCCCCAGATAGGGAATCCAAGAAGCTGGATCATCTTGGGAAGCGCAGTTCTCTTCTTCCAGCTTGGCACTGCGGTCCGTGAATAGCGTGTGCCTCTTGGCCGATACTCCCATACCATCTGGGATACGGTCACGCAGGTGCTGCCTTAGTGCCCGGAGGAGGGCCGGGCCATTCTCTCCCAAGCAGTGGCAGATGGGAGAGACGCAGCAAAATTCACGATTCGCTGTGGACTCGGTACCACCGACTCACTGGGCAGAACGATTGCCACGTCTGTAGCCCTTTGGCGCTACCCCTGGTTAAGGACGTCTTGCTTTTCTGGGGATGTCCAGTCAACTTTGCTGGACATGCCCTTTGATGGCTGTCGCCTTTTTGGCGACAAAGCAGACTCGGCGCTGGAGCGCTTTAAGGATTCTCAAGCTACGGCCAGATCCTTGGGCCTCGGTGCGTTGTCTCGTCCACCTCAGTCTGCTTTGCGCCCCTTTCAGGGCTACGGAAGGGGCACCCCACCACGTCAGGCCCAGCCCACCCACTGGTTCACGCAAGCTGCCCAGCCTCTGCGTGGCCGCGGACATGGGACTCTGCGACGCGGGTCTGGGAGCCAGCGGGCGAGACAGTCCACCCTTTCCCCCCCTGCAGCGGCCTCCAAACCTTCCTAGTCTGACATTTCAGGACCAACTAAGGCCAGTGGGCGGCAGGATTCGCCATCACCTCCCCCACTGGCAAACTATCACGTCAGACAGGTGGGTTTTGCAGATAGTCTGAATGGGCTACTCCCTCCCCTTCGAGACTGCCCCTCCCTCCATGCCACCATCTTTCGATCGCATGTCGGAGGATCATTTGGTGCTTCTCCGCCAAGAAGTCTCAGTTCTCTTGGTCAAAGGAGCTATCGAGAGGGTTCCTATGCCAGAAGTAGGTCGTGGTTGCTATTCCCGGTACTTTCTGCTGCCCAAGAAGGACAAAGGCCTGCACCCTATTCTAGACCTCAGGGCCCTCAACCGTTGCCTCCGGAAGGAGAAGTTCAAAAGGCTAACCTTGGCTCAGGTCCTGTCTGCCCTCGACCCTGGAGACTGGATGGTGGCGCTGGACCTGCAGGACGCCTATTTTCACATCCCTGTCCTGCCAGCCCACAGACGCTACTTGCGGTTCACGGTTGGCCACGATCATTTTCAGTTCACTGTGCTCCCCTTTGGCCTTACCAGTGCCCCTCAGGTTTTCACGGAAGTGATGGCGGTGGTCGCAGCTCACCTGCGCAGATCAGGGGTTCCAGGCTTCCCCTATCTTGACGACTGGCTATTAAAGGCGGGCTCGCCCCAGGCTGTCGTCTCCCACCACTAGACTACGGCGGACCTCCTGCATTCTCTGGAGCTCACTATCAACGTGCCGAAGTCACACCTGACTCCCTCTCAGACGCTCCCCTTCTTGGGAGCTGTTCTGGACACAGTGCAGTTGCGGGCTTATCCTCCCAAGCAGCGAGTCCGGGATATTCGGGCTATGATACTGATGTTTCAGCCTCTATTCCGGATTTCTGTGAGAATGACCCCGAGCCTACTGGGCCTCATGGCCTCCTGCATCCTGCTGGTGGATCATGCCAGATGGCATATGCGGGCTCTGCAGTGGGACCTGAAGTTCCAGTGAGCGCAGCATCAGGGGAATCTTTCCAACTATGTCCGGATCTCAGAGGGAACTGCGCAACAACTGCAGTGGTGGCTAATGAACCAAACTTGGGTCAGAGGCAGATCCCTCTCTCTTCCCCAAACAGATGTCACAGTAGTGAAAGATGCGTCACTCCTGGCATGGGGCGGCCATCTGGGAGAGGCTGAGATCAGAGGCGTCTGGTCTCCGGCGTAGTCCAGGCTCCATATCAACCTTCTGGAGCTCCGTGCGATCCGCCTGGCACTGAAGGAATTCCTTCCCTCCCTAAAGGGGAAGGTGGTGCAGATGTTCAAGGACAACACCACTGCCATGTGGTACTGCAACAAACAGGACGGGGTGGGGTCGTGGACCCTATGTCAAGAGGCTCTTCGTCTCTGGACATGGCTGGAACATCAGGGCATGACCTGACAGGTTCTCTGAACGTCAGGGCGGACGAACTCAGCCAGCGGTGCCTGGTAGATCACGAATGGCGTCTTCACTCGGAGGTTGTGCAAGGTCGCTTTCAGCAGTGGGGAGAGCCTTGGTTAGATCTGTTTGCCACCAAAGAGCGCGCAATGTCAGCAATTTCTGCGCGTTGGAGTTTCCAAGGCGGTGCTCGCTCTGCGACGCTTTTCGTTGCGAGTGGAACTGCGGCCTCCTGTACGCCTTTCCACCTGTACCACTTCTGCCCCGAGTGCTGAAGAAGATCAGGCGCGACCGGGCCCAAGTTATTCTTGTGGCTCCGGACTGGGCACGAAGAGTCTGGTACCCAGAGCTCCTGAGCATGCCCATAGATCCTCCACTCAGACTGCCTCTTCGGAAGGATCTTCTGTCGCAGCAGCAGGAGAGGGTTCTTCACCCGAACCTGTCCAGCCTCCAACTCCTTGCATGGAGATTGAGCGGAGACAGTTGACAGCTTTTGGCCTTCCACCTGAAGTCTGTAATGTCATCTTAGTATACGCCTGTCGGAGGAATAAGTTTGTGGCATGGTGCTCAGCAAAGGCTGTGGATCCCCTTTCTGCCCCTCTTTCAGAGGTCCTTTTGTATAATCTTTCTTTGGCCCAGCAGGGCTCTGCCCTGGGCACTCTTAAAGGCTATCTTGCGGCCATCTCTGCTTTCCTTCAGCTACCAGATCAGCCATCTTTGTTCAGGTCCCCTATTGTAAATAGATTCTTTAAGGGCATTACTCATCTCTTTCCTCCATCTCCTTTCGTAATGCCCCAGTGGGACGTCAACCTTGTCTCAATCTATCTTATGAGTGCTCCCTTCAAGCCTCTTCACAACTGTCCTCTCAGGCTCCTCACTTTGAAGACAGCTTTCCTTGTTGCCACCACCTCTGCTCGCATAGTGAGTGAGCTTCAAGCTCTTTCTTCTAAGCCCCCTTTCTTCTCTGTGCATCCGGACAAAGTGGTGCTTAGGACGAGACCCTTGTTCCTTCCAAAAGTGGTTACACCTTTTCACATTGGACAAACCATTACTTTGCCCACCTTTTTCCCCACCTCCGCACCCTTCCAATAAGGAGGAGAGACTCCACCATCTGGACCCTAAACGTGCACTGTCCTTCTACTTAGACCTCACGAAAGATTTCCGGGTGGATGATCAACTCTGCTTTGGCTACGTAGGTGCCAAGAAAGGTCGGGCTGTTCAAAAGTGTACCATCTCTAGATGGGTTGTCCTTTGTATTAAAATCTTTTACGCTTTGGCGAAAAAGGAACCTCCAGTGGGGCTCCGAGCTCATTGCACCAGAGCTACGGCTACCACCACTGCTCTTGCACGTGGAGTTCCACTCCTTGACATCTCTCAGGCAGCCACGCAGGCATCCTTTCACACCTTCACCAGACATTACTGCCAAGACAGCCAAGTCCGGAGGGACGGCTATTTTGCTCGTTCTGTCCTCCAGGATTTTCTGGTGTGAACTTGGTTCGCAGACCCTCCTCCGGGGTTGGTATTGCTGGGGTATCTATTCTAAGGTAAGGAATCTTTTTATTTATTTGCAGAGTTTTATATAGCGCTGGCTAGACCCGGAGGTATCAGAGCGCTTTACATGAGGATCAGCGAGTTACAAGTTACAAAATTACATCAGTTACAGGAGCCAAGTATAACATAGGAGAAAAACAGTGAATACACAATAACATGGGTTGTTAGTGCATAGCAAAGCCAAGACACACGTCAAATGGGGCATGGAAGGTAGGGGGAATGGTAAAAGGGGTAAGGAATGCATAATCGGGTCAGGCAGACCGGCAAGAGAGTAAAAGACATACAAACCGGCTGGGGACCAACAATCATAAACATCCCGTGAATCGGAGTAAGAGACCAAAGGGGGGGGGGGGGAGGGACTTGAGGAAAAGAACAGACAGGTGAACAAGGAGCAGTCCAGCAACAATGAGGATAGGTCGAAACCGCCAAGATGGAGGACCCAGGCCATGGGAACCGACAGCATCAACCCAAAATGGCAGAACACACAAAAATCCAACACGAAAACCACAAGGCAGCAGACTCGAAGGTTTCACGCAGGGTCGGATGGGGAGGCAGCCACATGACCACGGAGGGAGGAGGGCAGGACACCGCCGATCACAAAGCGGGTCGTCGACGTACACACACCCGGGGCTCCAGGGGCAGCAGCATCGCCATTCATAATGCCGCAAAGACAGGGGAAAGTCAGATTCAGGCGCCAGACAACAGCCCCGGAGAGGTGGAGGCAGCAGCGGCGACCAGGAGGGCGCGCCTCCCCAAAACTCAAGAAGCAAAACAAGCTCGGGGGCACTGGTCAGCAGCGCCGCAGTACTCACCGCTGCTGAACCCCCGCCGGGAGAAGCAAGACTCGTGCATCTCCGTCGTCGCTAGGTAGGCGGTGCAAGAGGACAGGCAACCGCAGCAAAACCTATAACTATAGAATCTATAACTAACTGTCTCTTTCAGATGAACACGTTACTTACCTTTGGTGACGATGTATCTGTAAGAGACATAGGTTAGTTAAAGATTCCTTACCGCCCCACCCATCCTCCCCGCTCTGCGAATTGACTTCTAGGGACATGGACTCCCTGGCAGGGCCCTAGTTTTAGCGCACCAGTGTTCAGTGTCTTGCATGGCTCTGCGCTTCCGGCGTGGAAAGTCGTGTCAGAACTGACGTCAGCGCACAGGGGCGGCGTCTAAATATGTACTGCGAGGTCAACCCGGCGAACACGACGCAGAGTTGACCGACGCCACCTACCAATGCGCAGGGGTACTGCTAAGAAAAAATTATCCGGATTCAGTCTGACTCCTTGGGGTAATTCTAAGGTAAGGAATCTATTACTAACCTATGTCTCTTACAGATACATTGTTACCGAAGGTAAGTAACTTGTTCTTTACGTCCAACAGTGGGGACAGAGTCAAGAAAGAATCTGACAATAGTGCACAAGGGGATGATGTGCACAGCATCACTTCCGGGGAGGGGCTCAGCCAACGCAAAGCTGCACTACACGCCACCCGCCGCGCATGATAACAAGTAAAAAAAAAAAAGGAAAAATCCACGTTTCCAGTCTTGTGCCTGGGGTTATTCACAAGGTGAGGAATCTGCGGTTAGATAAAGTATCCACCAGAAAGAGCATAACTGAAAATAAGTAACATCTTCTTTTTTCCTAATGGTATAAACGATTTGTGCTTGGGCTAGTGCAAATAGCTACCTATCTAGGTACCACATGTCTAGCGCATGATGGAAATGACATGGATGATGCCCAAAAAGTATTCTATGGCTACATCTAAAGGCCTGATGAATACTGAAAGGACAGCCAGTTGTTGGCTTTCGAGTATGCTCCATTGGCATAACAGTGATTAATCCATAAATGTGCAGTTGGATTTTTGCTTCTTAAGGAGCAACTTGAAGGCATCATTGTAACAAATACATAGTTGAGAAATACTCCTACTATTTTTTTAATAGATTACCTTTGAAGATTTGCAAGATGACAGCCCTCATCTCCTTTACATACATTTGCTGTAGACTCAGTTGATAGGAGGGAGACTTTGAAATATAAGTAGTTCAACATAAATTCAGTTATTTTGTTTTTAAGTTACATCCATGTGTGTTCGGGATTGCAGGGGAAATCTTGTAAAATGTAAATAATATGCAGAAGGAATGGCATCCATTAAAATAAAAGATGATATTCCACGAGCAGTGTTGTTTGTGATAAATACTTGAATTCTTCTGCAACTTCTGTATAGCCCATACTAACCTTGAACAGTCTTGGACTACTCTGGGCGGCAGTGGGAGAAAAAAGCATCATGTGACATATGGATAGTTGCCATTTTTATAGTCTGTGATCTTCACAGACTTTGGGTTGATATGTATTTAGTTTTCAGAACACTGGGTTGATATATATTTAGTTTTCAGAACACTTAAAAAAAATAAAAAATCCCCCTGCAATGAATAAACTAATATGCCCATATATATCACCATGAATTATAAATTGTTAGCTATATTAGAGTGATTAAGGTTTTTAGGCTCACACACAGAAGCTGGCTTGTTGTAAAGATAAGAAGTAATTAGGAGTTACTTTCTATCAGAATTAGTAATTTTTTAAGATATAAAAGATTGTCTTCTCTGACCATAAACAATAGGACAATACAGTAAATTGTCGTCTTATCTTCTGGTTCACAGGCCAGCTCAGACACTACTGGGCTAAACAGAGTAGAGCAAATAAATCCTTGCAATTATGAAAAAACAAGTTAAAATGTATTGGTGAGCCTAGCTGGTGGTAGACTGTGTCCCAAACCTACTGGCTTTCCAGGAGACCAGCAAGGCTTATGTCACCCTTCGTCTTAATAACCTAACGTATGCTCTGCATGGCTACCCAGTGAATTCCTCAATATTCAAAATAGGTAATGAGAATAACACATAGGCATACTGACCAAAATGTATTTTAGCTTCTTATTTTGTTGTTACATGTGTTCGTATTCCGACAAGGCCTATGTGTGAAGAGGTTAACATTAACCTATTCTTCAATGAGTGAAAGGCAAGCCTTCCAAGCCAGTGGCACGCAAGACAGAATGTAGAGTTATGGAACTCTCCATGCTTTGTTGTGCTATGTGTTAGGAAATGCTTCACTGGCAGTCTGCTTGATAAAGTAACAGTCAGTTGCGAAAACTAGCAAAAAACAATTTGGTTAAGCTAATTGAGGTATGCCTTTGTTACTTTCTTGAATTAATATATATCAACATTTACTCTTGGTTCATCTTGCATAAAACCCAGGGAAAAGAACCCTTTACCAATAAAAAGATTGCAAACAGTGGCACAAGTGAACTTCCATCAAGGAGTTTGATGAACAGCTTGTTGTGTGAATCGATGCGGTACAGTTATACCAACCTAAAGATGCTGCCTAAAGGTTATTTGTGGCAAGCATTGTTGACTTCTTAGATACAGGCTTATCCTTAAGAAGTAAGGACTGTGACAAAGGTAGGGCCTCTGTTATCTGCAGTCTGTTCTAGTTTCTATAGTAGCCTTTAAACATTTCTCTCTTTATTTTCTATTTTTAAGTGTGAAGGTTGAGGGTGGCTAGACCTGTGTTCTTTCCTTTTTAGGTCTCTGCTACAGACAGCTTTAGTTGTCTTTAGGCAAGCCTATTGTTTCTAGTGTAAAACATCCTTAGAGTGGGCTTTGGGTCTGCCCTGGCTTATAATTGGGTAGTTTTGTTGTCTGTCTCAATTGTGTACTCTTGATTTGATGGTTTCCATCCTATTATTGTATTTGTCCCACCCAGAGGCATCTCAGTCTGTGTTCTTATCTAATGACTTGTATCCTTCCACAGCATACCTTAGTGGACTCATTTTTTTTTATTTACCATACTGTACTCCATAGGAGTTCATGTGTTTCTTTGCTCTCTCTGCCACCTTTTTTCAATGCCCCCACAGGCTCTCTCAAAAACATTTGCAAATACAATAGTTCAGCCTTTTAAAACCAAGACCTTTTGGCTTTTCCAGTGCTTGTTGTTTTTACTCAGAATTTTTGGGTGGATGAGTTTGTTAAACCATGAGGATTAAAATAGTAAGGGATCACAATAGTAAGTGGCATTCGTTCCATTCTGGATTTTTCCAGCTGTCATTTTTTTCTACCTATGTTATTTTATGTTTTCTTTTTAATTCAAAATTATTTTATCACAGTTTATTAAATGTGCTATGTCTGATATTTGAAAGACTGTCTATAAGAGGGGCAATATACCTTCAGTTTGATTGGATTGCTCCAGATATCCAAATGTTCTGGGCTACAGATAATGTGTTCTCATCACAGTAGCTTTGTAAACATTTTCTCTTTATTGGAATATTTTTTAAAGATAGTGATAACAATCACTGTAATTTACGACTGTGTATACACGTCATCTGTTAATTTGTTAAGCATTCATATGTGATAGTCTTGGAATAAATAGTTTTTCTTTTTCCGTCAATAAAAATCTAACCTTTTTATTAAAACACAGATTGGAAGAAACTTGCTTGCCGGATAATCATTCTGACATACACACCAGTGCTGATGAAGGAGGAAAAATATCGTTGAAGATCTTAAAAACACGATTAAGCAATTAAGAAATGAACTTAACCATTTTAAAAATCAGGATAGAATACTAAAACAAGAAATCGGATTGCAGACCTCATTTAATGAAATCAAAGGTTTTTCTCCAGATCACCAATTTGTACATAGACAATCACAAGTAAAACCATTGGATGTGGAAGATAATCAAATTCAGCCTGCTGGTGAAGGGGATCATATTCCACAAGTACACACTTCAAAAGAGAACCACCAAGTAATTGAGGATAAAGTACATGTGGTTTCAAAAGGAATGATTAATGTAAAACACAAAGTAAGTCTACAAATATTTTGTTTTTGTCTGACTTGCTAAATAAAAGTGCTAAATGTATCTGATTTGGTGACTTATCTCAGAACACTTAACAGAGGGAAAACTCTTCTCAAAATATAAGAAGCAAATGCCTGTTGGGCTTTACTTTTGTTTTATTAGCTATGCTTGAATTAAAAGAAGAAATGTGCTTCTATTTTCTTTTTTTCAACCCTCTCTTTAAGCAGTGAGGGGAAAAACAGTTGCCTTGGACCGTAAGCTGTCCGGAAATTCCATAATAAATTGCATTGCCAGTTAGCCTCAGTTTCTTATCAGCTCTGTGAGACGAACACATTATATATGCAATCTCTTTATTCAGGCCTATGGTGTTATAAGTTATTAACTTTGACAATTTTCTTCATGGAATTTTGATTAATATTCATAACCACTATCTAAAATAGGAAGATTGGTTGCAAGGAAGTGGGGTTGAAAAGCCAAGTGTACCACAGCATCAGTGGAAAAATCTGAAGAGGGACCATAGTGTCCATCAAAGCTAATCTTTTATGGAGACAATGAATAATGGGTAACTACAGCAAAATGTATTTTCAGCCAGCCTTGACCTAGCAGTACAAGCATTGACCGAGAGAGAGAGAAAGATAGACAGACAGACAAATAGATAAAAGTTAAAATATTGACCATAAGCATTTCACGGAGAAACCTAACCTACTTGCGTGTCTTCTCCGGAGTCAGACTTAAGACACAAGTGTCTTGTGGATACATCGACAGACCTCTATGTTTTTTCTCTGCGAGTCTCTCTAAAGGAGTAATTCCTGAGAGATAACACCAAAACGTTTTGCATTTTTGAACTAGGGAGAGAAGTCTCCACTCAAGACAATAGGATTCAAACGGTTCCCTGACTGCGCGGAGCTCATATTGGTCACTGACTAGCACAAGGTTTGTCTGTGATGCTTGTGCTCTGGGCAGGGCTCTGTGTCATGTGACTAGTGAGCTTTCATTCATCCCGAAGCGATCTGTAACTGAGAGGTGAAGCTTTACACTGTCATGCACAAGAAGAGGTCACAGTCAAAGCCTAGGTTCCACTTCCACTCCAAGCTGCAGGCCTGGTCATGGTCTTGATACTAGGCCCATGAAAAATCCACTTTTAGGTTAAAGTCTTCTGATAAGTCCAGATCATAGGCAAGAAGGCCAAGCAGGACTCCATCCCATTCTGCCACTCAAAAGTCCAGAAGTACAAACTTCAAAAGAGGCGCAAGGGTGTCATGATAAATATTGCACTCCCTGATGTCTCCGCAGTCTGAACTTGGTCCCTGAATGTCGCAAATTCCTGGCCTGTGGATGACACCGCAGCAAACAACAGCCTTCAAAGAGGCCAAGCTGCAGATCTCTGGTGTGATTACGACTTCCTCTGGCATGCCTTCAGGCCCCACGGAGCTGCAGGGGATTCCTGTCAGGAGTTTCCCCAATGCCATCTGCCCCCGCAGACAGCGTCAAGACTGATGTGCATATCGCTGGGTCTAAACTGGGGTGGCATGGTGAGCAAAAGAACAATGGATTTAACCCAGATCTCTTGACTGGGGGTGAATGTTTGATTTGCTCTGCATTCCGTCCATCATCTGTGTGTCTTTTGCTTTATCTGCCCCGCAGGGCTTCTATCAGTCCCTTAGTGTCTCCTGCACTAACTTCTACTCCAGCGCCAATGTCCACACTGGTTCCTTCTGTACCGGCACCACTTCACCAATGCCGATTGATGCAATTTCTGACCTTGGCCCAATATCGGCCTGATCAAGGCTTGTGTTGTGCTATAAAATCACAGAGGCACAACCAGTGGTTATACAGCACGATTCCTATCCAGTACGTCTGCCCCCAATGACCATACTAGCAGTATATTCTCATCACTTTTGGTTTTGATTCACACCCAGTGCAAGAGGCAGCTGATGACCTTCAAGACACTGATGATGATGACGTAGTGGGGATGTGGTACTCTCCAAACCCCCACCCCCCTGCCCCCTTTATACTGAGGTTTCATTGTATGTGGACTTATGGAAACCAGTGGGTGAGATACATCTCTTGAAATGGAACTGAACTTGCCACCTTGGCCATCGGAAGAAAGTGACTTGTTTACAATGGTGGTGCAGAAGGCAGCTGAAGCACTAGAGTTGCAGTTGCCCCCTGTTGAAAAACCAGATTCTTCAAGCAGACCAAATTTCCTCTGAGCTGTTATTGCCACTTAACGAAGACCTTACTTATGCCCTTTTGGCTACATTGTCTAAGCCAGTCAGTTGACCTATGGCTAAGAGACTTAGACAGGACCCCAGAAACCAGGACTTCCAAACAAGGCATCCTACATTGTATAGCCTGATTATTCAAGCCTTGACAAGCAAGGTTAATCCTGACTCCTTTCCGACCAACCCTCCGGATTGGAAATCGAAAAGAACTAAAGCTTTGAAAAAAAGAATGTTTACTTTGGCGAGTAACACTCTGATCTGTTAATGCTTTTTATCTTCTGGGAGGGTATTTTGCTGGCCTTTCCAGAGAATCTATGGCATCCCTAGCCCAAACTATACAGTATGAGCAGGACACAGCCAGATACATACTTCAGCAGGTCTGGAGACTACAGACTGAATTTACAGAGTTATTGGCACCAGTGTTGTACTTAGGAGGCACGCCTGGATGCCATCAACCAGGATTTTTGGAGACTTGCAAGCATTCTTAATAGACATGCTATTTGATAGCTCGAGAGCTTATTGGAGAAAAGGCTGATTCAGTGCTACAGCGATTCAAGGATAGTTGCCCCAAGGCACAATCCTTGGGGCGGTTGACACCAGCCAAGCAATTTCCCCACCAGTACATGAAATTCAGAGGCTGTTCCAAGGGGCTCGCTTGCAGATGTGACCAGTGTCTGCTATCCGGTGGAGACCTGGCCCCATGTTAAGCTTCTGGATTTTCGGGCGATTTGTCTGGCTCTAAAAGCCTACTTGCCATCCATCAAAGGGGACGCTGGTACAGGCCCTTACAGACACCTCAACTACTTGTGGTAGTACAACAAGTAGCGTGGAGTGGAGTCCTGGATCTTGTGACAGGGGGTGCTACTCGTCTGGAGGTGGCTGCATGGGCAAAACATCTTCCTGGTCAACAGCCACCTGGATGGGTCTCTGAATGCCAGAGCAGACGAACTAAGCAGGTATAATTTGTTGAATCTCGAGTGTCATCTTGATCCCGAAGTGGTGTAGGGTGTATTCAAGCATTGGGGTACACCCTGGCTGAATCTATTTCCCACCATCAAGAACATGCAGTGTCAACAATTCTACGTGCTGATGTTGCCTCCATAACACTTGTTAGCAGTTGTAGTCTGGCAGGAATGAAGAGTAGGACTTCTGTACACATTTCCACTGATATCTCTCATGCCTAGAGTTCTGCAGAAGATAAAGATAGATTGGGCCCAAGCCATTCTTATCGCCCTGGTCGGGGCAATGGGAGTGTGGCACCTTGAGCTCCTAAGCATTTGCCCTCCAATCAGGCTCTGCTTCGGGAGGAACTCCTGTCTCAGCAACAGGGCTGTGGCCTGCATCGAAGTCTCCACAACCTACACATCCATGTGTGGTGATTGAGCAGCTACAGCAGAATGCAATTGACTTAACTGCCTAGGTGGTGGATGTAATCCTCGCTGCCAAACACCCTTACATAAAGTCTATCTAGGGATGGGTTCTGGGACAAATTGTTTGCAAGCTAGACTTTCTGATGTCCTTTCATTAGCCCAGCAAGGCCTTGCTAGGGGCACAGTGAAAGTTTATTTGTCAGCCCTTTCGGCCTTTCTGAGTTTACCTAACCAACTGTCTTTAGGTTGCCGGTTGTGATACGTTATGTAAAATGTTTGACTCGCATGTCTAACTCTCCCCCACAACCATTTGCCCTGCTCCAATAGAATCTTAACTTCGTCTTCACATTTCTTTTGTGGATGCTCTTATAGCCGATACACAGCTGTGCTTTAAGGTTCTTAATACTGAAGACTGCCCTCCTAATGCTTTTATATCAGCACACCATCTAAATGAAGGGCAGGCACTTTCAGGCAGTCTGTTGTGCACCTCCTCCTTTCTGGACATACTCGTACTGAGGACTAGAGTGGCCTTCCTACTGAAGGTTGTGGTCCCTCAAAAAAGAAAGAATGGCTTTATCGCCTTGATCCTAGTTTGGCCCTGAGGTTTTACCTCAACCACAGAAAAAAACCATCATGTAGATGATCAGCTGTTTATTAGTTTCTCTGGGGCAAACAAAGGTATGGTAGTTCAGAAGAGGACCCTGTTGAGATTGATAGTTCTGTGTATTAAGTTCTGGTAGGCACTGCCCTAGAAGCAGCCTTGTGAAGGTCTGCAGTATCATTCCACCAGGGCCCCTCAAATTGCTTTGGCGAGAAGGGCACCTAGACATCTACCAGGCTGTGTCATGGGCATCGGTTCAAACCCTCACGAAACATACCTTGACAGTCCTGTCCAGCAGGAAGGTCACTTTACCTGGTCAGTTCTGCACAAGGTTTTGCTCTGTCTGCTTCCCAGACCCTGCAGCTTTTGGAAGCACTGCTATAGTATCTCTTCAGGGGGGTGGGGGAAATCTGGAGTTAGAAGTATCCATCAGAAGAAGTCACTTATCTTCTTTCTGTAACACTCTTTCTGGTGAATACTCTATCTGACCGCAAATTCTTCACTATATCTGCACACTGTCTCAGACAATTTGTCCTATGAGCCATGCCTTAGGGCGCGGAAGGAGCAAGATATAAGAAATGGATACCTGCCTGTAGGGGTGGCACTTATTTGCGTCTCCACCGCAGAACCACACTGTACCACATACCATCATAAGGGAGCATAGCTGAAGAATTGTCTGTATCCAGTCTGACGCCGGCGGATATTCAAGAAGAAGAATTAGGGCATTTAGGGTACCAGCAATTCTATTGTGTTGCAGATAAAGGACAATGTATTGAAATGATACAAGAATATCATGAGATGTTCATTGATTAGGCGTGTATAGGAATAACGTAATATGAGAACAATTGATAGTCCTCATTTCTCTCATTATTGTATTAAATAAAGCAATCTCACAGTCCTGCATGTTTAATTCCTGCTTAAGGTCCACAATAACAAACATCATCCTGAGAATTGGTCAATTGTTTAGTCAAATGAAATAATTAGAAAACAACTCTTTCCCCTCCCAAGAAAGCTATAAACAAGCGTTTTCCAGGAAGACTAAATTTGTGCATGCTAGTATTATCTGAGTAAATATTTGAGTAAGCGGAAGCCAGATATAGATATGACATGAGACATTGTCTTGCCAACTGTTGTTTGTTTTTCAAGATGCCAGCCTCTTGCCTTTGAGAAACATGGCAAGAAAGAAACAACTAAAGAAAGAAAGAGGAAAGAAAGAATGAAAGAGGGTAGAAGGATAGCTGGGGGAGGCAAGAAAGAGTGATACAGGAAAGCAAGAAAGAAAGGAATAAAGAAAAAGAAAAGGCAAGAAAGAAAGGGGAAGGAAAGAGGAGGGAAAGAAAGAGGAAGCAAGAAAGAAGAAGAAGAAAAGAAAGAAAATGAGGAAGGAAAGAAAGAAGGAAAGAGAAAGAGGAAGGCAAGAAAGCAAGGAATAAAAGAAAAAGGAAAGAAGGAAAGAAAAAGGAAAGAAGGAATGAAAAAGGAAAGAAAGAGGGAATAAAATGGCAAGAATGCAACAGAGAAAGAAGGAGGAAAAAAAGAAGGAATGACAGACAAGCAGTTGCAATGAGAGAGCACTCTCAAGAGCTTATATTCAGAGTTCATTTGAGCTGTTGGTATGGTATGAAAAAGCAGCCAGATAATCAAAAGCCACTTCAAATGGAAATAACAACAGCATTGGCAGGAGAGAGGAACTGATAAACCTGGAATGTGCCTTGTGCGCACATCTGATAGAAAGCTTCCTGCTATCGCATTAAGCTCTAAAAACAAAGGCAAAAATAATGTAATAATAAAATAAAAACAAAAACACTGATACTAATACTGTAGGGAACTGCCTTGTATGTGGATGTGCTCCTTGTGAAAGAGCTAAATGTGGCAATTCAAACTGAATTTAGCCGGTGACTGAAGTAGGCTGACCCGCTGCCCATGCTGTATGCAGTGGGTGAAAGAGGGGATGAATGAGGAGATGTGGCTGAAAGCCCCTTTAAGTAAGCATATTATACATATAATTTAGTAAAATCATAAGGTCTTGGCTAATGCCAGAACTAAAAAGGGGTTAGGCCAAAACATCAAGCTATCTTTAGAAAATCTATCTCCTTATGCGATATTTTGCTTCCTTGTCATATGTCAAAAGACATGACCCTGGAAAACTGGAAACAGCTAAAAGAAATAAACTGAAATCTGCCAATGTATGCACTGCAAATTATGCAAAAATCTCATAAATTTAAAACAGTACTCAAGTCCGCTTATGGAAATGAAAAGGGAAAATAACAAATACAACACTTGTACTAGCAACTTTACATTATATATTGTGTCCTTGTTAGAAACTCTACATTGGTAGAATGTAGATTTTTTTTTGCTGGATGAGGTATGAAAAATACTCTGTTGCAAGTGGTCAGTAGGTAAGTCAGAGTTTCCATAGGAAGAGCTTTCTTTGCTTCCCTGATAACTTTGGCACCATTTGACGAATCTTCAAGAAGCTTTCTAGAAAAAAAGGATCATCCACTTCAGCTACTTTCTAGAAAGTTTCAAGCCGATCCATCAAGCAGGGGCCAAGAAAAAGGGGCAGGGTACCATTTCTCATTAATTCCCATAGGAAATTTTGGGAAGCAGTACAGAAAAAATGGCTGACTGGAATTACACCAAATTTGGCAGAGAGTAGGTTGAGGCTTAAAGCTAAAGCCGGTTTAAATTGGTGAAAAAGGCCAAACCGTCTGTTTACAATGGACAATCCACCAGTGGATGTGTTGGCACTTGCCCATAATAAATAGTTGTAATGGAGTGCTATAGACAAATTCTATGTTGCAAGGTCATTTATAAAATGTGGATGTTTATTTCCAGAACTTCACTAAATATTTTGAGACATTGGTGATTGTTGAATAATGTAAAATGTAGGGGTCTCCCACATAGAGGTGGTTTGTCTCTCACTGGTGTTGTAACCATGTCTGTAATGTTGTATGCCACTGTGCCATTGTGAGAAACTTTTGTATTGTACTAAACTACTGAGTGTAGTCCATTTGGCGTGCAAAAAAGTGCCTTTACTGTGTCAAGTGTATACCTATAAACCTCTTCACTTATAATTTCTAGTCCTGTAGAGTATTTAAGTGGCTAATCCCTTTAAGATGAATAAAAATGGCCACACTTGTAGTGTGTTGTATTATTTCGAGGCCAAAACCCTATATGATGGTGTCACAATTATTCTATGATGTCATCAATAATGCCATCAGTTATGTCCATTAGGATATCATCAGTGTTGTCATCAATGTTATTTAACATGTCATGAGTGATGTAATATGTGATGTTATAAGCAGTGCATGGCAAGTGGTAAGTTCTAGTTTGCTCAGTAAACTAGAACTCATGATTTTCAGTGTTTTGTTTTGTTTTAAAACCATAGTTTTTGTATTGTTACAAGGTCAAACTATAAGGTAATTTTAACCTTTGTTTTTTCTATTTATTTTTTTAAACGTACAGAAAGATCATATAACCAAACCTAGCCATAACTTCACTTTAACCTTTGTTTTTTCCATGAATTTCTAGGGTTTTTAAATCCTATTCAACCATCTTCATCACTTACCATAACTTTCGGCCATGCAAAGTAAGGGATTGGGCTAAGGGCCTGGCCTGTGTCCAGGCCCTGCACCCAACTCCCACGGTCAGTCAACACCCCACTGCGCACCTCCTTTGGCAGTGCATGGCATGGGGTTGGGAGGAGATCCTGGTCTGCGGCCAGGCCCTGCTCCCAGCCTCCTGTGAGCAACCAGTCACGTACGTCCTTTGATCTTGCTCAGGGAGGGCAATATGCCCAATCTCCCACGGTCGCACACCTACCCAAGATTTCATTTTTTTTTCCTGAGGAACTTCCTCAGTGCTGCGGCACAAGCGTCACTACAAGGTAGCACAGGAAAGTGCATGCTTCACAGTTGCATGGTACTCCCACTGGACCTCCCGGGAGGCCTTGCTGCGTCCCGCAGGGTGTGCAGCACAAAAAATATATATATTTTGCCCCCTCTACCATTCAAAGATGTCCAGTTGGTCAGGGTACTCCTACTGTGCCCCTTTATCTCTTATTTTCTTATCAAAATTCAGGATAAGGGACCGAGTCCCCAAGTCCTAAAATGGCAGCTGCATCATTTCTTTTGATTTTGCGGCCAGCCAACCAGATTGCTAGGTTCCGTTAGACTAGTACCGGTCCCACTTTACTGAGTGGGCCGACAGAAAAAAAGCCCTCTCTGCCAATCACAGTGCTCTGTTTTTTATATTTGCGGTACTGTGGGAGTACCCATGCTTCCGCAGGACCAACCATCCAGATATCACTATATTTTTAAGCTTATTTTGTCTGAGTAAATCTAGGAAGCATGTTGTTTATGTTCTATAGCAGTAATTGGTTATATTGTGTAAAGAGTTCAGAAATTCCCCCAGAAATGTACAGGGCACATTGTAAACCCAAAGTGCTCTATTTGTTGTAGTGAGGTCGAGCAGCCGTAGACCTAAAACAGAGGAGCGTAAGGCATTTGTTATACTCACAGTAACCAATAAATGACACTTTACTCACAAAGGAGATCAACACCAATTTTATAAAAATATACTTCTTTCTAGATTTATTTTAAGACCAAGATGTACGTTCAACGGTAAGGATAATTTTCAGTAAACATACTTTTCACTTTAAAAATTGGACACTTAGTGCAATTTTTCAGTTCAGCAATATTAACCTATGGGAGGAAAACTAAAATGCAGTTTTGAAGGTATGTACGCAACTTACAAATCCAGTCTTCAGGGTCTGTGGTCAACACCAGGTAAGATCCAAGTTAGCAACAAGACTGCACCACCAGCAGGACAGGGGCGGCCGGGTGCAGAGATCACATTTGGAGTCGGGCTCCCTATGTTAACTAATGGAGACTGGGGGTGATCGAAGATGCGCTGTTCACAGGTAACTAAAGCCGTGTCAGGGTTCAATTTCCAGAGGTTAAGTTAAGCACGGAGGACCAATGCAGCACCAAACTTACACCCTCAGCAGCACAGGGGCGACCAGGTGCAGAGTGCCAACACAGACTTTGGTGCCTAATGCAAATCAATGGTGGAGATCGGTTTTGGAGAAAGGCTGGAGGCTCTGGCCAGGAGGCTGGATGAAGAAAACCCACAGCTGCTCAGGTAAGTTCTGATTTTAGGGGACATAGGGACACCATTGGTCAAGCTCTCCAAGGCGCGTTGACTTTGGGTGCAGGGGTGTCCTTTTGCATTGGGAACGGCTACTCAGGCAGGTTGCTTGGTGTCGTCGCACAGAGGCTACAGGCGTTGATGTGGACTCAGGCAGAGGTCAACCCATGATGGACTCTTGCTCAGAATCACTGGGGAACATTTGCAGGACCGTTGGGCCACTTGGACTCGGGCTGTGGGCATCGGGTGCAGAGGTGGCTCCAGTATGCGATTTTGAGGTTCCTCAGGGCAGAGGTCTTGTTCTTTAATGTTGGTTTCTTCTGGACAGTTCCGCTGGCCAAGGGAGAGTGTGATCTTTATTGAAGGCAGGCAGACCGCCCAGGATTTTGGAGGTCGCTGAGCCTACAGGACGAGTCCACTTTTGGTAGCAAGGGCGAAAGGCAGCAGACAGGCCGGCAGGGCTGGTACCAAGTCAGTCACTGGTCCTTTTTCCTTGCTGTTGCGGCTCTTCGGTCTCAGGGCTTCGTAGGTCGTCAGGAATCTGATTTCATGGTCTGGGGGTGTCACCTAAATACTAGATTTAGAGGCGTTACAGGGGAGTGATGGGTAAGGACCAATAAGATCCTTACCTGGGGTGTCTACATCCTCTATTATGCCACCTTCCTGTGGGGGGGGGCATAGTCCTTGCCCTGATTGGATAAGTCCCACCATCTTCAAGATGGTGGGCACTGAAAAATGTGCTTCACTTCGCCTCCAGCACCTGAGAGGTGGAGTTGGCGACGGGGAGCACACCTCCTATTCTCACTTAGTTTTTCCGCCTGTTCTCCCGCCAAAAGTGGTGGTTTGAACCGGGGGCTGCCATCTGCTTCTACCAGCAGAGACTGGGGTCGCATTACAAAGGCAGCAAGGCATTTGAAGCGTCCCTCTCGAGCACTCTTCCTGCCTGGGGGAGGAGGTGTGACACCTCTGCCCAGGATGAGCTTTGTTTCTGGTCTCAGAGAGAAAGGGCTTTCGACTCAGGGGTCCAGAAAAATGTCTGGGGGTGCCAGGCTGCCTAAAGCCAGTCAGAGACCACACCAGGGTTGGTAGGTTTTCAGGGGGCACCTCTGAGGTGCCCTCTGGGTACATGTTTTAATAAATCCAACACCGGCATCAATGTGGGCTTATTAAGAGGAGTTGTTTGGTACCAAACACTCTTGGGTTCAGTGAAGCCATCATGTTGCTGGGGAACTCGAGTTCTCGAGTTTCCAGCCCATGTACTCTCTATGGCTTCCCTGGCACTTACAATATTAAGAATAGACTTAAATATTGTAGGGGCATATAGGCTCATGCAGATTTTCCCACACCTGAGATGTGGTGCACCCTGCCTTAGGGCTTGTAAGGACTCCTAGAGGGATAACTTACACATACCGTAGGCAGTGCTGCTTAGACATGGCACATAGGCACTGTGCCATGCCAACTTTGTTGTTTTTGTCTGCACCAAGGCATGCAGGCTACAGTGCAGGTTGCATGGCCCTGATGAGTGGCCCCTAGGGGACCCTATTCCAACCCAATGCCCTAGTTACCAAGGGTACCATTTACTAGGGGCTTACAGGGGGGTCTGAAGTTGCCAATCGTGATACAGTTTTAGGGAAGGAGCTCTGGCACAGGGAACCTGGTTGGCAGGGTCCCTGTGCACTGTTAATTGAAACCGCGTAATTTTCCAGTCAAAATGTGGTGGGCTAGCCATGTCAAGGGAGGCACTTTCTCACAGTAAAGGTCTAGCATTCTGCCAAATTTGGTGGAATTCTGCAGAAGCCATCTTTTCTGTATCACTTCTTAAAATTCCTATGGCAATTTGCATGGGGAAACCTGTTTTGGGACCACTCCCCCCTTTTTCTTGGCCCCTGCTTGGCTGATCACCCCAAAACCTTCCACAAAGAAGCAGAGGTGGATAAACATTTGTTCAGGAAAGTTTTGTGAAGATTCATCAAACTGGGCCAAAGTTATTAACATGAACTTAGCTTATGTTTAAAAAAAAACTAGAAATTCACTGGAAAAAAAAGTTTAAACTGGCCTTATAGTTAGGCGTTGAAATAAGATAAAAACTGTGTTTAAAATTCAAACAAAACTTTGAAATTCACCAGATATTGTTTACTGAGCTAACTGCAACGCCAGGCCTGATATGTAGAATTTAGGATGGGCACTGCTCCATTTTGCTGTACTGAACAAAATATGATCTACAGGGAAAGTCTAAGGGAAATTATGACTGTATCTTGAGTGGAATTGAAAATCTTCTCTATTTTTGTGACGAGGTATTCATCATAGTACACTGTTACCCTACTTAAGAACTATGGAATCAAACTACAGAGATGCAATTACATTGTTTTATAGGGTTGGCATAGTTCTGATATATTGCACAGTAGCACTTTGTGTTTGGGTAGATTGGTTATAAACAAGGGGCATGTTTAACTGCATGGATATACACAGACGTTCTGTAGATCACGTAAGGTTTATAAGTAAGACTTTATCTTTCTTCTTTCAACAGGTTATTTTTTAATGTATTATTTGGCTTTTTTAGATGAGACAAAGACTGAGAGAGTTAACAATGGATACCATATACATTTACATCCATGATGATAAATTTATTGAAAAAAGCCAGTGATATACTGGGCTACATTGTTTGGTTGTCAGTAGAAAAAAGACAAGCTAAATACTTAATTTACATAGTTAAGAATGTCGAATGTTTATAAACAGTCGCCTTTTTCTTTGCTAAAAAGCTAATTCTAGCTGTAAAAGGGAAAGATGATTGTAGCAGTTCTCTGCGGATACAGCTTATAATGGGAACAGATTGGAATGAGAATGTTAACGTTTTTAACTTTTGTGAATGAGTTGTGGATTATACTATATTAGCTAAGTAGAGCAGGGATCCATTAAATATTTCCCATACTGAACCGGTCTCTCCAATATGGATTATTATACCACTGCATGTCATTGAAGCAGTGGAAAATAGGATAGTATCACCCGAATGTTATGGTCTAGCTTTAAAACAACAAAAAAATCATAATTTCAGTAAAGAAAGGCATAGTTGATGTGTTCCTCTTTAAATGTGAAGGATTTGTGAATTTGATTACGAGTCACAAAAGTACAGAGTAACCCAAGTCGTCTTAATGATTTTTTTTTATACATTTCAGAGTTATAAAAAATCTCGTTTGCCAGTTCCTTTGAAACCATCCGTAAATTCAGTAAGTCAAAGCATGACTACTGCCTCAAAAAAGAAGCAGACCGAACAAACGCAGAAATCTGAATCTAATAAAGGACATACACTTTATGAAATGCAAAAGATGGAAGGAGAAGAAAAGAAAAATGGGCCTGAAAGTGTACTTGACAAGGTGCAAGGACTAACAGTAAATGAAGATGTTATACTGGATGGTAAGGGAATTCTTTTAACAGTCGAGTGGCAAGGCTTAATTGAGCATGATGATTGTGGTGTTTTAGGTGGTGGATGATTGCCTTATGACAGGCAGCCCCCACATCCCACTTAAAGCCTCTGTAATACAGTTAAAGTTATTTTATGTTACTGTTTATTTGTGATACGACACACTCAGCTTTTACCCGGTTTCTTCCATCCAAAGATCTGTTTAGTCAGATAACGGTCACTCAAATCATGTCCTACCACCCATCTTTTCCATCACAATGTTTGCGTAATTCTATTTCTACTTACTGCTCTTCATAATCCCCCTTTCATAAAGTTAAATGAGATTATTAGCCTCAAATTTCTAGGTCTGGCTAAAGATTAATTGTTTTGTGCTATAGCTTGTGTTGCTAGCACCAAAAACATACACAGAGAAGGCCTTTGAGTTCCGCCCCTTTCTGCCATTGCTTGAAGAAAGTGTCATTCACATTTTTGATTAGGCCAGCGACGTTATGTCTGCCTAAAAAGTTGTTCTTGTTGCAGAACAATTAACCATGAAGTGAGTACCAGTCCCTGAAATAGTAGCACATTTGTACTCCTAAATGTGTTACCACACTCCTACTGCTGTTGCAGTACGGAGGGATGTTGCACATGCATGTGATATTGTACATTATTGCGCAAGCAAGTACGTTTTATCATACTAATGCATACCTTTTACACCTAATATGAAATCTTATTACCACATTTTCTCTGTGTGCTAGCCTTTACACCTAAATGTGTTTATGTAAATAGATGTGAATCTTTGCACCTAAATGTGTCTCCACATTCTTCTTGAATTTGCTCCAATGGTACTTTTTCCCCTCTATGTGATTTTGCAATTAAACATGTCTACATACTCCTACTGATGTTGCATCAAGGGTGATATTTCACCTAAGCCTTGTTTTGCACCTAAATGTGATTTTTGCATTGAGTGCTTCATGCTTCTGTTAATGGAGCAACAAGGAAGCATTTGCATCTTAATGCAGTTTTGCACCTGAATGTACCACAGCGCTGTTAACTTTGGGCAAATGTTGATTTTGCCCCCTTTAATGTGATTTTTGAACATACATTACAATGCACTGCATGTGAAACTTGCTCCTAAATGTTTTTTGCACCTAAACGCGTCGCCAAACTTCTATAGATGATGCACCAAGGGTGATTTTGCACCTAAATGTGTTTTGGTCCTAAATATGATTTGCATTTCTAGAAGTATTTCCACATTCCTGTTGATGTTAACCCAAGGGTTTATTTGCTACTGAATGTGAACATGCTTCTAAGGTTGTTGGCACAATGCTGCTTACTTTGAGCTTAGGTCGATTTTAACCAGTAAATGTGATTTGCACCGCTCCTTGTGCTCCTAAATATTGACCCCACTCATGCTGAGAAGTATGGTGGTAGTGTACCTCATTGTGCTTTCAACCAAATGTGATTTTCTACGTTTGCACCTACTTTGACATCTTACCGCATTTCTATCTGTAATAAGAGATTTTGAGCCTAATTTTGATACCACACTCCTGCTGACTTTACACCAAGGTTGATTTGGCACCGGACTATGTTTGTGTAGCTAAATGATTTTTGCAGCTAAATTTTATTTTTCCCCTAGTTGTTTTACACACTCATACTGAAGTTTTTTTGCACCTAGGTGTGCTGTCCGCATGAAGTCATAGTGATGTGCACCTTTTACACTTAATGTAATTCCTTTTAGTCCTTTTTAGGTCGAGCCTAGCGCAGCGCGCATGCGCTGCTCTAGGAGATGACCTCTTGGAATCGGTCTGCACTTTTCTGAAACTCGTGCGTGTGGCTTTTTTTTTTTTTTGCAGTAATTGTATTGGCCTTTGTGTTTGTCTTTCAGAAAAGAAAGCACGCAATTGGCCTAGAGCTGGTACATGTCCCACCTTTTTCTCAAAATGTTGACTCCCACGGCATCCACCTTGCTGGCGCGCAGGGGCCATCTGTTTCTAATTAGCGTGGCCGCGCTTGTTTACATTTGCCTGTCTCGCGGTCGCTTTCACTTTCGTGCTGTGCTTGTTTCTTTCAGTCGCTCCACTTCGAGCTCCGTTGCGGTATGTTATTTGTCTTTGCGTGTTGTGCAAACCTTTACCAAGCCTCGGCGGTGCTTTTCTTTAAAGCCGAGTTGTAAAGGAGGTAGGTTACACTGGTGCGGTGGCACATCATTCGGCTGCCACTTTTATTATGCTCAAAAGACTGAATTTGGACGACAAAGGACAAAATAAAATACAAGCCAGCGCAGTCCAAAGTCCTTTCACTTTCGTGCCGTGCTTGTTTCTTTCAGTCGCTCCACTTCGAGCTCCGTTGCGGTATGTTATTTGTCTTTGCGTGTTGTGTAAACCTTTACCAAGCCTCGGCAATGCTTTTCTTTAAAGCCGAGTTGTAAAGGAGGTAGGTTACACTGGTGCGGTGGCACATCATTCGGCTGCCACTTTTATTATGCTCAAAAGAGTGAATTTGGACGACAAAGGACAAAATAAAATACAAGCCAGCGCAGTCCAAAGTCTTGTCTACACCCATCAATGTAATATAATCTGGACATCTTTGCCTGCTGTGCGTGCATTCTTTGTGTCGGCTCCGCAGCAGCCCTTTCTCGTTTTGCAGAAGAATAACAAATCTTTTGCAATTGACCACGCGCTGCTACAATCAGACGAGTTCTGGGTAGACTGCTAAGCACTGTGTGTTGCGGACTGCAATCACTTAGCGCCAGGTATGCGATTCCTCAGGTGCGCCTACAGTGACTGCTAAATCATTGTGCGCGTAATGCGATTCTCCACATGAGTGTAGAAATGCGGGGCATCCTTGATTAAAATATGTTTTCAGCAATCATGTATTCACAGGCCCTGAATGGGATCCTGAGCGATGAAAAGTTGAGTGATTGTCACGATCAAGTTCGTACTTCAGAATGTTATTTTTGGTGTCTTTTGCCTCTGCTGATTATTACTAATTCTTCCAAATTCTAGAATTCTCTATTAAAGCATACTCCAGTTTTTCTCTCCCTCTTTTTCAATGGCATGTCCCTTCCACTTTCTCCCTCTTCCTCATTCAGAAAGCAAGTTCAAAATCTGGTGGGCCATCACCACCTTTCATCTTTCTCAGGTTAATAAATTGTGTACTGTTAAACAGGGTAATAATCACACTTGTTTTTATATATATTTGAATGGTGCAGCAGGTGCAATGGCACCGGGCAAAAAGTTGTCAGAACTCCTCTAAACACCTAATATTGCTATATTTTACTACTAAACGGGCAGTCAAATTGCAGTTACCTTGCAGTTGAAAGAGGCTTTATTTAGATGGTGCAAAAGAAACAATTGATGGACGGAATGCTGGACAATGCAAACATTCACCCCCAGTCACAAGGATCTGGTTTAAATCCATCATTCTTTTGCTCACCACACCACCCAAGTTTGGACCGAGCCATATGCAAATCAGTCTTGACCCTGTTCCTTGTGGGAACAGTCCAGCCCGAACTGCCAAGCCAGGTCCTCCCTGGACCGGAAACAAGCATCCTGGGACCAGTTTCAGGGCATCACCCTTCATCAGCCAGGCTAGCTTGAATCCAGTGGTGTAGTGAGCACGGGACCCACGTCTGGGCATACCCTTCCCACTTAGGGCGACAAATGCAAAAGAAACAATTGATGGACGGAATGCTGGACAATGCAAACATTCACCCCCAGTCACAAATATCTGGTGCAGCAGGTGTAGTGACACTGGGGCCCAAAGCTCTAGGAGCCCCTCTAACCTCCAACTATTGCAATATTTTACTACTAAACAGGCAGTCACAAGTGCTCTACAACATAGCTTAAACACATTAACAAAGCTAATAGCTCTGGCAAAACACTTATAATGTCCCAAAGGCGAGACCTATTGGCTATGCCAATGCTTGTTATCTTTGCATTCAGTGATACCCTATTGGGGCATATTTAAGCTGTCTCATATTAAATGTGCCTTCCAAGATCAATAGCCTACCTGTGCTTTTGTGTGATCTTGTAATGGACACCGCCCCATGTTGAAGGAAAGCTACATATCAGATCAAATCCAGAATGTATGTTACAATAGCTCAGCCACCCTATTCTCCAAACAGTAAATCTGATAGCCAACCTAGAAAACGTAATCAGTGACAAATATCATAGGCGCAGACAGAAATGTGAGATATATATCATCCTATCCGAAATACTGCCAAGGACTAAACCCATACCCTTCCCAGTAGCCACCACCACCTGATGCAGCTTCACTCTGTCAGCTAACCTGCCAGTATGTGTGTGTCATCAGCGCACCATCTCTCAGAAGTATTCGACTACCTTTAGTTATAATTCATATGTGTGCTTCAGTTACTCTCCTCTTAATCCATTATACAACCATTTAATTCTGACCAGAGCATGAATCTCTTATCCAGTCACCAGAGTGAAGTGCTGGACATCAGACTAAAGCTGGATCATCCTCATCCGAATGCATAAAGTCTGCAGACCCTACACTACATCTGCCTCTTACAAGCACTCCCTTGTCACAGACTGTTCTTCTTATTCCCCCATTGCACTTAATTTGATACACTACCAGGAGAGCTAAAAAACACACATGCATTCCTCCAAGCATACCTCTATTGCACCCCATGCAGTAGATTACTCTGTTATCACAGATCCCACAACACATCCTGTTACCACAGTCTACAGAGCATCTGCCCAATTAATCAGAGAATTGCGTCCTTTTAACATAGTGACCCATCTCCCTCGTGACATAAAATTGAATTGCGGCTCTGCTGTCTGTAATGGAGCTGCAAGCCTACCCTCATCCAAGACTTTTATCTTAACACTATTATACTCACGAACCCAGTTTGGGTCCTCTACACAAATATGTTACCACTATGGCTCAACATCCTCCGCCTCAATAGAAAAGAAAAACCTATTGAAGACAATTACCTTCATCTACAATAAGTCTTTTAAATGCAGACTGATTAACTGAATAAAATCCTTCTAATTCCAGTGCTTCATCATAGAAATGAGTCTTGACCCCTAAACCACTGAGGTTGAGTGCCTTAAGCCACCCAGCTGGCAGCAAAAATAACTTTATTGATGGTTTCATCTATTAGAGCATAGATCAGCTCGCCTTCTCAATGATCACATTTTCTTGGCCGAATTCAACCTGCACTCGGAAAAAGAGTAAGCCACCCCATATCCCTCATTAGATCTTTTTCCTTTCAGACAACGTACTACAAAATGTCCTCTTTGCTCGTCCCTACCTAAACATGGGCTTCACCCTCGACCTGATTTTCATAAAGAAACATTACATGCAAATCTCTCACTACCTCATTTGGTATTGGTCAGACAGCTTCTTAATTTCTATCAAAATCCTGACTTTCACCATGCTGAACCATAGATTGAAATGGAAACATGCTGACAACAAGCATTAAAGCCACGAGGTCTGGCTCAATGTGCCACATGGTCCAACACATACATTTGTAAATGTGCACAGGCCGTTTGTGCCCTGTCTCTGTAAAATATTTCTATTCTCCGGTGTCTTAGCCCTATTTGCATCCCTGGGCTTGCAGTACCTATGTTTTCCCCTAAACCTGTGGTGCTGGGGCCATGAAGCACCTCAGTCTTAGGGAATAAACATTAGATGCCGTTCATCTCTTAAAACTGTCTTTTTCTTTCTTTCAAAAACCATGTGCTTGCATGGAGAGTGTTTCTACCTCACTGGATGCTGTATAGACTTGCCAGTAATTGAAAATATGCCTGTGAAGACATCTCACTCCAAACCAGTTGTCCTAAAATCCTTAGAAAAACAATGTGACGTCTAACAATGAACCTGGCTTTGTAATTTAAAATCCACAAGCATGGTCTGCAAATTGAAGATGATGCCACCAAAGGTCTCCTCTTTCCCTCAGAGAAAAAGAGCTAAGCCGTGGACCATGGGAAGCCGGGATCAAGAGAACAAACCAAATAAAGAATAGTTCTCCGTCTGATAAGTATTGTCACGGTGATGGTTTGATGCTTTCTATATAAGCAAGATGAGATAACTGATTAACTGATGTATCCCACATCATGTGTATGGAACATTTTCTGTGTCTGGAGCAAATAATCTCCAAATTGTGCTCTCACGTACATTCAGGAATTCCTTTTTTCTTTGGCAAGTTTGTATTATCCACTCCTGAAAGGTGTTGCCCACAACTCTACTCTACATGGGATTCGGGCCTTGTTTCAAATGCTCTAATGAAAACACTCTACACCTCGCTTCATCCGTAATTCTGTCATATTGGGTACATTAAAAGATGGTCCTAGTAATGGTATTTTTATCTGAAAGAGACACGTTAGTGATAGATTCCTTACCTTAGAATATCCCCAGGCGTCAGACTGGATCCGGAAAGTTTTTTCGTCAGCAGTACCCCTGCGCGACGGTAGGTGGCGTCGTGCGGCTCCGCGTTCGTCACTGGCGTCGTAAGCGCCGAGATGACGTCACGGAGACTGCTTGGGCGCCACCCATGCGCGCTGACGTCAGTTCTTTCTTTTTCCGCGCCAGTAAGCGCAGATCCGGTTAGAGCACGTACCTTAGTCACTTTTTGACTATCTTTTTGAGACTTTTGTCTCCTGTAAGTTACTCTGGTGCACGTAGGGATGCCTGGTTTTAAGTCTTGTGGGGCCTGCCGTCGCAATATGTCGGTGGCGGACCCCCACGGCGGCTGTCTCTACTGCCTGGAGAGCGATCACGACTCCCGGTCCTGCAGGGACTGTCTGGCCATGGCCCCGAAGGCCTTGAGGGAGCGTCGCCGGAAGCTGCTTGAGGTCCGGCACTCGTCCCAGCGCCGTTCTCGGTCTAGGGGCCGCTCCAGAGAACGCTTGCGGGGCCACCATCATCGCTCCTCGGGCTAAAAGTCTTCACCCTCGGATTCGGGTAAGAGACGACACAAAAAGAAGTCGAAGAAGCGTTGTCGCTCTCGGACGTCCCCCCGTCGGTCCCCGGATGCGGACGAGGGGGACAGGGGTTCTGCCCCTGCGGCTCCTTCAGAGCCCGGGAGTCCCGCGGCCTACCCACCTTACCCGGGTCCATCGGCGACTCCCGCACAGGTGCAAGAATTTCTGGCTACCATGGACCGCCTGTTTAGGCCTCGGGCTCCCGCCGGCGCACCCTTGGGCCCTGCGGTCCCGTGTCAGGATCCTGTCGGGCCGCCGGCGGCTCCGGGCCCGGCACCGCAGGATCCTGCGCCGCTGGCTCCGGCCACGGCGCCAAAAGGTCCCACGCTACCGGCTCCGGCCCCAGCGCCACCCTCGGCTCCGGCGCCGCTGTGGATGCCATTTGTTCCGCCCCTGCCCAGGTTCCAGGACAATTTTGTCCCTACCTGGGATCCGCATTGGGACACAGCACCGGTTCGGCCCCGTCCGGCGTCATTCCCGGCGCCGTTTGTTCCTTCACCGGTCCCTGCCCTGCCGCCGCAGCCTGTTCCACATACGGCGGAGGACGACTGGGAGGGGTCCGAGGACCCTCTTGCTCGTCAGTGTGACTCTGAGCAGGACTGGGCGGTCGAGTTAGAGGAGGCAGGCGGCCTTGATGTCTCCTCTGACCCGGGGTTTGCCTCTCCTCCGCCTACCATGGAGGAGGGCACTTCTTACACGATGGTGCTCCGTCGGGCCGCTGAGGTCCTCACCCTTGATCTCCCTACGGTGGCCCTGAAGACTAATCTCCTCACTGAGGTGCTCCAGACGGCGTCCACTTCGTCGGAGCCCCTGCTGCCGTTTAATGACGCCCTCACTGACGTCTTACTGGGCACTTGGTCGCGGCCAGCCACAGGGGCCCCTGTGGATAAGAACGTCGCCAGGCATCATCGCCCGGCGCCGGGTGACCCTGCCTTTCTGACCACTCATCCTACGCCCGAGAGCCTGGTCATCCAATCTTCGACGTCCCAGAGTGCCTTTCCCACGGCTCCGCCGGAGAAGAACTCTAAGAAGCTGGAGCCGTTCGGCAAGCGGTTGTTCTCTTCGGCCAGTTTGGGGCTGCGGTCGGTGAACACTGCATGCCTATTGGGCCGCTATTCCCACGCGGTGTGGGATACAGTTGCACAGGTGTTGCCTCAGTGACCTGAGGAGACCAAAGCTGTGCTGTCCCAAGCTGTTGCCGAGGGTAAAGATGCGGCTAAGTTCGCCATTCGGTGTGGTTTGGACACCGCGGACTCACTAGGAAGAGCAATTTCTACGACTGTGGCGCTTCGTCGCCACGCCTGGTTGAGATCTACCGGGTTCTCGCCAGATGTCCAGAGCTCACTCATGGACATGCCCTTTGATGGCACTCGCCTGTTTGGCGATAAAGCCGACAGTGCGCTGGAGCGTTTTAAGGACTCGCGGGCCACGGCCAAGTCCTTAGGTCTTTCCACGAAAAGCCCAGCCACTCCTGGTTTTCGTTCCTTTCGTGGCCACGGAAGGGGCGCTCAGGCACGTTCCTTCGGCAAGCCTGTGCAGAACCAGCCTCAGCGCGGCCGCGGTTTCCGCAGGGCCGGGTCTGGGAATCAGCGTGGCGGTCAGTCCACCTCCGCCCCCGCTGCTTCTACCTCCAAACCTTCCTAATCCGAGCTTTGTGGGGCACCCCACGCCAGTGGGTGGCAGGATCCGCCATCATCTCCCCCACTGGCACGCTATCACGTCGGACGAGTGGGTGTTGCAGATCATCCGCAAGGGTTACTCCCTTCCCTTTCAGTCCACCCCTCCAGCCATGCCACCTCGGTACCACCGCATGTCAGGGGAACACTTGGCGCTTCTCCAGCAGGAAGTCACGGCCCTCTTGGCCAAGGGGGCCATTGAGTGTGTTCCTGGGCCAGAAGTAGGGAGTGGTTGTTATTCCCACTACTTTCTGGTCCCCAAGAAGGACAAGGGGGGCTTGCGCCCCATCTTGGACCTCCGGAACGTCATTCGCTTCCTCTGGAAGGAGAAGTTCAAGATGTTGACTCTGGCTCAGGTCTTGGCTGCCCTCGGCCCTGGAGACTGGATGGTGGCGTTGGACTTGCAGGACGCATATTTTCACATCCCCGTCCTGCCGGCCCACCGGTGTTACCTGCGGTTCACGGTAGGCCAGGAGCATTTTCAGTTTGCTGTGCTCCCCTTCGGCCTTACCAGTGCCCCTCGGGTGTTCACGAAAGTGATGGCGGTGGTCGCTGCTCACCTGCGCAGGTCAGGGGTGTCAGTCTTTCCCTACCTCAATGACTGGTTGTTGAAGGCGGGTTCGCCCCAGGCAGTTGTTACCCACCTTCAGACTACGGCCGACCTCTTGCATTTGCTGGGGTTCTCCATCAACGTGCCGAAGTCGCACCTGAGTCCCTCTCAGAAGCTCCCATTCATCGGAGCGGTTCTGGATTCGACGCGGTTTCGGGTTTATCCTCCCGAGCAGCGAGTCTGGGATATTCAGGCTATGATTCTGATCTTTCAGCCTCTATCCCGGGTTTCGGTCAGGCCTACCCTCCGGCTCCTGGGCCTGATGGCCTCCTGCATCCTGCTGGTGCAACATGCCAGATGGCATATGCGGGCTCTGCAGTGGGACCTGAAGTTCCAGTGGGCACAGCATCAGGGCAACCTGTCCGATCATGTCCAGATCTCGGAGGGCACTGCACGACAATTGCAGTGGTGGCTCACGAATCGCGATTGGGTCAATGGCAGATCCCTCTCCCTTCCCCAACCAGAGCACACAGTGGTGACGGATGCGTCCCTCCTGGGATGGGGAGGCCACTTGGGAGAGGCGGAGATCAGGGGCCTCTGGTCTCTGGCGGAGACCCGGCTCCATATCAACCTTTTAGAGCTGCGGGCGATCCGACTTGCACTGAAGGCATTCCTTCCCTCTGTCCGGGGAAGTGTAGTGCAGGTGTTCACGGACAACACCACCGCCATGTGGTATTGCAACAAACAGGGCGGGGTGGGGTCCTGGACCCTATGTCAGGAGGCTCTGCGCCTCTGGACATGGCTGGAACATCAAGGCATTACCTTGGTGGTTCAACACCTGGCAGGTTCTCTGAACGCCAGGGCAGACGAACTCAGCCGCCGGTGCTTGATGGATCACGAATGGCGTCTGAACTTGGACGTGGCGCAAGGTCTCTTTCTGCAGTGGGGAGAGCCTTGGTTAGATCTATTCACCACCGAAGAGAACGCGCAATGTCATCAGTTCTGCTCGTTGGAATTTCCAAGGCGGCACACGCTCGGCGACGCTTTTCGTCGCGAGTGGAGTTGCGGTCTATTGTACGCCTTTCCGCCTATACCACTTCTGCCCAGAGTGCTGAAGAAGATTCGGCGCGACCGGGCCCAAGTCATCCTTGTGGCTCCGGATTGGACACGAAGATACTGGTATCCCGAGCTACTCAACATGGCGATCGATCCCCCGATCCGAATGCCTCTTCGGGAGGATCTTCTGTCGCAGCAGCAGGGGACGGTCCTCCACCCGAACCTGTCCAGCCTCCACCTCCATGCGTGGAGATTGAGCGGCGACAACTGATTCCATTTGACTTGCCTCCTGAAGTGTGTGATGTCATTCTGGCAGCCAGGCGTCCCTCCACTAAATCGGTATACGCCTGCAGGTGGAACAAATTTGTGGCATGGTGCACAGCTAAGTCTGTGGATCCCCTTTCTGCCCCTCTTTCTGAGGTCCTTCTGTTCCTACTATCCTTGGCTCAGCAGGGCTCTGCTCTGGGCACTGTCAAAGGTTATCTTTCGGCCAACTCCGCCTTTCTCCGGCTTCCAGATCAGCCTTCTCTCTTTAAGTCCCCGGTTGTTAACCGTTTCCTGAAAGGCATTACACACACGTTTCCTCCCGTGCCTTTCATAATGACTCAATGGGACTTAAATCTTGTCTTGACCTATCTGATGTGCGCTCCCTTCGAGCCCCTTCATAACTGTCCTTTACGTCTTCTTACTCTCAAGACGGCTTTCCTGGTAGCTATCACCTCTGCCAGAAGAGTGAGTGAGCTCCAGGCTCTTTCTTCTAAACCTCCTTTCCTTTCTGTTCATCCGGACAAGGTGGTTTTAAGGACCCGTCCTTCTTTCTTGCCAAAGGTTGTCACGCCCTTCCACATCGGGCAGACCATCACTTTGCCCACTTTCTTTCCGCCTCCGCATCCTTCAAAAGAGGAAGAGAGGCTTCATCGTCTGGACCCAAAACGTGCACTCTCGTTCTATCTCAAACGCACATAACAGTTCCGGGTGGATGACCAGCTCTTTGTTGGCTACGTGGGTGCCAAAAAAGGTCGGGCTGTGCACAAACGCACCATCTCTCTGTGGGTCGTTTTGGGCATCAAAGCATGTTACTCCTTGGCTAAGAAGGAGCCTCCTGTGGGGCTGCGTGCCCATTCTACCAGGGTAACAGCAGCCACTACTGCCTTGGGACGCGGCGTTCCCTTACAGGATATTTGTCAGGCAGCCACGTGGGCCTCGCTGCACACATTTACCAAGCATTACTGCCTTGACAGTCAAGTCCGGAGAGACGGCTTCTTTGGCCGTTCTGTTCTCCGTGACTTTCTGGTGTAATCTATTCGCAGACCCACCACCGGGGTTGGTATTGCTGGGGTATCTATACAAAGGTAAGGAATCTATCACTAACGTGTCTCTTTCAGATGCACAAGTTACTACTTGTGTAACGATATATCTGTAAGAGACATTAGTTAGTGATAGATTCCTTACCGCCCCACCCATCCTCCCCGTTCTGCGAACTGATTCTAGGGTTAAGGTCATCCCTTTCAGGGCCCTAGTTTCATGGCACCAGTGGTCAGTTTCTTGCATGGCTCTGCGTTCCTGGCGCGGAAAGTCGTTTACAGAACTGACGTCAGCGCGCATGGGTGGCGCCTAAGTAGTCTCCGTGACGTCATCTCTGCGCTTACGACGCCAGCGACGAACGCGGAGCTGCACGACGCCACCTACCGACGCGCAGGGGTACTGCTGACGAAAAAACTTTCCGGATCCAGTCTGACGCCTGGGGATATTCTAAGGTAAGGAATCTATCACTAACTGTCTCTTACAGATATATCGTTACACAAGTAGTAACTTGTGCGTTGAGTCTAAATATCTGAGATTTTCAAACCTTGTCAGCCAAGATCCCTATAAGGGCTTCCTCAAGGTGGTGCCCTAGTGCTTTGTGCCAAAAATTCTGTAACTTTTTCATTTCAATCTGGAAATTTCTATTCTTTTAATTTTTTTATATTCCCTTTTCTGATACTGAGTCAGATGTGATGCGAACAGATTTGTTCTGAATGCCATAAACATGCTATTAACAAATTGCAGCCCAGCATTGATCAGCAAGGCCTCCTGGATATCTCTGATTCTCAGGCTGTCTTGTCTTCTTTTGGGCTAGTTAGATTGTTTTGTGTCTTTTGGGCTATGCAGACTAAGGATTTCTGCCATCCAGATATCCATGGTCTAGCTGCTACGAAATAGAAGTTTTGATGACTTTCCAGAAACAGATCCAGATTGCGTAGGACAGTCTCCTAAGTCCTGCCACATGAACCACTACACTGGACTTAGACTCCAGAGCAGCTGGACAGTTTTGTCAAGCCATGATATTTGGCATTTAGGATGCTTGGGAAGTTTTTCATGAATATGAATGATGGGGATTAATATGTCTGATTAAACACAAGAAACATACATAATAGCAATGGCTCTCTTACTCTAAACCCAATGCATTATACAATTGCCTTGTTTCCATCTTTCAGTATCTCTGTGTATATGTTATTTGTGTAGCTTTAGAAAATGCACCAAGGCAGAGTCACTCAAGCACGTTTTGTGACCATTAAGTGGGTAGTCAATGTGCTCTGGTATCTTTCTTTGTGCACACGCATTTGTACCAGTCCATCCTCAGAGTATCAATGAAGTCCGCTGAAGGACTAAAAGTACCAGAATTTCTTCAGGAAGTTGCTTTGTCTGATTAGTGTGCATGACAGAATATGTGCAACACTGCTAAAACTTGTATATGTTTTGTAGGAGACAACGTATTGAACCATGCTAATGGCAGTCCAGGAAATCTGAGCAATCACAGCCCACACTTGTGTTTACAGAGTACTGACGACAACCTTTCAACTGAATTGAATACAAGTTGCAACAGTTTGACTTCCCTCAGCAAACAGATCCATGTGGACGGTCACAGTGTCCCTACTCCCCAGACTACATTACAAGAAAGAACGGGCATGCAGCTTTCACTTGAAAATAATCAGAACTCAAGCCCTTTGAATTTATCCTATCAGAAAGAGGTTGGGCTTGTTCCTGATGAAAATCTTCATTATAAATCTGAACTCCAAAGAGAAAAAGAAGAAAATATGAAGCTTCTTGACCAAGTTTCTAATCTTCAGAGAAAAATGGGGGAACTTTCTCCATCCAGGTGAGAACCCGTAGCTATATGAACCTCTTTAAAAAAGACTCCTTTGATTGCATTTTGTGTGAGAGAGAAATCGTCCGTTACAAGAAATTGAGATGAAAATTTGAAAACCTGCATGGGACTGGTATCCAACAGCAGAATATCTCTTAAATGTAGTTTGATCCATGTGTAGATGTTATTTTTACTGGCACAGTAAGAGGAAAGGGCTTGTTTTACAAGTGCTTAGTGATTAAAGGTATTTCAGTGGCCATATTTGTGTATGCTGTTAGGGCTTAACATCCTACACTCATGGACAATTTAATGAGAAATGTTACATTTTCATTTTGTTTTATCAGATATGATTCCCTGGTTCAGTCCCAAGCACGTGAGCTCTCTTTTCAACGGCAACAGATTAGAGATGGCCACAACATGTGTATTGTGTACCATGATCATCTTGTAAATCTTATTAAAGCTTTTGAAGAGTTACTTCAAGCAAGTGATGTTGATTATTATGTTGCTGAGGGCTTCCGGGAGCAATTGAATCAAAGTATGCAGCTGCTACAGACACTTGAAGAAAAACTTTGTCATGGTAAGAATGTTACATTGCCATTACTAGTCGAAATATTCATTTAATGAAGTGTTAAAGTTCAGGAAGCTGTGAAATGACATAAACTCCTGCAGTTACTCAATATGAGTTTAAAAGATTAATTTTAAAGTAATTTAATCTAACCCTTTCAGATTTGTTCATGAAATGCTCACTCTCTCATTTTTTAAAAATTGTCAGTGTTGTGGTTAAAATGTACTGCTCTCTTCTATTTACTAATCACTACTATAAATCCAGCTCTTATGATTGTGTTAGACATTGTAACGTGGAACTAAAAATATAAATGCGATGCATGTATAGGAAATGCTACATTTGTATCTCCAGCCCAATTTCTTACATGAATGACCTTCTCTCCTTGTTAAATCATCAAGACTTACCCTTATTCTGCCCATCTCCCTTTTGTTAAAATTATCATCCTTTCATACTGGCACCTTTTCTTCTGCCCTGAAAATGGAAGATGTTCTTCATTTATCAAAGAAATTCAGCCTTGACCCGGATGAAGTATGATGCAACAAATTTTTATCCTATCACTCATCTGCCCTTTCGTGGACAAGTCCTTGAAGAAGTGGCAGTATTACAACTACAATCAACACAGTCTTATGTAGTCTTGTCAGCCTTACTTCCACTCACTCTGCAACACTGGAACTAGGATGCTCCAGTTCCCGCAAACCATATACAAAGATGATCTTTGTTTTCTTGTCCTCCTTGGTCTCTCTGCAACACTCAACACTCTAGATCATAAAAGTCTAATTAACATTCTCTCTTCTTATAAGGACATCTCTGGCTTTGTCGCCTTCCTCTTCAACTACCAACATCATGTGCGGCTTTCCTGTTTCCGGTTCTATTTGTTGTAAATTCTGGTGTTCGTTTCCAGTGTTTTCAAACATTGTAAAAATCAATGGTTATTAGTGTTAACCCTTTTTTGTGCTGTACAAAATGATGGGCAAGGTGTTTTTCCAGTGCGTTTAAAGAATGTGTCTTTGTTTATTCGTATGGTCAATTCTTCCTTCCTTCTTTCCTGCTGCTAAGACCATCTATGTACCTTCTCCTTGAATTTGCTCTTCTAAGGAAGTTTCGTTCTTTCCCCACCTTCCTGCCTGTCTCATTTTCGAGCACTCAAACTGCTCTCTCTACAGTCCAGTTCCACCCCATGTCCAGGATGAACAGGAATGCTTATATCTTTGCAGCTTATTTAGATTTGATTGCAGCAGATAAAAGGTTAATGGTGAGCATTTAACTCCCCTTCCTGCTGCTTTATTCTTCGAAGATCGACTGAATGAAGAAATTCAATTGTGAGCTGCTCGTCTGTGTTATTGCAGGACAGTGCCACAGTGTCCCCGCGCTGTCTTTCTCATCTGAAAGAGACACGTTAGTGACAGATTCCTTACCTTAGAATATCCCCAGGCGTCAGGCTGGATCCGGAAAGTTTTTCCGTAGCAGTACCCTTGCGCGTCGGTAGGCGGCGTCGTGCGGCTCCGCGTCCGTCGTCGGCGTCGTGATCGCCGGGATGACGTCGCGGGCAGTACTTAGACGCCGCCCCTGCGCGTTGACGTCAGTTCTTCTTTTTCCGCGCCAGTAAGCGCAGATCCGGGAAGAGCAGTGCCCTAGTCAATTTTTGACTACTTTTTTGGTGAATTTTTTCACTGTTTCTTTCGAGTCTTCTCGACTCCTAGGTGTCGATAGGGATGCCCGGCTTCAAGCCATGCGACGTCTGTGGTCGAATGATGTCGATCACAGACCCGCACTTAGAGTGTCTCTACTGCCTCGGCCGCGACCACGACACAAAGTCGTGCCCTGACTTCCGGAAACTTCACCCGAAGGCTTTGCGAGAGCGGTCTCGAAAGCTACTCGAGGTCCAGCAGTCTGCTCCGCGCCGCACCAAGCCCCGGTCCCGTGAGAGGTCGAGGGGCCGGTCGCGGAGCCCCCGCCGGTCGTCGGAGTCCAAATCTTTGCGCTCCTCGGGTAAGTCGAAGCACAAGAAGTCTAAGAAGCATCATCGCTCTAAGACTTCGCCTCGCCGGTCTCGCGACTCGGCTGAGGCACCTGTCGGCACCGTCCCCGCGGCCCCGGACGTGCCTGTGGAGCCGCCCCCGCATTACCCGTCCTTTCCGGGTTCGGGGGCGACTCCGGCCCAAATACAGGAATTCCTGTCGGCCATGGCCCGCCTCTTCGGGCCTCAAGGTCCCTCCGGTGCGCCTTCGGGCCCCGCGGGCCCTGATGGTGTTGCTCCGGCGTCTCCGTCGACTCCGGTCCCGGCGTCGCCTGTCCCGCCAGCCTTGATCCCGGCCCCGGCCTCGATCCCGGCTCCGGTGGTACCGCAACCCCCATCGACGCCGGTTGACCTAACCACGCCTCCGCCGGCGTCGATGTCCCCGGTGCATTTCCTGACGCCGCCCGGGGCTCCGGGCGGCGTCGTTCCCCGGTTCTCTCCGGTTCCGGACATGGAGCCGGACCGGCGTCGCTCGACGTCGGCTCCGGCGCCGATGAGACCTTGGGTCCCAGATGTCCCTCCTCCTCAATATTTTGCTCCAGAGGAGGACCAGGAGAGCTGGGAGGGGTCGGAAGACCCTCTCACACAGCAGTGTGAGTATGATCAGGACTGGGCAGAGGAACTTGGGGATGCCAGTGGTCTAGACACTTCCCCTGACACTGGCATGCTGTCTCCTCCCGTGGCTACGGAGGAGGGAGCAAATTTCGCAACGGTGTTGCGTAGAGCAGCTGGAGCCTTGCACCTCCAATTGCCTACTGTGGCTGTCAGGACTAACCTCCTGACGGAAGTGCTTCAGCCGGCAGCCTCCTCCGCGGAGACTGTGCTGCCGTTCAATGAAGCACTGTCTGACGTTCTTTTGGGCACTTGGTCCAACCCCACCACAGGGGCTCCTGTGGATAGGAACGTGGCCCGACGCCATCGCCCTGCTCCGGGCGACCCCTTGTTTCTCTCCCAACATCCCACCCCCGAGAGCTTGGTTGTCCAAGCCTCTGCCTCCCAATCCGCCTTCCCTACCGCCCCTCCGGATAGGGAATCCAAACGCCTGGACCAGTTTGGGAAGAAGGCCTTTTCTTCCTCCAGTGCTGGCTTGCGGTCGGTGAACACCGCTTGCCTTTTGGGCCGATATACCCACTCCCTGTGGGATTCGGTGGCGGCCGTTTTGCCCCAGTGTTCTGAGGAGGTCCAGACACTGCTTACCCGCACCATTACGGAAGGTAGGGATGCGGCAAAGTTCTCCATACGATGTGGCCTTGATACCGCCGACTCGCTGGGCAGATCGCTTGCAACGACGGTGGCGCTGCGTCACCACGCCTGGCTGAGAACAACTGGTTTCTCGGGTGATGTCCAGAATACCCTCATGGACATGCCCTTTGATGGAGTCGGTCTTTTTGGTTCCAAAGCAGACCATGCGTTGGAGCGCTTTAAGGACTCCCGGGCTACTGCCAAGTCCCTGAGCCTTTCTGTTGTACGCCCTCCGCTGACCTCTGCTTTTCGCCCCTTTCGTGGCCACGGCAGGGGCGCCCAGTCACGTCCGCTGCCCAGCCACCGGCCCGCGCAGCAAGCGTCTTCGCGTGGCCGAGGACGTGGATACCGCCGTGGCGGTTCGGGCAACCAGCGAGCGGGTCAGGCCACCAACCCTGCCTCGTCCGCGGCCTCCAAGCCCTCCTAGTCCTTCCTTTCAGGTGCACAGCACGCCAGTTGGGGGCAGGGTCCGCCATCACCTTCACCACTGGCGTGCCATCACCTCGGACAGGTGGGTCTTGGACATTGTCCGAAGGGGCTACTCCCTCCCCTTCGAGACCACCCCCCCAGCCATGCCACCTCAATTCCACCGCATGTTTGGGGATCACTTGGTGCTTCTACAGAAGGAAGTCACGGCCCTCTTGGCCAAGAGGGCCGTCGAGCATGTTCCGACCCCAGAAGTAGGACGTGGTTGCTACTCCCACTACTTTCTGGTACCCAAAAAGGACAAGGAGGACATGCGTCCTATCTTGGACCTCCGGAACGTCAATCGCTTCCTCCGGAAGGAGAAGTTCAAGATGCTCACCCTAGCTCAGGTCTTGACTGCCCTCGACCCTGGAGACTGGTTGGTAGCGTTGGACTTGCAGGACGCCTATTTCCACATCCCCGTCCTGCCGGCCCACCGGCGTTACCTACGGTTCACGGTAGGCCTCGAGCATTTTCAGTTCACCGTGCTCGCCTTTGGCCTTACAAGTGCCCCTCGGGTGTTCACGAAAGTGATGGCGGTGGTCGCAGCTCATCTGCGCCGGGCAGGGGTTCCAGTCTTCCCCTACCTCGACGACTGGCTGCTGAAGGCGGGCTCGTCCCAGGCAGTCGCCTCCCACCTCCAGACTACGGCCGAACTCCTGCACTCGCTGGGGTTCTCCATCAATGTGCCGAAGTCGCATCTGATTCCTTCTCCACAGCTCCTTTTCATCGGAGCAGTTCTGGACACGACGCAGTTTCGGCCCTATCCTCCCGAATGGCGAGTCCGGGATATTCAGGCTATGATTCCGATCTTTCAGCCTTTATCCTGGGTTTCGGTACGGATGACCCTGAGGCTGCTGGGCCTCATGGCCTCCTGCATCCTGCTGGTCGATCATGCCAGATGGCATATGCGGGCTCTGCAGTGGGACCTGAAGTTCCAGTGGGCACAGCACCAGGGCAACCTGTCCGATCACGTCCAGATCTCGGAGGGGGCTGCAAAACAGTTGCAGTGGTGGCTCTCGAACCGGCAATGGGTCATGGACAGATCCCTCTCCCTTCCCCAGCCAGAGCACACAGTTGTGACGGACGCGTCCCTTCTGGGATGGGTCGGTCACATGGGAGAGGCGGTCACATGGGAGAGGCGGAGATCAGAGGCCTCTGGTCTCTGGCGGAGTCCCGGCTCCATACCAACATTCTGGAGCTCCGGGCGATCCGACTTGCACTCAAGGCATTCCTTCCCTCTGTCAAAGGGAAGGTGGTGCAGGTGTTCACAGACAACACCACCGCCATGTGGTACTGCAACAAACAAGGCGGGGTGGGGTCGTGGACCCTCTGTCAGGAGGCTCTGCGCCTCTGGACATGGCTGGACCATCAGGGCATGTTCCTGATGGTTCAACACCTGGCAGGTTCCCTGAACGCCAGGGCGGACGAACTCAGCCGCAGGTGCATGATGGATCACGAATGGCGTCTTCACTCGGAAGTGGCGCAAGGTCTCTTTCTGTAGTGGGGAGAGCCTTGGTTAGATCTATTCGCCGCCGAAGAGAACGCGCAATGTCATCAGTTCTGCGCGTTGGAATTTCCAAGGCGGCACTCGCTCGGCGACGCTTTTCGTCGCGAGTGGAGTTGCGGTCTGTTGTACGCCTTTCCGCCTTTACCACTTCTACCCAGAGTGTTGAACAAGATTCGGCGCGACCGGGCCCAAGTCATCCTTGTGGCCCCGGACTGGGCTCGAAGAGTTTGGTATCCCGAGCTACTCAGTATGAGCGTCGATCCCCCGATCCGTCTGCCTCTTCGGGAGGATCTTCTGTCGCAGCAGCAGGGGACGGTCCTCCACCCGAACCAGTCCAGCCTCCACCTGCTTGCGTGGAGATTGAGCGGCGGCAGTTGATTCCTTTCGACTTGCCTCCCGAAGTTTGTGATGTGATTCTGGCAGCCAGGCGTCCCTCCACTAAGGTGGTATACGCCTGCAGGTGGAACAAGTTTGTGGCATGGTGCACAGCAAAGGCTGTGAATCCCTCTCTGCCCCTCTTTCTGAGGTTCTTCTGTTCCTTCTTTCACTGGCCCAACAGGGTTCTGCCCTGGGTACCATCAAGGGCTATCTTTGTGCCATTTCGGCCTTCCTCAGGCTTCCTGATCAGCCCTCCCTTTTCAAGTCCCCTGTTGTTAACAGATTCCTTAAAGGCATTACACACCTCTTCCCTCCTGTTCCGTTTGTGATGCCTCAGTGGGACTTGAACTTGGTTCTTACCTTTCTCATGTGCGCTCCCTTTGAGCCTCTACATAACTGTCCTCTTCGTCTTCTGACTCTGAAGACAGCCTTTCTGGTGGCCATCACCTCCGCTCGGCGGGTGAGTGAGCTCCAGGCTCTATCTTGCAAACCTCCCTTTCTGTCTGTTCATCCAGACAAGGTTGTTATCTGAAAGAGACACGTTAGTGACAGATTCCTTACCTTAGAATATCCCCAGGCGTCAGGCTGGATCCGGAAAGTTTTTTGCGTAGCAATACCCTTGCGCGTCGGTAGGCGGCGTCGTGCAGCTCCGCGTCCGTCGTCGGCGTCGTGGTCGCCGGGATGACGTCGCGGGCAGTACTTAGACGCCGCCCCTGCGCGCTGTCGTCAGTTCTTCTTTTTCCGCGCCAGTAAGCGCAGATCCGGGAAGAGCAGTGCCCTAGTCAATTTTTGACTATCCTTTTTGTGATTTTTTCACTGTTTCTCCAAACGAGTCTTCACGACTCCTAAGGTGTCGTAGGGATGCCCGGCTTTAAGCCCTGCGAGGCCTGTGCTCGCATGATGTCGATCACGGACCCGCATCTCGAGTGTCTCTTCTGTCTCGGCCGAGACCACGACACGAAGTCGTGCCCTGACTGCCGGAAACTTCATCCAAAGGCTTTGCGAGAGCGGTCTCGAAAGCTGCTCGAGGTCCGGCAGTCGGCTCCGCGCCGCACCAAGCCCCGGTCCCGGGAGAGGTCGAGGGGCCGGACGCGGAGTCCCCACCGTTTGTCGGAATCCAAGTCTTCGCGCTCCTCCGGTAAGTTGAAGCACAAGAAGTCTAAGCGGCGTCATCGCTCTAAGACTTCGCCTCGCCGGTCTCGCGACTCGGCTGAGGCCCCAATCGGCACCGTCCCCGCGGCCCCGGACAAGCCTGTAGAGCCGCCCCCGAATTACCCGTTCTTTCCGGGGTCGGGGGCGACTCAGGCCGAAATACAGGAATTCCTGTCGGCCATGGCCCGCCTCTTCGGGCCTTCAGGTCCCTCCGGTGCGCCTTCGGGCCCCGCGGGCCCTGATGGGGTTGCCCCGGCGCCGCCGTTGACTCCGGTCCCGGCGCCGCTTGTCCCACCAGCCTTCATCCCGGCCTCGGCTCCGGCCCCGGCCTCGATCCCGGCTCCGGTGGTGCCGCAACCCACATCGGCGCCGGTTGACCTAACCACGCCTCCGCCGATGTCCCCGGTGCCGTTCCTGACGCCGTCCGGGGCTCCGGACGACGTCGTTCCCCGGTTCTCTCCGGCTCCGGACATGGAGCCGGACCGACGCCGCCCGACGCCGGTTCCGGCGCCCGATGAGACCTTGGGTCCCAAATGTCCCTCCTCCTCCATATTTTGAACCAGAGGAGGACCAGGAGAGCTGGGAGGGGTCTGAGGACCCTCTCACGCAACAGTGTGAGTTTGACCCGGACTGGGTTGAGGAACTTGGGGATGCCAGTGGTCTAGACACCTCCCCTGACACTGGCATGCTGTCTCCTCCCGTGGCTACGGAGGAGGGGGCTAATTTTGCAACGGTGTTGCGTAGAGCTACTGGAGCCTTACATCTCCAGTTGCCTACTGTGGCCGTCAGGACTAACCTCCTGACAGAAGTGCTTCAGCCAGCGGCTTCCTCTTCGGAGACTGTGCTGCCGTTTAATGATGCACTCACTGACGTTCTTTTGGGTACCTGGTCCAAACCCACCACGGGGTCCTGTGGATAGGAACGTGGCCCGACGCCATCGCCCTGCTCCGGGCGACCCCCTGTTTCTCTCCCAACATCCCACCCCTGAGAGCTTGGTTGTCCAAGCCTCTGCCTCCCAAACCGCCTTCCCTACCGCCCCTCCGGATAGGGAATCCAAACGCCTGGACCAATTTGGGAAGAAGGCTTTTTCTTCCTCCAGTGCTGGCTTGCGGACCGTCAACACCGCTTGCCTTTTGGGCCTATATACCCACTCCCTGTGGGATTCGGTGGCGGCTGTTTTGCCGCAGTGTTCTGAGGAGGTCCAGACACTGCTTACCCGCGCCATTGCGGAAGGGCGAGATGCGGCTAAATACACCATCCGTTGTGGCCTTGATACCGCCGACTCGCTGGGCAGATCGCTTGCTACGACGGTGGCGCTACGTCGCCACGCCTGGCTGAGGACAACTGGTTTCTCGGGTGATGTCCAGAATACACTCATGGACATGCCCTTTGATGGAGTCGGTCTTTTTGGTTCAAAGGCAGACCATGCGCTGGAGCGGTTTAAGGACTCACGGGCTACGGCCAAGTCCCTGGGCCTTTCTGTTGTACGCCCTCCGCTCAGCTCTGCTTTTCGCCCCTTTCGTGGCCACGGAAGGGGCGCCCAGTCACGTCAGATGCCCAGCCACCGGCCCGCACAGCAAGCGTCTACGCGTGGCCGAGGACGTGGATACCGCCGTGGCGGTTCGGGCAACCAGCGTGCGGGTCAGGCCACCACCTCCAACCCGTCCGCGGCCTCCAAGCCCTCCTAGTCCCTCCTTTCCAGTGCACGGCACGCCAGTAGGGGGCAGGGTCCGCCATCACCTTCACCACTGGCGTCCCATCACCTCGGACAGGTGGGTCTTGGACATTGTCCGAAGGGGCTACTCCCTCCCCTTCGAGACCACCCCCCAGCCATGCCACCTCAATTCCACCGCATGTCAGGGGATCACTTGGTACTTCTACAGAAGGAAGTCACGGCCCTCTTGGCCAAGAGGGCCATCGAGCATGTTCCGACCCCAGAAGTAGGTCGTGGTTGCTACTCCCACTACTTCCTGGTGCCCAAAAAGGACAAGGAGGACATGCGTCCTATCTTGGACCTCCGGAACGTCAATCGCTTCCTCCGGAAGGAGAAGTTCAAGATGCTCACCCTAGCTCAGGTCTTGACTGCCCTCGACCCTGGAGACTGGTTGGTAGCGTTGGACTTGCAGGACGCTTATTTTCACATCCCCGTCCTGCCGGCCCACCGGCGTTACCTGCGGTTCACGGTAGGCCTCGAGCATTTTCAGTTCACCGTGCTCCCCTTTGGCCTTACAAGTGCCCCTCGGGTGTTCACGAAAGTGATGGCGGTGGTCGCAGCTCATCTGCGCCGGGCAGGGGTTCCAGTCTTCCCCTACCTCGACGACTGGCTGCTGAAGGCGGGCTCGTCCCAGGCAGTCGTCTCCCACCTCCAGACTACGGCCGAACTCCTGCACTCGCTGGGGTTCTCCATCAATGTGCCGAAGTCGCATCTGATTCCTTCTCCACAGCTCCTTTTCATCGGAGTAGTTCTGGACACAACGCAGTTTCGGGCCTATCCTCCCGAACGGCGAGTACGGGATATTCAGGCTATGATTCCGATCTTTCAGCCTTTATCCTGGGTTTCGGTACGGATGACCCTGAGGCTGCTGGGCCTCATGGCCTCCTGCATCCTGCTGGTCACTCATGCCAGATGGCATATGCGGGCTCTGCAGTGGGACCTGAAGTTCCAGTGGGCGCAGCACCAGGGCAACCTGTCCGATCACGTCCAGATCTCGGAGGGGACTGCAAAACAATTGCAGTGGTGGCTCTCGAACCGGCAGTGGGTCATGGGCAGATCCCTCTCCCTTCCCCAGCCAGAGCACACAGTTGTGACGGACGCGTCCCTTCTGGGATGGGGCGGTCACATGGGAGAGGTGGAGATCAGAGGCCCCTGGTCTCCGGCGGAGTCCCGTCTCCATATCAACCTTCTGGAGCTCCGGGCGATCCGACTTGCACTCAAGGCATTCCTTCCCTCTGTCAAAGGGAAGGTGGTGCAGGTGTTCACAGACAACACCACCGCCATGTGGTACTGCAACAAACAAGGCGGGGTGGGGTCTTGGACCCTTTGTCAGGAGGCTCTGCGCCTCTGGACATGGCTGGAACATCAGGGCATGTTCCTGATGGTTCAACACCTGGCAGGTTCCCTGAACGCCAGGGCGGACGAGCTCAGCCGCAGGTGCATGATGGATCACGAATGGCGTCTTCACTCGGAAGTGGCGCAAGGACTCTTTCTACAGTGGGGAGAGCCTTGGTTAGATCTATTCGCCACCAAAGAGAACGCGCAATGTCATCAGTTCTGCGCGTTGGAATTTCCAAGGCGGCACTCGCTCGGCGACGCTTTCGTCACGAGTGGAGTTGCGGTCTATTGTACGCCTTTCCGCCTATATCACTTCTACCCAGAGTGTTGAAGAAGATTCGGCACGACCGGGCCCAAGTCATTCTTGTGGCTCCGGACTGGGCTCGAAGAGTTTGGTATCCCGAGCTACTCAGTATGAGCGTAGATCCCCCGATCCGTCTGCCTCTTCTGGAGGATCTTCTGTCGCAGCAGCAGGGGACGGTCCTCCATCCGAACCTGTCCAGCCTCCACCTGCTTGAGTGGAGATTGAGCGGCGGCAGTTGATTCCTTTCGACTTGCCTCCCGAAGTTTGTGATGTGATTCTGGAAGCCAGGCGTCCCTCCACTAAGGTGGTATACGCCTGCAGGTGGAACAAGTTTGTGGCATGGTGCACAGCAAAGGCTGTGAATCCCCTTTCTGCCCCTCTCTCTGAGGTTCTCCTGTTCCTTCTTTCCCTGGCCCAACAGGGTTCTGCCGTGGGTACCATCAAGGGCTATCTTTGTGCCATCTCGGCCTTCCTCAGGCTTCCTGATCAGCCCTCCCTTTTCAAGTCCCCTGTTGTTAACCGGTTTCTAAAAGGCATTACACACCTCATCCCTCCTGTTCCGTTTGTGATGCCTCAGTGGGACTTGAACTTGGTTCTTACCTTTCTTATGTGCGCTCCCTTTGAGCCTCTACATAACTGTCCTCTTCGTCTTCTGACTCTGAAGACTGCCTTTCTGGTGGCCGTCACCTCCGCTCGGCGGGTGAGTGAGCTCCAGGCTCTATCATGTAAACCTCCCTTTCTGTCTGTCCATCCAGACAAGGTTGTTCTTAGGACGCGTCCGTCCTTCTTGCCAAAGGTGGTTACTGCCTTCCACATTGGGCAGACCATCACTTTGCCCACCTTCTTTCCGCCTCCGCAACCCTCCAGGGAGGAAGAGAGGCTCCACCGTCTGGACCCAAAACGTGCGCTTTCCTTTTACATCGACCGCACACGCCATTTCCGGGTGGATGACCAGCTCTTTGTTGGCTACGTGGGCGCCAAAAAGGTCGGGCGGTGCACAAGAGAACCATCTCCCGCTGGGTAACCTTGTGTATCAAAGCCTGCTATTCTTTGGCTAAGAAGGAGCCTCCTGTTGGGCTGCGTGCCCATTCCACCAGGGCAACGGCTGCTACCACGGCTTTGGGCCGCGGTGTTCCGCTGCGGGATATCTGTCAGGCAGCTACGTGGGCCTCGCTGCACACGTTTACAAAGCATTACTGCCTTGACAGTCGGGTCCGGAAGGACGGCTTCTTTGGCCATTCTGTCCTCCAGGACTTCCTTGTCTGATCTTTGTTCGCAGACCCACCACCGGGGTTGGTATTGCTGGGGTATCTATTCTAAGGTAAGGAATCTGTCACTAACGTGTCTCTTTCAGATGCACAAGTTACTAACTTGTGTAACGATATATCTGTAAGAGACAGTAGTTAGTGACAGATTCCCTACCGCCCCACCCATCCTCCCCGTTCTGCGAACTGATTTCTAGGGTTAAGGACATCCCTTTCAGGGCCCTAGTATTTTTCAGACACCTATGTCAGCTTCTTGCATGGCTCTGCGTTCCTGGCGCGGAAAGTCGTGTACAGAACTGACGTCAGCGCGCAGGGGCGGCGTCTAAGTACTGCCCGCGACGTCATCCCAGCGATCACGATGCCGACGACGGACGCGGAGCCGCACGACGCCGCCTACCGACGCGCAAGGGTACTGCTATGCAAAAACTTTCCGGATCCAGCCTGACGCCTGGGGATATTCTAAGGTAAGGAATCTGTCACTAACTACTGTCTCTTACAGATATATCGTTACACAAGTTAGTAACTTGTGCTTCTGGTCACTTGCCGTGAGTCATGTGGTTCCCGTCTGGTGGTCCTATACAATTCCATCCTGTGGTTACAGTCTGTTTTTTATACAGCTTCATCCTGTGGTTGCAAACTGTCCTTCGTCATGCCATTCGTTTCCACTGCCGTTGCCCCTTGGGGGAGGGGCATGGCTCTTCGCTTTCATGGGACTTTGATGGGGCGAGTGCTCTGTTCGCCCGCTTCAGTCCCTACATATCTTGAGTATTCTTTCAACATGGTGTTGTTTCTCATTCTATGCTTTTTAACGTTGTGTTTTCAAAGGTTTTTTTTTTTTTTTTCACACACTGTTCCTATACTCTCGCAGTTTTTGTCGTGGCTCCGCGTTGTGGTGCGGAAAAGTTTCACTGTAGAAAACTGACGTCAGCACGCCGGGGGGAGTCTTATATGGCTCCATTGACGTCACTTCCGTGGACGACGTCAGGACGGAGCCAGGCAACGCCGCCCCCCGGTGTGCAGAGGTACTGCGGGGAAAAAGTTTTCCGTATCCAGTCTGACGCCTGGGGATATTCTAAGTTAAGGAATCTGCGGCTAGACTGTGTCTCTACCAGATTCATCGTTACCGAAGGTAAATAACTCGTTCGTCAAAAGGGCCTATTAAATGGCTTACCTTGGCGCAAGTTGGTCATAGTGTGGGTGCACCAATCAGAGAAAATTGCTTAGAGGTAGAGGCTCCACTCATACTGTTTTGAATCCAGAGGGCACTAAAACAGTAAAAGCTCAGCAAAATCCAGTGTTTTCCGGTTACTGCTGAAAAGAAAATGATCCTTTCATTGGTGTTTTAATGGTTATAATCGGTTTTAACTCAAAACCTCTCATGAACCTCATGAGTGCGTGGTCACACAATTAGAGAGGCTCCTGTTTTAAGAATATTGCGAAGAGGTGGGTCTTGACTCTTTTTGAATGGGAGCATGTTTGTTGGCATTCCTAGGGGGATCGGACAGGAGTTCCTTTTTGCAGGGATAGAGCCTGAAAAAGATTGTTTTTGAGCTAGGGCTATTTTAAATTTCAGAGTGAATCCTTGGTGTAGGAGATTCTGGAACCACAAAATGATTTCAGCAAACCTATTTGAATGCTCGGTCTGCCCTTGTTTTGCTTTGAACACAAGGCAGCATATTTGCATTTTGATTCTCACTTCAAGCAGGAGCCTTTGAAGATCTGTCAGAATAGGACAGTTGTGGTAAATCTTTCTTTTATTAGAGATGATCCGGGCTATTGAGTGTAGGACCGCTTTAAGGGCCTGCAGGGTTTCGCCAGGAAGCAAGATAGGATGCGTTGCCTGCATCTAATCTGGAGATTGAATGCTGGAACAGCCATCTTGAGTTGATTGTTTGAGAGAAGATGCATTATTCTTTTTATTGACCTAGATGGAAATGTGCTGTTTGGGTACAACCTTTTAGCTGTCCATCTCTTCCAGTGCTGCTTACTTTGGCAATTCAAGCTCCAAATGATGTAATGCCGAAAACAGGCAATAGCGAATCACGCTACATGTCACACTTGGTTCCAGGACAAGGTTTCCTTAGCAACCACACTTGCGCAGTCAGGAGAAGGGCCAGTACAATGCGGCATGAAACACTGTTGATTTCCTATCCCCCAAGATGGTCTCCACAACTAAACATAATGACACTGTGACACGTGTGTGTGCAGCTAAGAAGTGTATGTTGCAGTAAACAAACAGCCAAGCCGCTGTGGTGTGCTCTCTGACTCTCCCTCAGTGGTGATCATGTTTTGTATTGTTCTGACCAATGCTGGCCTTTCTCAGGGCTGCTGCCTACTGTCCTAGTGGACGATGACAATGACAGGTGAGGTCTTTGCTGTACTATATTGATTTATCTAGTGCATAAGCATGGCACTCTTCGTGAAAGAGTGAGTAAATGCTCTTTGGCGCATGACCTGTATGGTGATTTTATCTGGTGGCAAACAAGCTGCTTCAGTCAGACTCACTGTATTTCAAATACGATCTGTGCTTAAAGGGCACTCTGATGCACACACACATTATGTGTGCATGCATGCAAGACAGCAGGACTGACTTTGGGGTTGGTGCCCTGGATAATACCTTAGCCGGGTAGAGCAACTAGTAGAAAGTGCTGCAGAAATTTTCATGTGAAGCATCATGCAGGGTCCTGGAGCAGATGGATTGGTGTCTGTGAACACTAAGGGGGCAGGGGAGGGGGCTGAGACTATTTACTGGTGTAACTGGTGCTTGATGACAACAGTAAACACCATTGTTTTTGCACATGATGTAAGAGTCATTGATCCATGAAGAGGTGTTTAGTGGGTGAGACTGTCTTCCAGAAGTCAATTTATTTATTTATTTATAAAGTTTTATATAGCGCGAACATGATCCCGAGGGATATCAGAGCGCTTTACAATTGGAGGGATAGGAAGGTAACAGTTGCATTACATGTGTCAAATAGGAATACCAAACAGAACACGTATCAAATAGAACTCACAGAACAAGAACGGTTACAAATACCAAGGGTCAACAAAGAATAAGATAAAAACTGGTACATAGCGAAATAGGAGGGGAGCAAATGATTCAAACCAACAAGAATAGCATCCGGCGCAGGGCTTAAAAGTGTAAGTCCAATGCATTAGAGCAGACATCCATCACCCTATTAAGGTAAGAACTTGTTCATAAGGAATCTTTTTACTTCCAGTTTGAAAGCAACCTTGGAGGAGATTCTACGTATTTCCGGTGGGAGAGAGTTCCAGATCTTTGGTGCAGAGCCGGAGAAAGCTCGGTGACACGTTCTCTTTTAGCGAAAGATCTGCGGTTTCAGGAGGAGAGAGTTAGCACTCCTAGAAGGTCTACCCCGTCCGGATAGTTCCAGCTTTTGCGCTAGATAACTGGGGGTTTTGAAATGGAGGGCTTTGTGGGATAGGCAGGCAATCTTTAGCTGTATTCTTGCTTCGTAGGGCAGCCAATTTAGGGATTTTAAGACTGGGGAGAGGTGCGCATTTCTTTTGGTACCCGTAACCAATCTGGCCGCCGCGTTCAATGAGGCCCTTAGTGGGGCCAAGGTATGTTTGGGGAGACCACAGAGCATAGCACTGCCATAGTCTAGCCTCGGCAACACAAGCGCTTGAACCACTTGCTTGAAGTCAGCTTGTGGGAGGAAAGGTTTGAGATTCCTGAGTATCCTCATCAGGTGGTTAGCTCCCTTGCACACATTGCTAATATGAGTCTTCATGTTCAAGTGCTTGTCCAGGGTGATTCCGAGAGATTTAGCTGAGTCAATAATGAGGGGGGAGCAGTTGAAGGCGGTGAGGTGGTTCATCCAGAGGTCTAATTTAGGAGTGTGATTCGGCTGAGAAATGAGAAGGAATTCTGTTTTAGAGGTGTTGAGCAGGAGGTGGTTCTCAGTTAACCAGTTTTCGAGTAGTCAGTAGGGTAGTATTGAGTGAAATGATGTTATCCGGGGAGGAGATTTTCAGATAAAGTTGGGTGTCATCCGCATACATATGGAAGATTCGGTGCTGTGCCCACTACGAAAGCCAGATTGATGTTGGTCCAGGAGATGGAAGGATGAGAACCATTGCAACACCGGACCAGACAGGCCCATCCTGTGCTCCAGAATGAATAGGAGGTTGTTGTGATTAACAGTGTCAAATGCAGAGGAAAGGTCAAGGAGGATAAGGAGGCACGATTCATTTTGGTCAAGCATTTTTAAAATGTCATCCATAACGTGAGTGAGAGCCGATTCGGTGCTGTGCCCACTACGAAAGCCAGATTGATGTTGGTCCAGGAGATGGAAATTTTCGATGTGAGCACAGAGTTGCGATTGGACACATTTTTCTAGGAGTTTGGCTAGTGTGGGGATGTTAGAGATAGGGCGGAAGTTGTTAAGGTCAGCGCAGTCTGCAGTAGGTGTTTTTTAATATAGGTGTTCCCTGAGCTGCTTTTAGGCACTCCGGGATCGTGCCTTGTGACAGAGACGCGTTGACAATCTTTGTCCAGATGGGAGAGACGACATCCTTGATTTCTTTGAAGATGAAAGGTGGCAACGGGTCACTGAAGTGATTAGATGGGTTGATACTCTGAAGAACCTTTTTAATGTCTCTTTCACTGAGGGGGGTAAAGGTGTCCCAGGAGGCATTGTTTTTGATGCCCAGGCTCATCGGTTCGATCTTGTCTAATAGGGCCGGGGGGAGGGGGGCGCAGACCCATTGGATAGCAGTAGAGCCTGCCTGGTATCCAGGTCCATATTGATGAGTCTTGATTTCTCAGTAAAGAAAGCAGCCAGATCATCACATGAGGGAGGGCTGACTTCAGAGTCAGAGCGGTTTGGTGCTTCCACCAATTGTTGTTTAACCAGTTCAAAAAGTTTCTTGGGGCGATTTGCGGCTTGATTCAGTTGGAATCTGAAATAGTCCGCCTTAGCTCTCTTGATTTGTTTGTTATAGGAACTCCTTACCGATCTAAGGATTTTTAGCTGGTCCGAGGATGGTTTGGATCTCCAGGATCGTTCGATTGCCCTAAGGTTGCGACGTTCCGAGTTTAGGTTGCCGTTGAACCATGGTTTGGATATTTTTGTTGAGGTATTTTTATGTTGGAGTGGAGCAATGGAATCCATGATGCTAAAGATAGTAGAGTTGTAGAAGTCAGTGAGTACATGAACCTCCGACATGTCAATTTGGGAAGAGAGGGCAAATTTACATTGGGTTACTAGATCTGCTGTGTTGATATCTCTGAGGTCCCGTTTCCAAATCTTTGATTTCGTTGGTTGAGCCTTCCTCCGAGACACCTCCATGTTAATATGGAAGAAGATGCTGTGATGGTTGGACCAATCGCAAGGGGTGATGGTATCCATTGTGATGGTGTGTCCTTTGGTGATGATGAGGTCCAGAGTTTCTCCTTTATTATGGGTTGGCCGGTCACAATGTTGAATCAACTCGTGATCACTCAAGAAAGATTTGAGGCATGTTACAGCTTGGTCATTAGGGTTAGACCAGTGAAGGTTGAAATCACCGAGGTAGATGTGGGACAGAACGGAATCGACATTGCCAGAGATGATTTCCATTAATTGTTCGATGAAGGGGCGGTTGTCCCCAGGGGGGTGATGGAATGTGTGTAGTTTGCACACCGGGTGGCTGTTACTAGAGATGTTGAGACAAAGGTATTCTCATGATGATGGCGTAGAGGACTCCGAGAGGGAGACCGCAAGTGTGCTCCGATGTATACAGGCTAGGCCACCTCCCAGGTTCATAGCTCTGTCTAGACGAATTATGTCATGGGTAGGGGGCACTAGGAGGTCTAGGATAGGAGTGGAAGATGGATTGAGCCAGGTTTCAGTGAGGATGATGATGTCTATCTCATTGTGTTGGATGAGGTCGAAGATATCAGAGGCGTGTTTGCTGGCTGACCTGCAGTTGAGTAGTACGCATTTAAGTTGTATCGGTGTAAGGGGGGGAGGCAGTCTGTATTATGTTCACTCTCATGAGGTTGTCATTGTTTATGACTCTAAGGTTGTGGGGGGGTTCTCTGTTCGGGTTAGCGTGAATGGCTTGAATTAGCCCCGTAGTAATCTTGTTGGTGTCTTGGCTAAGCGAGTAAGAGTTGAGTAAGTCATCGATATTGTTAAGCGCGAGATAGGCCATCGATCTTCTGGTGCGGGGGGTGCGTTAGGTAGGGGTACGGTTTTAGAGATAGTGAGGGGAGAGAGTTGGTCAAGGCGAGCTCTAGGGCTAGCTCTAGCAGGGGCTCTGGGCAGATTCGGACGAGAGAGGAGGGAGCTTATCAAGGGGAGATGTTCAAATGAGAGGGCTTTCAAATTATGGAGTTCGAGGGTGAGAAGGTGCAGCTGGAGGGATATGTCCTGGCGTGCTACCAAGTCTGGGTGCTGGGAAAGGGGTAGAGGTTGTGTGGGGAGATCTGGCGAGGAGGAAGGGTCTCGCTGTGTGCCAGAGGGGTCAGAGGCGGTATTGAGAGGTTCCAGAGAGGGGAGTTGGTCACTGAGGACTTGCGGTGTTCCAGGATGCATTGATAGAGAGGTTGGTAATGGTGAGAGGGTTACTGGCAGCGAAATGGGTGGACCATTCAATCCGCCACCCGGTAGGGACGAAGGTCGATTGGTTGGCGAGGAGGGAGGTGTATCGGAAGAGGAACTGGGAACAAGGCTTTGGGGTACCCTTGTGGATGCTAGCGCTAGATCTTGTCGCAAAGAGGTTGTATTGTTAGCCAAAGAGTTTTTGATCTTCATAAAGAGTTTGTCGAACTGCTCTAGATTTCGATCCGATGACTGAGTGAGAACGATCTCGTTGTTGTAAATGGTAATGGTGAGATCGGCTTTGAAGATTGGAGAGGAAGTAACGGCAAGACTAAAACCATGAGGTGTTTTCCTTATCTGTTTGACCTGAAAAAAGGATATGAGGGTTTTCCTCCATTGGGCTCTTCTGTTCGTGAAGAAGATTAGGTCATTCAGGATGTTGCCATTAGACATGCAGAAATAAGTATCAGCTATAAGTAGTTCCGGGTGTCTTTTGATAATATTGTGTTTGAATTTCTTAGCAGCATTTTTAGTAAGGTTAGGGGGATAAGTAATCTTAAAGGCATTGAAGCCCACTTGAGAAAGTGAGCCTTCAATAGGGCTGGTGATAGATGTAGCCATGGTGGAGGGCACAATGCGAGGAGACGGTGAGTTCTTGGGTCAGTTCTGGTCACTAATGGGGTAGGCCTGTTAAAAATAGTAAAAGTATATAAGTAGAAAGACCCCACCTGGATGTAATCCGTATGAGGGTGTGTATCTCCTATTTGTTGAAGGGAGATCCTGTAGAGTATAGCATGCACAAAGGTTACATGGGGGCCACAGAGCCCAAGTGTGTGAGATAGATGTAAAAGTAAGATGACCACTCCAAGATGGCCGCCAGGTGTTGAGCAAGGGTCGTGGAAAATAAGTAAATGGAAAGCCAGTGTCACTAATACATCGTCCGAACTTAGCGCAGGTGGCCTATTTTCTCTTTTCTAGCGCTGCTCTGCACTCTCTGAACACTTCTTGTGTACTCGCCCGCTTCTCCGACGCCTTGTGGGACTCTGTGGAGCGCCTATTGCCCTCCCTACTGGAGGAAGCCCAGAATCATCTTGTTCCTCTGGTACAAGATGGGCAGCAAGCTGCCACACTTAACATCCTCTGTGGTATGGACACTACCGATTCTGTTGGTCTTTCTATGGCCTCTTCCATAGCTCTTGCTATGGCCTCTTCCATTGTTCTACGTTGGTGCGCATGGTTGCATACTTGCAGGTTGTCAGAGGCTGTGCAAACTGCTTTGATTAACATGCCTTTTGATGGCACCTCCCTTTTTGGTGCGCACGCCGACTCGGCTTTATGCCGGTTTAGGGATAGTCATGGTGGTACGGAGTCTTAACTCTGTTGTACTAAGGTCGTCGGGGACAGTTGTTTCTCCTTGTTTTGACTCTTTTCCACCATCCTAGGATGGAGTTCTTCTCTCCCCTCCAGAGGAAGTGTGTGTGCTTTCTGCAGGTACTTTTTTATGTCTCATTTATGCTGTGATCGGTTTTGTTTCCAGTCATCTGGAACTTATCTTACTTTGCGGTCTCCTGGGAGTCTGTTCTTTGACTCTTTTGCTGCTTGAATTTTCATACCCGAGTACTTTCTTTGTGGCAGGTATTCTGTTTTATGTTGTGTTGTTGCTCTATAGCCTTTTTCCCCGTTTTCGAAGAACTTATTTTGTATGCCTTGGAGGCATTTTTGTGAGCTACTTATGTACTTAGTACCCCTATCTGAAAGAGACACGTTAGTGACAGATTCCTTACCTTAGAATATCCCCAGGCGTCAGGCTGGATCCGGAAAGTTTTTTGCGTAGCAGTACCCTTGCGCGTCGGTAGGCGGCGTCGTGCGGCTCCGCGTCCGTCGTCGGCGTCGTGATCGCCGGGATGACGTCGCGGGCAGTACTTAGGCGCCGCCCCTGCGCGCTGACGTAAGTTCTTCTTTTTCCGCGCCAGTAAGCGCAGATCCGGGAAGAGCAGTGCCCTAGTCACTTTTTGACTATCTTTTTTGTGAAATTTTTCACTGTTTTCTTCAACGAGTCTTCACGACTCCTAAGGTGTCGTAGGGATGCCCGGCTTTAAGCCCTGCGAGGAATGTGGTCGTATGATGTCCATCACGGACCCCCACCTCGAGTGTCTCTTCTGTCTCGGCCGAGACCACGACACGAAGTCGTGCCCTGACTGCCGGAAACTTCATCCGAAGGCTTTGCGAGAGCGGTCTCGAAAGCTCCTTGAAGTCCGGCAGTCGGCTCCGCGCCGCACCAAGCCCCCGGTCCCGGGAGAGGTCGAGGGCCGGACGCGGAGTCCCCGCCGCTCGTCGGACTCCAAGTCTTCGCGCTCCTCCGGTAAGTCGAAGCACAAGAAGTCTAAGCGGCGTCATCGCTCTAAGACTTCGCCTCGCCGGTCGCGCGACTCGGCTGAGGTCCCTGTCGGCACCGTCCCCGCGGCCGTGCCTGTCGAGTTGCCCCCGCATTACCCGTCCTACCCGGGTTCGGGGGCGACTCCGGCCGAAATACAGAAATTCCTGTCGGCCATGGCCCGCCTCTTCGGGCCTCAAGGTCCCTCCGGTGCGCCTTCGGGCCCCGCGGGCCCTGATGGGGTTGCTCCGGCGTCGCCGTCGACTCCGGTCCTGGCGTCGCCTGTCCCACCAGCCTTTGTCCCGGCCTCGGCTCCGGCCCCGGCCTCGACCCCGGTTCCGGTGGTGCCGCAACCCCCATCGACGCCGGTTGACTCTAACCACGCCTCCGCCGATGTCCCCGGTGCCGTTTCCGACGCCGTCCGGGGCTCCGGGCGGCGTCGTTCCCCGGTTCTCCCCGGGTCCGGACATGGAGCCGGACCGGCGTCGCCCGACGCCGGTTCCGGCGCCCGATGAGACCTTGGGTCCCTTATGTCCCTCCTCCTCCATCTTTTCAACCTGAGGAGGACCAGGAGAGCTGGGAGGGGTCTGACGACCCTCTCACACAACAGTGCGAGTTTGACCCGGACTGGGTTGAGGAACTTGGGGATGCCAGTGGGCTGGATACCTCCCCCGACTCTGGCATGCTGTCTCCTCCCGTGGCAACGGAGGAGGGGGCTAATTTTGCAACGGTGTTGCGTAGAGCTGCTGGAGCCTTAAATCTCCAGTTGCCTACAGTGGCCGTCAGGACTAACCTCCTGACATGAAGTGCTTCAGCCGGCGGCCTCCTCTTCGGAGCCTGTGCTGCCGTTCAACGATGCACTCACTGACGTTCTTTGGGTGCCTGGTCCAAACCCACCACAGGGGCTCCTGTGGATAGGAACGTGGCCCGACGCCATCGCCCGGCTCCGGGCGACCCCCTGTTTCTCTCCCAACACCCCACCCCTGAGAGCTTGGTTGTCCAAGCCTCTGCCTCCCAAACAGCCTTCCCTACCGCCCCTCCGGATAGGGAATCCAAGGGCCTGGATCACTTTGGGAAGAAGGCTTTCTCTTCCTCCAGTGCTGGCTTGCGGTCTGTTAATACCGCTTGCCTCTTGGGCCGATACACCCACTCCCTGTGGGATTCGGTGGCTGATGTTTTGCCGCAGTGTTCTGAGGAGGTCCAGACACTGCTTACCCGCGCTATTGCGGAAGGGCGTGATGCGGCTAAATATACCATCCGCTGTGGCCTTGATACCGCCGACTCGCTGGGCAGATCGCTTGCAACGACGGTGGCGCTGCGTCGCCACGCCTGGCTGAGAACCACTGGTTTTCAGGGGATGTCCAGAATACTCTCATGGACATGCCCTTTGATGGAGTCGGTCTTTTTGGTTCGAAGGCAGACCATGCGCTGGAGCGTTTCAAGGACTCACGGGCTACTGCTAAGTCCCTGGGCCTTGCTGTTGTGCGCCCTCCGCAAACGTCTGCTTTTCTCCCCTTTCGTGGCCACGGAAGGGGCGCCCAGTCACGTCCACAGGCCGGCCAACGGCCCGCGCAGCAAGCGCCTTCGCGTGGCCGAGGACGTGGATACCGCCGTAGCGGTTCGGGCAACCAGCGTGCGGGTCAGGCCACCACCTCCAACCCGTCCGCGGCCTCCAAGCCCTCCTAGTCCCTCCTTTCAGGTGCACAGCACGCCAGTCGGGGGCAGGGTCCGCCATCACCTTCACCACTGGCGTCCCATCACCTCGGACAAGTGGGTCTTGGACATTGTCCGAAGGGGCTACTCCCTCCCCTTCGAGACCACCCCCAGCCATGCCACCTCCATTCCACCGCATGTCAGGGGATCACTTGGTGCTTCTACAGAAGGAAGTCACGGCCCTCTTGGCCAAGAGGGCCATCGAGCGTGTTCCGACCCCAGAAGTAGGGCGTGGTTGCTACTCCCACTACTTTCTGGTGCCCAAAAGGACAAGGAGGACATGCGTCCTATCTTGGACCTCCGGAACGTCAATCGCTTCCTCCGGAAGGAGAAGTTCAAGATGCTCACTCCTAGCTCAGGTCTTGACTGCCCTCGACCCCGGAGACTGGTTGGTAGCGTTGGACTTGCAGGACGCCTATTTCCACATCCTCGTCCTGCCGGCCCACCGGCGTTACCTTCGGTTCACGGTAGGCCTCGAGCATTTTCAGTTCACCGTGCTCCCTTTGGCCTTACCAGTGCCCCTCGGGTGTTCACGAAAGTGATGGCGGTGGTCGCAGCTCATCTGCGCCGGGCAGGGGTTTCAGTCTTCCCCTACCTCGACGACTGGCTGCTGAAGGCGGGCTCGTCCCAGGCAGTCGTGTCCCACCTCCAGACTACGGCCGAACTCCTGCACTCGCTGGGGTTCTCCATCAATGTGCCGAAGTCGCATCTGATTCCTTCTCCACAGCTCCTTTTCATCGGAGCAGTTCTGGACACGACGCAGTTTCGGGCCTATCCTCCCGAACGGCGAGTCCGGGATATTCAGGCTATGATTCCGATCTTTCAGCCTTTATCCTGGGTTTCGGTACGGATGACCCTGAGGCTGCTGGGCCTCATGGCCTCCTGCATCCTGCTGGTCACTCATGCCAGATGGCATATGCGGGCTCTGCAGTGGGACCTGAAGTTCCAGTGGGCGCAGCACCAGGGTGACCTGTCCGATCACGTCCAGATCTCGGAGGGGACTGCAAAACAGTTGCAGTGGTGGCTCTCGAACCGGCAATGGGTCATGGGCAGATCCCTCTCCTTCCCCAGCCAGAGCACACAGTTGTGACGGACGCGTCCCTTCTGGGATGGGGCGGTCACATGGGAGAGGCGGAGATCAGAGGCCTCTGGTCTCCGGCGGAGTCCCGGCTCCATATCAACCTTCTGGAGCTCCGGGCGATCCGACTTGCACTCAAGGCATTCCTTCCCTCTGTCAAAGGGAAGGTAGTGCAGGTGTTCACAGACAACACCACCGCCATGTGGTACTGCAACAAACAAGGCGGGGTGGGGTCGTGGACCCTTTGTCAGGAGGCTCTGCGCCTCTGGACATGGCTGGAACACCAGGGCATGTTCCTGGTGGTTCAACACCTGGCAGGTTCCCTGAACGCCAGGGCGGACGAACCTCAGCCGCAGGTGCATGATGGATCACGAATGGCGTCTTCACTCGGAAGTGGCGCAAGGACTCTTTCTACAGTGGGGAGAGCCTTGGTTAGATCTATTCGCCACCGAAGAGAACGCGCAATGTCATCAGTTCTGCGCGTTGGAATTTCCAAGGCGGCACTCGCTCGGCGACGCTTTTCGTCACGAGTGGAGTTGCGGTCTATTGTACGCCTTTCCGCCTATACCACTTCTACCCAGAGTGTTGAAGAAGATTCGGCACGACCGGGCCCAAGTCATTCTTGTGGCTCCGGACTGGGCTCGAAGAGTTTGGTATCCCGAGCTACTCAATATGATCGTAGATCCCCCGATCCGTCTGCCTCTTCGGGAGGATCTTCTGTCGCAGCAGCAGGGGACGGTCCTCCACCCGAACCTGTCCAGTCTACACCTGCTTGCGTGGAGATTGAGCGGCGGCAGTTGATTCCTTTCGACTTGCCTCCCGAAGTTTGTGATGTGATTCTGGCAGCCAGGCGTCCCTCCACTAAGGTGGTATACGCCTGCAGGTGGAACAAATTTGTGGCATGGTGCACAGCAAAGGCTGTGAATCCCCTTTCTGCCCCTCTTTCTGAGGTCCTTCTGTTCCTTCTCTCTCTGGCCCAACAGGGTTCTGCCCTGGGTACCATCAAGGGTTATCTTTGTGCTATCTCGGCCTTCCTCAGGCTCCCTGATCAGCCCTCCCTTTTCAAGTCCCCTGTTGTTAACAGGTTCTTAAAAGGCATTACTCACCTCTTCCCTCCTGTTCCGTTTGTGATGCCTCAGTGGGACTTAAACTTGGTTCTTCCCTTTTTAATGTGCGCTCCCTTTGAGCTCTCTACATAACTGTCCTCTTCGTCTTCTGACTCTGAAGACAGCCTTTCTGGTGGCCATCACCTCCGCTCGGCGGGTGAGTGAGCTCCAGGCTCTATCTTGCAAACCTCCCTTTCTGTCTGTTCATCCAGACAAGGTTGTTCTTCGGACGCGTCCGTCCTTCTTGCCAAAGGTGGTTACTGCTTTCCACATTGGGCAGACCATCACTTTGCCCACCTTCTTTCCGCCTCCGCATCCTTCCAGAGAGGAAGAGAGGCTCCGCCGTCTGGACCCAAAACGTGTGCTCTCTTTCTATATTGACCGCACAAAACACTTCCGGGTGGATGACCAGCTCTTTGTTGGCTACGTGGGCGCCAAAAAGGTCGGGCGGTGCACAAGAGGACCATCTCCCGCTGGGTTACCTTGTGCATCAAGACCTGCTATTCTTTGGCTAAAAAGGAGCCTCCTGTTGGGCTGCGTGCCCATTCCACCAGGGCAACGGCTGCTACCACGGCCTTGGGCCGCGGTGTTCCGCTGCCGGTTATCTGTCAGGCAGCTACGTGGGCCTCGCTGCACACGTTTACAAAGCATTACTGCCTTGACAGTCAGGTCCGGAGGGACGGCTTCTTTGGCCGTTCTGTCCTCCAGGACTTCCTTGTCTGATCTTTGTTCGCAGACCCACCACCGGGGTTGGTATTGCTGGGGTATCTATTCTAAGGTAAGGAATCTGTCACTAACGTGTCTCTTTCAGATGCACAAGTTACTAACTTGTGTAACGATATATCTGTAAGAGACAGTAGTTAGTGACAGATTCCTTACCGCCCACCCATCCTCCCCGTTCTGCGAACTGATTTCTAGGGTTAAGGACATCCCTTTCAGGGCCCTAGTATTTTTCAGACACCTATGTCAGCTTCTTGCATGGCTCTGCGTTCCTGGCGCGGAAAGTCGTGTACAGAACTGACGTCAGCGCGCAGGGGCGGCGCCTAAGTACTGCCCGCGACGTCATCCCGGCGATCACGACGACGGACGCGGAGCCGCACGACGCCGCCTACCGACGCGCTAAGGGTACTGCTACGCAAAAACTCTTCCGGATCCAGCCTGACGCCTGGGGATATTCTAAGGTAAGGAATCTGTCACTAACTACTGTCTCTTACAGATATATCGTTACACAAGTTAGTAACTTGTGCTACAGGGACTTCGCCTTCCTCTTTTCTCTGCCCTTATGTCTATATGGGCTATGCTGGTGCCGCAGGCAGGCAACCTCTTTGGCCTGATTTGCTTTCATTTCCATCTTCGAACCTTTTCGGTGTTGTCCTTCTCTTTGCTTTGTTTTCCTCTCTGGAATGCATGGATTTCTCCTGTTGTATTCCTATTTGTTCAGGCCTGGGTTCCTCAACTCCAGCCTTCTCGTGCTCCTGAGACTGTTTATCTCCAGCAGTCTCGTAATCTTGTGCCTGCTTTATACATATCTGCCGTCGCACTCGTGGGGTAGCTGTTGTGTGTGCTGTTCTTTTCGGTCTTCTTCACCTGGGACACCAGTCCCCTTGATTGTTTGGAGCCTTGCCTGGTATCCTTGATTCTCAGCGACTGAGTTTTCCCTTTCTTTCCTGTATCTTTCCTCCCTAGATTCCCGCCTTCGTGGCATCCCTTTTTCAATAGGAGAGGTTACATTTCACCCCCCCCCCCTTCTTTCGTGGTGGTATTTTATTACTTTTTCTAGGGGCATATCCTACCAGTTTGTGTGTTTCCATGAAAGGTTGATCAGGTTTCTTACCTGTTTCTCCTGCTTTCTTAAGTTGGACAATGTGTGATTGTCATAATCAACTATCTGTTGCCCTTAGTTTCCATCCGCCCTTCATTTCACCCTGGCAGCCTTCTTCTTCTTCATCATCTTTTTCTTCATGGTGGACTTTCCACATGCTGTTATTCTTTGCTTTTCCTGCTTCTGCCTGCTGGCATCCTTCTTCAGTCAATGGCATTGGTTCTTAGGTGGTTGCCCTTGTTCTCATATAGTGGGCACTGTCTTGCACTTCCTACTCTTATGTGGCATTATGTTGCTGTTTCCCAGCCTTGTCTTTTTATCTCCACCTCAGCTACTTTGGTAACTCTTCTTTTACAATGGTAGTATGTGTTGTCTCTGTCTTTCCTTGGTTACCTTTGTTCTTGGAGTATCGTTTGTTCCTCCACTTCTCGTCCTCCTGCTCACTGGTGGTGGACGTGGGTTACCTTCGGAGGAGTGGATATACTTTTGCTGTACCCTGTATGACTTGTGTGTCTGTGGGGATTACTATGTTTTTCATATACATAATTATCCTTATATGCATTTATTTGGATGCATCTGCATCTATGTACCTATCTCTACAATGGATCTCTTGTGGATGTCTTTTACTTCAGATATTTATGTGTGTGTTTGCACATATGGTCATCTGACCTTTTGTATGGTGTACGTCGTTGCATGTTACCTCCGTCCTTCTTGGTGACCTTATTCAACATTCTTGGTTGTTCTTGTTATTTCCATCCTTCTCTTCAGTGAGTGTCTCAGTTGCATTACCTGGAGGGTGTTTTCTGTACCTTCAAGGTTTTCTGTTGAAGAGTGGTTTCTTTACTGTTCTTGTTGTTTTCCTAGCGATGCTCTACAGCATTCATTGTTCTCTTTTTCTCCTTCGTTCTTGCATTGGAGATTCTTTTTTTGTACTCCGGGTCATTCCCTCGAGGATCGGTGGGTGCTCTTATTCGCTGTATGTGTTACTGCGAATGAGCACGCTGTGACTGCTCCTTCCATTTGGTTTTGGGCCTGGGCTCTATGGACTTTTGTCCTTGGTCCCCTTGCATTCCGCGATCTTCGGTTGCATTCCCCTTGGGGCTGCCTCTTTTACTGGTTCTATACTGTGTCTTCCAGTCTTATGGCTTTCTACTCCTACGGTCTTCCCATCGTCCTTCTTGGGATCAGTCCTTTCGGTGAGCATCTTGCTTCCTTATCATTTTTTGGATAGTCTGTTCCTTTCTTTTTTTCGGACTGGCTTCTCCTGTTGTAATCTTTGGTAAGGCCAATTTGCAGCCCATCCTCCTGGGATGGTATTGCTTGGGTATCTGATTGTAAGATAAGGAATCTGCGGCTAGATGTCTCTATCAGATGAATAAGTTACTTATCTTTGGTAACGCCCTCTCTGGTAGAGACAAGATGTAGCCGCAGGTTCCTTATCGACCCACCCATCCTCCCCACTCTGTGAACTGAGGCCCTGTTGTCTCCCAAGATCTCCTCATGCATACTACTACGGTTCTTTCGATCTGTACTCTTTCGAACTGACATCAGCGTGTCGGGGATGGCTTATATGGACTCCTTTGACCCCACTTATGAGAGACGACGTCGCTGCGGAGTCGCTCGACACCCTCTACCGACATGCAGAGGTACTGCTGGAAAAATTTCCGAATCCAGCGTGGCGCCTGGGGAGGATTCTAAGATGAGTAATCTGCGGCTAGATCTTGTCTCTACCAGATAAGGCATTACCGAAGGTAAGTAACTTGTCCTTTTTGGCCTATCAAGGCCTTGCAGTGGGCTCTATAAAATTTTAATTGTCAGCCCTTTCGGCATTTCTGTGTATGCCAGACCAACCATCCTTGTTTAAATCACCTGTTGTGATGAGGTTTATAAAAGGTTGGACGTATGTTGACTTGTTTTCTTCCAAACCATTTGTGATGCCATAGTGGGATTTTAATTTCGTTTTCCATGTGCACCCTCTTCAAGCCGATGCATAGCTGCTCTCTGCATCGCTTGACTTTGAAGACTATCTTCCTCATTGCGATTACTTTGGCTCGTCGCATGAGTGAGCTTCAGGCACTGTCCATGCAACCGCCCCACAGTTTTTTCCAGATTATTTGGTGTTGACAACCTTTTCGCTAAAGATGTGACTCCTTTCCACATTCTATGAGAGAGGTGTGAGAAACATGCACAATTTATATAGATCAACAGAACAAAAACCAAAGAAATAGAAAGAAACATGCCCCATGTTTCCCTTTGAGAACGTAAAGTACAGTTAACTTTTGAATACTGGTAAGTAGGTACTATAAATACACTACTGGGGCCTAAATGGCAGTGCTGGATATAATCATTTGATATGTTGTAGTGCTGACGTGTTACAAACTCATGAATTGCTTTATGAGGTCAACATCAGGACAAAAGCCAATGTAGGTCAAAAACATATAGGTGCTCTATGGAGACTAGTAAAAAAAGATAGTTTTATGGAAACACTTAAAGGTATATAATTGATGCAGAAGCTCCAGGGCTGGAACACAAATACCAAGAAAAGATGAATGTGATATAGAAGACACAAAAAGTATTTGAGACAGTTTGTGTTAACAGTTTGTTAGAAATTGGGTTTTTGGTTGACAGAGGTATGCATCCTGTCCAAGCAGGAACCACAATCCTAGTCAGGATAAGTTACAAACACAACCTAAATGAACCTGTGCTCACCCTCTGGTAGCTTGGAACAGAGCAGTCAGGCTTAACTTAAGAGGCAATATGTAAAGTATTTGTGCAACACTTCAAACAGTAACGCACTGAAAACACCACAAAAAGACTCCACACCAGTTTAGAACAATAGTGTGTAATTTTATGAAAGGAAACAAGACCAAAACGACAAAAATCCAATAAGCATAAAAGCGCAAAGCGCCAACTGTGGATATCTGGTTGCATCGGACTGGGATAACGTCAAAGGTTCAGGCTGACCATGATGGAGCACAGGTACCCGCTTGGGTGCACTGAACACAGTAGCTTAAATCCTGCTGCGCGGACTGCGCAGTGTTGCTTTGCGAGGCTTCTCTTTAGCCGGCACTGGTTCCATGAAGCTGTGCGGAAATACTTTGCGGGGTGGTGCATTGTGTTGGTCCTGTGAGCTGTGCGGCGAAGCTTTGCGGGGCTTGGTGTTGGTTGGCTTCGATCCCGGGGATCTGTGCGCTGAGGCTTTGCAAGGCTTGGTGTCGCTGTGCGTCAGTTTCAATGGACTGGCAGCTGCACAAAAAGGCTTTGTGGGGCTTTGCTCCACTCTGCGTTGATTCCGGTGAGGCTGGCAGCTGTGCGGCGAGGCTTTACGGGACAACACTTTGCTTAGTGTTGGTCCCAATGAGGACCACAGAGGGCAGATCTCCTTAGGCCCACTTCCAAGGGTCCAGGACTGGGGTGGTATCTCTTGGCAGTGCAGACTCACAGATGGCAGAGTCCAGGTGCAGAGGCAGGTTGTTTGGAAATCTTTTGTGTCCCTGAGGCTTCAGAAAACAGGAGACCAGTCAGCTGGCCCTTGGAGTCACTCTGAGTTCTGGGTTGTAGAGATGCAGGTCCAGTCCTTTTCACTCCCAGTCAAGAGGTCAGCAGGCACAGGTCAGCACAACAAAGCAGGAGTCCAGAAGAGTGGCAATCATTGTAGTATCACAACAACTCTTCTTTCTGGCAGAGTATCCAGATAATTAGAATTGTATTGAGTTGGTGGTGTCAGAGGTCCAGTACTTCTACTCAGTTGGGCCTTGGAAGTGGGAAAGACTTCAAAGAGGTGCCTTTGAAGTGCACAAGTCCCTTTCTTTACTGCCCTGGCTCCAGACTCACTACAGGGTGATATGCAACCCTTTATGTGGGGACAGGACACAGCCCTTTCAGGTGTGTCAGCTCCTCCCTCCCATCCTGCCCAGGATGGCCCATCAGTCACAGAAAAGCTCCCTTTGTGTGTGGCTGTCTAAAGTGAATGCACAAAGCCAGCTGTCACCCACCCCAAACTTGTATTCAGAGATAGGCAGAAGGCACCAAATGGTTAAAGTAAGTACATTTTCAAAACTGCAATTTAAAAAATCCAACTCCACCAGAAGTTGTGTTTTTAAATTGTGATTCCAGAGACACCAAATTTGGGGCTCCCATCTCTTTCCCAATTGGAAATTACACTTATAAAATATAATAAGGTAATCCCAATGTTATCCTATGAAAGAGATAGGCCTTGCAGTAGTGAAAAGCGAATTTAAGAGTATTTAACTACCAGGACATGTAAAACTTACAAGTATATGTCTTACTTTTTAAATACACTGCACCTTGTCCATGGGCTGTCCAGGGCCTACCTGAGGGGGCCCTATATGTGATAAAAAGGGAGGTTTGGGACTGGCAAGTAGGTTAACTTGGCAGGTCGAGGTAGCAGTTTTTCCAATGGCAGGCCTGAGCCGTGTTTAAAGGGCTACTTAAGCGAGACACACAATCAGTGCAACAGGCCCACTAGTAGCATTTAATTTACAGGCCCTGGGCACATGTGAAGCACTTTACTAGGGATTTATAAATAAATAAGTAAATTAAATATGCCAATTGTGGAAAAGCTAATGTTACCATGTTTTAAGCAGAGAGCACAGGCACTTTAGCACTGGTTAGCAGTGGTAAAGTGCCCAAAGTCCTAAAGCCAACAAAAGTGAGGTCAGAAAAAGAGGAGGAGAAAGGCAAAATGTTTGGGGTGACCCTTCAGAGAGTGCCATTTCCCAACAGAGTGACTGTGTAACTTATGAGAATTTAAACTGCTCCATAGGTGGCTTAATGCAAATGCTGAGCCCTGGGTTAAGTCCTTTAGACGAGAGAGGAAGTACTTCCTTGGCGCCAAGATTTGACCTGTCACTGTTATGTATTTTTATAATTTCATTGCCTTTCAGCATCCAGTTCTGAGGTCTTCCTGTCATGTTATATATTCATCAGTAGAAGGCTTCACTCTAGCCCCGGGAAAGAGGCTTGGAATGCAGAAGCTAATTTGGTGACGGGCAGAGCATATGAGGGGACAGCGACACCCTCCCCATCTTCTTGCAGCTTATTTCTTAGTGCCTAAAACTTGAGGGCAGCTTGCTTCTGCTTGAGTCTCCTTTAAGGTCTTCCCATTCAATAACCTGAAGAGGCTGGAGGACTAAGAATAAAGGTGTTCTGCGGTAAGTAACCTTTAGCTTTTTTACTTTTTTTAGGACCAGAAAATGCGAGCCCTACCAACATATTGTGTTACATTCCCTTTTGACAAATTAAAGTCAGCACCTTTGAATATGATTGGATGCCAGAATTAAAACATTGCGAATATTTGCAGTCCATTTTTTCCAGAATGTAACAGAATAAAATGTTTCATCTATAGTGACTGACTAACAGGCTCCAGGAATCTTTAAGTCTATGCTGACCCATTTACGTGTGTACTTGGCTATAGTGATAAGCCACGACATGCCGGCTTCTGAGATGTATTACCTCTCAATTACATAGTATAGAAAAAATGTTCACGTAAGGTGCCAAACCTTTAAAGCCTGCAAAGTCTCAAGATCTGTAATGGAACTGTGCCACATTTGCAAGCGTTGCTTTTTATTTCTTGTGCACTGTGTTATCTTAGTTTGTACTGCATAACCTGCCCTGCTACCGTAGTTCAGTCAAGGACCACTTGTAGTGCTGAACCAATGTTCGTGCTTGAAGTGAGCATACATTTTGTGGACTGTTAGTTATGGGATGCTAAAGACCTTTCCATACTCTTATATTTACAGGAGATGAATCTTCTGAGCCAGAAGAGAGTGGAAGTGTGCTTTATGAATCGGAACATGGGTAAGGCGTCTATCCAACCTTAGAACTATTAATACTAGATTTGTAAGAGAAATCCCAGTTTATAGAACTCAGACCTTGGTTTGAGGTGCTGCCACTTCAACATTTGCAGAAATACATTCAGTATCCCAGCCCAGATGAATGAAGTAATTCAGAGTAAGATTTTAAACCATTTTGAGCACTTAGGATTTTGAAAATGTATTGCTTGGATGCAACTAGTTCTGTTCCTGGAAAAAAAAACACCTTCCACTTGTTACAGTGGAAATTGTGGGGGTTTCATTTGTGATAATGGATGAGCTTGAAACTTCAGCTAGTGTATTCCATGTGCAGCACTCTCAGTTAACATATTACTTCTAGGTGCTTGTATGAAATGTTCACAGCTTGATATACGCCTTCCCGTTTCCTCTATTAGCAACTCAACCTTCCCATTCCCAATCACAGTGTTTCAACCATGTCCTGCCAGAGTTGTTTCCTTGGTATAGGCTGGATTTTGGTGGAACCACAGAAACAATAAAGCACGTTTCCCAGACGCAAGATATGAGCGATCTTCAACTTATGGAACTTAATCGAAAATGTTCTGGGCACTATCGCAGTAATTTGACCATCTAAATCACAGTGTTCTGTAGAGCAGACGACACATTGTGAATGGACTTCCGTCCCAGCGAAGGAAAATCTGTGATGGCATGGGGAACTAGAACTTTTTGGTTCAGACAGTGTAAGTCACATAACAATCAGATTGACAATAGGGATAGTGGAGAGTGGACCTACAAGTGCCTTTGTGGAGCTTTTTCCCATTTGCCCTTTGTTATACCCTGTCAGCATGGTTCAAATCATCACCCACCAAAGTGGGCCCTGCTTTTTTGGAGGCTCGTAAACTGTTGTACGCTCAGGAAACAGAGAAGCATAGTTCAGAGGTTGACAAAGGGCTGCTGAAATACAAGTAGCTGTGTAGGCACAGTTAGGAATGATAGGTCCAGTGATATTGGAAGGTAGGTACATCCATCATTAATAATTACTTAATAGAGGCTGGACCACAGCTGCCAGTGTTGCATATTCATAGCAAAATCATATACAAATCATTAGAGCTGCTCAATTGTATTATGAAGTTGTTCATACAAAACCAAATTAGGCACTGCAAAGGACTATGGAGTATCCTTGCAAGGGTAAATGAAGATGCTTACCTGGTATCTAATATTTGAAGGATGACAAAATGAGATAAGTGAGCTCCCTCTCTTTCCCTGGGGCAGTTAACATATTTCCTAGGACAGCGGTCCCAAGCTTCACTCTCACATTTGCACTGTGCTTCCCTGGCTTTGGCATGGGACAGAAAGAATCTGCATTTTGGAGCACACAATAGTCAAGAAGAGGTTTCTGGACAAATATCCTTATTCAGAATTACAATTCGAGGTCATGGTAAATGGTAAAATGCTGAATCCAATTAGTCATCAAGAGCTACAATAACTAGGTAAACGAACATCCTTGATAAGCTAGATGATCCTCTTCTGCAGTTGTGTTGCCTGCATGAATGCAAGACCGATGGATTTCAATCCAGGTTTCTGAGGGTTTTCAGTTTATTCGTGTAGAAGCATAACACAAGACATTTAAGCTTTTCACTGTAGATGGCAAGATGGTAGTCTTCAGCAGCTTTGGCACACCATCGCTTGAGGTAATTAAGTATTAGTGTTTTTAAAAACGTTTATTGTGGAGTTGCAATGAAAATTAATGTTGTTGCTTGTATCTAGGTAAAAATGGACTTAATTTTCATTAAGTAGTTGATGCTCTTGCATTTTACCAGTCTTATTTAGCAAGTTCATCACTGTTTTCTATAATATTCTAAATGTTGTATTGTCTCTGAATTGTTTATTCTTTTTTTGATATCCTGGCCTTGATCTGTTCAAAGTGTATACAGATTCAAGCAACACTAGTATTTTATCCACTCACCTTGACACCAATTTCCATAACAGCATAAATGTAGCTCTATTGAGTGATTACCCTGCTCTGCCTGTGCATCAGCCTCTAGAAAATAATTAAAGGATAAATGCAAAATGTATTTATTTTTATGAATACTTTTAACACCAGATTTCTCACCTTGGAATTCTCCCAAGACGCCAGACTGGATCTGGAAAACTTTTCCATAGCAGTGCTCCAGCTTGCCACTAGGTGTTGCTGTGTGGCTCTGCTCTGACTTCTCACTGCCCCACAGGTGACATAGGGAGCCGCATATAAGCAACACTCCTGTGTGCTGAGGGGGGCAGAGCTTGCCAGGCTCAAAGATGGCCGCACAGTGATTTAGCTCCGCCGGCCACCGATCCTATCCGACAGGAATTTGCTGCTCCTGGAGCCGCGATATCGCCGAAGAGACAAGGGCAAATGTTGCTTGGGACGCGTTGATTCAGATGATACCACTCTGAATCCTGAGACCGCGGAGGTGTTCGAGCCATGGCTGCTGAGATCGCTTGAGGCCGCGACCTAGAGGCGTGCTCTGCCCGAACACCGTCACTTGCCTGCGTGCTCTGCCGCGCGCACCCTAACTGGAGGCCCGGAAGAACGCCTGCACTATATCGGCCCTGGAGGGCTAAGCTGATGGGACCTCGGCATCGGTGCAGTGAGGAGTGCTGGGGGCCTTGATTTCGGGCGGGGGTTGGGTTGTTGCCTGCTCCCTCCCCCGTTCGTGCGCTTTGCAGATCGGAACGAAGCTACTGGGTAGTGGGCGGCATCTGCCCCCCGCGCCCTCCTGCCCGGTTGCCCCTGGAGTGTGTAAATGCACTGGTGACGGATGGACGCGCGTGCCATGTTGGGTCTGTCCCCTGTCTACACCCGGCTGATAATTGAGGCTACACCTGGCGCGAGCCCTTCCTGGAGGCCCAGGAGATTGACTGCATTACATCGGCCCTATATGCCTGTACCACCTGGGCTCGTAAAACTGAGCGGTGAGGAGTGCTGGAGATCCTGAATTCGGAAGGGGGGTGATTTGTTGGCTGTTTCCCCCCTCCGTACACACACTGGGCCTGCCACTTCACAGCACATACGAGGTAGATGGTAGAAGCCCACCGCGCCCTCCCGCACGACAGCTCCTGGAGTGCGGCGCCGCTCTAGCATTGAGTACGCAGCCCACGCTATCTTAGCCCTGTTGTCTGTAGAACCCCCGCTGCTTATTTAAGCCTCCTCTGTTGCGTACCTTGGATCCAGCGCGGTGGGCGTCTCCTAAAATGGCGGCGTAGCTGGGAGTCTGCATGAACTGCTTAGTGGTAGGCGATTGTGACCTGTCTCCCTTCCTTGCTTCGCTGTCTTCGGTGGCTTGGTGACACGCTGCGGCTTCTATTGAGGCGCTGGGTTCGGACTGAGCACTCACCACATACTGAACAAAATATTATTCCACCTTCATCAGGCCCGGGATTGAATTGCGCGCCGCACAAACTACGGAGCAAGATTCCCGTATCAACTGCTCTATCATAGTCAGGCTCAGCACACATAACAGAGACAATGGGCAAACCAGACAAAGATCAACTTCGAGCAGCGAAAGTCCAGACGTAACGATGATGCAGCGGAGTCTGCATTGTCGGACACCGACCGTCCAGCAGACGATACTATTGGGGATATCAAGTCTATCATTGCATCAATGCAGAAAGGTCTAACAGCAATTGACGCAAAAATAGACACTCTAGCTTATAGAATGGACAGGATGTCTGAGCGAGTTGATAAACATGCAGAGCGCCTAGACATGGCCGAGCGCCGCATCACGGAATCTGAGGAGGCCCAATCGGACTCCAATGCTGCACAAAAAAATATGGAGAAAGCTCTTATAACCCTCCAGGATAGGGCTGAGGACTTGGAGGCGAGTTCGAGGCGGAGCAATCTCCGAATAACGGGCCTTCCGGAATCGACTGCGACAGGCAACATGGAACTGTTCGTAGAAAAATTACTCACTACACTGCTGGGCCCCGAGGTTTTCTCGTCAATGTTTGTTGTGGAGAGGGCACATCGCTCACTTGGCCCTAAGCCGGCTGCCGGTGCTCCCCCACGCCGTATCATAGCAAAACATTTGAACTACAGGGACAGAGATGCTGCGCTCCGCAGAGCAAGGGAGCTCGGCTCGTTGCAGTATGAAGGCTCAAATCTCTCCCTCTACCCTGATTTTACACTGAAAGTTCAGGAGGCAATTTGCGCCCGTGAAGCGCAAATTGCGTGAACAGAATATTGAATACGCAATGCTTTATCCGGCGCGGCTCAGGGTGTGTCGAGAAGGCAGTCAACAGATCTTCACAGACCCTCGCTCCCTCCAGAAGGCCCTCAAAGAGTGGGGCAGGGCAGGCACGTCTGCAAAGTTAAGAGAGAGTGGCACGCCAGCAGATGATTAGTCTGGAAGCCTAGACGAGAATGACTAACATGGAGTAAATGATGTGACAATCCTCAAGTGGTGCTCAGTAGAATACTTGAAATATTTGCTATTTTTATGTAACTGTAATGTTGATAACCAGCAGTGATTAGCTACCTTTTAATGCACATATAGTGTATTTTTGTTTATCACCCTTAACCACTTGACCCTCCTCAGTGTCGTTCAGTCAATAGACCCAACGTTAACATCCTGCAAAGGGAGTTATTTGCCTTATGGTCCGGTGGCCTGGAGTAGAAAAGGACACGTTGGATTGCCGGGCAACATCTGCCCCAATGCGTAGCACGCACTTTCTCATTGAACTCACCAAAAGTGCTGGTGAAATATTTGTTATTTGGTTTTTAATTTTTATTGCTTTTTTTTCTCAGGGAGGGATGGGAATTCGACTTTGCATAGTTGGGGTGTGCAAGGCGTGGGTGGGGGGGGGTTGGGATTGTTTGGATCTGATGTTTTGTTATTGGCATGGACAATAGGAGTTGCATTTCCCTGGATGCCAGTAGTACGCAAAGTGCTCCTCACAAACACATACCTACACAGACAGGTGTACACTACATGTCGGGACACAACATAAAACAGGGCCACACACGTAAGTTGAAGCTCCTGACTTGGAATGTAAGGGGTCTCAATGACCACAGGAAGTTGCGCAATATTATCTGAAAGAAACACATAGTGATAGATTCCTTACCTTAGAATATCCCCAGGCGTCAGACTGGATCCGGAAAGTTTTCGTCAGCAGTACCCCTGCGCGTCGGTAGGGGCGTCGTGCGGCTCTGCGCCCGTTGTTGGCGTCGTGGTCGCCGAGATGACGTTGCGGGCGCTACTTAGACGCCGCCCACGCGCGCTGACGTCAGTTCTTTCTTTTTCTGCGCCAGCAAGCGCAGATCCGGAGAGAGCGGTACCCCCTAGTCTTTTTTGACTGAGTTTTTTTAGATCTTTTTCTCACCCTTTTCGAGTCGATACGACTCCTGGTGCAGTTAGGGATGCCCGGGTTTAAGTCTTGCGAGGACTGTCATCGGATGATGTCGGTGACGGACCCGCACCGCGTGTGTCTCTTCTGCCTGGGGCGCGACCACGACCCCAAGTCGTGCCCCGACTGCCGATCCATGGCGCCGAAGTCTTTGCGGGAGCGGTCCCGAAAGCTGCTTGAAGCCCGGCAGTCGGCTCCGCGCCGTGAGAGGTCCCGGTCCAGAGGGAGGTCGAGGGACCGTGCGCGGAGTCATCATCGGCGATCGTCGGGATCGAAGTCTTCGCACTCGGGGTCAGGTAAGGCGAAGCACAAGAAGTCGAAGAAACGTCATCGTTCTCCGACTTCCCCTCGCCGGTCGCGCGACGCAGCTGAGGGTACGGGTGGTGCCACCCCGCGGCTCCGGCGGAGTCCATGGAGTCGCCGCCCGACTACCCGCCCTTCCCGGGTCGTCGGCGACTCCGGCCCAGATATAGGACTTCCTGTCGGCCATGGCTCGCCTCTTTGGGCCTTCGGGTCCCGCCGGTGCGCCTTCGGTCCCCGCGGTCCCGCATGGGTGTCCTCGCGTTTCCTCGCTGTCGGCTCCGGCCCCAGCGCCGCAGGACACCCTTGGATCCAGGCCTGGATCCCGGTCGATGCTGGTTGACCTGGTTACGCCTCCACCGACGTCGACTCCACTGGCACCGTTCCTGACGCTGCCCACTCCTCGGGACGATGTCGACCTCAGATTCAGCCCCGAAGTGGACACGATCGATGCCGTTCTCGACGCCGTTTGGGGATTTCTATCCCCATGTCCCTTCTCCTTATTTTAGGCCTGTTGAACAGCCTGAGGAGCAAGGGGAGGACTGGGAGGGGTCTGAGGACCCTCTCGCTGCAGCCTGCGAGTCTGAACAGGACTGGGCTGAGGAATTGGGGGACGCCAGTGGTCTGGATACCTCACCAGACCTTGGCATGCTGTCTCCCCTACCGTGGCTACGGAGGAGGGAGCCAGTTATGCAGTGGTGTTGCGTAGGGCGGCAGAGGCCCTACACCTCCAGCTCCCTACTGTGGCCGTCAGGACTAACCTCCTGACAGAGGTGCTTCAGCCAGCAGCTACTTCTGCGGAGCCGCTGCTGCCCTTCAATGAAGCCCTTTCGGACGTTCTTTTGGGCACTTGGTCCAGGCCCACCACAGGGGCTCCTGTGGATAGGAACGTGGCCCGACGCCATCGCCCGGCTCCGGGTGACCCCATTTTCCTCTCCCAACATCCCACCCCCGAGAGCTTGTTTGTCCAAGCCTCTGCTTCCCCAACCGCCTTCCCTTCCGCCCCACCGGATAGGGAATCCAAGAAGCTGGATCAGTTTGGAAAAAAGATCTTTTCTTCCACCAGCTCTGCGGTCCGTGAACACCGCATGCCTCTTGGGCCGTTATTCCCACTCTCTGTGGGATACGGTGGCGAACGTGCTGCCCCAGTGTCCGGAGGAGGCCCGGCCTGCTCTCTACCAGGCTGTTGCAGAGGGGAGAGACGCAGCAAAGTTCATGATTCGTTGTGGCCTAGACACCGCTGACTCACTGGGCAGATCGATTGCAACGACGGTGGCGGTTCGCCGACACGCCTGGTTGAGGACTACTGGATTTTCGGGAGATGTCCAAAACACCCTTATGTAAATAAAGCAGAAATTCTCTTGGGGCAACTATTATGTAAAAAACCTTCTCCTCACAGCATCTATTAAGACTATTCATATACAACCAACATTCTTACACATTCTTCGACTAAGACATATATATCAATTAATAAATGAACCCTAAAAAACAATTGTCAAAATATTCAACCACACAGATATGGCTATCTTTTATGAAAATAATTTTTATTAATATTCATTAAAAAGGATTTTATATTAAAAATTTCAATACAGTACAATATCACAAATGTAGCCATACAAAATGATATCACAAATTTAACAATATAAAAAAATATTTCACTATTCAATAGTTAAGTGGGACCCTAAAAGTTCCTAGGGTATAACTTTCAACCAACAGGGCGTCGACGCGTTTCGGTGGTATTTAACCAGTTTATATAACCACCTTCTTCAGGACAATTAATAAAGTCTCTCTCACAGTTGTCATCAATTCATTACACCTAATTCAAAAATGATTTAAAATCACCAGATCTTCATAGGGCGTCAGAAAAGATATGCTTCATAGGCAGGACTACAATATTTCCATATATGCATTCATTGAGTCTTCAGTAAAAATTCAGAACTCCACTGTATTAAGGTTCCCAACTCTTCAATTAGGACTTGAATAGAATACACATCACGAAGGGAAATCTCAATATATCCATATATTCATTCATGGAATCCTTAAAAATATAATTCTTTCTTCTAACTAATATCGAGCTGCATCTGTTTAGCAATCTCCGACATTTAAAAACGTATCCTTATGATGTTTGGATCGCTTAATCAAATGGGCATCTCTTTCACGTGAATTTGTTTTCAGGCTCCGATTTGGCCTGTAACGTCGTGCCGCTTCTCCGGTAAAAAACGATCTCCCTTATGGACATGCCCTTTGATGGCCGTCGCCTTTTCAGCGACAAAGCGGACAGCGCGTTGGAGAGGTTTAAGGACTCACGGGCTACGGCCAAGTCCTTGGGACTCTCGGCAGTCCGCCCTCCTCCGCCTTCTGCTTTTCGCTCCTTTCGTGGCACAGGAAGGGGCGCCCCGCAGCGCTCGCAACAGAGCCCCAGGCCGGCGCAGCAATCATCCCAGCGCGGACGCGGGTTCCGCCGTGGCGGACAAAGGGGCCAGCGGGCGGGTCAGTCCACCACCACCCCGGCCACCACTGCCTCCAAACCTTCCTAGTCCAAACTTTCAGGCCCATCAAACGCCAGTGGGCGGCAGGCTTCGCCATCACCTCCCCCACTGGCGCACCATCACTTCGGACAGGTGGGTTTTAGAGATAGTCTGGAGGGGCTACTCCCTCCCCTTTGAGACTATCCCCCAGCCATGCCACCTCAATACCACCGCAAGTCGGGGGATCACTTGGTGCTTCTTCGGCAGGAAGTTGCGGCCCTCTTGTCCAAGGGGGCCATCGAGCGCGTTCCGACGCCCAAAGTAGGTCGTGGTTGTTATTCCCACTACTTTGTGGTGCCCAAGAAGGACAAAGGCCTGCGTCCTATCTTAGACCTCCGGAACGTCAAACGCTTCCTCCGCAAAGAGAAGTTCAAGATGCTCACTCTAGCTCAGGTCTTGTCTGCTCTCGAACCACAAGACTGGATGGTGGCGCTGGACTTGCAGGACGCCTATTTCCACATCCCCGTCCTGCGAGCCCACCGGCGTTACCTACAGTTCACGGTAGGCCATGAGCACTTTCAGTTCACCGTGCTCCCCTTTGGCCTTACCAGCGCCCCTCGGGTGTTCACCAAGGTGATGGCGGTGGTCGCAGCTCATCTGCGCAGATCAGGGGTCTCAGTCTTCCCCTATCTCAACGATTGGTTGTTGAAGGCAGGCTCGCCCCAGACCGTCATCTCCCACCTCCAGACTACGGCCGACCTCCTGCACTTGCTGGGGTTCTCCATCAATGGGCCGAAGTCGCACCTGATTCCCTCCCAGAAGCTCCTCTTTATCGGAGCGGTTCTGGACACGGCGCAGTTTCGGGTCTATCCTCCCGAACAGCGAGTCCGGGATATTCAGGTTCTGATTCCCATCTTTCAGCCCTTGTCCCGGGTTTCGGTCAGAGTGACTCTGAGGCTGCTGGGCCTCATGGCCTCCTGCATCCTGCTGGTCAATCATGCCAGATGGCATATGCGGGCTCTGCAGTGGGCCCTGAAACTCCAGTGGGCGCAGCATCAGGGGAACCTGTCCGATCACGTCCAGATCTCGGAGGGCACTGCACGACAGTTGCAGTGGTGGCTCACGAACCGGCATTGGGTCGACGGCAGATCCCTCTCCCTTCCCCAACCAGAGTTTACAGTAGTGACGGATGCGTCCCTCCTGGGTTGGGGCGGCCACATGGGTGAGGCGGAGATCAGAGGCCTCTGGTCTCCGGCGGAGTCCCGGCTCCATATCAACCTTCTGGAGCTGCGGGCGAACAGGCTTGCACTGAAAGCATTCCTTCCCTCAGTCAAGGGGAGAGTAGTGCAGGTGTTCACAGACAACACCACCGCCATGTGGTACTGCAACAAACAAGGCGGGGTGGGGTCGTGGACCCTCTGTCAGGAGGCTCTGCGTCTCTGGACATGGCTGGAACATCAGGGCATGTCCCTGGTGGTTCAACACCTGGCAGGTTCTCTCAACGCCAGGGCGGACGAACTCAGCCGCAGGTGCATGCTCGATCACGAATGGCGTCTTCACTCAGAAGTGGTGCAAGGTCTCTTTCATCAGTGGGGAGAGCCTTGGTTAGATCTATTCGCCACCGAAGAGAACGCGCAATGTCATCAGTTCTGCGCGTTGGAATTTCCTAGGCGGCAGTCGCTTGGCGACGCTTTTCGTCGCGAGTAGAGTTGCGGTCTGTTGTACGCCTTTCCGCCTATACCACTTCTGCCCAGAGTGCTGAAGAAGATCAGGCGCGACCGGGCCCAAGTCATTCTTGTGGCTCCGGACTGGGCTCGAGGAGTATGGTATCCCGAGCTACTCAGTATGAGCATCGATCCCCCGATCAGACTGCCTCTTCGGGAGGATCTTCTGTCGCAGCAGCATGGGACGGTCCTCCACCCGAACCTGTCCAGCCTCCACCTCTTTGCGTGGAGATTGAGTGGCGGCAATTGATTCCTTTCGACTTACCTCCTGAAGTTTGTGACGTTATTCTGGCAGCCAGGCGTCCCTCTACTAAAGTGGTATACGCCTGCAGGTGGAACAAGTTTGTGGCATGGTGCACAGCAAAGGCTGTGGATCCCCTTTCTGCCCCTCTTTCTGAGGTACTACTGTTCCTTCTTTCTTTGGCCCAGCAGGGCTCTGCTCTGGGCACTGTCAAGGGCTACCTTTCTGCTATTTCGGCCTTCCTCCGGCTCCCTGATCAGCCCTCTCTTTTCAAGTCCCCTGTTGTAAATAGATTTCTCAAAGGCATTACACACCTTTTTCCTCCTATTCCTTTCGTGATGCCTCAGTGGGACTTGAATCTGGTTCTGACGTACTTGATGTGCGCTCCTTTTGAGCCCCTTCACAACTGTCCTCTTCGTCTTTTGACGTTAAAGACTGCCTTCCTTCCGCCAGGCGAGTGAGTGAGCTCCAGGCTCTTTCCTGTAAGCCTCCTTTCCTTTCAGTCCATCCGGACAAGGTTGTGCTCAGGCCCCGTCCTTCCTTTTTGCCCAAAGTGGTTACGGCCTTTCACATTGGGCAGACTATTACCTTGCCCACCTTTTTTCCGCCTCCGCATCCTTCCAGAGAGGAAGAGAGGCTCCACCCAAAACGTGCGCTTTCTTTTTATCTCAACCGCACACAGCAGTTCCGGGTGGATGACCAGCTTTTTGTTGGCTACTTTGGCACCAAGAAAGGTCGGGCGGTCCATAAGAGAACCATCTCCCGCTGGGTTGTCTTATGTATCAAAGCCTGTTACTCTTTGGCTAAAAAAGAACCTCCGGTGGGGCTGCGTGCTCATTCCACCAGAGCTACTGCAGCCACTACTACATTGGGACGGGGTGTCCCCCTGCAAGACATCTGTCAGGCAGCCACGTGGGCCTCGCTGCACACGTTTACCAAGCATTATTGCCTGGACAGCCAAGTCCGGAGAGACGGCTTCTTTGGCCGTTCTGTTCTCCGTGACTTTCTGGTGTGATCTTAGTTCGCAGACCCACCACCGGGGTTGGTATTGCTGGGGTATCTATTCTAAGGTAAGGAATCTATCACTATGTGTTTCTTTCAGATGCACAAGTTACTTACCTTCGGTAACGATATATCTGTAAGAAACATTAGTAGTGATAGATTCCTTACCGCCCCACCCATCCTCCCCGTTCTGCGAACTGATTTCTAGGGATAAGGTCATCCCTTTCAGGGCCCTAGTTTCAATGCACCAGTGGTCAGTATCTTGCATGGCTCTGCGTTCCTGGCGCGGAAAGTCATGTACAGAACTGACGTCAGCGCCCGTGGGCGGCGTCTAAGTAGCGCCCGCGACGTCATCTCGGCGATCACGACGTCAACGACGGACGCGGAGCCGCATGACGCCCCTACCGACGCGCTGGGGTACTACTGACGAAAACTTTCCGGATCCAGTCTGACGCCTGGGGATATTCTAAGGTAAGGAATCTATCACTATTAATGTTTCTTACAGATATATCGTTACCGAAGGTAAGTAACTTGTGCATTTGCCTTCTTGAAAAGGAGGGAAATAGACCTCGCATTGTTGCAGGAAACTCACCTGCAACCCGGCAGCACACTTCTCAAGACTAACTCATTGGTGGGACTGTCTCTTACAGATGGGTTCACCTCACACTCTCGTGGAGTGCTCACATGGGTGAACCCCAAATCCGGTCTCCAGCTGGAGCATTGTGTCACTGACCAAGCTGGTAGGTACACTATCACCAGATGTCATGATAGAGAGACAAACTTTATTATTGTCAATTCTTATGGTCCCAATAATGATGACCCACAATTTTATCTATCCCTCTCAGCTCTTATTAAAGATTTTGGTACACTGCCGATCCTCTGGGGTGGGGATTTTAACTGTGACCTCGATCCCACCCTGGATCGAACTAAGGGTGTTCCCAGGTCCTCCTCTGCTGCTGCTAAAATAATAATGGACGTCACTTTACAGCTCCACATGGTTGATGTGTGGAGAACCAGATCACCACATCAAGGAGGGTATACCCATTATACAGCTTATCATGATATCCACACTCGTATTGACTACTGGTTCATTTCCGCTTCCCTGCTGGCTCAGGTTCAGAGTTGCACTATACCGGCCCGCACTTTCTCTGACCACTCGCCCATACTTCTGGAACTCACAGTCCCATTTCGTCGGTCTCCCCCCTTCCTGTGGTGTTTCCCGCCCTATTCTTTACTCGATTCAGTTTTTAAAGCGGAGCTCACTGATGCCATTAACGAATTCTTTCGCACCAATATTGGGTCAGTCGACACATTCGCAACTGTCTGGGAGACATTTAAGGTTTTTACGTGCGGAGTGACTATAACAAAACATGCAGGAGTGCTCCGATCTATTCGAAACAGGTTAGCTCTACTCGAAACTCAACTGGCTACGCTGGAAGCAGACTTATTAGATAACAACTCTTCCCAAACGCAGGAACAATTGAAAGCTACATTAGAGGAATATCACAGTATTGCAGATAGTGAACTGCAACATATGGGGAAGTACGCCACGGCCAGGGTCTATGGTGAGGGCGATAGGCCGGGATCGGTGCTAGCCGCACTGGCCCGACGCAGATCAGAATCTTCCAACATACATGCACTGCTTGATGCAGAAGGCACACTGTTAACAGACCAGGCAGACATCAATAGCTGCTTCAGCAGATACTACCAAGAGCTTTACACGACGAAGGTTAACCCCACAGACAGCGATATTCTGCATTATTTGGAATATATTAAGCTTCCATGGTTAACGAATGACCACAGGGAATTTTTGATGCGCCCCCTTGACTTGTTGGAGATACGCCTAACATTAAATTCCATGAGGAAGGGAAGTGCCCCGGGACTGGATGGTTTAACTGTTACCTTTTATAAAGCGTTCAGTGACATACTGTTACCTCACCTTAGTACACTATTCCAGGAAGTGGGTGAGAGAGGGATGATGCCACCAACTATGCGGGAGGCACTAATTGTTACATTACTTAAGCCAGGCAAGGACCCCCAAAGGTGTTCCTCTTATCGACCCCTATCATTGTTAAATGTCGATACAAAAATATTTGCCAAAATCCTGGCTAATCGACTCACCTCATTGTTTCCATCTTTAATCGGACCGGAGCAGGCCGGTTTTATTCCGGGCCGCACCTTGTCATATAATTTGAGAACTGTATTCGGAGCCTTTCAGCATGTGAAACCTGAGGTTAGAGCTGCGGCAGTATTTCTTGATGCTGAAAAGGCGTTGAATGGAAGTACATGAAGGCGGTGTTGAGGCGATTGGGTGTGGGGGAAATTTTTCTGCAGCTGGTATCAGTACTTTGCAACTCTCCTCTAGCCAGAATACGGACGGGCAACATGGTTTCCTCACCAATACACATCACTAGAGGTACGCGCCAGGGGTGCCCCTTATCTCCACTGCTTTACGCTATTGCTGCTGAACTACTGATTAGTGCCATACGCGAATATCATGGGCACAGAGGGCTTCGCTTCTCTGACTACAATTTAATTGTATCCGCCTATGCGGACGACATGTTGCTATATATTCGGGACCCGGCTATTAATCTCTCCCCAATAATTAGGGAAGTGGTCCGCTTTGGTGGGCTGTCAGGCCTTACAATTAACTGGGATAAATCGCTCATTCATCCACTAACTCCGGCTACGGTACAGACTCCATTGGATTTCCCCTTGCAGTGGACGACAGACCCGGTTCGATATTTAGGGATTCAGATTCACGCGGATGCAGACCAAGTGATTAGGGCCAATTACGGCAGAGCTATCACCAAGTTGAGTGACGACATTGATAGATGGATATGCCTCCCTCTCTCCTTAGTAGGCAGAGTCTCACTAATGAATATGATAGTGCTCCCTCGGTTTCTGTTTCTTTTTGTGAACATACCCATTGTAGTCCCCCGGCACATGTTTCGGGAATTGCGCACGCTCCTATGTAAATTGGCGTGGGCAGGTAAAACCGCGCGCGTTGCCTTTAAAACCCTTACGATGCCATACTCTTCTGCAGGCCTAGGCGCTCCTGATCTGGAATTATATTATAGGATAGCGCAGGCTTCCCATGCCCATCCCTGGATTCATGGTCCATCGGACCTTCCTCATCTGCTAATAGAGAAGGTGGCTGCGCTCCCTGACCCGTTGCCCCGCTTGCTGACTCATCCTCCTATACGGCGCTGCGGAGTTTTGGATTCGGTTAACTCCACGGCCCACGCCTGGCATACTCTCCTTAAACTCCATGCAGGGTCTTATTTATACTCACTATTACTCCGGGTGGAAAGGTGCCAATGGCTTCCATTAGCTCAGAACGGGGTGCCCTTCGTGCCCTTCAGACTCTACACATACGAGAAATGGGGGACTTGTTTGCAGGGGGGAGAGCCCGCACATGGGAAGAGGTGGTTGGGGGGGTGGAGTCCCCCACTGCACTTACACAATTCTATTTTTTCAGACTACGACACTCCTTACGTGCTCTACTGGGGGATGACCTGCTGGAACCCCTTGAACTCCCAGCATTAACCATATTAATTAGCTCTAATACACCTGTGAAATTGGTCTCACGCCTCTATGCCTCGGCACAAGCGTCTACCCACACGGCCTACTCTAAGGCCAGATTAGACTGGCAAGTAGAACTTGCCACCCCAATGACGGATGAAATCTGGCGTTATTGTTGCGAGGTCACACAAAAGATCTCCCTTAATGGTAGACATAGATTGGTTCATTTTAAATTCATCAACAGAGTACACTATACGCCGCTACGATTGTTTAGATATGGGTTACGTGACAAAGACAGATGTGACAGATGCAATATGGCAGGGGCTGACTTCCTACATGTGGCCTGGCTCTGTCCTGCTGTAGAAACGTATTGGAGACATATATTTCAGTCCCTCACTGATATCACAGGATTGCCTGTTCCTGACCCCTTATTGGCATTGTTGGGATACACTAAGCCACTTCGTAAGGGCGTTAGAAAGTTAGTCGCTATGGGACTATTATTAGCAAAGCGAAGAATAGCTATACGATGGATGCGGGGGCCCACACCTACCATAGCTGAGTGGGAAAGGGATATGTTGTTCTGCAACACTCAATCTGATGCATATAACGAACTGCTACCTCCTAGTAACAGACCGAAGAGCTTTTGGGGTCTATACACACAATACAATCTTACATGACAAAATGCAGATGATGATCAGGACTGAACTAACCTTGTTTGGGGCTCCTTACTTCTCGCAATGGGGCCTGCTATGTTGATTGGAAGCACTGTATGCACATTGCTGTGGATATGCGGAGTCTATGGTCAAATGTATAACTAGCTGATCGATGTAGCTGCTTTTCTTGCAGGATGTGGATCCTCTTTGATATTACTCCTTATTGTAGCGCAGCACTGCGATATATATTTGTTTTCATTGTACATTTGATGGACATTATCCTTTGGGAACTGATGCAATTTCCTTTGATCGTGCCAGGATGATGTTAAGATTTGTGTTAATTATTGATCCTTTTTCTTATTTGTTGATTTGTGTTTGTATCTGGAACGAAAATTTAATAAACACATTTTTTTAAAAACAAAAAAACTCCTGTGTGCTGATGTCAGTTTCTTTCTTTCTTCCCCTTCCAGTGCAGATCCAGTGCTCCGCACCTAACTTTGTAGATTTTTCCACTACTTTCAAAGAATGATTTTAGCAGTATGCTAGGTAACAATGTCCCCACCCAAATCGATAGGTTTCAAGCCATGCCACAGCTGCAGGATGGAGATGTCAGTCATGGAGCAGCACATGGTGTGTCTTTGGTGTCTGAGCTCAGGCTACTTCTCTATGTTGTGCGATAAGTGCTCCCTAATGCACCTAAAGGCAATAAGGGACTGAGAGGCAAAGCTGTACCTTGTGGAACACAAGAAGAAGTTGCAATATTTGTGAAAGTCCCACTCCCATCCAAATTGTGGTTGTGAACTCAATCCTGGTCCCTAGGCCATTTCCGCGACTACTCAACTTTACACTTGAAGTCCTTTGGTAAGTCGAAGTTCAAGTCCAAGTGCAAGCATAAGAAAGTGAAGTGGGACTTGACCCTATCCTGCCACTCTGACTCCAAAGAGAAGGCTCAAGAGCATCACAATGTCATTCACACCTCTTCGAGGTTTCGGTCCATGGAACAGATTCCTCAGCTGGTCCCAATGCACCCGGAATTTCCAGAGCCTTCGTTAACCCGCCAACAGATTGGGGCCTTCAGGGAAGCCACACTGCAAATCTTCCCACATTTCTCATTCTTGGCTTTGGTCCACATGGAACTACAGGGCCCTCAAGTTCGGTTGCTGCCAGCAGGCTTTCCCGGTGTGCCAGCTCCCCTTTGACCCATTGCCGGGCCCTTACCAACACCGTACAGACATCTACTCTGGTCCCAAAATCCATGCTGTTAACAGCTACACTGACACTGATGCCACCAGCGCCTGAAAAGAATCCAGTGCTGACGGATTACGAAATTACTAAAGCACAACCGGTCGTAGTGCAACTTGATTCAAACCCAGGGCCTCTGCTACATCACAGCTACCATCAGGGGCCCCATTAGATGATCCTGTGCAAGAGCAGGCAGACACCCTAGGATGACAATGATGGGGATGGCTTGCTCTCCGTCTCCCACTATAATGATGAAACCTTACACATTTATTTGCAGAATGCCAGTGGGCATGACTCCTTGCCTGAGACAGAACTTGACTCGCCACTTGAGCCACCAACGGAAGGGGGTGCCTCATTTGCAGTGGTGGTCCTGGGAACAGCGGAGACACCAAACTTGCAGGCTCGAGGCATATGAGCTGTAGATCATATGCTGTGCATAGATCGCCATCTGGTGTTGGGTCCGTATGTTTGCACTTTGTTTTTCTTCAAAGAAGTCTTTCCAGACACAAGGTAGGTGACTCCTCCTTTCGGTGATAGTGCGCATGGACATCGACTCCATTGTTAGATTGTTTTTTCCCGCCATCGGGTTCGGATGTATATCGTTGCGCTCCGGTTCGACACCGTTCCTTCGGTTTGCCTCGGTGCGCAAGATACTCACCCTCGACGGTATTGTTTTCGATCGCGTCTCCTTTTCTATCGCGTATCGTAATTACTTAAAATAATCTTTTGAATGGAAAGTTCGTGGAAGGCCTTCGGGCCCACCCGCGTCGGGTCGACTTGCAGTCGATGGAACGAACTCCCTTTAAATTCTGCCCTCTGTGTCACGCGAAATACCCGCGCACCGATTCACACGAAGTGTGTAACCTGTGTTTGTCCCCCGAACACAGAGAACAAGACTGCGACGCATGCCAGGCTTTCCGCTCCAAGAAAACACTTCGGGACCGTCGGGCTCGACGTCGCGACATGCAGAGCCAGCACACAAGCTCCATTCCGGACATCTTCGGTCAACAGTCGGACGAAGAGGCCGGCGAGGCCATGGGAACAGAGGAGGAGCAGGAGCCGGTCGCCATCTCAGATTTCGAATCCGATCAAGAGGAGGACATCCCACATGGTCAACGTACCGTGAGTAAAGCTCCCCCCTCACCCCAAGACAAAATTTCAATTAAAAGGAAGGCTCCGGTCCAACCCGCGCCCTCGGGCCCCAGTCGGCACAGAGATCACGCTGCTGACGCCCCGCCCTCTGGCTCGGCACCGAAACCTACCAAAAAGCCTTCCGGCTCCGAAAAGACTCCCTCCAGACCAAGTTCGGAGCCCAAACCTTCGGGGTCGAAACACAAGTCCGGCACCGACCCCCACCATTCGGCCCCGAAAAAATCGTTGGATTCGAAGACATCAACGGTTTCGACTCCGGCACCGAAAATATCGGCGCCGAAACAGACAGAAGTGAAGAAAACAACTACAAAGCCCAGTTTCGATGCCCCAATTGAAAAACCGGATCCGAAACAAAAGCTTTTGTATATCCATCCACAGACTGGCCATATCACCACCAAAGTGACTCTGAAAAGAAGGGCTGATGTAGAAGAAGAATATCACATCCCTTTAAAGAAGAGATCTGTTGGAACTAACCCTTCCTCTCCTCCTCTTCCTCCACCTATTCTTCCTTCATCACCTCTTTCCCCTCAGCTTCAACCAATTTCACCTGAACATTCACCACCACATACACCTGACAACCAGGATGATGATCAGGATAGGGATGATGATCAGCCATTACAAGACACATGGGACGATTATAACACCAATTCGCCCACAGGCAATGATCCCGACCTGTACCCTACCAAACTCTCTCCACCAGATGATAGTGTAGGCTACATTGAGTTACTGGGTAGAGCTGCCAACTACCATGGGGTGCAGCTACATAAGGAGTCATTAGAAGAGGATTTCCTCTTTGAAACCCTCAGTACCACACAGAAGTCATCACATACACTACCCATGCTTAAAGGGATGCTCAGGCATGTAGATGACATTTTTAATGACCCAGTCAGTGCTCGTATTCTTACCCCTAGAGTGGACAAGAAGTACAAGCCAGCACCATCAGACCCAGTATATAAAAGGGGACAATTGCCACTAGACCCCCTGGTTGTGTCCAATGCAAGGAAAGGAGCCAACTCCCAGACAACAGGAGAAGCTCCACCTCCTGATAAAGAATCAAAACGTATTGGCGCTTCTGTGAAAAGGGTAGCTTCTCAAGCAGCCAATTTCTGGCGCGTCTCCAACACTCAGGCACTGTTAGAGCGATACGACCATGCGCATTGGGATGAAATGGAACAACTGATCCAATATTTACCCCCGGAACACAAATCAAAAGCACAAGACCTGGTTCATGAAGGGCAACTTATAGCTAACAATCAAATAAGATGCTCTCTAGATGCTGCCCCGACCACTCAACACCTTTCGGGGGAAGACTGTCAGATTTTCTACCAATCTGGCAATCAATAACAACAGACAATTGGGTACTCCAAATTATCCGTTCTGGTTACTGCCTGGAATTTATCAACACGCCTCCAAATATTCCACCAAAGCCCCACAAACTATCACCAGACCATTTATACCTCCTCAAACAAGAGGTTCAGTCTCTACTTCTAAAATGGGCTATAGAGCCTGTGCCGCCCCAACATCACGGGTCTGGCGTATACTCCTTTTATTTCCTAATTCCCAAAAAAGACGGATCTCTCAGACAAATTTTAGATCTCAGAGAACTCAACCGGTACATTGTCAGACCATTTCCACATGGTGACACTTCAACAGGTACTTCCTCTACTACAAAAAGGCGACTTTTTATCTACTCTAGATCTAAAAGACGCCTATTTTCATATACCAGTTCACCCTGCTCATCGCAAATTCCTCAGGTTTGTGGTAGCGGGTCAACACTATCTGTTCAGGGTACTCTCATTCGGTGTCACCACCGCCCCCAGTGTCTTCACAAAGTGCCTGGCGGTAGTAGCTGCTCACCTAAGGAGAGAAAGCATCCACGTCTTCCCGTACTTAGACGACTGGCTTATCAAAGCTCACACCTACCAACAATGTCTGCTGCACACTTTCAGGACAATTCGGTTACTGCATCAACTAGGGTTCACAATCAATGTGCCAAAGTCACATCTCCAACCAACCAATACAAAGGACTACCTAGTAGCCACAATAGATACTCAAAAAACTCTTGCTTTACCCAGCTCAGCCAGAATTCGAAAAATTCAGGCTTTAGTTCTCCGCTTTCAACCCAACCATTGGATTCCAGCTCGAACTTACATGCAGCTACTGGGAATGATGTCGTCCTGCATCATGATCGTTCCCCATGCCAGACTGCACATGCGTCCACTTCAAGAATGCTTAGCCAGTCATTGGAACCAGTCACAAGGTCTATTGACCGATCTAGTGTTGGCAAGCGGCCGTACTCATCGCTCTCTGCAGTGGTGGAACACACAAAATTTATCAAAAGGTTGGCCGTTCATAGACCCGGTTCCGCAGATAGTACTAACAGCGGACGCGTCCCTCACTGGCTGGGGAGCTCATCTACAACACCACACAGTACAAGGCTTGTGGAGCCAACAACAGAAGTTGCTCCACATCAATCACCTAGAGCTGCTTGCAATATTCCTAGCGCTCAAGGCATTTCAAACTCACCTAGAGGGCAAAGCTGTCCTAATTCGTACAGACAACATGACAGCCATGTATTACATACAAAAACAGGGGGGGACACACTCTCTCCAACTGTCCCACTTAGCCCAAAGCATCTGGAGGTGGGCCATTCACCACAAACTTTATCTCCTAGCGTAACATCTCCCAGGAGTCAACAACCAGATTGCAGATCTCCTCAGCAGACAGAGACAGCAAATACACGAATGGGAACTCCACCCTCAGGTCCTCCTTCCATACTTTCAAAGTTGGGGAGTCCCTCACATAGACCTGTTCGCCACATACCAAAACGCAAAATGCTCAAACTTCGCGTCCAGGTATCCACACCCATTGTTCAAAGGCAATGCACTATGGATGAATTGGTCAGGGATATTTGCTTACGCTTTTCCGCCTCTCCCACTCATTCCATGAGTGGTTCGGAAACTCAACCAAGCGTCCCTGACACTAATCCTAGTTGCTCCCACATGGGCACGTCAACCTTGGTTCACAACCCTATTGGAACTCTCAGTAGTTCCCCACCAAAAACTACGTCTTAAACCCAATCTTCTCAAACAGAGCTGTGGAGACATAAGACATCCAGACCCCAGTCAACTCAATCTGGCGATCTGGCTCCTGAAGTCTTAAAGTTTGGCTATCTTAATCTACCGCCAGACTGCATGAATATTATCAAAGAGGCTAGACGTCCTACCACAAGAGCCTGCTATGCAGCAAAGTGGAAGCGGTTTGTGATATACTGTAATAACAACCACATCAACCCGCTTGATGCTTCTGTACAAAACATTATATGTTATTTGTTACATCTACAACGGTCCAATTTAGCGTACACTTCCATACGATTACATCTGGCTTCAAAGCTGCATACCTCCAGAATAGACAACATCTATCTCTTTTTAGAGTGCCTGTTATCAAAGCCTTTATGGAGGGACTCAAAAGAGTCATTCCCTCGAGACGTCCACCTGCTCCAGTATGGAATCTCAACATCATTCTCACCAGACTAATGGGTCCACCCTTTGAGCCATTGCACAAATGTGAACTACAATTTCTCACATGGAAAGTTGCTTTCCTAGTGGCTATCACATCACTCAGAAGAGTGGGTGAGCTTCAGGCATTAACTATAGAAGAACCCTTTTTACAAATGCACCAAAATAAAGTGGTTCTTCGGACTAATCCTAAATTTCTTCCTAAAGTCATTTCTGCTTTCCATATCAATCAATCAGTTGAGTTACCCGTGTTCTTCCCTCAACCAGATTCAGTGGCAGAACGAGATCAACCCCCTCCTGAAGAAACCCTCGGCGGACCCCACCGACCTCAAAAACTACAGACCCATCTCCCTGCTCCCGTTCCCAGCGAAAGTCATCGAGAAAGCCATCAACAGCCAACCCGCCACATTCATCGAAGAGCACAACATCCTCGACTCCTCCCAATCCAGCTTCAGAAAAAACCACAGTACGGAAACCGCCCTCCTCGCCGCAACAGACGACATCCGCACCCTACTGGACCAAGGAGAAACAGCAGCCCTCATCCTCCTCGACCTCTCAGCGGCATTCGACACAGTCTCTCACCGCACCCTAATACGCAGACTCCACGACGCAGGGATCCAAGACAAGGCCCTCGACTGGATCCGCTCCTTCCTCTCCGGCAGAACGCAGCAGGTCAGACTCCCCCCTTTCCTCTCGGACCCTACACCAACCACCTGCGGAGTCCCCCAGGGCTCCTCCCTCAGTCCGACGCTCTTCAACATCTACATGGCTCCGCTCGCCCCATCGTCAGAACCTACGGACTCAACATTGTGTCATACGCAGACGACACCCAACTCATCCTCTCCCTATCCAACGAACCCAACACCGCCAGACACAACTTTCGAGAAGGCATGGAAGCCGTCGCCAAATGGATGAAAAACAGCTGCCTACAACTAAACACCAACAAAACGGAAGTACTCATTATGGGCCCAAACCCCGATGCCTGGAACGACACCTGGTGGCCCCCCGCCCTCGGAAGCCCGTCCACCCCCACGGACCACGCACGCAACCTGGGAATCATCCTGGACTCCAAGCTCAAAATGGACCGCCAGATCAACTCTGTCTCGTCCTCCTGCTTCCACACCCTCCGCCTCCTACGTAAGACCTTCAAATGGATCCCCCTCGAACACAGAAAGACCGTCACTCACGCCCTGGTCACCAGCAGACTCGACTACGGCAACGCACTCTATGCCGGAATAAACAAAAACCTCACCCGCAAGCTACAGAACATCCAGAACGCCGCCGCAAGACTGGTCCTCAACCTGCCAAGACACTGCCACATCTCCCAGCACCTGCGCACCCTCCACTGGCTCCCCATCGAAGCTAGAGTCACCTTCAAGATGCTCACCCACGCTCACATGGCCCTCCACGACACCGGACCAGCATACCTGAAAAGCCGAATCAAAATCCAACCACCCCAAAGGACCCTACGATCAGCCCAGCTCTCCTACGCCGTGGTCCCCCGCACCAGAAAGACCAGTTCGGGAGGCCGCTCCTTCTCCTTCCTCGCGGCCAGAGCGACCTTCCGCTCCACCTCAGACAGACAACATCGCTCCCCATCTTCGCAAGAAACCTCAAAACCTGGCTCTTCGACAGACCCCCTCCTTTATGGACTGGAACCTGCGATTCCCCCCCCCCCCGCGCCTTGAGACCCCTACGGGTGAGTAGTCGCGCTTAACAAGCACCTGATTGATTGAACGTGCCCTACACACATTAGATGTGAAGAGAGCATTGCTTTATTACATATAAAGGACAAAACCTTTCCGTAACACAAAAGCAATCCCATATCAAAATCAGGTATTGCAAGGTGGATAGGCAAGTGCTTTTAAATATGCTATGCAAAAGCAAAACGAACGTTAACAGTTCCCCCTAGAGCACACTCTACACGCAAACTGAGGGCTTCTATGGCATTCTTGGGAAATATACCCATAGACGACATATGCAAAGCTGCAACATGGTCTACACCTCACACATTCACAAAACACTATTGTGTAGATGTGTTAGCAAGACAACAAGCTAGAGTGGGCCAGGCAGTTTTGCGTGTACACTATTTCAAACTACTGCAACAGATACAGGTGAGCCACTGCTTTGGGAGATAACTGCTATGTAGTCTATGCACAGCATATGATCTACAGCTCATATGCCTCAAACGGAAAATGCTACTTACCCAGTATGCATCTGTTCTTGTCATATAGAGCTGTAGAGTCATATGCGCCCACCCGCCTCCCCGTGGTCCTACACCTGTTGCAGTAGCATCTTACTTAGATACATGCATTTTTTAAATTTTTTATATATATAAATTTTCTGTCTCTCTTAGGGATGGCTCTCACATTTACGTCAACCCAATACCCCTTCCTTCAGGATTAGCGTGGCTTGGACTACATTGGTTATCTTTTATTCTGACACAATTTGCTTTAGCACTACGTATAGCTTGTGTTATAATTCAATTGTAGTTATGGAAAAAGTTCTCCATTGTGCATTTTCATCAAAGCCTGCATTTGGCTCATCCTAATTCAGTAGCCTGACAGTCTGTAGTTATGATTCACTCTCGTACAGTCACTTGGATCCTCCCCCACGCACAGTGGCTATCGGCTCACTATCCTGCAGTTCACTCTGACTTTACTTATTGACCACTCCTGAGCCCACGCAGAGGTGTTTTAGGATGCAACTGTACCATCCTCAACCCCGTTCTCCAAATTTTGACCCAATTTCCCATTAAGGATCACCCTTGTTTGCTCATCTCTGATTAACCGCCCAAGAGCTCTTAACGTCTGCTCCTTACTAAAGCTCTGCAACCTTACCCCTCACAAGATTGGATACAAGGCTTGTCCCCACCGGTCATCATGCCTTCACAATCAACTATCCTCCTAGCCTCTCCAAAAATGCGTCAAAAAAGTTCAAACATCGTTTACTCAAATCCCAACCCGAAACTCTTATCTCTGATCCCTACTTCTGTACCAAGAAGGGTACACTAACTAATGACCTCATCTTCTTCTCCCGGACACGGGCATGATGGAGGAATGCCTTCCATTCCTTGCTTCACATATCGAGCACCAGGAAAACTCCGTATGGCCTCAAACTTTCAGCATCACCCTCATCCCTCTTCAATGCTAATGCCACCATCTCCCTTTATAACAACGGTATTATCTTAATTCAAGCCTCGAATGACAATCTAATTAAGATGGACAATATCTTCCCCACCCTCAAGATGGCAGTGACTTCCAAGTCTCCTCATCCCCGCTTAACCCGGCCAATTCCAAATGTTCTCGCACTTAATCCTCTCTTCATGCCTGAGATGACAAAACCTACTCATATCCCTCCCCATGCCTCAGGTGAGCGTTGTGCCACTCAGCTCCCTGACTTAGCTTCTCCTGAGAATACAATGTCTTCATTCACATTGATTCACTCAAATCCTGGACCCATAGCGTCACTCACTTCGCCAAACTCCACATGGCTATCTTCTGGGACCATTGCAGTGGAATCCTCTCTAGCCCCTCCGCCTTACCTCTCCCCCGGTGAACCTCCCTATTTGATCCTATCTAACTCGCCTTTAGCCCAATCCGTATCCACCCTCCCGTCCTCCTTGGAACCCTTTCCTCCCACCCCAGTCTATCTTGCTTCCCCCACATGCCATCCTCCCCATTCAAGCCCTATCGCCCGCCTTACAAACACGGACCTTTTCGCCTCGCTAAGTAGCACTCCACAAGACCTCTCTGACTCACCCGCTCCCTCTGACTATCTCTTGGCCACCCCGGCCCCTTCTGCTATCTCCCGAAACGCCACCTCACCTCCTGAACCCATCAATCAACTCCCGGATTGGGCCGTACGTCTACATGAGATATCTAGCCACCTGCACCTTCTCACAAAGGAAATTCAGGAACTGAAAGACATCACTATCGAACACCTCCATCTACTCAGATCCCTTAGCACTTTAGAGAATCGTCCCATCATCATGGAGGGCGCATCTCCTCCACTGCCCATGCACACCTTTCACCATACTTGGAAAACTTTACCTTGCCCGAATACCTCTTCCCGCCCCAGACGATTGAAAGCTGGCCTCTCATCTATTGAGATCCGTGAGCTTCTCCTATCCTACTCCCAGTCACCTATCGAGTCCCGTACGGGGCAAATCCAAGCCATCCAATCTAACCCTTACAGAGAACCTTCACACAACCTGGGAGGCATAAATATTGAAGACCTACAGCGCATCAATATCCTCCCAGCATCTACCCCTCACTCAGCGGACCAATTGAAATGCGCTCTACTCAACTGTAGATCAGCGAGTAAACACGCCTCCGACATCTATGATCTCATCCTAACCAATGAGCTTGACATCATTATCCTCACAGAAACTTGGCTAAACGACTCCTCCTCACCTATACTCGACCTTCTAGTCCCACCAAGCCATGACATAATTCGTATGGACAGAGCTAAAACAGGGTGGAGGAATAGCCTGTATCCACAGAAATACACTCTCGCTTTCCCAATCTGATTAAAACACGCCATCCTCCGGCGAATATCTCTGCATCAACATTACAAGCAAAAACCACCATGTCTGTAAATTACACACTTTCTACCACCCCCCTGGTGACAATCTTTCTTTCATTGTGTCCCAAATCTTCTCGTGACCCAAATCTTCCTGGGAGACTTCAACCTCCACTGGTCTAACCCAAATGATCACGCAGTGAATTGTCTTAAATCCTTCCTACTGGATCATGAGCTGACTCAGTTTTGTGATAGCCCAACTCACAATAAGGGAGAAATTCTGGACCTCATCATATCCAAAGGTAACACTATCACATTGGATTCCATTATCCCTTGCGACTGGTCCGACCACTATTACATCTCCTTCTTCATTAACAGGGAGGTGTTAGCGAAGGGCGCTCAACCCAAGAAAACGAAGCAATGGACAAGGAACCTTAGAAATATTAACACTGAAGAGCTAGCAATCTGCTGTTCAAAAGCCTGGTCTCCTCACTCGGAAATGAAAGATGTTCATGTCCTCACGGATTTCTATAACGCCTCTATCTCCGGTATTATGGACGATATAGCCCTTCTACAACAAAAAAATGCCTCCAAAATCTCTAAACCATGGTTCAATGACAACCTTAACTTGGAACGCCGTAATCTAAGGTCAGCTGAAAGATCTTGGAGATCTACACCATCGACCGAACACCTAACCCTCCTTAGAGCCATCAGGAGTTCATACAACAAGAAAATCAAGAGTGCTAAAGCCGACGTCTTCAGATCTCAACTTAATCGAGCCATTAATCGCCCCAAGAAACTATCCGAAATTGTTAATCAACAATCGATCAAGGCACCCGTCCGCACTAACCCTGGTGAAGGCACTCCTACTTGCGAAGATTTCGCCACCTTCTTTGTCGAACAAACGTCAAGCATCAACATAGTCCTTGAATCAAAAAGGTCTCCTCTCCTAAATTCAGGATGCACCCCCCCACCTTACCACAGGAACTACCTGTCCTCCTTAGTACTAGTCCCAAGAACAATGCCTCCTGGCATGCCTTTACACCCCTTAGTGATAACGACATCTACAACACTCTTCTTGCGATCAAACCCTCCAACCACTTCAATGACCCTCTACCTCCTCTCATATTCAAAGAAATTAAAGCTGCCGTCCTTCCCATTTGGGCTAAGATAGTTAACGCTTCACTATTGCAAGGCATGATTCCCGACTGTCTAAAAGCTGCACAAGTATCCCCCATTCTAAAAAAAACAAACTCAGACAGTTCTGATCTGAATAACTTCCATCCTATCTCCAACATCCCCACACTGTCGAAACTCTTAGAAAAGTGTGTGCAATCTCAACTCTGTGCTCACATTGAGAAATTCCAACTGCTGGATCAACACCAATCAGGCTTTCGGAGTGGCCACAGTACAGAATCAGCACTCACATCTTAGACGACATTTTAAAGTTGCTTGACCAAAATGAATCCTGCCTCCTCATTCTCCTCGACCTATCTTCTGCCTTCGACACTGTTAACCACAGCAAACTACTCTCCACGCTAGAACTCCGAATGGGTCTATCAGGTGTGGTCTTGCAATGGTTCTCTTCCTTTCTCCACAACAGATCCCAAAGAGTCAAAATGAATCAATCCCTATCTCAGCCGTCTACAGTCCTGATGGGGGTTCCACAAGGGTCCGCCCTTTCTCCCATACTCTTCAATCTATTCTTGGAACCTTTAGCTAATGCCCTGAACTCAGCGAACATTCTCTTTCACATGTACGCAGATGACACCCAATTTTATTTGAAAGTCTCCTCCCCGGAAGACTTCATTTCACTCAACTCCATCTTGATGAACACCCAAAACTGGCTCACTGAAAACTACCTCATGCTCAACACCTCCAAAACAGAATTCCTCCTCATTGCTCCCCCTAACCATGCCCCCAAGATTGACCTCTGGACTGTCAGCCTTCAACTGCTCCCCCCACATTATCGACTCTGCTAAATCTCTTGGAATCACCCTAGACAGGCACCCGAACATGCAGAAACATATCAGCAATGTAACCAAGGGTGCTAAACATCAGATGAGGCTACTAAGGAATCTGAAACCATTCCTCTCACAGGAAGACTTCAAATGGGCGGTTCAAACTTTAGTATTACCAAGGCTTGATTACAGCAGCTCCACTCTTTGCGGTCTCCCCAAACAAAGCTTGGTTCCACTTACGGCTTCCATTAATGCCGCAGCCAGATTGATTACTGGGACAAAAAGAAATGAGCACATATCCCCAGCCTTAAAATCCCTAAACTAGTTACCTTATGAAGCTAGAATACATCTAAAGATCGCTTGCCTGACTCACAAAGCACTGCACTTCAAGACCCCCATCTATCTGGCTCACAAACTTGAATTATCAGGGGGTGGCCGTCCGTCTCGAAGTGCAAACTCACTTCTCCTGAAACCTCAAATCTTCCACAAAAAGAAAACGAGTAACAGAGCATTCTCTGGCATGGCCCCGAAGATTTGGAATTCCACCGGAAGTTCGCCGAATCCCATCCACCGCTTCCTTCTAAAACCAAGTGAAAAAAATTCTAATGCTGAAATTCCTGCTATAAAGTCCTGGGTCAGTTGCCTCAATACTGCTCTCTTCTCTGATGATATGACTTTCCAACTCACAGTTACACTTCTGGGTTTAACAGTGGGAACAGGCCATTCCACACCGCTGTATGCTATTTATGGAATGTCTCTCTCCCATTGTTTGATCGCTATCTGTTACTTTTGTGTAATCTGGTGTTTGATAGGATGAGCAGGCTACTACTGTTACTGTGGACATTGCCTATGCCCTTCTATTGTTGCAACTATCCTATTTGGTTCGCAAATGTTCTGAATCATTCTGTTGTCGTGCTCTCGTCTTGAACCTAGTGGTAATGTTTATTTTGAACCTATTTGTAATGTTTTGCTCTTGTCACACCTTGGTATTCTACCTACCTCAACTGTGAAGCGCTCTGATACCCTCCAGGGTCTTGTTTGCGCTATACAAAACTTTATAAATAAATAAATGGACATATCCTTTTACTACTCTTACTAACTCCATTATCACCCTCTGCGGGAAAACAATCTAACAATGAAGTTGATGCCCATGCGCACTATCACCGAAAGGAGGAGTCACCTACCTCGTGACTGGAAAGACTTCTTCGAAGAAAAACAAAGTGCAAACATCCGGACCCAACGCTATATGGCGATCTATGCACAGCATATGACTCTACAGCTCTATATGCCAAGAACAGATGCATACTGGGTAAGTAGCATTTTCCTTGCTCTCAATTGAGTCCAAAACAAATATCTGGCCGTGATTTTATAGCCTGGGCCAACTAATTCTGACAGCTTCCTTCCTTTGAACAATGCTCTCACTGACACTATATTGGCTACATGGTCAAAGCCTTGTTCTTGCTTGTCTGAGAATATGCAAGTGGCCAGACGTCATATACTGGCCCCTGATGACTTCTATTTTCTCACCAAGCACTCCACTGCAGAGCTCCTTATTCTGCAGGCTTTGATCAGTAAGTGAAATCATAACTCATTTCCTACCACTCCTCTGGAAAGGGCGTTCAAGAGGATTGAGGCTTTTTGCAAGCGCATGTTTTCTTCCACTAGTCTAGCATTGAGATCCTTTAATGCTGTTTTTTTTCTTGGTCATTACATGCATGCTCTGTGGGACATGGCCAGCAAGATCTGCTGGCCATGTCCCACACAGCTGGCACTTCCGGAAACCCTCAGGGTCTCTTTGACCCAGATGATTCATGATGGAGTGGATGTGGTCAAATATGTTATCTCCACTAATCTGAATACCACGTATTGCCTTGCGAGGGCTGTCGGTGCTTGTGTTGTCCTTAGTCAACACATGTGGATACATTCCACAGGATTCTCTGGCGATATAAAGGCCTCCCTCATGGATATGCCCTTTGATGAGTCATGTTTTTTCAATGAAATCCTCCCTTGTTACAATGGCCACCAAACTGGTTTAGTTTACCCTTAGTGTTATGTGCCCAACTGATGGGGGACATGATTCCACATTTCCCCCAGGTTGGCTGTCTATCATGTCCGTTATCTAGGTATTTCAATAGTTTTGACTTTCCTTTTTTTCTGCCCTGCTGACTATTCCATTCACATCAGAGCAACTTCCAGACGAGCACTCATTTATTCTGTTAGAGGAGGTGCAGTTGGTGCTGTCCAAATGTGCGATCAAGAGGTTTCTGGACCTGGAAAGAGGAGGGAATTGTTACCTATATTGTTGTCCCAAAGTAGGACTCGGCCTAAGGCCTATTCTGGAATTTTGCCTCTGAATGCCTTCCTGCAGGAGGACAAATTCAAAATGCTCACGCTGGCGCAGATTCTCTCTCCTCTGGACACAGAGTAGTGGACGTTGTCCTTTGTCGTGCGGAAAACAGATTATCATATTCTCGTGCTGCAGTCTCACAGATGTTATCTGCAGTTCAAGGAAGGCCAGGAGCATTTTTAGTTTAGTATGCTTCTACTGAGCCTTGCGAGCACCACTCTGGTGTTCATGAAAGTGATGCTTGTGGTCTCTGCCCATCTTTAGTGGTCGGAGATTCCAGTATTCCATACCGCAATGACTGTTGTAGGCGGGCTTGCCACTGTCAGTCGTGGACCACCTCTGAACAATTGAGAGTCTCTGGACTTAGTTGGGGTTCGCCGTCAACGAGCCCGAAGCCCCTCCTAACTCCGCAGAGGCTTCCATTCATTGGAGCAATCATGGACAAAGTGGTGTTTAGGGTTTTCCCTGCACCACAAGTCCAGGACATTCGGGCTATGATCTCGATGTTTCAGGCTCAATCCTAGATGATAAGAAGAGCAGCTCTGAGACATCTTGGCCTACTATATTCTCTTTATCAGCTATGCCCAGTGGCAAGGCACTCTGACAGATGCGATTCAGGTCTCTGAGGAGAAGGCTCCGAGATATGTAGTGGTGACTGCTCGGAGATACGCAGTGGCGACTGCTCAAACAAAATATGTCTAGCTCCAGGCCCCTCTCCTTTCCCACCGAAAGCTGATGGTGGTATTGGGCGTATCTCTGCTGGGCTGTTGTGGTCATCTAGGTAAGGTGGAGATCAGTGGGCTCTGGTCTCGGGTGCAGGGACGGCTCCTCATCCGTCTGCTGAGGTTGGGAGCCATTCATCTGGCTCTGAAGACCTTCCTACCGTTCATCAAGGGGAGGCTGGTGAAGGTCCTCACAGACAACCCACTGCCATGCGGCACCTTATATTTATTTATTTATTTATAAAGCGCGCCATTCATCCCACTGGGATATCATGGCGCTAGTGTAGCCGGAGACTTCTAGCCGCAGATTCCTGACCTTTGATTAGCCCCAGGCACCCAAATTTCCTCACTCAACACCCTACCCCGGAGAGCTTGCTGGTCCAAGCCTTGAATTCCCATGGCGCATTCCCTACTACTTGGTTAGATCTGTTCGTGTCCGTCGAACGCACAATATCAGTAGTGTTGCACGCTGGAGTTTCCAAGGCGGCTGTCACTCAGAGCTGCTTTTCATCTTGAGTGGAGCACAGGCCTCCTGTACACCTTTCCACCCATACCACTCCTGTCCAGATTTCTCAACAAAATCGGGAACGACCAGGCCCATGTCATCCTTGTGGCTCCGGACTGGACAAGGAAGGTCTGGTATCTCAACCTACTGAGCATAGCCATCGTGGAGATTGAGCGGTGACAGTTGACAGCCTTTGACCTTCCTCTCTAGGTCTGTAATGTGATTCTGGCAGCCTGGTGTTCCTCCACCAAGACATGGATCCCCTTTCTGCCCCGCTTTCTGAAGTCATGCTTTTTGCTCTTTGCTTTGCCCAGCAGGACTCTGCACTGGGCACCATTAAAGGATATCTTTCTGCTTTGTCTGCCTTCTTGCGGCTGCCTAACCAACCCTCCTTGATTAAATCTCCTATTGTACCTAGGTTTTTGAAAGGTCTCTGCTAGGCAGCAACGTGGGCTTTCCTGCTCACGTTCACCAAACATTGCTGTCTGGACAGTCAAGTCTGTAGAAATGGGCACTTCGCCCGTTCGATCCTACAGGACTTCCTAGGCTGAAATTGGGCTGCAGACCCTCCTCAGGAGATGGTATTGCTTGGGTTTTTTTTTTCCAAAGGTAAGGAATCTGCGGCTAGAAGTCACTATCAGATGAACAAGTTACTTACCTTCGATAATGCTATATCTGGTAGAGACTATATCTGGCTGCAGATTCCTTACCGACTGACCCATCCTCCCCGCTCTGCGGACAGATCTCTAGGGTCACGACTGACCCCTTAAGGGCCCTAGTTTGGACACACCAGTGTCAGTGCACTTCATGGCTCTGCGCTTCTGGCGTGGAAAGTTGTGAAAAGTAACTGACATCAGCGCGCCTGGGTGGCGCCTATATAGGTGCCACCGATGTCACTTCCGGTTCGGATGACAGCGATGATGCCACGTGCAGCTAATCGAGATACTACTCACAGAAAATCTTCTGGATCCAGTCTGATGCCTGGGGAAGTTCAAAGGTAAGGAATCTGCAGCTAGATAATGTATCTATCAGATACGGCATTACCGAAGGTAAATAACTTGATCTGAAAGAAACACATAGTGATAGTTTCCTTACCTTAGAATATCCCCAGGCGTCAGACTGGATCTGGAAAGTTTTCGTCAGCAGTACCCCTGCGCGTCGGTAGGGGCGTCGTGTGGGTCCGTGTCCGTCGTGGTCGCCGAGATGACGTCGCGGGCGCTACTTGGACGCCGCCCACGCGCGCTGACGTCAGTTCTTTCTTTTTCCGCGCCAGCAAGCGCAGATCCGGAGAGAGCGGTACCCCTAGTCTTTTTTGACTACGTTGTTTGAGATCTTTTTCTCACCTTTTTTCGAGTCGATTCGACTCCTGGTGCAGTTAGGGATGCCCGGGTTTAAATCCTGCGAGGACTGTCACCGCATGATGTCGGTGACGGACCCGCACCGCGTGTCTCTTCTGCCTGGGGCGCGAACACGACCCCAAGTCGTGCCCCGACTGCCGGTCCATGGCGCCGAAGTCTTTGCGGGAGCGGTCCCGAAAGCTGCTTGAAGCCCGGCAGTCGGCTCCGCGCCGTGAGAGGTCCTGGTCCAGAGGGAGGTCGAGGGACCCTGTGTGGAGTCATCATCGACGATCGTCTGGATCGAAGTCTTCGCACTCGGGGTCAAGTAAGGCGAAGCACAAGAAGTCGAAGAAACGTCATCGTTCTTCGACTTCCCCTCGCCGGTCGCGCGACGTGGCTGAGGGTACAGGTGGTGCCACCCCCGCGGCTCCGGCGGAGTCCATGGAGTCGCCGCCCAACTACCCGCCCTTCCAGGGGTCGTCGGCGACTCCGGCCCAGATACAGGTCTTCCTATCGGCCATGGCTCGCCTCTTTAGGCCGTCGGGTCCCGCCGGGGCAGTCAGCTCCGGCCCCGGCGCCGCAGGACACCCTCGGATCCAGGCCTGGATCCCGGTCGACGCCGGTTGATCTTGTTACGCCTCCACCGACGTCGACTCCACCGGCACCGATCCTGACGCTGCCCGCTCCTCGGGACGACGTCGACCTCCGCTTCAGCCCCGAAGTGGACGCTGCGTCGGTCCGGCGTCGGTCGATGCCGTTCTCGACGCCGTTTGGGGATTTCTATCCCCATGTCCCTGCTCCTTATTTTAGGCCTGTTAAACAGCCTGAGGAGCAAGGGGAGGACTGGGAGGGGTCTGAGGACCCTCTCGCTGCAGCCTGCGAGTCTGAACAGGACTGGGCTGAGGACTTGGGGGACGCCAGTGGTCTGGATACTTCACCAGACCTTGGCATGCTGTCTCCTCCTACCGTGGCTACGGAGGAGGGAGCCAGTTATGCAGTGGTGTTGCGTAGGGCGGCGGAGGCCCTACACCTCCAGCTCCCTACTGTGGCCGTCAGGACTAACCTCCTGACAGAGGTGCTTCAGCCAGCAGCTACTTCTGCGGAGCCGCTGCTGCCCTTTAATGAAGCCCTTTCGGACGTTCTTTTGGGCACTTGGACCAGGCCCACCACAGGGGCTCCTGTGGATAGGAACGTGGCCCGACGCCATCGCCCGGCTCCGGGTGACCCCATTTTCCTCTCCCAACACCCCACTCCCGAGAGCTTGGTTGTCCAAGCCTCTTCTTCCCCAACCGCCTTCCCTTCCGCACCACCGGATAGGGAATCCAAGAAGCTGGATCAGTTTGGGAAGAAGATTTTCTCTTCCACCAGCTCTGCGCTGCGGTCCGTGAACACCGCATGCCTCTTGGGCCGTTATTCCCACTGCCTGTGGGATACGGTGGCGAACGTGCTGTCTCAGTGTCCGGAGGAGGCCCGGACTGCTCTCGCCCAGGCTGTTGCAGAGGGGAGAGACACAGCCAAGTTCATGATCCGTTGTGGTCTAGACACCGCCGACTCACTGGGCAGATCCATTGCAACGACGGTGGCGGTTCGCCGACACGCCTGGTTCAGAACCACTGGATTTTCAGGGGATGTCCAAAACACCCTTATGGACATGCCCTTTGATGGCCGTCGCCTCTTCGGCGACAAAGCGGACAGCGCGTTGGAGCGGTTTAAGGAGTCACGGGCTACGGCCAAGTCCTTGGGACTCTCGGCAGTCCGCCCTCCTCCGCCTTCCGCTTTTCGCTCCTTTCGTGGCACAGGAAGGGGCGCCCCGCAGCGTTCGCAACAGAGCCACAGGCCGGCGCAACTGTCATCTCAGCGCGGACGCGGTTTACGCCGTGGCGGACAAAGGGGCCAGCGGGCGGGTCAGACCACCACCTCCACCTCCACCCCCGCCACCTCTGCCTCCAAACCTTCCTAGTCCGAACTTTCAGGCCCATCAAACGCCAGTGGGCTGCAGGCTCCGCCATCACCTCCCCACTGGCACACCATCACTTCGGACAGGTGGGTTTTAGAGATAGTCCGGAGGGGCTACTCCCTCCCCTTCGAGACTACCCCCCCAGCCATGCCACCTCAATAGCACCGCATGTCGGGGGATCACTTGGTGCTTCTTCAGCAGGAAGTTGCGGCCCTCTTGGCCAAGGGGGCCATCGGGCGCGTTCCGACGCCCGAAGTAGGTCGTGGTTGTTATTCCCACTACTTCGTGGTGCCCAAGAAGGACAAAGGCCTGCGTCCTATCTTAGACCTCCGGAACGTCAATCGCTTCCTCCGCAAAGAGAAGTTCAAAATGCTCACTCTTGCTCAGGTCTTGTCTGCTCTCGACCCACAAGACTGAATGGTGGCGCTGGACTTGCAGGACGCCTATTTCCACATTCCCGTCCTGCCAGCCCACAGGCGTTACCAACGGTTCATGGTAGGCCACGAGCACTTTCAGTTCACTGTGCTCGGGTGTTCACCAAGGTGATGGCGGTGGTCGCAGCTCATCTGCGCAGATCAGGGGTCTCAGTCTTCCCCTATCTCGACGACTGGTTGTTGAAGGCGGGCTCGCCCCAGACAGTTGTCTCCCACCTCCAGACTACGGCCGACCTCCTGCACTTGCTGGGGTTCTCCATCAATGTGCCGAAGTCGCACCTGATTCCCTCCCAGAAGCTCCTCTTTATCGGAGCGGTTCTGGACACGGCGCAGTTTCGGGTCTATCCTCCCGAACAGCGAGTCCGGGACATTCGGGCTCTGATTCCCATCTTTCAGCCCTTGTCCTGGGTTTCGGTCAGGGTGACTCTGAGGCTGCTGGGCCTCATGGCCTCCTGCATCCTGCTGGTCAATCATGCCGGGTGGCATATGCGGCTCTGCAGTGGGACCTGAAGTTCCAGTGGGCGCAGCATCAGGGAAACCTGTCCGATCAGGTCCAGATCTCGGAGGGCACTGCACAACAATTGCAGTGGTGGCTCACGAACCGGCATTGGGTCGATGGCAGATCCCTCTCCCTTCCCCAACCGGAGTTCACAGTGGTGACAGATGCGTCCCTCCTGGGATGGGGCGGCCAGATGGGAGAGGCGGAGATCAGAGGCCTCTGGTCTCCGGCGGAGTCCCGGCTCCATATCAACCTTTTGGAGCTGCGGGCGATCAGGCTTGCACTGAAGGCATTCCTTCCCTCTGTCAAGGGGAAAGTAGTGCAGGTGTTCACAGACAACACCACCGCCATGTGGTACTGCAACAAACGAGGCGGGGTGGGGTCGTGGACCCTCTGTCAGGAGGCTTTGCGTCTCTGGACATGGCTGGAACTTCAGGACATGTCCCTGGTGGTTCAACACCTGGCGGGTTCTCTGAACGACAGGGCGGACGAACTCAGCCGCAGGTGCATGCTCGATCACGAATGGTGTCTTCACTCGGAGGTGGCGCAAGGTCTCTTTCATCAGTGGGGAGAGCCGTGGTTAGATCTATTCGCCACCGAAGAGAACGCGCAATGTTATCAGTTCTGCGCGTTGGAATTTCCAAGGCGGCACTCGCTCGGCGACGCTTTTCGTTGCGAGTGGAGTTGCGGACTGTTGTACGCCTTTCCGCCTATACCACTTCTGCCCAGAGTGCTGAAGATCAGGCGCGACCGGGCCCAAGTCATTCTTGTGGCTCCGGGCTGGGCTCGAAGAGTATGGTATCCCGAGCTACTTAGTATGAGCATGGATCCCCCGATCAGACTGCCTCTTCGGGAGGATCTTCTGTCGCAGCAGCAGGGGACGGTCCTCCACCCGGACCTGTCCAGCCTCCACCTCTTTGCGTGGAGATTGAGCGGCGGCAGTTGATTCCCTTCGACTTGTCTCCTGAAGTTTGTGACGTTATTCTGGCAGCCAGGCGTCCCTCTACTAAAGTGGTATACGCCTGCAGGTGGAACAAATTTGTGGCATGGTGCACAGCAAAGGCTGTGGATCCCCTTTCTGCCCCTCTTTCTGAAGTTCTACTGTTCCTTCTTTCTTTGGCCCAGCAAGGCTCTGCTCTGTGCACTATCAAGGGCTACCTTTCTGCTATTTCGGCCTTTCTCAGGCTCCCTGATCAGCCCTCTCTTTTCAAGTCCCCTGTTGTAAATAGGTTTCTTAAAGGCATTACTCACCTTTTTCCTCCTATTCCTTTCGTGATGCCTCAGTGGGACTTGAATCTGGTTCTGACGTATTTGATGTGCGCTCCCTTTGAGCCACTTCACAACTGTCCTCTTCGTCTTTTGACGCTAAAGACTGCCTTCCTGGTGGCCATCACTTCCGCGAGGCGGGTGAGTGAGCTCCATGCACTTTCCTGTAAGCCTCCTTTCCTTTCAGTCCATCCGGACAAGGTTGTGCTCAGGCCCCGTCCTTCCTTTTTGCCAAAAGTGGTTACGGCCTTTCACATTGGGCAGACTATTACCTTGCCCACCTTTTTTCCGCCTCCGCATCCTTCCAGAGAGGAAGAGCGGCTCCACCGTCTGGAAACGTGTGCTTTCTTTTTATCTTAACCGCACACAGCAGTTCCGGGTGGATGACCAGCTTTTTGTTGGCTACGTTGGCACCAAGAAAGGTCGGGCGGTCCATAAGAGAACCATCTCACGCTGGGTTGTCTTGTGTATCAAAGCCTGTTACTCTTTGGCTAAAAACGATGCTCATTCCACCAGAGCTACTGCAGCCACTACTGCATTGGGACGTGGTGTCCCCCTGCAAGACATCTGTCAGGCAGCCACGTGGGCCTTGCTGCACACGTTTACCAAGCATTATTGCCTAGACAGCCAAGTCCGGAGAGACGGCTTCTTTGGCCGTTCTGTTCTCCGTGACTTTCTGGTGTGATCTTTGTTCACAGACCCACCACCGGGGTTGGTATTGCTGGGGTATCTATTCTAAGGTAAGGAATCTATCACTATGTGTTTCTTTCATGTGCACAAGTTACTTACCTTCGGTAATGATATATCTGTAAGAAACATTTGTAGTGATAGATTCCTTACCGCCCCACCCATCCTCCCCGTTCTGCGAACTGATTTCTAGGGTTAAAGTCATCCCTTTCAGGGCCCTAGTTTCAATGCACCAGTGGTCAGTATCTTGCATGGCTCTGCGTTCCTGGCGCGGAAAGTCGAGTACAGAACTGACGTCAGCGCGCGTGGACGGCGTCCAAGTAGCGCCCGCGACGTCATCTCGGCGACCACGACGCCAACGACGGACGCGGAGCCGCACGACGCCCCCACTGACTCGCAGGGGTACTGCTGACGAAAACTTTCCGGATCCAGTCTGACGCCTGGGGATATTCTAAGGTAAGGAATATATCACTACTAATGTTTCTTACAGATATATCGTTACCGAAGGTAAGTAACTTGTGCTTTAACACAAGTGGGGAGTAGTGGGATTCTGAGTACTATTGGCATGTTCTGTGCCTCTGGAGATTTTTAGAGCACCAGGGCATTTTCTTTATCTCACAGTGCAATGTCCCTGAATGCCCGAGCGGATGATCTGAGAAGGGTGCATACAGCAGATCACAAGAGACATGCATACCGAAGTGGCATAGGGTTTCTTCTAATAGTGGGGAGAATTCTGCCTAGATCTTTTTGCCAACTTCGAAAACACTCAGTGTCCAAAGTTTTGCATGTTGAAGTTTCCTCAGCAAATCGTTAGGATAAGCGTTGCAGCTGGAATGGAACATGTAACTCCTGTACACCTTCCCACCCCTGCCTCTCCTTCCCCAAGTTCTGAAAAAGATCAGGAGCGACCAGACAGAAGCCACCCTAGTGGCTCGTGATTTGGTCACTAGTGTCTGGTGCCTGGACCTTCTGGGCATGAGCATCTGTCCTCCGATCAGGCTACCACTTTGGGAGAACTTCTTGTCCCTCAGCAACATGTCTGGTTTTTTACCTCGTATCTGCTCAGTCTGCACCTACATGCATGGAGACTGAGCGGCAGCAACTGACTGCATTAGATCTAACACCTGAATGAAATTTTATAATGCCAAGCACAGGGAAATGTTTGTGGTCCTGTGTAACATTCACAAAACTGACTCTCTACTAGCAAGGCTGTTGGACCTCCTTTTCTTTGTTATATCTTTCACTCAGCAATGCCTTGCACTGGGCATGATTAAAGGTTATAGAGACTATCTAGTTGCAGATTCCTCACCTTATAAATATTTCCTAGGTGTCAGACTGGATCAACAAACTTTTCAGCTGTCCCTTTGCGCTCTGGTAGGTGGTACTGTGCGGTACCACGCTAATGCCATTCCACTCTGGTAATGACATGCAGCACCTATATAGGTGCCACTCCCATGCTGTGATGTCAATTCCTTTCTTTCAGAGCCACCAGACACTGATCCGGAGCTCTCTCTCGTCTGTCCGAGACACTTACCTCAATATTTTGTCAAATTTTCTCAGTGTGCTATGAATATCTCTCCCCAAAATGACAGGTTTTCAGCCCTCTTGGGACTGTTGTAAACAAATGTCTGTGACAGATCCCCATCAGGTGGGCTTCTGGTGCCTGGGGTCAAGTCACTACTCCAAGACCTGCGGTGACTACGCAATGATGAACCCAAAGGCCATCCTGGACAATCCAAATCGTCTTATAAGTCCAACAATTAGCACAAGAAATCAAAACGAGGCTATCTGCACTCCACTACAGATCAGAGTTCTACGAGACACGCTAGTACTGCCAGTGGGCTCGCCCTCCTCACCTATTGGACCCTCTAAACCCGTCACAATGCCAATGGCGCCAGTCCAGACCCTGCCTTCCGGCGCCCCAGATCATGCCGGTTCCTGGCACTTCGACGCTGATACCGACTCCCTTGACACAGGATGAAGAGATACCCATAGTTCTCTTAAAGTCCGAGTCGACGCTGGTCGGACCTCAACCAATACCGAGCCCGACCTAGTTGAGATGCCACTGCCTCCATTTGATCTGCCCCCTCCACACGGGAGACAACTACCCTACAATCAATCACTCACTCAATTTTCGACACAGACATCGACAGTTATTATGATGTGGGTGATGAGTTCACTCAGCCCTATCAAAATGACAATTGGTATGATGGCATACAGGAGTCTAGTGGTCTCGATACCTACCCTGAACTCCCTTCTTTCACCCTCCGGCCCAGCCACTGAAGAATCCGCTTTCTATGCCATGGTAATGCGTAGGATAACAAAGAAAAAATGGATCTGTCGGTTTACCTTTGTATACATGCAGAAATCGATTGAATCTTTTCTTCACGCAAGAAGCACACAGGAGAAATAAATTAGAAAAACATAATGTTTGAGGCATGTGAGCTGTAGATCACATACTTTGCATACTCCTGCCATCTAGTGTTGGGTCCGGATGTTTGCACTTTGTTTTTCTTCGAAGAAGTCTTTCCAGTCACGAGATAGGTGACTCCTCCTTTCGGTGATAGTGCACATGGGCATCGACTCCATTGTTAGATTGGTTTTTTCCGCCATCGGGTTCGGACGTGAATTGCTGCGCTCTAGTTCAACACCGTTTCTCGGGTTCCCCTCGGTGCGCAATCCACTTACCCTCGACGGTATTGTTATTCGATCGCGTTTTCCATTCTACTCGTATCGGTTCAGAAAAAACTCTTTCGATCGGAAACTTCGTGGAAGGCCGTAGGGCCTAGCCCCGTCAAGCCACCTTGCAGTCGATGGAACGGACTCCATTTAAATTCTGCCCTTGGTGCCATGCCAAGTACTCGCGCACCAACTCGCACGAAGTCTGCAACTTGTGCCTCTCTCCAGAGCACAACGAACAGGACTGCGACGCGTGCAAATCCTTCCCATCCAAGAAACGCTCCGTGACCGTCAGGCTCGACGCCACGAAATGCAACAACACAGCGGCTCCATTCCGAATCTCTTCAGAGAAGACTCCGAACCAGATGTCGACGACGCGCAAAGAGCCGAGGAAGAAGAGGAGCTTATTTCCGTGTTAGAGGCAGACTCTGACATGGACGAGGAGCTTCCGCAGGGTCAGCGTACCGTGAGTACTGATCCTCCCCTGCCCCAAACTACACCTCTGCCCAAGAAAAAGGCTCCGGTCCCTCCTCTGCCTTCGGGCCAAGGTCGACACTGAGATCACGTTACGAACGCCCCGCCTTCAGGCCCGGCTCCGAAACAAATATCAAAGCCTTCCGGCTCGGGATCGAGTCGGCCGCATTCGGGCACCAAGCTGAAACAATCGGCTTCGAAACCGAAACACGTTTCGGAGCCAACTCCTTCTGTAACAAAACAAACTTCGGATCCGAAGACTTCGGCACCGAAAATCTCGACTCCAGAAATATTGGCACTGAAAGATAAAACAGCTCCTACTCCATCAAAGGAGCCTCATTTCAACGGCCCGCCTTCAAACCCGGACCCAAAATCATCTAGAGCTGCTAGCAGTATTTCTAGCGCTCTAAGCCTTCCAGACTCACCTTGCAGACAAAACTGTCCTGATACGCACCGACAACATGACAGACAAGTATTACATACAGAAACAGGGGGGGGGACACACTCTCCAGCTGTCAAGCCTTGCACACGCCATTTGGAGGTGGGCCATACATCACAAAATGTATCTCCTGGCAGAACACCTCCCAGGAGTAAACAATCAGATCGCAGATCTTTTCAGCAGGCAGAGACAACAGATTCACGAGTGGGAACTTCACCCTCAAGTTCTCCTCCCATTCTTTCAAATGTGGGGTTTTCCACAGATAGATCTGTTCGCAACTCACGAAAAGACAAAATCAGCAAACTTCGCCTCCAGGTATCCACACCCATTGTCCAGAGGCAAGGCACTATGGATGAGCTGGTCCTGGATATTTGCCTACGCTTTTCCGCCTCTCCCACTCATTCCACTAGTGGTTCGGAAGCTCAGACAAACATCCCTGACACTGATCCTAGTACCTCCCACATGGGCCCGTCAACCTTGGTTCACTACCTTGTTGGAGCTCTCAGTAGTTGTTCATCAAAAACTACTTCTCACATCCAGTCTCCTCACAAAGAGCAATGGAGAGATAAGACATCCAGATCCCAAGGATCTCAACCTAGCGATCTGGCACCTGAAATCATAGAGTTTGGTTATCTCAACCTTCCACCAGACTGTATGAATATCATTAAAGAGGCCAGAAGGCCTACTACAAGGGCTTGCTACGCAGCCAAGTGGAAGCGGTTTCGCACTAATCCCAAATTCCTACCCAAAGTGGTATCTGCTTTTCACATCAATCAATCTGTTGAGTTGCCTGTGTTCTTTCCTCAACCAGATTCAGTGGCAGAACGAGCTCTACACACATTAGATATTAAGCGAGCATTATTGTATTACATAGAAAGAACAAAACCATTTCGTAAAACTATACAGCTGTTTGTGGCTTTTGCTCCACCACACAAAGGCAATCCTATTTCTAAATCTGGTATTGCTCGGTGGATAGTTAAATGTATTCAAACATGCTATGCAAAAGCAAAGAGGATTTTACCAATACCCCAGAGCGCATTCCACCCGCAAACTAGGGGCTACTATGGCTTTCTTAGGAAACATCCCCATAGCTGACATCTGTAATTCTGCAACATGGTCTACACCGCACACATTCACCAAGCACTATTGTGTAGATGTGTTAGCGAGACAACAAGCTAATGTAGGCCAGGCAGTACTTAGAACTCTCTTTCAGACAACTGCAACAGCTACAGGTTAGCCACCGCTTTGGGAGAATACTGCTGTATAGTCTATGCAAAGCATGTGATCTACAGCTCGCATGCCTCAAACGGAAAATGTTACTTACCCAGTAAGCATCTGTTCTTGGCATGTAGAGCTGTAGATTCACATGCGCCCACCCGCCTCCCCGGGTTTTCTATACTTGTTGCAGTTCTCTCTTACTTTTTATACATACGCATGGACATCTCTATTCTACTCTTACTAACTCCATTCTCGCCCTCTGCGGGAAAACAATCTAACAATGGAGTCGATGCCCATGCGCACTATCACCGAAAGGAGGAGTCACCTACCTCGTGACTGGAAAGACTTCTTCAAGAAAAACAAAGTGCCAACATCCGGACTCAACACTAGATGGCAGGAGTATGCAAAGCTTGTGAATCTACAGCTCTACATGCCAAGCACAGATGCTTACTGGGTAAGTAACATTTTCCTTATGAAAAAATTAAAGTCATAGATGTTATTAACAATAATGTTAATAAGAGTGCTCCATGGTAAGTGCAAAAGTGCCTGTGCAATGTGCCAACCAGTGTATAATACATAAGCAAGATAATTATACAGTATTTTAAAGTAGCCTGGTCAGGGACAAATTTCATTAGAGTCTTAAACTGTTGGGACTGTGCACTTGGTTCACAAAATAGATAGTCCAACGTAGAGTCTCTTGGATCCAGGCAAGGGATGTCAATGTTTTGACCGGCCTAGTAATAGTGTCAGTAGTACATCAAAGAGGGGTCTTCATCAGGACAATCAAAAACACCATGCATATCATATAAACATAAGTCAAACTCTCCTATGTTCAAGGATAATATTGTCCCATCAGTGGTATCTGAAGAAGCGACTAACCAAGTCGACTGTATAATAGCATGTAAGGAATTACTGTGTAAGAAAAAGAGAATGAGCTCCTAGTCTTCATCACGGAAAAACTAGTCCACAAAGAATTAACTAAGTTCCTCGAAACCGCCAAGATCCTTCACCCTCAGCAATCTGGCTTCTGCCCCAAGCACTCCACAGAATCGGCACTCCTGGAAATATCGGACACTTTAAAAACTATAGCAGACAAAGGCAGGAAGGCTGTTGTGATCTTGCTCGACATGTCTGCCGCGTTTGATACCATCTCACACAGTATTCTTCTGACAATGCTCAAATCCAATGGCATCGCTAATACCGTATTGGCATGGATTGAGGCCTTTCTCTCCAATCGCAGGCAAGTTGTGTCCCTTGGAACGTTCCTCTCTGCTGAACGTACCATCGCAACTGGAGTTCCACAGGGCTCATCCCATAGTCCGCTGTTGTTCAACTTGTATTTGACCCCACTCATTGCCCTGATAGCTTCATTTGAGATAGATGTAACGTCCTACGCAGACGATACACAATTGATTCTATCCCTGGACAACGACTCCACCAACGCTGAACTCAATTTTAAACGATGCCTAACCGAGGTCATCCAGTGGATGAGGGACAACCACCTCAGGTGTAACACAGACAAAACCGAGATCCTACTGATAGGAAAAGACAATCCCTTCCAGCTGAGCGCTTGGTGGCCGGAGGGTGCGACTCCACCTCCCATCACTGTTAAGGTAGCCAAAAACCTAGGAGTGCAATTCGACACCGCTCTCTCCTTCCGGCCACACACATTGACAGTGGCGGGGACGTGCTTCAACCTCATCAAGTCTTTAAAAAAGTTTTTTGACTTTATCCCCCTCACTGCAAGGAAAACAGTTGCGGTGGCACTGATCCTCTTGCGCCTAGATTACTGCAACAGCCTCCTGGTGGGAGCCAATAAACCATCACTAAAAAGACTACAAGTGGTGCAACACGCTGCGGCCCGCTTAGCCCTGAAGTTACCACGTAGGTCCTCTGCATCCGCAGCTCTAAAAATCTTGCACTGGCTCCCACTGCATAAGAGAATCCTATTTAAGATTCTCTTAATCACTTTCAGAGCGTCATTAAACCTCGGCCCAACGTACCTCTCAGCCAGGTTCACCCCATATACCACGACCAGGACCCTTAGGTCTTCATCAGCAAACTTCCTCAAGCCCCCCTGCTTTAGGTATAAAACAAAGGGAGGAAAAACAGTAGCAGCCATGGGAACAAAAGCCTGGAACCTTTTGCCAACTCACCTGAGAATGTTAAAAACAGAGACACAGTTTAGGAAGGCACTGAAAACTTGAATCTTTGGATCTCCTGACGATTTCTGCCTATCCCTCATATAGTGCCCCCGTGGCTGCCTCTCACCCTTCCTCCGACTAGCGCCAGGATGCTCCTTTCGGAGTGACAGCCCGCGCTCTATAAATACAACAATCAAATCAAATCAAATTATTGAAAGAACATGTGAATGGGAAAAGTTGTACATAAGTGCCCAGTGTAAAAACATCCAGGCAAGCTCCTAAAGGTAAAAAGCAAACTAAATATGATCCTTCCAAAGTTGGTCAAAAATATTATGGTTAAAAGAATGGAAATAATAAAATCTCAAAATACATTCACCAAAGAGATGCGCAAACAAGTATTGAAATTGCACAATGACTGTTGCATCCAAAACGAGAGCTGAGGCGGGGTATACACTGGATGCTATATTATGATTGGAAATCCTCAAAAATACAAACAAATAGCTTAACATTACCATGAAGCAATAACTTTCTACCTGCAAAGAGCGAGCAGCTTCTTCTGACCATCACCAGCTTGTGTGAAACACGAGCCGATGGGCTGCGCATAGATAAAGAGGAGTTCATGCCCACGCTGGAATGCACAGGGAGGCGAAAGCCCTACTGCCAAGATTGCTGACACGAGTGAGTGTTCTAGGCCTAAAAACAGAGGCGTGTCTTACTGTTGCGTTCCGTGATGTCTGGACCATGAAGGAAACACAGAGTTCCGAAAATAGATTAAATGGCCAGAGGGGACATAGAATAAAAGCCAAATCAATGGTATAAGTGTTCCAAGCAGCCCCTAATGTAACTATTGTGAGAGGACACACTCAACCTATTGTGTAAATTAAATGAAGTCCCCTATACGCGGCAAGAGCACATTAAAAACAAGCAATAATTAAATAAGAATGTAGATGGAAAAAAGGATGAAATTAAAAATAAAGGGAAAAGTGAATAACCTTATCATACAGTATTGGATAACAATTTAGCAAATGAAAGAACCAATATCATACAGAGCAATGCATCAAGCAATACATAACCATTGTAAATAGAAACCACTTGTCAATTGATTTCCTCAAGTTCATTCAGGCCATTATGAACTTTGTTTAATAAAGGTATCCATTTACATTCTCTTAGGTTCAATGTAGCAGTGAAGTCACCACCTCTTGAGATTTTTCCAATTTTTTCAAAACAGAAACCACCGTAATTCGTCGGCCTTGTGGTCAATGTTCCACTAGAGGTGCTCCCAGAGTGCTGCATCTGATGCGTCTGCAATGTTGCAAAAAAAGACATACATAATTTACCTTGCGAGACCACACCAATTGTGATAGCACAGATGCCATTTATATTATTAAATGCCCTTGTGGATGGCTTATGTGGGGCAAAGTAGACAAAAGTCAGAACCAGGATTTTGCAAAGTTGCTCTACTCGAGGATTTGCAGGTAGCACCACCAGAAGCGATGTAGAAACTTTCTAAACATGTCACACGACATGGTGTTAGAGTTTTTCCACAGGCCACCAATTCCAGAATCAATAGCTGGCTTTTATTCACGTGAATGTTGCCCTCTATCCTCCTAATGCTTATAGTTAATGATTTTTCATCACTGCAACGTAATTTGATTGTTGTTTATTCTATCTTCATGTGTTACTGGCTTCTCGTTTTATCTAAAGCTCACTAATAACTTTTGGTGTACGAACTGTACATACATAACACTGTTGAATAAAATAAGAAGCATCTCCAACCCCAATGTAGTGCATGAGAAGTTGTGCCTAAGTCTGAGGTCGACATTTGGAGGCTTTTAAAGTTTCTCCTAATCTTCATGACCTCGTGCATACACTCTGGAGCTACTATTGTTGAGGGGATTCCTCAGGTGACAATATTCCCTATGACTGCTTTAGTGCTGAGTCAGATCAAAGGAGGTCCTTCTGCTTTGGCATAGCTGCTATCACTTTCACTACCCCACCTTCTGGCCTTGATGTTGACTGTTCATTACCCGGCACAGTCTAAGGCATGCAGGCACCCAAATTTATCCTGGTATTGACTGTCAACTTTTACTCTATTGCCTGTGCTCATCTTGCTTGAGCAGAGAACTCCACTAATGCCATCAATTGACAAGTGTCAGTTAAGAGTAAAAGTTATTTTTCACTGGAGTATTTTCTGGGTGAACTCTCTGCAAGGTGCACCGATTGGGACTTTGGCCTCATTACAGATTTCCCCAAATTCTTCTGGTACCAAATTTGATTTGGAAAATAAAGAAACTAAGTAGACATCAACCTCTTAGCTTTGGATTGGGACAGGTGTCCCCGGTTTCCACACCTCCATGGTGAGTCTGTGCCATCTGTATAGACTTTAGCCCAGAGAGGTCCTTCTAACCCAGTGGCGCTTACTAGTTCTTCACGCAAATCTACAATAACTGGGCGCAAATATTGGGGGCAGCCAGCCACACTTTGAAACAATCTGATTTACCACAAAATATAACTGAAGATGGTATTTCCTTCTTCGAGACCTTCCACTAAACTCAACAGATAGAAACGTTTTGAACAACAGTGTGGTGAAACAGATAAAGACTGGCCTTCTCAGTATATTGGAGTTGGCCATATTCTTGGTGAAACATGATCTTAAAATAGGTCACAGAGTACCTTTAGGTGCCTCAGCAGGGTTGTTTTCCAATAGCCTGTTGTTGCCAGGGTTCTTAAGAGCGTTCAGAATTCCTTCTCTCCAGCACTGTTTACTTAGTTTGGTGTTGTAGATTTGATCATGAGTCCTTCTGCATCGCTCTATTAATGTTCATTGAAGCCTTTGACTTTGTAAGCAGTCTTTTTGGTGATGATTGTATCAGGTAAAGGAGAGGGGTAAATGAGATTTCATTGAAACAACCATACATCATCTTCCTTCCAGACAAAGTGCTGTTGATAGTGCACCCTGTGTTTCTATGTAAAGTGCTCTTAGAGTTCCAGGTCTCTCAGGTGGTTACATTGAGTGTATGTGTAATTGCACCAGTTGAAAGCTGAGAAGAGAGGAGAGTGCACATGTTGAATCCTAGAGGTACACCCAGGTGTTATGTGGAGAAATCCAATGATTTATAGGAGTCAAGCAGTTTTTCAGAGAATCCTCCGTATCAAACCTGAATGGTAAACAGAACTCGGTTGACAAAGGCCAAGATAGCTGTATTTACACTCTTCGTATGCGTCCCATAGTTTTACTTGTGTAGGCTGCCACCTGTTGTTTTTCAGACCTTCATCCTTTAGCCCACAATAGCTTTACTATGACCTAGAAATTGCCAAGACCACGTGCACCTGAGCATTGATTTGCCGAGGGAAAACAAACATTGTGTTGATTCAAAACAAGGCTGCTATGTTTAGCCCTCAATCTCAGGCGAAGCGCTCACAAGAACTAGTACTACACTACACTGGTGGTCAAATTGGGTGAGAATCAATTTTTCCTGCCCTCTGCATGATCTGCCACACATGCTGAAAATGTGGGACACCCATTCTACAATGGCCGGTGACAAACTCTCTGGGTCCTCCTTGAAATGGGCCACCTCATTGCGATTGACATGTTACAAGTGCCACAAGAACAGCCACAAATGTAATCGGAGACTGTAGCTATATCATACTCTCTCGGTTATTATGACGCACTCAGAAATTAAATATCTGAAAGAAACACATAGTGATAGATTCCTTACCTTAGAATATCCCCAGGCGTCAGACTGGATCCGGAAAGTTTTCGTCAGCAGTACCCCTGCGCATCAGTAGGTGGCGTCGTGCGGCTCCGCGTCCGTCGTTGGCGTCGTGGTCGCCGAGATGACATCGCGGGCGCTACTTAGACGCCGCCCACGCGCGCTGACGTCAGTTCTTTCTTTTTCCGTGCCAGCAAGCGCAGATCCGGGAAGAGCAGGAACCCCCATTCAATTTTTGACTGACTTTTTGAGGCTTTTTGTCTCTGTTTTTCATCGAGTCTTCGACTCCTGGTGCAGATATGATGCCCGGTTTTAAGTCCTGCGGGGAATGTCACCGTATGATGTCAGTGACGGACCCGCACCGTGTGTGTCTTTTCTGCCTGGGGCGCGACCACGACCCCAAGTTGTGTCCCGACTGCCGGGCCATGGCGCCGAAGGCTTTGCGGGAGCGGTCCCGAAAGTTGCTAGAAGCCCGGCAGTCAGCTCCGTGCCGTTCGAGGTCCCGGTCCCGTGGGAGGTCGAGGGACCGTGCGTGGAGTCATCACCATCGGTCTTCGGGATCCAAGTCTTCGCACTCGGGGTCAGGTAAGGCAAAGCACAAGAAGTCGAAGAAACGCCATTGTTCTCTGACTTCCGGTCGCGCGACGCGGCTGTGGGTGCGAGTGGTGCCTCCCCCGCGGCTCCGGCGGAGCCTATGCAGTCGCCGCCGGACTACCCGCCCTTCCCGGGTTCGTCGGCGACTCTGGCCCAAATACAGGAATTCCTGTTGGCCATGGCTCGCCTCTTTGGGCCGTTGGGTCCCGCTGGTGCGCCTTCGGGCCCCACGGTCCCGACTGGGGGTCCTCGCCTTTCCTCGCTGGCGGCTCCGGCGTCGCTGTCGGCTCCGGCCTCGGCGCCGCAGGACCCCCCTGGATCCAGGCCTGGATCCCGGTCGACGCCGGTTGACCTTATAACACCTCCACCGATGTCGTGCCCACCGGCACCACTTCTGACGCCGCCTGCTCCTCGGGGCGACGTCGACCCCGGTTTCAGCCCCGAAGTGGACGCGGCGTCGAGCAGGCGCCGATCGATGCCGTTCTCGACGTTGCTCGGGGATTTCTATCCCCATGTCCCTGCTCCTTATTTTAGGCCTGTTGAACAGCCTGAGGAGCTAGGGGAGGACTGGGAGGGGTCTGAGGACCCTCTCGCAGCTGCTTGCGAGTCTGAACAGGACTGGGCTGAAGAGTTTGGGGACGCCAGTGGTCTGGATACCTCACCAGACCTTGGCATGCTGTCTCCTCCTACCGTGGCTGCGGAGGAGGGTGCTAGTTATGCTGTGGTGTTGCGTAGGGCGGCCGAGGCCCTACACCTCGTGCTCCCTACTGTGGCCGTCAGGACTAACCGCCTGACAGAGGTGCTTCAGCCAGCAGCTACTTCTGCGGAGCCGCTGCTTCCCTTCAATGAAGCCCTTTCTGACGTTCTTTTGGGCACTTGGTCCAGGCCCACCACAGGGGCTCCTGTGGATAGGAACGTGGCCCGACGCCATCGCCCGGCTCCGGGTGACCCCATTTTCCTCTCCCAACATCCCACCCCCGAGAGCTTGGTTGTCCAAGCCTCTGCTTCCCCAACCGCCTTCCCTTCCGCACCACTGGATAGGGAATCCAAGAAACTGGATCACTTCGGGAAGAAGATTTTTTCTCCCACCAGTTCTGCGCTGCGGTCCGTGAACACCGAATGCCTCTTGGGCCGTTATTCCCACTCTCTGTGGGATACGGTGGTGCAAGTGCTGCCACAGTGTCCGGAGGAGGCCCGGACAGCTCTCTCCCAGGCTGTTGCAGAGGGGAGAGACGCAGCTAAGCTCATGATTCGTTGTGGCCTAGACACCGCCGACTCACTGGGCAGATCGATTGCAACGACGGTGGCGGTTCGACGCCACGCCTGGTTGAGGACAACTGGATTTTCGGGGGATGTCCAAAACACACTTATGGACATGCCCTTTGATGGCCGTCGCCTCTTCAGCGACTAAGCGGACAGCGCGTTGGAGCGGTTTAAGGACTCACGGGCTACGACCAAGTCCTTGGGACTCTCTGCAGTCCGTCCTCCTCTGCCTTCTGCTTTTCGCTCCTTTCGTGGCACCGGAAGGGGCGCCCGCCACGTTCGCAACAGAGCCACAGGCCTGCGCAGGCATCCCAGCGCGGCCACGGGTTCTGCCGTGCCGGACCAAGGGGCCAGCGGGCGGGTCAGTCCACCTCCACCCCGGCCACCACTGCCTCCAAACCTTCCTAGTCCGAGCTTTCAGGCCCATCAAACGCCAGTGGGTGGCAGGCTTCACCATCACCTCCCCCACTGGCGGACCATCACTTCGGACAGGTGGGTTTTAGAGATAGTCCGGAGGGGCTACTCCCTCCCCTTCGAAACTTACCCCTCCAGCCAAGCCACCTCAGTACCACCGCATGTCGGGGGATCACTTGGTGCTTCTTGAGCAGGAAGTTGCGGCCCTCTTGGCCAAGGGGGCCATTGAGCGCGTTCCGACGCCAGAAGTAGGTCATGGTTGCTATTCCCACTACTTTCTGGTACCCAAGAAGGACAAGGGCCTGCGTCCTATCTTAGATCTCCGGAACGTCAATCGCTTCCTCCGCAAAGAGAAGTTCAAGATGCTCACTCTGGCTCAGGTCTTGTCTGCTCTCGATCCACAAGACTGGATGGTAGCGCTAGACTTGCAGGATGCCTATTTCCACATCCCAGTCCTGCAAGCCCACCGGCGTTAGCTGTCGTTCACGGTAGGCCACAGCACTTTCAGTTCACCGTGCTCCCTTTTGGCCTTACCAGCGTCCCTCGGGTGTTCACGAAAATGATGGCGGTGGTCGCAGCTCATCTGCGCAGATCAGGGGTTTCAGTCTTCCCCTATCTCGACGACTGGTTGTTGAAGGCGGGCTCGCCCCAGGCAGTCGTCTCCCTCCTCCAGACTACGGCCGACCTCCTGCACTTGCTGGGGCTCTCCATCAACCTGCCGAAGTCGCACCCGATTCCCTGTCAGAAGCTCCTCTTTATCGGAGCGGTTCTGGACACGGCGCAGTTTCGGGTCTATCCCCCCGAACAGCGAGTCCGGGATATTCGGGCTCTGATTCCGATCTTTCAGCCCTTGTCCCGGGTTTCGGTCAGAGTGACTCTGAGGCTGCTGGGCCTCATGGCCTCCTGCATCCTGCTGATCGATCATGCCAGATGGCATATGCGGGCTCTGCAGTGGGACCTGAAGTTCCAGTGGGCGCAGCATCAGGGGAACCTGTCCGATCACGTCCAGATCTCGGAGGGCACTGCACGACAGTTGCAGTGGTGGCTCACGAACCGGCATTGGGTCGACGGCAGATCCCTCTCCCTTCCCCAACCGGAGTTTACAGTGGTGACGGATGCGTCCCTCCTGGGATGTGGCGGCCACATGGGTGAGGCGTAGATCAGAGGCCTCTGGTCTCCGGCGGAGTCCAAGCTCCATATCAACCTTCTGGAGCTTCGGGCGATACGGCTTGCAGTGAAGGCATTCCTTCCCTCTGTCAAGGGAAGAGTAGTGCAGGTGTTCACAGACACCACCACCGTCATGTGGTACTGCAACAAGCAAGGCCGGGTGGGGTCGTGGACCCTCTGTCAGGAGGCTCTGCGTCTCTGGACATGGCTGGAACATCAGGGCATGTCCCTGGTGGTTCAACACCTGGCAGGTTCTCTGAACGCCAGGGCGGACGAACTCAGCCGCCGGTGCATGCTGGATCACAAATGGCGTCTTCTTTCGGAGGTGGTGCAAGGTCTCTTTCAGCAGTGGGGAGAGCCTTGGTTAGATCTATTCGCCACCGAAGAGAACGCGCAATGTCATCCGTTCTGCTCGTTGGAATTTCCAAGGCGGCACTCGCTCGGCGACGCTTTTCGTCGCGAGTGGAGTTGCAGTCTGTTGTACGCCTTTCCGCCTATACCACTTCTGCCCATAGTGCTGAAGAAGATCAGGCGCGACCGGGCCAAGTCTCTCCTTGTGGCCCCAGACTGGGCTCGAAGAGTATGGTATCCCGAGCTACTCAGTATGAGCATCGATCCTCCGATCAGACTGCCTCTTCGGGAGGATCTTCTGTCGGAGCAGCAGGGGACGGTCCTCCACCCGAACCTGTCCAGCCTCCACCTCTTTGCGTGGAGATTGAGCGGCGGCAGTTTATTCCTTTTGACTTGCCTCCTGAGGTTTGTAATGTCATTCTGGCAGCCAGGCGTCCCTCCACTAAGTTGGTATACGCCTGCAGGTGGAACAAATTTGTGGCATGGTGCACAGCAAAGGCTGTGGATCCCCTTTCTGCCCCTCTTTCAGAAGTCCTTTTGTTCCTTCTTTCTTTGGCCCAGCAGAGCTCTGCTCTGGGCACTATCAAGGGCTATCTTTCTGCTATTTCGGCCTTTCTCAAGCTCCCTGATCAGTCCTCTCTTTTCAAGTCCCCTGTTGTAAATAGATTTCTCAAAGGCATTACGCACCTTTTTCCTCCTATTCCTTTCGTGATGCCACAGTGGGACTTGAATCTGGTTCTTACATACTTGATGTGTGCTCCCTTTGAGCCCCTTCACAACTGTCCTCTTCGTCTATTGACCTTGAAGACTGCTTTCCTGGTGGCCATCACCTCCGCTAGGTGAGTAAGTGATCTCCAGGCTCTTTATTGTAAGCCTCCTTTCCTATCAGTCCATCCGGACAAGGTTGTGCTCATGCCCCGTCCTTCCTTTTTGCCAAAAGTTGTTACGGCCTTTCACATTGGGCTGACTATTACCTTGCCCACCTTCTTTCCACCTCCACATCCTTCCAGAGAGGAAGAGAGGCTCCACCGTCTTGACCCAAAACGTGCGCTCTCATTGTATCTCAACCGCACGCAACAGTTCCGGGTGGATGACCAACTCTTTGTTGGCTACGTTGGCACCAAGAAAGGTCGGGCGGTACACAAGAGGACTATCTCCCGCTGGGTCGTCTTGTGTATCAAAGCCTGTTACTCTTTGGCTAAAAAAGAACCTCCGGTGGGACTGCGTGCTTATTCCACCAGAGCTACTGCAGCCACTACTGTATTGGGACGTGGTGTCCCCCTGCAAGACATGCCACGTGGGCCTCGCTGCACACGTTTACTAAGCATTATTACCTGGACAGCCAAGTCCGGAGAGACGACTTCTTTGGCCGTTCTGTTCTCCGTGTTTTTCTGGTGTGATCTTGGTTCGCAGATCCACCACCGGGGTTGGTATTGCTGGGGTATCTATTCTAAGGTAAGGAATCTATCACTATGTATTTCTTTCAGATGAACATGTTACTTACCTCCGGTAACGATATATCTGTAAGAAACATTAGTAGTGATAGATTCCTTACCGCCCCACCATCCTCCCCGTTCTGCGAACTGATTTCTAGGGTTAAGGTCATCCCTTTCAGGGCCCTAGTTTCAATGCACCAGTGGTCAGTATCTTGCATGGCTCTGCGTTCCTGGCGCGGAAAGTCGTGTACAGAACTGACGTCAGCGCGCGTGTGCGGCGTCTAAGTAGCGCCCGCGACGTCATCTCGGCGACCACGACGCCAACGACGGACGCAGAGCCGCACGACGCCACCTACCGACGCGCAGGGGTACTGCTGACAAAAACTTTCCGGATCCAGTCTGACGCCTGGGGATATTCGAAGGTAAGGAATCTATCACTACTAATGTTTCTTACAGATATATCGTTACCGAAGGTAAGTAACTTGTTCGTATATGCTCAAGACATATGTATTTTAATAGTATTTAAACTAGCAAATGTAGTTGAATATGCCCTGAAGTAGCACCTGATTGATGCAACACAACCAAGCCTACGTAAATCTAGTTTATTAAGGTTTACATAATCACTTGGAGAGTTTGCTATTTTTTTTTAAAGGTAGAGTCTAATGTTGGTGTGCAACAAAATGTTATTTTGTTCACTGTTTTTGTTCAAGTGTTGCAATATTTGAGGCATATTTTTCCTTTTCCTTACAGGTATGAACAAGATAATTCTAATGCAGATTTACCAACGTACCATCTCCAACAGCAGATGGAAAATGAAGTACTCATTCCTTCAACCTGTCATATCCTTTCCGATATTGATAACACAGATAAAATCTATGCGCCATCAGTAGAACACATGGAGGGCACATTGGAGAGAGACCACGAGCTGAAACTACTTTCTCCACAGAGGCTTTCTCAAGGTAATTTGCACCCATCCTGCTAAGAGATAAATACCTCCCTTGTAGTGGTGAATGGTTACAACAATGTAAGAATGCTACATGAAACTAATTGCAATAATTACATATCAAAGAATCCTGTAATCAGTTTGTGTGCATCTCATATTTATTTATTTAAAATTTTCTGTGGTGCAGACATAATCCAGAAACATAGAACGTGTTATAGAGACAAGGAGAGAACATTGGTTGGATGCAGCAGATATATAAGTAAGTGTTAAAGAATGAGGGGATACCAATACATACTAATGGATATTAGCTCATGCCGAATACTCACTTCAGTCCCCTTCCCAGGCACCAGATTAGATCCAGAGTTTTTCCCATAACATTCACCATCAGAAGCCTCACTGGAGTCGGAACGATGTTGTGATCAGCAAATTGCTGAGCAACTTAAAAGATGCCACATGCATCATTGACAGAAGTTCTATCAATTTTCCACATCCTCATTGACATACAAACATGAGGCACAAAAATAAAATGACAACAAAAAACTCATGCTGAGAGGATGGGGTTGGGGGGTATGAGTAATCTGCTGTAGAAATTTCAGCCATGAGAAAGAACGTTTCTTAAGATAAATAATTTGTTCTTCTAAAGCATAATAACTTCCGCCCCATACTCACTTGAGCAGGACAGAGACTACCCTAGGCCAAAATGGACTGTTACTCTACCCTTCCAAACTGGGACTGAGAACAACTTTTGCATCTGCAGATAATAGTTTTGAAGAAAGATAGATATCACCCTGACAAACATACCAAATTAGAACACTACTTAAAAGAGCTGAAATTTCTTCCATGTGCCTAGTGGAATGAGCCCAAAAGCACTCTGGAGTAACGTACCCCGTCAGTTCATAACAGAGTTCAGTAGTCAAAAAACTCCATGGAGAGCTAGTCCTCTTCCTAACTGTAGGGTCCCACATAGGGTTCTTTAATAGACACAAACATGTTATTCTACGTTTGAAAATCTGATGTTCTCTGGATATAAAAACTAAGAGCTGTTAAGGGTCTAAACTATGATGTTTTTCCTAATGCTTAATCAGATGAGGGAGGAAAGAGAGCAAGCAAAATGACAGTCTGAAACATGTGAAGCTCTGACACCATCTTTGGTTTAAAGAAAAAAAAGGAATTTAACCTGAAGTACTTACCAATCCTTCTAGGATACTGCAAAATGAGAAGCTGATAAAACATGCAGCTTGCTAATCCCCCTGTAAGAAGTGATCTCTAGCAAAATAAGCCACTTCCTAAGAGAGAAATGTAGGATCATTGGAATCCATTGGTCCAAATGGAGAAGCCATAAGATACGTCAACACTATGTTTCAGTCTCAAGTTGGAATAATAAAAGATTCTGGAAGAAATCTAACAACGAACGGCAATGTAAATAACAAACCTTGCTTGGGGAAAAATAAACGAGTTCAGAGGGCATCCAAATAATCATGAACTATAATTACACTGCGTCTCTTTTCTACTAAATGCAGGAGAAACTGCAGAAAATTAACTACCTAAGCTCCCAAGGGATCCACAGAACAATCACGACACAAAGCAGCAAACACAGATCAACTACTGGAATACGCTGCCCAAGTTGATGGCCTATGTGCCACCAATAGAAGATTTAGAAGATCCTGAGGAAGATGATAATCGGTAAGACCTAATCTCTAAAGAGACAAGTGAAGATTCAGCTTTTTTTAGATTCAGCTGAAACAGACTGCCCCCTTTGTGGAATTACAGATCCTCCCTCAGAGGCTAAAACCTCGATAAGTTCAGTTGCATTAGAGGCGAGTACCACAGATCGTACGCTCAATATAGGTAGTCAGAATTACTTGCACTCTTTGAAGACAGATCTTGCAGACAATCTGCTCCATCAGCAGTGGTGGAGTAAGTGTATACGATTAATTTACCTCTTCAGAGAGGATAATCCCCAATGACTCCCTTCCAAGGAACCTACTTTGCGCTAACCTGGGTACAAAGAGCCGTGTCTTTTGTGGCAGCTAGATCTATATCCTGGAATCCCCAAATCTGAAATATCTCGGACACCATCTTTGAGTGTAGATGCTACTCATGATTCACTGTCTGTATACTGCACAGACATTCTGTTATATCACTACACTTCCTAGTTGGATGAACTGCCAACAAGCCATGAAGAAATTACACAATTTTCAAATAATGTTGTAAATAATTAACAGCTCTTGATCCGATATCTGTTGGAGGCCTAGAAAAAACAAACGGATGTCACTGGTGCATGTGGTACTTCTTATGGCAGTGAGTACATCACTTCCAGTGGAACCTGAGAGGCCATTCACAAAGTCCATACAAATCAGGCAGCAAGAATGGTGCGGAAAAGCATTTGACTTTTTAGTTAGTCCTGATTGTCTAAAGATTACATAGATGTTATGGTGAGAAGAAGGACTTTGGTAGCTTCACAACCAGTTCTGAAGCTTTATGAGTAACCGATCTGCAAGACCTTTCTGGCAGTGAGGAGTGAGATGGCAAAGTGAGGGAACAAGTTTATCTGTTGCCTCTGGTAAAGCCATCTCATTCTGCGCAGTTCGAGGTCTTTAAGGCTTAAATCATGGTCAAGTCATTTGAAAAAAAGCACCAGTTTTTTTTTTAACTTCCACTTTGGCAAAGTGCAAAACCATGACTGTTGTCACAAAGGTGTGGTACAGCTAAACCACACCTCTTAAGCTTACTGATGAAGACTAAAGGCACCATTTAGAGTTTGAAGGGACCGAAAAATCCACCAATTTCTTAAGGAAACTCTAAATATGGAGTAGAATCCATCAGCTGAATTTTCTCTCTCATAGGGGCAGTGTTATGTAGGAAGTTGAAGCTTGTGGGGGTCTACTGCAAAAACAACAATTGATGGACAGAATGCAGAACAATGTCGTACATTCACCCCAGTACAGAGATCTGGGCCTAAATCCATCGTTTTTTTGCTCACCATGCTATTCCAGTTTGGACCCAGCCAAGTGCAAATCAGTCTTGACCCTGCGCCCAATGGGAACAGTCCAGCCCGAACTGCCAGGCCAGGTCCTCCCTGTTTGAAAAGTTTCAGCACTCCGTCCATCATCTCTTTGTGTTTGCTTTGTTCGCCCTAAGTTGGCAGGGTATGCCCAGACGTGGGTCCCTTGCTCACTTTGCCACTGGATTCAAGCTAGCCTGGCTGATGAGGGCTGTTAGCCCGAAACCGGTCCCAGGATGCTTGATTCCGGTCCAGGGAAGACATGGCTTGGCAGTTCGGGCTGGACTGTTCCCATGAGGCACAGGGTCAAGACTGATTTGCATATAGCTGTGTCTGAACTGGGGTGGCAAAGTGAGCTAAAGAATGATGATGGATTCAACCCAGATCTGTGACTGGGGGTGAGTGTTTGAAAAGTTTCAGCACTCCGTCCACCATCTCCTTGTGTTTGCTTTGTTCACCCTAAGTTGGCAGGGTATGCCCAGACGTGGGTCCCTTGCTCACTTTGCCACTGGATTCAAGCTAGCCTGGCTGATGAGGGCTGTTAGCCCGAAACCGGTCCCAGGATGCTTGATTCCGGTCCAGGGAAGACATGGCTTGGCAGTTCGGGCTGGACTGTTCCCATGAGGCACAGGGTCAAGACTGATTTGCATATAGCTGTGTCTGAACTGGGGTGGCAAAGTGAGCTAAAGAATGATGATGGATTCAACCCAGATCTGTGACTGGGGGTGAGTGTTTGAAAAGTTTCAGCACTCCGTCCATCATCTCTTTGTGTTTGCTTTGTTCGCCCTAAGTTGGCAGGGTATGCCCAGACGTGGGTCCCTTGCTCACTTTGCCACTGGATTCAAGCTAGCCTGGCTGATGAGGGCTGTTAGCCTGAAACCGGTCCCGGGATGCTTGATTCCGATCCAGGGAAGACATGGCTTGGCAGTTCGGGCTGGACTGTTCCCATGAGGCACAGGGTCAAGACTGATTTGCATATAGCTGTGTCTGAACTGGGGTGGCAAAGTGAGCTAAAGAATGATGATGGATTCAACCCAGATCTGTGACTGGGGGTGAGTGTTTGAAAAGTTTCAGCACTCCGTCCATCATCTCTTTGTGTTTACTTGTGGGGTCTACTCCATGTTCAGTTTCCTCCAGAAATTGGAGGCTGTGTAGTTCCTGCCAAACTAATAATATGGGCCAAGGTGTCTGACTTGCTTCACTGTTCGACTTGGGAGTGGTTTATGTTCCCTAAATATCTGTTTAGGGATCTGTCAAAATGAAAAGGTTTTGCTGTCAGTGGATCTTGCAGAAGTGTAGATGTTCATCACAACAATGTCTGTTGAACGAGCTAGGCCACTTGCAACTCCTAAATAGACTGAAACAACAATTTGTTCAGTAAACAAAGCTCCCTTTTCTCTGACCAGTACACTTTCCATTGTCCTGTGGATCCTTGAAGGTGCACTGTCTCTCTTTCTTTGTCTTTTGATTGTCAAATAAATCAAACATTCTTCAGTTAGGCATCCTAATGATATACATGGTGGTCACTTGCAATGCATATGTGCTTATGTGTACTTTATCTGCGCCTGTGAGTGCTTGCTTTCATTTTCAGCAGCACTGACATTCAGAATGGCAGCCGAATTACGTCAGATTGCTGAGTCATCATAACAGTTACCAAGTCAGTTATTTTTGATGCTTTTGGAGAGTACAGATGCTCTTAAAAACATATTAATGCCAGGAATGTTGAAGCTGATTTTTTAAACTCCAGTAAGTACAAGAGCATGTCCAATATTAAATATAAAGCTTCTCCTAAAGATCCATTAGATTTTAAGGCTCTAACTGCTAAGAGATTCAATTATCATATTTTATGCTAAATAAGGAATGTTCTGTACTTCATACCACTGGAAAACAATGATGAGATGGTGAATCACCTGGGCAAAAATGTCTATCCCACAAATGCTTTGGTTTTGAGAGATGCTATTTCCAACATACTTATAGATTGATTATGCCATGTGGGTATAAATGTATTTGCAGAAGGGTAAGGTGTCTAAAACTACATTATAAGAGCATCATTGGATTTAGCTGATTTGGTGACTAGAGTTGTAATGAACAGAGAATCTCTTAACCTTCATTCTTACTTAAGTCTTACTGAATTTGCAACATGATGGCTATTCTACCACCAGATGACCCTGTGCCTTTCTATTTCTCCTCCTTGTGAGATGTTTTGGGCAGTGGGTTATTTCTATGGTTTGGCAGTTTTGGTTTTGTTTCTCTATAACTCCCTTACCTCTCTGGTTCAGCGAATTAAGGTAGAACTAATGTCATGCTCGCAGGTGATACCTTTATCATCTTGTAGCGACTCCTAGATAATAGAGCTGCTAATCCAGCCAACTTCAGGAGATTTTTCTTGATGAATAATCTTCAAAAGGAAATTGTATCAATTCGAAAAAAGCATCAACAAAAGTTCGTAACTTGTTTCTTTACATCGGGGTCTCCATCTCTTCATTAGAACACTGCTGCAAGTAATATTGCCCAATACTGGTACTCTTTGTTGAGCCTATTTGTGAAGTCTCTTAGTCATTTCTCTGATGATCAGGCTGAAGCGTTGAAGGTTGTGAGATGGCTTTGATTCATCAAAGTAAATTATTCAAGGGTAATTTGAATTGATAACCAGAGCAATGGCACAATCTTCTGCCATGAGAAGGACTTAATTGTTATGTCTTTTGGAGTTGTTCCGTTATGAGTAAAGCAAGCACCTTGTTATGCTCAGCCGACCACTATATAGAAGCCAATACACTACCACTTTATAAAAGCCACTTAATAGATTATGATTACATCAACCAGTTATCTGTAGAATATAGTGACCCACTGCATTGACACCACTACTGCATATGTACATCAGCATCATCCCTAAGATTAGTACCTCCTCTAATCCATACTTTGACCATGACCTGTACTCTACACCTAACATTAAGCCTAACCCACAGTATAGAAGCATGTACACAATTAAATCTGATATGACCCTATCCATAACGACATGTCTTACACCAAGGCAATGCTTGATCCCAACCCATCCTTAACCACACCTCTTACCCTAACACAAAGTCTAATCCAGACTCTAAGCTTCACTCTAAACCTAACTTGAATCTTACACTAACCTTTACCCTTATTTTAATGGTGTATGTTTTGGACTAAGTGCCTAACAGAAGGAGAGACAGAGGAATCGAATCTGTGGTGTGCAGACTACTACACTGGAATCAGCCCTTAAATTTTCAGTATGCTTCTTTTTGTTATTATCAGATCAAGCATTGCATCCTTCATGTGAGTAGGCAATGATCATATTTGACATAGATCATTATTGAGCTGGAAGAATGAGAATTGTGCTATAGCTTTATCCTTATTGTCTACTCTGTGAAGGTTGAAGTCACGTACGAACCTTGGATTTGAAGCAGAGTTAGATATCTCGATCATGAATCCTCTCATTTGTTCTTTTAAAAGAATATGGTCACATGGAATGGAATATGATGTGTAACGTGGTGTGCCTCCTGTCTTTAAACTTAACTTCCTCTGACAGACATTGAAGGGTGGAGAATTGTTCACATTTTACGTACTTGCTTTTAAATGAGTGTCTATGATTGGGAACCTTATCACCTCCTATTTTGTACGGTTCTGTTGTAAAATTGAGAAGGGAGTGTGATAATGTCCATTATCAGTTATGATGAATGATTCATGCAGGTTTTGGTTAGGAATAAAGGGTCGGAGTCATAATTAAGTATTACATCTGCAAGTTCCAGGAATTGTTTTGATGATGAGCGACACTTGTGCAAATAACATTTATGTAACAAACTAATAGGTTACTGAGATGAGCCAAGAATTTGTTGGAGAAAGTTGAGTTGGCTTATTATGAGCTGTTGTGTATTGGGAGTAGTGTACCTTCCACTAGCTGCAAATTGTGCTGATTATTTTAGATGTTGGTATGATTGGTATTGTAATCCGAATGAGGTTCATACATTAATGTCATTGCTTGCAGGATGAGGAGTTACCGGCATTCTGTTGTTTATTGTGACAAGTAAAGGTGAGGTGATTCTGGAGGTGTAGGAGGAGCTCTTCTTGTTCAGGACTTGATACTCGTGAGCAAATTCTTTAGAGGCCTCATTGGACGTATGAACTGAGTTTGACCTAATGGTGCAAAGGGGATGGGGACTTTGGAAGTGTGCTGCAACACTTTTCCAAGAGTGGTTAAGGAGGTGCCAGTGAATTCTTAGTCCGAATAGAGGCATTTTGTTTTTAAAAGTAGGATGCCAAGTTTGTCAGACACAGAGCTGAAGATGATAACTTCAAAGGAGTGTTTGTTAATTTCACTGGAGTTCAGTATTGGCTTGTAGGGATGTGGAGGACTGCTTGACAGGGTAGAGGTAGAGATCGTTTTATGTGGGTAGTGTCTACCACACTGTTGGATTTATTTGCTGCAGCACCTCCGAGGTCATGTTGAAGTCTTGGGGAGGAGTGCTTATCTTCTGGTGAAGGATGATGCCTATGCTCAGGATTTGAGGGATGCTGCTCACCAGCGATCTACTATAGTCACTCCATAGAATGGAAGAATGTAGATGAGCTAGGAAATGTCATGCTGTTCATGGGGGTTAGGTTAGGCATAACTTAATTTCCTTTAGGAGACTGCTCCGTTCATGTGAGTTTGGTGGATGCAAGCCCGGCCCGATAACCTGGCACACCTAGACGTCTACCTGGGGCAGCAAAATATCTTCTTCCATGGAAATCATTTCATCCCATCTTGATTTGTTTGTGGCCGGGATATCACTTTTACAAAGAAGATGTAAAAGCAACATCCCATCTCAATAAATCAAATTTATTGAGTTTTTCTTTGCAAGATAATGGTTTTGTGCGCCATCCTTCATTCATAAAACCATTTCGATTGGAGAGCAAAAAATACAAAGTTGTCCTTCGCACTAGGCCTTCTTTCCTTCCCAAAGTGGCTACCTCTTTCCATATAGGACAGACCATCACTTTGCCCACTTTCTTTCCGCCTCTGCATCCTTCTAAAGAGGAAGAGAGGCTCCACCGTCTCGATCCAAAAAGTGCGCTTTCGTTCTATCTGGATCACACAAAACAATTCCGGGTGGATGACCAGCTCTTTGTTGGTTATGTAGGCGCCAAGAAAGGTCGGGCCGTGCAAAAACTAACCATCTCCCGATGGGTCGTTCTTTGCATCAAAATCTGCTATTCCTTATCGAGAAAGGAACCTCCAGTGGGGTTGCGACGGCAGCCACTACTGCTTTGGGACGTGGAGTCCCCCTTCTTGACATCTGCCAGGCAGCTACCTGGGCTTCACTGCACACGTTTACCAAACACTACTGCCTGGACAGCCAAGTCCGGAGAGACGGCTTCTTCGGCCGTTCAGTTCTCCAGGACTTTCTGGTGTGAACTTGGTTCGCAGACCCACCACCGGGGTTGGTATTGCTGGGGTATCTATTCTAAGGTGAGGAATCCATAACTAATTGTCTCGTTCAGATGAACAAGTTATTTACCTTTGGTACCGATATATCTGTAAGAGACATAGATTAGTTATGGATTCCTCACCGCCCCACCCATCCTCCCCGTTCGGCGAACTGACTTCTAGGGTAAGGGACTCCCTTTCAGGGCCCTAGTTTTTGTGCACCAGTGGTTAGTGTCTTGCATGGCTCTGCGCTTCTGGCGTGGAATGTCGTGTAAAGAACTGACGTCAGCGCGCGAGGGCGGCATCTAAGTAGATACCGCGACTTCATCCTGGCGACCACAACGCCAACGACGAACGCAGAGTCGACCGACATCACCTATCGACGTGCAGGGGTACTGCTGAGGGAAATAATTCTCCGGATCCAGTCTGACGCCTCCGGGTAATTCTAAGGTGAGGAATCCATAATTAATCTATGTCTCTTACAGATATATCGTTACCGAAGGTAAGTAACTTGTTCATTATAGAATATTATGTAACAATAGATACTTAGTTTTTTTTGTTGTTGTTTTTTTTGTCCTCATTTACTTTGGAATCCAGCTCGTACCCCCCCCAAATCTAGCACCTACCAGAGCAATTTGATTGTACCAAGGGTCTTAATGTCTCATATCGTTCTTCCTTGTTTCTCCGCCCTGGCCACTAACCGGCCGCACTGCCAAGCATCCAGGAGAATTAGGAGACTGTACAGAAGACAGGAATAATCATTGGACCAAACCCTTCCCTTGACTCCTCCCCACATTTCGACTCTGACCACTTTAACACAGGCATCCAAAATGTATTCCTTTTCTTTTCCGATGTTCTGTCCAGACTTACTATATTTTTAACAGCTTTTATCCAATCTACTTTATTTGGTGGCAAATTACTTATGCACTTTTTACAAATCTCTATACGTGCCAATAGAATCAGGTAAAGGACTAACTTTTTTTCGTCATTTGTAAAATCTGCATGCACAGACGATAGCCCAAAAAAATACCAGAGGTAAGCTTACCTGGAATTCAGTGTCCACTATATCTGAGATATCTCTACTTACGTCTTCCCAAAATTTCTGAATCCCATGACATTCCAGGAACATATGGATATCATCTGCCTTCTCTTAGCAACATTTTACACACCTTGATGATCTTCCATCCCCCAACTTCGATAACCTGTACGGCGTCGAATACACTCTATGGAAACAGAAGATGTGGTTCTTTCTTAAGTTGGCGGGATAAACCGTTGAATAAAGGAAGTTAAAAGATAGTAGCCATAGGTCTTCCAGCTGCAGCATCGGCAAGCACTTTCCCCATAAATCGGTAGGAAGTTTGAAGTCGCGCTCTGAAAGATCCGCCAATAGCCAGTACCACCTCGCAACTTCCTTCTTCTTTTGTACTTTACTCATTAAGCCATCTTCCAAATCAATGACGTACCTATCTCCACCTAAGATGACTGGAACCACCCTCTCATTTGCAGATATTTAAAACTGGAGAGATTGTTATTGGACAGTTCTACCAATTTATCCCAGGTTACCAAATCTCCTTCTTCCGTGATATCCCCCCATCTCCACAAATTCTGCCTCTTTTAGCGGACTGGCCAAAGAATCCTTCGCCCATTCAAGAGATCCTGGTGCGCTTCAAATCGGCACCCACCTATTATAGTACATGAGTTTAACTTCCTTCCTAATCTTAGACCAAAGTTCTGCCATACTTTGTAAAGTTTTGAGGTGTACTCTTGGGTCACCAAACTTGTAAATAAAGGCATTCCTCCTTCAATATCTGACAACATGCTCCTAAACATTTTGCTAATGTCGGAATTGTCTGGTTTGGTTAATAGCATCTTCCCGTTCCTTAAAAGAAAAGCCCAGGCATAGTACGTTAGATCTGGCAGACATAAGGCCCCCTTTTCTTTCCTTCTGCGTAGTTTTTTCCAGGCAATACGGGGGCCTTATGAGTCCCATATAAAACTGTTAATTTTTCCCTGTAATTTCTTCAACCACTCCCCCTTAAATAGGAATGGAATTGTCTGAAAAAGGAATGTGAATTTTGGAAGAATTTTCATTTTCACCAGATTTACTTTGCCTATAGATGTCAATGGAAGATGAGACCAACTAAGCATCAGGTTTCCAGCTTCTTTCATTACCTTGAAGAAATTAGTTTCAGGGAGGTCCTCAATATTCTGGGTGATCTTTATGCCTAAATATCTCATCTCCTTTTTACAGATATTTAGGTTTGACTCCAAATTCCATGTCATGACCTCTTTTTTCTCCCTGTTTACCGAATACGCAGCAATACGGCCAAATTGTGAAGTTAGGTCATTTAATAGAGGGACCGATAGGTCCAGATCTGATGCGAAAACCAACAAATCATCAGCGTATAACGCCAATTTATTCTCCCAATCCTTGTATCTGAAGGGAACTATTTGGCTATCTTTCCTAATCTTAACTGCCAATGGTTTGATATATTGGTTAAAAAGGAGGGGGGTAATGGGCATCTCTGTCTCGCCCCTCTTGAAATACTAAAGGGTGCAGAAAGATTACCATTTATCAAAACTCAGGTCCGCGCTTTTCTATATATCATGGCTATTGCCTTACAAAAGTTTCCACCCAAGTTATAAAGTTTTAACATCACCTGCAGATAAGCCGAATTTACCCTATCGAAGGCTTTAGTGGCATCCAATGTAACAACTGCTATGGGGAGTTTATAAGTGGAAGCTGTAGCGGCTGCCCCTATCAGGTTGAAGGTCATCTCCTGGATCCCTCTTCCTCTTACAAACCCTTTTGGTCAGTATGTAAAAGGCCCCCTACCACAACGTTAAGTCTCTCTGCCAGGATTTTTGCAAAAAACGTATAATCACAATTTAATAAAGAAATTGGCCTATAAGAGTCGTATAAATTCAAGGCCTTCCCTGGTTTTGGAGTTGGAATAACCGTTGCCTCATCCCAAGATGCTGGGAGTTCTGCTCCCTCCGCAAAAAATTGAGCGAACTTTTGTCAAGTGAGGCAAGAGGACCTCCTCAAGTATTTTATATAATTCCAGAGGTAACCCATCTGGGCCTGCTGCCCCCCCCCCCACTTCCCTGCCCTTATCTCATTTCTTATCTCTATGGTAGTTATGCTGCTGTTTAACACTGTACTACTGATATCCGAAATACCATCCAGAACTTTCTGCCCCAGTCATGCCTTAACTTCTTCCTCAGTGACTGCCAGGTCCTCATGATATAATTCTCCAAAATAACTCTGAAAGGTTTCCTCAATTTCCTTGCTTCCAGCAAGACTATTACCAGTTTTCTCGGACCTATCTCTTTAATAAAAGATCTTGCTTGGTCTTCCTTCGCTTTCCATGCTAGGAGCTTTCCACAACCCTCTCCGTACTCAAAATGCGCAATTTTACTTTCCCTCCATCTTTTCCTTAGCCTATCTTCAACTAAAGCTGACAGCGCCTCTTTTACAGCTTGTAAAGTCGATTTCTCACTTTCCCCCCATCTCCCCTAAGAGGTCCTGCTCCTGCTGTTAAATACGGCTTTCCAAAAGACTAACTTCCGCGGTAAACTCTTTCCTTTTTAGTATTTGAATACTGGTTATTTTCCCTCTCAAAAACGCCTTCAATGCATCCCATACTATGCCTGCAGGTGCACTATCCATATTTATAGCAAACCATTCTTCCGACTCTAATTTAAGTGCCTCTATCACTGTTTCATCTAGCAACATAGTGTGATCCTTAGTCCTCCTTCTTTGTATTATCCAGTGCTCACTGCTAGAATCATAGCAACTGCCGAGTGGTCCGAAAGATGGGCTCCCACATGAGTGATCTTTTCCACATAGTCTCTAAACCCTTGGTCAACTAAAAAGAAATCGATTCTAGATTGGTGCCTGTGTTTTTTATTATTATATGTAAAACCCTTCTTAGCCCCCATCCTGTCTCACCAGATGTCGCGCCATCCTAATTGTACCATGGAGGTCTTAATTAATGATCGCATCTTGCTGTTTATAACTGATCGACTATTAATAGAACGGTCCAATGAGTCATCTAAAAACACGTTAAAATCGCCAGCCAGAATAACAGGGTCTGTAAAATTCAATAATTCTGTCAACAGCTCAGCAAATGGCCATATTGCAAGCTCTGTCAATTTTGAGATAACTAAACCTGATCTGATGGCATCTGTGCAAATCATTAAAGGAGATCTTGCCGCCTGTGTACTGCCATGGAACACAAAGTAGGGTCTGTAGATCCCTGGCATTATGGCTACAGTTTGTGATACATGCGTTTTTTGGCATTCGATTTTCCACCCCAAAATTAAGATGAAAAATTCATTAATGGCGTTTATTAAAAGTAGAACTATTAACCATTGTATTATAGAATATTATGTAGCATTAGATACTCTTTGGTTGACTGGCTGCTTAAGGACAAACCCCTCCTTGGCTTTCCAAGACTGCCTTTCCTCTTTTGTGAAAGCTGGTGTCACATTTCATTTTGAACAGTGCAACTTTTCAGCATCTGAATAATTGATGATTGGTGTCATGTTTGAACGGTCTATTTTCCTGAAGCACAGGAGCTGATGCCAGTTGTTTATGAGAAAGTAAAGGATGGTTTATTAGTCAGATTCCTTTCTGGGGTAGTTGTAACTGAATGTTAGAGACAAGAAATTGCATTTTTAAATGGCATGGAGCAGCTGAAGAACAGTGTAGGTGTGGTCAGACCAGAAAGGTTGATGTACACGGCTGAACTGCAGAGCAGACGCAAGAAGGGCTTTCGACCTTCTGCAGACTGGAAAGGTACCTTGAGAGAGGTGAAGTATCGAATACTTTACTGGTTAGGTTTTTTGTGTACTTAAGCTTGCAATCTTGTGTTAAGGATGTTACTTATGATGTGCAGAAGACCTTGTTTGATTAGCACATTGAAGACTTTGGGTGGTATTATGACTAGTTAAATATGATATTTTATTGCTACATCGAATTTCAGTAGAAGTTTGAATCTTCATGTTGAAAGCAATACATCGAATGTTGATAGTAATGTTAATCATGATGTAAAGAAAGCTGTTGATTGTTAGCAGACTTATTTCAATTATTGGTCATGTGGCTCATGGATCAGATGTCACTAAGAATGGCCTGCCTCTATCTGTCCTGTGTTTTATTGCAATTCTCGTGTGTGTGTTCTTGAAGATCGTGAAACAAAAAGACCCCAAAATAAAAAGGTAATATATTTTAAGTTTTGTTGTCACTTTTATTTAGTGCAATACTTCAAATTAATAGCTTCTAGACACTCACTTTGACTGATGGGCTTGACCCCCAAATATATTGGTAAAGCTCTTGCTTACAAAGTATCACATGTTTTTACCATTGTTTAGTGTTAACCCCATTTGAGATGACAGTTCTTCATAAGATTAGGTCTGAGTAAACATTTTACCCATTTTTGGATGATCTCCGTCCTTTTTGGATATATGACTGCACAGATGAAGACGTGAGACAGCTGTTGGTGGCATAGAGTTGGATTTATTTTGTCTTATGTGACTTTCTGTATAACTGTGGCTGGGGCCTATATAAAGACTTATCAGTAGAGAGCGTGAGATCCCCAGTTGTTAAGTTGTCTGCTAGGCATTGCAGGCTAGCTGTTGATTGTCTTATAAGGTGACTAGAAAGGGTACTGCAGTGGTAGTGCCCACTATTGACAGTAGCCAATGAAAACCTTCATATTAAGCTGAATACAACTTTTAAAAGCGAATTTGAAGCCCCCTTGTTTTCTGTGGGTGGCCTTTTGTGTGATGTTGGACTATGTAGACCTGTTTAAAATGTTAATTGATGTCATTTAACATAAATACTGTGCGAAGGCAGTGAAGTGAGTTAATACATCTGAAAGAGACACGTTAGTGACAGATTCCTTACCTTAGAATATCCCCAGGCGTCAGGCTGGATCAGGAAAGTTTTGTGTAGCAGTACCCTTGCGCGTCGGTATGCGGCGTCGTGCGGCTCCGCGTCCGTCATCTGCGTCGAGATCGCCGGGATGACGTTGCGGCCAGTACTTAGACGCCGCCCCTGCGCGCTGACGTCAGTTCTTTCTTTTTCCGCGCCATTAAGCGCAGATCCGGAGAGAGCAGTGCCCCAGTCATTTTTTGACTGAACTTTTTGTGATTTTTTGTCACTGTTTTTCTCGAGTCGTTCGACTCCAACGGTGTCAGTAGGGATGCCCGGCTTCAAGCCATGCGACGCCTGTGGTCGGATGATGTCGATCACGGACCCGCATCGAGACTGTCTCTACTGCCTCGGGCGCGACCACGACTCCAAGTCGTGCCCTGACTGTCGGGCCTTGCATCCCAAGGCTTTGCGAGAGCGGTCTCGAAAGCTCCTCGAGGTCCGGCAGTCGGCTCCGCGCCAATCCAAGCCCCGGTCGCGAGAGAGGTCGAGGGGCCGGTCGCGGAGTCCTCATCGTTCTTCGGGGTCAAAGTCTTCGCATTCCTCCGGTAAGTCAAAGCACAAGAAGTCGAAAAAGCGTCATCGCTCGACGACTTCCCCTCGCCGGTCGCGCGACTCGGCTGAGGGTCCCATCACTCGGCTGAGGGTCCCGTCACTCGGCTGAGGGTCCCGTCGGCACCGTCCCCGCCCCCGTGGCTCCGGGAGTGCCTGTGGAGCCGCCGCCGCATTACCTGCCCTACCCGGGTTCGGCGGCGACTCCGGCCGAAATACAGGAGTTCCTGTCGGCCATGGCCCGCCTCTTCGGGCCTCAAGGTCCCCCTGGTGCGTCTTCGGGCCCCGCGAGCCCTAGTAGGGTTCCTACGGCGGCGCCGGCGACTCCAGCCCCGGCTTCGGCCCCGGCCTCGACCCCGGCTCCGGTGCTGCCACAACCCCTGTCGACGCCGGTTGACCTAACGACACCTCCACCGGCGTCGATTTCACCGGTGCCGTTCACGACGCCACCCGGGGCTCCGGGCGACGTCGTCCCCAGGTTCTCTCCGGATCCGGACACGGCGCCGGACCGACGTCGATCGATGCCGGCTCCGGCGCCGATGAGACATTGGGTCCCACATGTCCCTCCTCCTTACATTGAACCTGATTTGGAGGACGAAGAGAACTGGGAGGGGTCTGAGGACCCTCTCACTGCCCAATGTGAGTATGATCAGGACTGGGCTGAGGAACTTGGGGATGCCAGTGGTCTGGACACCTCTCCTGACATTGGCATGCTGTCTCCTCCTTCCGTGGCAACGGAGGAGGGAGCAAACTTTGCTACGGTGTTGCGTAGGGCAGCTGAGGCCTTGCACCTCCAGTTACCTACAGTGGCTGTCAGGACTAACATCCTGACGGAAGTGCTTCAGCCGGCGGCTACCTCCTCGGAGCCACTGCTGCCGTTCAATGAGGCACTTTCGGACGTTCTTTTGGGCACCTGGTCCAAGCCCACCACAGGGGCTCCTGTGGATAGGAACGTAGCCCGACGCCATCGCCCTGCTCCGGGCGACCCCCTGTTCCTTTCCCAACACCCCACCCTGAGAGCTTGGTTGTCCAAGCCTCTGCCTCTCAAAGCGCCTTCCCTACCGCTCCCCCGGATAGGGAATCCAAAAAACTGGACCAATTTGGGAATAAGGTTTTTTCTTCCACCAGTGCTGGCTTGAGGTCTGTCAACACCATTTGCCTCTTGGGCCGATATACCCACTCCTTGTGGGATTCGGTGGCGCAGGTCCTGCCCCAGTGTCCTGAGGAGGTCCAGGCACTGCTTTCCCGCGCCCTTGCGGAAGGAAGAGATGCGGCAAAATATACCATCCGGTGTGGCCTAGATACCGCCGACTCGCTAGGCAGATCCCTTGCGACGACAGTGGCGCTGCGCCGTCACGCCCGGCTGAGGAACACTGGTTTCTCGGGCAATGTCCAGAACACACTTATGGACATGCCCTTTGATGGTGTCGGCCTTTTCGGCAACAAGGCAGACCACGCGCTGGAGCGCTTTAAGGACTCGCAGGCTACTGCCAAGTTCCTGGGCCTTTCTGCTGTGCGCCCTCCGCAACAGTCTGCTTTTCGCCCCTTTCGTGGCCACGGAAGGGGCGCCCAGTCACGTCCGCTGCCCAGCCACCGGCCCGCACAGCAAGCGTCTTCGCGTGGCCGAGGACGTGGCTCCCGCCGTGGCGGGTCGGGTAACCAGCGTGCGGGTCAGGCCACCACCTCCGCCCTGTCCGCGGCCTCCAAGCCCTCCTAGTCCATCCTTCCAGGTCCACAGCACGCCAGTGGGGGGCAGGGTCCGCCATCACCTTCCCCTCTGGCGTACCATCACATCGGACAGGTGGGTCTTGGACATTGTCCGAAGGGGCTACTCCCTCCCCTTCGAGACTGCCCCCCCAGCCATGCCACCTCAATACCACCGCATGTCGGGGGATCACTTGGTGCTTCTTCAGCAGGAAGTTGCGGCCCTCTTGGCCAAGGGGGCCATCGAGCGCGTTCCGACCCCAGAAGTAGGGAGTGGTTGTTATTCCCACTACTTTCTGGTGCCCAAAAAGGACAAGGAGGACATGCGTCCTATCTTGGACCTCCGGAACGTCAATCGCTTCCTCCGGAAGGAGAAGTTCAAGATGCTCACCCTAGCTCAGGTCTTGACTGCCCTCGACCCTTGAGACTGGTTGGTAGCGTTGGACTTGCAGGACGCATATTTTCACATCCCCGTCCTGCCGGCCCACCGGCGTTACCTGCGGTTCACGGTAGGCCACGAGCATTTTCAGTTCATCGTGCTCCCCTTTGGCCTTACCAGCGCCCCTCGGGTGTTCACGAAAGTGATGGCGGTGGTCGCAGCTCATCTGCGCCGGGCAGGGGTTCCAGTCTTCCCCTACCTCGACGACTGGTTGCTGAAGGCGGGCTCGTCCCAGGCAGTCGTCTCCCACCTCCAGACTACGGCCGATCTCCTGCACTCGCTGGGGTTCTCCATCAACGTGCCGAAGTCGCACCAGATTCCCTCTCCACAGCTCCTTTTCATCGCAGCAGTACTGGAGACAACGCAGTTTCGGGCCTATCCTCCCGAACGGCGAGTCCAGGATATTCAGGCTATGATTCCGATCTTTCAGCCTCTATCCTGGGTTTCGGTACGGATGACCCTGAGGCTGCTGGGCCTCATGGCCTCCTGCATCCTGCTGGTCGATCATGCCAGATGGCATATGCGGGCTCTGCAGTGGGACCTGAAGTTCCAGTGGGCGCAGCATCAGGGGAACCTGTCCGATTACGTCCAGGTCTCGGAGGGGACTGCAAGACAGTTGCAGTGGTGGCTCTCGAACCGGCAATGGGTCATGGGCAGATCCCTCTCCCTTCCCCACCCAGAGCACACAGTTGTGACGGACGCGTCCCTTCTGGGATGGGGCGGTCACATGGGAGAGGCGGAGATCAGAGGCCTCTGGTCTCCGGCGGAGTCCCGGCTCCAACTCAACCTTCTGGAGCTCCGGGCGATCCAACTTGCGCTCAAGGCATTCCTTCCCTCTGTCAAAGGGAAGGTAGTGCAGGTGTTCAGACAACACCACCGCCATGTGGTACTGCAACAAACAAGGCGGGGTGGGGTCGTGGACCCTATGTCAGGAGGCTCTGCGTCTCTGGACATGGCTGGAACATCAGGGCATGTTCCTGATGGTTCAACACCTGGCAGGTTCCCTGAATGCCAGGGCGGACTAACTCAGCTGCAGGTGCATGATGGATCACGAATGGCGTCTTCACTCGGAGGTGGCGCAAGGACTCTTTCTACAGTGGGGAGAGCCTTGGTTAGATCTATTCGCCACCGAAGAGAACGCGCAATGTCATCAGTTCTGCGCGTTGGAATTTCCAAGGCGGCACTCGCTCGGCGACGCTTTCGTTGCGAGTGGAGTTGCGGTATGTTGTACGCCTTTCCGCCTATACCACTTCTACCCAGAGTGTTGAAGAAGATTCGGCGCGACCGGGCCCAAGTCATTCTTGTGGCTCCGGACTGGGCTCGAAGAGTTTGGTATCCCGAGCTACTCAGTATGAGCGTCGATCCCCGATCCGTCTGCCTCTTCGGGAGGATCTTCTGTCGCAGCAGCAGGGGACGGTCCTCCACCCGAACCTGTCCAGTCTCCACCTCCTTGCGTGGAGATTGAGCGGCGGCAGTTGATTCCTTTCGACTTGCCTCCCGAAGTTTGTGATGTGATTCTGGCAGCCAGGCGTCCCTCCACTAAGGTGGTATACGCCTGCAGGTGGAACAAGTTTGTGGCATGGTGCACAGCAAAGGCTGTGAATCCCCTTTCTGCCCCTCTTTCTGAGGTTCTTCTGTTCCTTCTTTCTCTGGCCCAACAGGGTTCTGCCCTGGGTACCATCAAGGGCTATCTTTGTGCAATCTCGGCCTTCCTCAGGCTTCCTGATCAGCCCTCCCTTTTCAAGTCCCCTGTTGTTAACAGGTTTCTTAAAGGCATTACACACCTCTTCCCTCCTGTTCCGTTTGTAATGCCTCAGTGGGACTTGAACTTGGTTCTTACCTTTTAATGTGCGCTCCCTTTGAGCCTCTACATAACTGTCCTCTTCGTCTTCTCACTCTGAAGACAGCCTTTCTGGTGGCCATCACCTCCGCTCAGCGGGTGAGTAAGCTCCAGGCTCTTTCTTGCAAGCCCCCCTTTCTGTCTGTCCATCCAGACAAGGTTGTTCTTAGGACGCGTCCGTCCTTCTTGCCAGAGGTGGTGACTGCCTTCCACATTGGGCAGACTATCACTTTGCCCACCTTCTTTCCGCCTCCTTCCAGAGAGGGAGAGGCTCCACCGTCTGGACCCAAAACGTGCGCTTTCCTTTTACCTCAACTGCACACAACAGTTCTGGGTGGATGACCAGCTCTTTGTTGGCTACGTGGGCACCAAAAAAGGTCGGGCGGTACACAAAAGGACCATCTCCCGCTGGGTAATATTGTGTATCAAAGCCTGCTATTCTTTGGCTAAGAAGGAGCCCCCTGTTGGGCTACGTGCCCATTCTACCAGGGCAACAGCTGCTACCACGGCTTTAGGCCGTGGTGATCCGCTACAGGATATATGTCGGGCAGCTACGTGGGCCTCGCTGCACACGTTCACCAAGCATTACTGCCTTGACAGCCAGGTCCGGAGGGACGGCTTCTTTGGCCGCTCTGTCCTCCGGGACTTCCTTGTCTGAATCTGTTCGCAGACCCACCACCGGGGTTGGTATTGCTGGGGTATCTATTCTAAGGTAAGGAATCTGTCACTAACGTGTCTCTTTCAGATGCACAAGTTACTAACTTGTGTAACGATATATCTGTAAGAGACAGTAGTTAGTGACAGATTCCTACCGCCCACCCATCCTCCCCGTTCTGCGAACTGATTTCTAGGATCTGAAAGAGACACGTTAGTGACAGATTCCTTACCTTAGAATATCCCCAGGCGTCAGGCTGGATCCGGAATTTTTTTTACGTAGCAGTACCCTTGCGCGTCGGTAGGCGGCGTCGTGCGGCTCCGCGTCCGTCGTCGGCGTCGTGATCGCCGGGATGACGTCGTGGGCAGTACTTAGACGCCGCCCCTGCGCGCTGACGTCAGTTCTTCTTTTTCCACGCCAGCAAGCTCAGATCCGGGAAGAGCAGTGCCCTAGTCATTTTTTGACTAACTTTTTGGGTGAATTTTTTCACTGTTTCTTTCGAATCGACTCCAAGGTGTCGTAGGGATGCCCGGCTTTAAACGTTGCGACGCCTGTGCTCGGATGATGTCCATCACAGACCCGCATCTGGAGTGTCTCTTCTGCCTCGGCCGAGGCCACGACACGAAGTCGTGTCCTGACTGCCGGGCCCTCAACCCGAAAGCTTTGCGAGAGCGGTCTCGAAAGCTCCTCGAGGCCCGGCAGTCGGCTCCGCGCCACACCAAGCCCCGGTCGCGTGAGAGGTCGAGGGGTCGGTCGCGGAGTCCTCGCCGGTCGTCGGGATCCAAGTCTTCGTCGTCCGGTAAGTCTAAGCACAAGAAGTCCAAAAAGCATCATCGCTCTAGGACTTCGCCTCGCCGGTCTCGCGACTCGGCTGAGGCCCCTCCCGGCACCGTCCCCGCAGCCCCGGACATGCCTGTGGAGTCGCCCCCGCAATACCCGTCCTTCCCGGGTTCGGGGGCAGATCCGGCCCAAGTACAGGAATTCCTGTCGGCCATGGCCCGCCTCTTCGGGCCTCAAGGTCCCTCCGGTGCGCCTTCGGGCCCCGCGGGCCCTGATGGGGTTGCCCCGGCGTCGCCGACGACTCCGGTCCCGGCGTCGCTCGTGCCTCCCGCCTCGGTCCCGGCTCCGGCCCCGGCCTCGATCCCGGCTCCGGTGGTACCGCAACCCCCATCGACGCCGGTCGACCTGACCACGCCTCCGCCGGCGTCGATGTCTCCGGTGCCGTTCCTGACGCCGCCCGGCGCTCCGGGCGGCGTCGTCCCCATGTACTCTCCGGCTCCGGACATGGAGCCGGACCGACGTCGCTCGACGCCGGTTCCGGCGCCGATGGGACCTTGGGTCCCAAATGTCCCTCCTCCTCCTTATTTTGAACCGGAGGAGGACCAGGAGGACTGGGAGGGGTCTGAGGACCCTCTGGCACAGCAGTGTCAGTATGATGAGGACTGGGCAGAGGAACTAGGGGATGCCAGTGGTCTGGATACTTCCCCTGACACTGGCATGCTGTCTCCTCCCGTGGCTACGGAGGAGGGAGCCAATTTTGCAACATCTCCGACTCCCTACGGTGACGGTCAAGACTAACCTCCTGACAGAAGTGCTTCAGCCGGCAGCCTCCTCCTTGGAGACTGTGCTGCCGTTCAACGATGCACTAACTGACGTTCTTTTGGGCGCCTGGTCCAAGCCCAACACAGGGGCTCCTGTGGATAGGAACGTGTCCCGACGCCATCGCCCAGCTCCGGGCGATCCCCTGTTTCTCTCTGTCCACCCCACTCCTGAGAGCTTGGTTGTCCAAGCCTCCGCTTCCCAAACCGCCTTCCCTACCGCCCCTCCGGATAGTGAATCCAAACGCCTGGATCAATTTGGGAAGAAGGGTTTTTCTTCCTCCAGTGCTGGCTTGCGGTCCATCAACACCGCTTGTCTTTTGAGCCGATATAACCACTCCTTGTGGGATTCGGTGGCGACTGTTTTGCCCCAGTGTTCTGAGGAGGTCCAGACACTGCTTACCCGCGCCATTGCGGAAGGAAGGGATGCGGCCAAATACACCATACGTTGTGGCCTTGATACCGCCGACTCGCTGGGCAGATCTATTGCAACGACGGTGGCGCTGCGTCGCCACGCCTGGCTGAGAACCACTGGTTTTTCAGGGATGTCCAGAATACTCTCATGGACATGCCCTTTGATGGAGTCGGTCTTTTGGTTCCAAAGCAGACCATGCGTTGGAGCGTTTAAGGACTCACGGGCTACTGCCAAGTCCCTGGGCCTTTCTGCTACACGCCCTCCGCTACCTTCTGCTTTTCGCCCCTATCTTGGCCACGGAAGGGGCGCCCAGTCACGTCAGCAGCCCAGCCACCGGCCCGCGCAGCAGGCGTCTTCGCGTGGCCGAGGACGTGGATACCGCCGTGGCGGTTCGGGGAACCAGCGTGCGGGTCAGGCCACCACCTCCAACCCGTCCGCGGCCTCCAAACCCTCCTAGTCCCTCCTTTCAGGTGCACAGCACGCAAGTAGGGGGCAGGGTCCGCCATCACCTTCACCACTGGCGTCCCATCACCTCGGACAGGTGGGTCTTGGACATTGTCCGAAGGGGCTACTCCCTCCCCTTCGAGACCACCCCCAGCCATGCCACCTCAATTCCACCGCATGTCAGGGGATCACTTGGTACTTCTGCAGAAGGAAGTCACGGCCCTCTTGGCCAAGAGGGTCATCGAGCATGTTCCGACCCCAGAAGTAGGACGTGGTTGCTACTCCCACTACTTCCTGGTGCCCAAAAAGGACAAGGAGGACATGCGTCCTATCTTGGACCTCCGGAACGTCAATCGCTTCCTCCGGAAGGAGAAGTTCAAGATGCTCACCCTAGCTCAGGTCTTGACTGCCCTCGACCCTGGAGACTAGTTGGTAGCGTTGGACTTGCAGGACGCCTATTTCCACATCCCCGTCCTGCCGGCCCACCGGCGTTACCTTCGGTTCACGGTAGGCCTCGAGCATTTTCAGTTCACCGTGCTCCCCTTTGGCCTTACCAGTGCCCCTCGGGTGTTCACGAAAGTGATGGCGGTGGTCGCAGCTCATCTGCGCCGGGCAGGGGTTTCAGTCTTCCCCCTACCTCGACGACTGGCTGCTGAAGGCGGGCTCGTCCCAGGCAGTCGTCTCCCACCTCCAGACTACGGCCGAACTCCTGCACTCGCTGGGGTTCTCCATCAATGTGCCGAAGTCGCATCTGATTCCTTCTCCACAGCTCCTTTTCATCGGAGCAGTTCTGGACACGACGCAGTTTCGGGCCTATCCTCCCGAACGGCGAGTCCGGGATATTCAGGCTATGATTCCGATCTTTCGGCCTTTATCCTGGGTTTCGGCACGGATGACCCTGAGGCTGCTGGGCCTCATGGCCTCCTGCATCCTGCTGGTCACTCATGCCAGATGGCATATGCGGGCTCTGCAGTGGGACCTGAAGTTCCAGTGGGCGCAGCACCAGGGCAACCTGTCCGATCACGTCCAGATCTCGGAGGGGACTGCAAAACAGTTGCAGTGGTGGCTCTCGAACCGGCAATGGGTCATGGGCAGATCCCTCTCCCTTCCCCAGCCAGAGCACACAGTTGTGACGGACGCGTCCCTTCTGGGATGGGGCGGTCACATGGGAGAGGCGGAGATCAGAGGCCTCTGGTCTCCGGCGGAGTCCCGGCTCCATATCAACCTTCTGGAGCTCCGGGCGATCCGACTTGCACTCAAGGCATTCCTTCCCTCTGTCAAAGGGAAGGTAGTGCAGGTGTTCACAGACAACACCACCGCCATGTGGTACTGCAACAAACAGGGGCGGGGTGGGGTCGTGGACCCTCTGCCAGGAGGCTCTGTGCCTCTGGACATGGCTGGAACATCAGGGCATGTTCCTGATGGTTCAACACCTGGCAGGTTCCCTGAACGCCAGAGCGGGGACGAACTCAGCCGCAGGTGCATGATGGATCACGAATGGCGTCTTCACTCGGAAGTGGCGCAAGGACTCTTTCTACAATGGGGAGAGCCTTGGTTAGATCTATTCGCCACCGAAGAGAACGCGCAATGTCATCAGTTCTGCGCGTTGGAATTTCCAAGGCGGCACTCGCTCGGCGACGCTTTTCGTCGCGAGTGGAGTTGCGGTCTGTTGTACGCCTTTCCGCCTATACCACTTCTCCCCAGAGTGTTGAAGAAGATTCGGCACGACCGGGCCCAAGTCATTCTTGTGGCTCCGGACTGGGCTCGAAGAGTTTGGTATCCCGAGCTACTCAGTATGAGCGTAGATCCCCGATCCGTCTGCCTCTTCGGGAGGATCTTCTGTCGCAGCAGCAGGGGACGGTCCTCCACCCGAACCTGTCCAGTCTACACCTGCTTGCGTGGAGATTGAGCGGCGGCAGTTGATTCCTTTCGACTTGCCTTCCGAAGTTTGTGATGTGATTCTGGCAGCCAGGCGTCCCTCCACTAAGGTGGTATACGCCTGCAGGTGGAACAAATTTGTGGCATGGTGCACAGCAAAGGCTGTGAATCCCCTTTCTGCCCCTCTCTCTGAGGTCCTTCTGTTCCTTCTTTCTCTGGCCCAACAGGGCTGCCCTGGGTACCATCAAGGGTTATCTTTGTGCTATCTCGGCCTTCCTCAGGCTCCCTGATCAACCCTCCCTTTTCAAGTCCCCTGTTGTTAACAGGTTCTTAAAAGGCATTACACACCTCTTCCCTCCTGTTCTGTTTGTGATGCCTCAGTGGGACTTGAACTTGGTTCTTACCTTTTTAATGTGCACTCCCTTTGAGCCTCTACATAACTGTCCTCTTCGTCTTCTCACTCTGAAGACAGCCTTTCTGGTGGCCATCACCTCCGCTCGGCGGGTGAGTGAGCTCCAGGCTCTATCTTGCAAACCTCCCTTTCTGTCTGTTCATCCAGACAAGGTTGTTCTTCGGACGCGTCCGTCCTTCTTGCCAAAGGTGGTTACTGCCTTCCACATTGGGCAGACCATCACTTTGCCTACCTTCTTTCCGCCTCCGCATCCTTCCAGAGAGGAAGAGAGGCTCCACCGTCTGGACCAAAACGTGCGCTCTCCTTCTATATCGACCGCACGAAACACTTCCGGGTGGATGACCAGCTCTTTGTTGGCTACGTGGGCGCCAAAAAAGGTCGGGCGGTGCACAAACGAACCATCTCCCGCTGGGTTACCTTGTGCATCAAAACCTGCTATTCTTTGGCTAAGAAGGAGCCTCCTGTTGGGCTGCGTGCCCATTCCACCAGGGCAACGGCTGCTACCACGGCATTGGGCCGCGGTGTTCCGCTGCCGGTTATCTGTCAGGCAGCTACGTGGGCCTCGCTGCACACGTTTACAAAACATTACTGCCTTGACATTCAGGTCCGGAGGGACGGCTTCTTTGGCCGTTCTGTCCTCCAGGACTTCCTTGTCTGATCTTTGTTCGCAGACCCACCACCGGGGTTGGTATTGCTGGGGTATCTATTCTAAGGTAAGGAATCTGTCACTAACGTGTCTCTTTCAGATGCACAAGTTACTAACTTGTGTAACGATATATCTGTAAGAGACAGTAGTTAGTGACAGATTCCTTACCGTCCCACCCATCCTCCCCGTTCTGCGAACTGATTTCTAGGGTTAAGGACATCCCTTTCAGGGCCCTAGTATTTTTCAGACACCTATGTCAGCTTCTTGCATGGCTCTGCGTTCCTGGCGCGGAAAGTCGTGTACAGAACTGACGTCAGCGCACAGGGGCGGCGTCTAAGTACTGCCCGCGACGTCATCCCGGCGATCACGACGCCGACGACGGACGCGGAGCCGCACGACGCCGCCTACCGACGCGCAAAGGTACTGCTACGCAAAAAACTTTCCGGATCCAGCCTGACGCCTGGGGATATTCTAAGGTAAGGAATCTGTCACTAACTACTGTCTCTTACAGATATATCGTTACACAAGTTAGTAACTTGTGCGTTAAGGACATCCCTTTCAGGGCACTAGTATTTTTTCAGACACCAATGTCAGCTTCTTGCATGGCTCTGCGTTCCTGGCACGGAAAGTCGTGTACAGAACTGACGTCAGCGCGCAGGGGCGGCGTCTAAGTACTGGCCGCGACGTCATCCCGGCGATCTCGACGACGGACGCGGAGCCGCACGACGCCGCCTGCCGACGCGCAAGGGTACTGCTACGCAAAACTTTCCGGATCCAGCCTGACGCCTGGGGATATTCTAAGGTAAGGAATCTGTCACTAACTACTGTCTCTTACAGATATATCGTTACACAAGTTAGTAACTTGTGCTTCAAGATGCACAATTAAAAAGATAGCAAACAAGGTCACTTAAAATATGTTGACCTTAAATACTGTGGCCCCAAACGTTTCTATCCAGAAACACTTTAGTAATGTGAGTAGTGTGTCTGAAACTAAAATCTCTCTCACGTGAGAAGCATTGAGAGAGAAGGCGCACAATACGCTAGGCGCACATTACCCTAGCTGCAGAATCGTTAATTTGGGGTCACGTAGGCAGGACTTGTGCTACCTACCTCCTTGCTGCAGCATCATAGTTGTTTGTGATGTGGAATCCTGATGCATCAATTCTTTGTTTTGCACATTTTCTGCAGTTTATTTGTAAACTAAGCACTGGGCACCCCACATTTATAGAACGACTTCAGTTTGGCAGACGACATGGGACGGCAGAGTCTGCAGACCTAGGAAGAAATGAGATATAAACAGGCATGGACAAGGCCAAAAGTACTGTCTTTTTAAAAATGACTAATTTTAAATATTTTCTGGAGTAGGGAGAGTGGATCAGAAGATTGTGTGCACCTGTGCACCTTCTAACACAGATATGTATAACATGAATTACCCTGATGTCCACATTGATATACATGTTTTATAATTTTTATTTTTATTTATACGTTGTCCCTGTCAACTCAAATTGTCTCTAAGCTCCAGAAATCATATAAAATAGATTTAATGAGCACACTATGTAGGAGCCTGCGAGAAAATTGTTAAACATGAGCGTTTTAGAGTATTCCTAAGTTTACTGAATTTAGGAAGTTTTCTTCTTTCAAGTCATTATGCATCCTACAGCCGGAGGGGGGGCGAGGGGGGGTGACAGAGAGTCGGCAATCCCACTGGCTGTTACTTTCAACTTTCGGACATGTGAACTTTTGACACATGTCCTGGCACTTCAACTGGCTTAGGAACCTTAGCCAGTTGAAGTGCTCCCTTAAATAGCGAGAAGCCATATCTTGAGCATTGAACCTTAAAATCATCCCCGATCACAACCGGAAGCCAGTGGAGGGTTTCATGCAATGGAGTGTCAGAATTCCTTTTATTATTTATTATATCTTTATTTATTTATTTGTTTAATTGGAAATAGCCAAAACAATCACATAAAAGAAACCCATGTTTAAGATTCATTTATCAAGAACATTTCGAACATACTTTGCATAGCACAGCTGCAGCACCTAAACTAGGCTTCTAATGGATCCTTCTAACAGCAGGTTCCTGATTTCTAGGTACTCAGGTCCTAGGATGGACCTGGAGAGCTCTTCAGCAGTATTCCCACGAGCAGTCAGATGGCGCCATACAGCTTTGCAGTGACTTTATACCGCCCTGGAAGTTAATGAGCACAGTTGCATTTAAGTGCCACCCCTGCACACTTACGTCTGCTCCTTTTTTTATGTGTCCTTCGACACGGATCCAGACCTCTGCTCCCAACTTTGTTGGTCTTCCAATAGCTCCCAAATTATTTTTTGCTGTGTGCTAGTGAAGATATGTCTCCTAAAGGACGCTTCTCAAACAAGCAGATTGTGAGCTACTGGAAGCTCTCCTGTGTGCAACCCAGCATACTAAATGAGAAGCTTTTTGCTTGACTGAATTAATATATGTAAAACAAAATTGAAAAGTGTATATTTAAGATGAAAATGGGTGTACTTTCAGCACTCAAAACCAGATGTTTGGAGAATAGTGATTGAAATTCCAAAATATATGTAGAGCTGATTTTTGAGTGATAAATCATGTGGCATTGGGGAGAAATATTTGTAATACTAATAACTTGGTGCCAAGGGCTATTGTATATATGGCTGTTATGTATTCTCCATGTAGGGGTGTTCCACATTGACAAAACATTGTTTGCGTTACTGCTGGCAACCCTGGCTGATGAACTGAGGAGATCACTGCTGGTAATCTGCGTATGGTGGTCACTAATGTAATTATGTGTAATGTGGTCACTTTTACAATAATAATAGTAGCTCAGGATAAGTTTCATTGAACATTAAGTAGTTCATATTACAGAAAAGGTTGGAAACTCCTGCCCTAAAATGACAGGATCCAGACTGCGCCCAAACTGCAGGAAGCAGGTGTTGGTTACAGACCCGCACAACATGTGTTTGTGGCACTTGGTCTCCTGTCACGATTTGAATTTGTGCAGTAAGTGCACCCTCATGTGGGAGGTGAAGCTCTAGGTCGGCAAACATAAGAAGATGTAATAGTTGACGCATGAGTCCCGATCCAGGTTGCTCGGCTACTTGCGAGCTAGGTCAGGGACCCCTGAGTAAAGTCCATTCCTGATCAAAGTCTTCCTGGAAGTTGAAGTCGAAAGTGCACCATAAGCCCCAGAAAGCCAACAGGACTTGACTCCATCAAACCACAAGAAGGGACAAGGGTGTCTATCAAGAGATAATAACTCCCATTTCACCACCAAGCAAAATATTGCCCCTTTCCCCTGTCTTCTGATTCCAACCCAGTTCCACAAGTGATCCTGTCATGCCCCAAATTCCCCAGGCCGTTGTAAATTCAGCAGTAAATTGCAACCTTCAGAGTGTCCAAGTTCCTTATTTTTTTTTGTGGGACTTCAACCCCCACAGACCCACAGCGGTCCCCCAGTTGGATATACGCTGGTGGGTTCTCATTCAGCACTGACTGACCTCTTGCTACCTGTTACCTGGCCCATGCTGTCACCCAGTCCAGACTCATACTTGTACAGTCCCGATGCTGATCTCTAACTCTGATCAATGTTGGCCTATACCAGGCCTTTCCTGTGCTACAAGGTTGGGTAATATCAAAGAAGGAGTTGGTGAACTTGCAATCCGAAAGCACAGAATGCAAGCAAATCAGAAGCAAGGTTCAGCAATAATACAGAGCTAAGTACAGAGGTCAATTAAAATGAACAAAAGAAATCCAGGAAACTAGCAACAATGAGATAGCAGCATCAGGTAAAATGCCCACAGTGTCAGAAAGCAATCAGTAAAAAGGCCCTGGAGAACTGCTAATCCGCTGCTCGTTTGCGGTGCAACTGTCCCCAAATAGTCTTGGAGCGGTCTACACATCACAGAAGGAGCAAAAAGCTTAGCCATAGGTCTGTGGTCATTGTTCACCATATAGGTCTACTATGGAAACAGTGTTGGTTTGAGGGTTAGAGCATCGGCTATAAATAATTGTTTGTGTAATGTGCAAAAAGGTGAGAGATTGATTAGCTAACAGGTGTCACCTGTGGTCAGATGGGCAATTAAAGATGGTTAAGGGGTAGAGAAAATGTATGGGCTGTTGTTGAATTATGGTTGTAAGAAGTATCTCCTGTTTATGCCAACTTTGAAACTAAATGAAGGATGAAAAGGGAAGGTAATGATGTCTTTGCATTTTTGTGTCAATACACTTAATATAATCCCCATAAAATGCAGTTGAATGTGTAAACTGAACATGACATCAAGCCTGTATAAAGTAAAAATATGCAACCGTACATCTCACTTGTAAGTTCAATGTTATCTCCAAATAATTCAGATGAGTGCCTATGAGTCGATGTAAATTCTAAGAGGTTCCCACTTAAAGATCAGTAATCAGCCATTGTTCCTTACAACATGGCCACTTCATATTGTGAGAGAAGAAACCTGGTAGGACGTTCAGTCTGTTTGTGCATCACCAATGGGCCCTACCATGTATAAATCCACAATGGCATTTAGGGAATTTTACTAGTCTATCTCACCAGGTCATATCAACAAAAAGTGGAGACTGAATGCCCTCATGATTATTCTTAATCGGTGGAAAACAGGTGAGAATTAATGTTTCGGAGCATTGACTGTCTTGCTCCACCAAGTAGCAGCTTTCTAGAACGTACTTAAGGCTGACCAAGAGACTGTCCTAAAAATGAGAGATTTCTTTCTTTATCTATTTAGACAGTTTTCCTAATTAGAGTCTTATGGAAAGGTGGATATACCCGTTAGGAGAAGGATGGTGAGAGCTATAAATTAAAGGTATATTTGACTATCAAAGTCACTGCACTTGGTTTGATATGCAAGCTTTTTAGAAGGTAGCACACGTAAAAAGAATTAGGGGGGTTAATTTGTACGATTTTTTTTCAGAGTTATTAATGGAACATTTGCAAGAAATACGAATTTTGAGACATCGACTAGAAGACTCCATTAAAACGAATGACCGACTACGACAACAGCTTGAACGGCAAATAGCAGAAGCCGAACTAGACCATGGTGAGGTCATCTTCATCTCCTAAATATCGATCAGCTAGGTTACTTTACGTAGTAATCTGAGAGAACAATATCTTAATGTTGTGGATTTGCAAAGTTAATTTTTTAAAAGTATAATTGCTACCCAACTCATGAAGTATGCTCTAACATCAAGATGGAAAGGACCCATTAAAATAGCTTCTGTTGGAGTATGCAAACCACATTGTTCTTCCATGTTGCACCAGTAATGCCTGTTAAATTGCACTTTATCCATTTACTGCTGTTGACATATTAGTTTAGAAACAGATTCTTCTTTGTGTTTCTAAAATGCTTTATGTTACATTTGGGTTTACATTCAATGAGCAATCTGTTGTTTTAGTCATATTTTTCTGTTACTCTTTATTAATTTATTCCTGTTTTGTTAGGTGTTTATGATTTTGATTCTGCCCTCACAACTGTCTGATAATGCCTCGAAAACTGGAATGCGTTTTTCTTAGGTATTGTTTTTTCCCCCTCGTGTTCTGATGTCTCTTCTGTGTGTGGTCACAGTAAGGTTATTATAAGGACAAATAGTCACTACTTATTTTTCAAAACCTCTCTTTCTACTAGAGGTAGTTACAATTTCATAATGCTGTAATTAACACAATGCCCAAATAACTGTGACTTTCCAGATCACTACTGTGCATGGGTTTTTGATAGAATCTAATCAGGGAATCTGCCTCAAAAGGATCCATTTCCTTGATCCCCTTCATGGTATATATTTCAGAATGTGTGGGAGAAAAAGTGTGATTGTAAGACACTGTACCCTCGCTTTACACTGTAAAGTTCTGCAAAATTTTATTCTTGGGTTTTAGTGTGCGTATTTTTAGAAGCACCATTATGTTGATTCTCCTTGCAGGGCTGATGTTTGCTAGGTCGCCCCTATAAAACGTTTCTGTTAATAAACAGGATTATTTAACTACAAACCTTGTGGTCACCTGGTTGTGGTAATGTATTCATGACTGAACATTCACTGATTATGTAGCCAAATTACACTGGTCTTTTTGAATTTGTGCCCAAGCTCCCCTCTGTCTAACATTTACCACCATAAGACTACCTTAATTTCCACTTCTGGATTTTTGTGGCCAACTAACAATGATGGCTGTCCATCAGTCAGCTACGGACCATGGGATAGAAAAGAGCAGAGCTAGATAATGGAATGTAATACATGGAGTTCTTTTACTAGGGCTCCCTTTTTGGTAGCAGAGCATATTTAAGATAAATATGATAAACCAAACTGCACTGGCCAGCTAAGTAGAAAGTACAAGTTAATGAGATGTGGAGTCGTTTCCACTGTCTAGAAATCTTTGCTTCTAATGTTTCTACTAGAGTATGACTCAATATTAAACTATTGTACAGAGTATATTCAGTTAAGTTTTCACTTCTTAATTTCTAGGGGCTACACAGATGTACAGTGATACAGATCAACATAATACACTCATTTCTGAAATAAGTTTCCTAAGAAGAGAAAATGAATCCCTGAAAGATCTTCTTGCTAGAGGATCAAGAGGTGAGTCCCCACGGTGGTTTGAATGAGTATTGTCGCTGTTAGTATTCTAATGATCTTTTTCTTTTTTTAGACCAAGCTTGATTTATAGTCAAACATGTCTTGCTGTACAAACTCAGAATAAAAGAGCAAAGTGAAGGAGAATGTATTTACCTTTCTTATTTTTTGTTGTTGCAGAAAGCCATACTTGTTCTCATACAGTAGGCTTCCAACACTATAATTGTTGCTAGGGATATGGATGGGCTATGGCATATGTTTTCCCTATGTGTCTCTTTCCCACTCAGTAGAGGGAGTTTGCTAGGGTTGCACCCAGAATTGCCCTGGAACCCCAGAAATTGATTGGGAGAAGAGATTACTAAATGTCATGGGTTGGATTTATGGGGTGCAGAATGAGAATGAAAGGTAACCCAGAGAGGGGATTCGAAAGAGGGTGAAAAAACAGAGTAAGAGGTAGACGAGAGCTGAGGCCCTCATCGTAGTGGGCGTTGATAGACTTGTAAATGGATGTATAGAATGGGAGAATATGGGGAATAATAGTATTAGGGGGTAGGAGAGATGAGGAAAAAGTTAATTCTGGGATGATGTGGGGAAATGTTCAAGTGGGAAGCATAGGAATGTAGGGGCGAGGCTTGTGACCGCAGGCTAGTCAACCTCAGGATGGGGAATCTCTCCATTGCTAACTAAGATCATTCCATTTGAGCACTCATTGGTGAATACATTTTGGCTGTGAGGAGAGATTAATTTGCAATGAGATTAATCAACAACTCAACAATAATATATTTTGTGATACAAGCATTGGAGGTAAGGTAATGAGAAATTAATAAATAAAATCCATCTAATCAGTGGTAGTTTTATAGACTGGTGATTTGGTCCAGTCATTGTAAGGCCCCTCTAACTAAGTAAACGATTTCAACCCCTTTCTGATACTCAAATTGATTTTAACCCGCCTTCTGGGTCATGGTTAAGGGATTTGTTCTCTAGCTGTGAGTTTTCTTCTGCTATACTTATACACAAAATATTCACCCCATACTCCCAAGAAAGGGTCTCTAGCGACATATCCTCTTTTGTTGTATCATTCTGTTCAATGTAGTAGTTCTGGTAAGTTGAACTGATATATATTTGGAATGAAAGTCACTCTCAAAAAGGTCACTTTAGTTGCATCTTGAATTCCACTCAAGAAGGGCTTTTCACTGTCACCCCCAGGGCCACCTTGTGTGTGTGTGTGTGTGTGTGTGTGTGTGTGTGTGTGTGTGTGTGTGTGTGTGTGTGTGTGTAATGATTGCATGGTGGTCTCTTAGGCAATTTCCACACCTGATTAAAAATCCCTGTTGATGTTGTGACTTAGAACTGCAATTGTGGGTCACCTAGGCACTTGAAGCTCCACATGTTTCTCCATTTCATTACTCTGTCCTGTTAGTGTAAGAATTCACTCCCCAATACCCACTTCATTGTCTCAGGTCCTTGTTTCTGCACCTTGTGTGATTGCATTCTCTCAGAGGCAATGTAGTGTTAGAATATGGCTACCAAGTGGGTGGACTTATCCCCGATAGTGAGTAGCAGAAAACAAAAGGCGGGTCTCTCCCCTGTCAATCTACCTGCTTCCTTTCCTTGGACTACATTAGTTCACCTCTAACAATTTGGCCGGGTCATGTTCCACCACTTTAGCAAAGCACCTCAGTGGTGGTAAAAAGTGCCTCTTATCCTCTATGGAAGGTTACTGCACTATTCGGTTTTCCAGTGGTCCTCAGAAGCTGACTCAGCAGCTCTGTATCCAGCCACTCAAATACCAGTCGATCCCCTTTCTCACAAGATAGACTGATGGAGTTCTTCAGTCTTCACTGATGGATGTTTCCTACCAGTTTCACAGTGGGCTGCCCTTACTGCCATCCACAGTTGCACACCACAGATTTGATGGATGCGTCTTCTTTGGGCTGCTGTGGAAACCTGGGGAAGATGATATTGCAAGGTTCTTGGGATGCACTTCAGCGAGTTAGAGCTACGGGCAATCTGCCTAACCCGGAAGGTGTTTCTTCCTTCCTTTTCACTCAGCATTGAGCTGGTCCTCTCAGACAACACTACCACCAGTGTGGTGGGGGTGGTCTTCTCTCACCTGGAAAGTTCTTGCATCTACCTCTTTCCCATGGTTCTCAACAGGAAATGTCTTCCCTTCTACATCTTGCACTTTTCACCATGTGGTTCTCTGGGACATATTACACTTCAAGTTTGCACTGGACCTACTTTATGTACTCCCTCAAAATCCACACATCTTAAGAGTGCTACATAAGTGAGCAAGGACAGTGTGCAACTGATTCTCATCATCCTGGACTGGGTGGGGAGGATTTGGTACATTGATATGTTGGATCTCAGTGTTCGGCCTGGCTTCCTTGCAGAGATAGAGGGCATCTGCTTTTGCAGCAGCATGGCCAGGTTATCCACACCAGCATTTGATCATCTCTACTCCCAACATGAGGATTGAGAGGCATCAGTTAGAAGTTTTCATTCTTTCCTCAGAGCTACCAGATTTTATTCTGGCTGCCAAGAGACCAGGCACAAGTCTGTTTATGCTGGGCTCTGGAACAGGTTTGTTTCTTATTGCTTGGAGGGAGGGTTAGACCCTTTCAGGTCTTACCTAGTTGTTTTCTCTGCCTCACTCATTAGGGTTCATCAATCTCTACAGTTAAATGGTACTTGTTTCCGATGCCTGTCTTTCGATGGTTTCCTGACCAACCTTCTATATTCAGGCTCTCCCTGGTGGCTTGATTCTTGAAAAGCTCATTATTAATGCCTCCACCCACTCCTTTCATTACACTTAATATTACTTCTGTCCTTCCTCATGGCGTCTTCATTTGAACCAATACACAGGTGTTCTGTTCATCCTTTATCTTTTAAACCTGTCTTTGTGATGGGTTTAGGAAATTCCACACCCTGTTATTCCAGCCCCCCTCTTTGTGGTAGTTTACTCAAAAACGTTGGTTTTCCATCTTTCTTTCCCCCACCTCACCTTGCTTAGGAGGTGTAGTGATTGTTCAAGCTGGTCCTTCAGTGGGCTGTCCCACATTACATCAGTGGTATGGAACCGGACGATCAGCTTTTCATTGGTTTTGCTCTGTTGAAGGGTAGAGCGGTGACAAAGGATACTATCTACTTTTTTGTGTCCTCAATTATTTATATAAGCTGGATAACCAAAATTAAACAGTCAACACATCTGCAGTGCCTTTGTAAACTGTACAGAGTACGAGCCTTTTTTCCGTGTTCACATATACTGACAATTAAGTCTCTACTGCATGTTTAGACGTGTTTCTAATTTTTACACATTTGATCAATAATGTATTGTTATGGCAAGTTGCTTTTATTAAAAATCTGCTGAAAGTGTGAGGTCTTTTTACTGTAAATTGTTTTGTAGCACTATTCTAGGAGGCAAATATAAAGTATTGAATGTTACTTTAAAAAACAGTATGAAGTAATGTTAATTTTCTAATCAGTATAACTTGTATATCTGCAGACAAGCAAAAGGAAAATGAAAAATTGAGGGAATCGCTTTCGAAGAAGAGCTTTATGGTTGATCACCTTCATAGTGAATACGAACGTGTTCAGAAAGAAAATGAGATGTTGCAAATAAAGATCCAGGAGAAGGATGACGAAGTAAAGCACCTTATTCAGGAAGTTTGTGGAAGCAGGAATGAAATAAATAGGTAGGAGTTAAGTCAGGGGTAAAATCTTTGTCTCCGAACTAAGCTTTTGCAAAATACACCCTGAAAATGAGTTACAAACTTACTGATGCAGTAGCACAGGACACCGCCAGTCAAGTCATCAATGACAATGTGTCCAATTTCCCCGGGGTGCAACCTGCAATCCTCCCTTGTGCATACTACAAATAAGTATAGCCTTAAGACAGGAATACCCTATATGTACTGTGCACAAGGCATGGACTGCTGCTGTGTCCTCAGTGTGATAGAAATACTACACTCCCTGTGCTTAGTGTAGACACAGCATTGTTGTAGGCCATGGTTTCTATGCACTGCACAGAGGGAGTGGCCTCTGACCATTTCCTGTGCATATTTTAGCTGATACCATCATTGATGTCATCTGCGATTTGATATGTTGGATCATTTGAGTCTTACACAGTGTATTGTGGGGTTAAGGGGATTTGAAGTTATGCTTTTGTGGCTAGCCACTGGCAACTTTTTAGGTGTCTTGGAATTTGTTATAAACTATGTATTTGCTCTTTACCTGGGTTGCAGAGGGCATGCCTGATGGCAGTGCCGTTTACTCACTATGCATAGACTCTTGCCTTGGTTTCTCCATAGTCACCATAAGTTGTGACTGGCATCCATGCCATGTGTATACCATACAGCTATATTTGCAGGCCACCTCTTCATGATACATGCAGGTCCCAAACTGTAGCAATATTGTATTGGAATTGCTCATAGGGAATGGTCTGTGAATATTGCCTGTGTGCATGAAACCTATCAGTAATTCGTAATTGGCTTGGCCTTCATCCATAACCTGTGTACCATACTTCTGTCCATATTACCCACATGAATGACCTACAGCCGTACCTTGTACACAGTGAACTGATCCACAATACCCACAAGGCACAGCGATTTTGAACACGAAAAATGGGTACACCTTTCCGAAGTATAAACAGAGCATGACTTGCCAACATGGTCTGTGCATGTTCCATGGTCCATTTAACCTACAAGGTAGAGATTAATACTGGTAGCTACACCCTATGCTCAGTATGTTTCTCCTTACCATGCAAAGGGCATGACCTGGAGGAATGCCGTATAGGTGTTTCTCACAGGATATGACCTGCAGCCATGGCCTGTATGGATTAAACATGTCCTTAATGCACACAAGGGAATGGATTGACACCATGACCTTTAGGTTCTGTTCATTGGACATGACCTGTAACTATACCGAGGGATCAATCAACACCTGCCCATAGTGCCCAGACTGCAGCCACCCCCTGTGGGGACTGCGTACTTGGTGTCGTATGTGGCCATGCCTTTAGAGCAGCACATTCTGATAAATATTTCTAACCACAAATTCCTCACCTTGTTAATTTCCCCAGGTACCAAACTGGATCCAGATAATTTTATAGCAGGTCCATTGCGTGTCATTAGGTGGCATTGTGTTTCTTAACGTCGGATGCGTTGCGCCCCAGATGTGACGTTAGGACCTCCTTCTCTTTGCACTGATGCTAGTTCCTTTCTTTCCACGCCTTTTGACTCTGATCCAGAGGTAGTAATTTGTCTATTTGACAGACTTCCCTCTCTCAAATAAAGAGATTTCTCTTCTAACAGTGTGAATATATGGGCCCCAAATCGACCGGTTTTCTACTGTGTTGTGATGGTCACCGACCCAGCACTTCACATGACTCCGAGTTGTGTCCTTGCTGTGTGAGGACGAAGCGCAAGGCCAGCCTTGACCCCAAGGCCAAATTGGCCTTCGCCAAACTCTTTATGAAGACACAGTCACAGTTGTGGTCGTGGATGCGCTCTCATTCTCAAGCCCGATCACGCGAGCTCTCCAAATCGAACTCGCGGAGTTCAGTGTGTTGGCCTGGTTGCTGGCAACCAACCCATGCAATATCAACCAGGTACACATCAATAAGGATGCTCAGTAAGGAGCAACACGCATCTAGCAGGTACAATATGACTATAATAAAACACTAGCACAGATATTGGGAATGAGCAATGATGCTTAAATAGTAGCAGAACAGTTACATGTATATGTATAGTGCAATGCTAGCACAAAGATAGCATAAGAAAAAAACTGTGTTGAATCGAACGCACAATAATAATTCTATAAATCAAGATAAGGCAGGAGAATCTGGCCCTACACCCGTGGAAACTTAACTTTAGCAGCTCCAAGAAACCTGCTCCACCCTTTCTCTCTCTCTTTCTCTCTCTCTCTCTCTCTCTCTCTCTCTCTCTCTCCCTCTCCCTCTCCCTCTCCCTCTCCCTCTCCCTCTCCCTCTCCCTCTCCCTCTCCCTCTCCCTCTCCCTCTCCCTCTCCCTCTCCCTCTCCCTCTCCCTCTCCCTCTCTCTCTCTCTCTCCCCCCCCTCTCTCTCTCTCTCCCTCTCTCTCTCCCCCTCTCCCTCTCCCTGAGAACCGTGTAGCAGGGGTAGCGGCTGTGGGCAATGGCAGATCTGCATGACTCGGTCTGTGAGCTTCCCCAAAGCATCTGCACCCCTCCTTTTATACACTAAAAGCTGGATTACACAACATCATGTTCTTTTCTCACACTAATAGTTCTCGTGATGTTCTCAGTGTTTTAGCTAACTCATGATCCTCCTGACTCCTTGCTCTCATTGGTACCAATCAATCATGCTCCCAGGGCTTTCAAACTACTCCCAGGCTTGTTGTTCGGGGTCTGTACAACCTCAGTGGTCTGCCCTGATCCACATTCCTGGGCCTGGTACAGTAAACACAGCACCTTGGCAGATGGTTGCTTCTATTAACAATGGCTGAAACAAGAATGACAAGATCATCTGCTATCTCAGCGTGGTACATGGATTTTCTCTTCAGCACTGTCTAAGCTAATTATACCTTTCACGTCACAGTGTCTTCCACACAGTATTCCCTATATCCTTTACATTAGGTAAGTCTAAAAGGTTGCACAAGAAACACAAAAGTACAAACATGGATCTCTAGCATCCTGCAGCTCGCACCATTCCAGGGAACGAATTCCTAAAAAGCTATAGCTCGATCTCCTCCCCCAACAGACGGCAACAGCAGACTAGAAGGGTTAGCTGTGAGATTTCGTGATCAAAATATTTGGTACTCCACCAGATCCCACTGAAGCACCTTGGGGCCCCAAGGTGGCTGCCAGTCGGACCCACCTTGGCAGCCTCTTCTATGAGCCTGCGCAACATGCGACACCATCCCGCTGCGGTGACTCGCGCCACAAGCCAGAGCCTTAATGCTGGTACTGATGTCACTGATCCTGGGTATGGATCTGACAGTTTTGTCAGGCTTGGAAGCTGAGCCCCTATCTTCTGGACCACAGTATTAGGCTCATTTCAACACGGAAACATTTCAATATGATGATGATGACTATGAAGGGGATGTTAATGCAGAAGGTACTATCTTTGAAGACCTTGAGGATGCCATTGACCTATACACCTCTCCAGATATTAGGTTACCCTCCCCAAACCAGGCTATGGTTACTGAAGACTCCGTCTCCTTATCCAGGGTGATCAGGAGGGCAGCAGAAGTCCTTGACTTTATTCTCCCTATGAAAGAAGTAAAAACCAATGTGCTAAGTTCCTTAATACAGCCCAGATCAGCCAAGAACTGTTGCTACTTTTTAATGAGGCTCTCAGTGATGTTCTGTCGGGCACCTGGGCAAAACCAGAATCTTGCACTCCAGTCAACAGACTAGTGGCGAGATGGCAGAGACCTGCCCCTGGAGACTCCAGGTTTCTGTCCAACAACTTACATCGGAAAGCTTGGTGGTACAGGCATCCTACAGCCACCTCAACTCTAGTTAGTTCTCAACCACTCCCCCGGACAAGGAATCACAACAAATGGAAACATTCATTAAACAAGTATTCTCCAGCACTAGTCTTGCTATCGGAACAGTCAACACCTCGTGTCTCCTGGGCAAGTGCTCACAAACTTTGTGAAACAGGGTGGCAAACATCTTGCCATCTGTCCCAAAAGAGTTTAGACCCAACAAAGCCTAATCCTAGATGGTTAATGATGCGACAAAGTACACCATCTGCTCAGGTCTGGATAAAGCAGACAGTCAAGCCAAGCGTGCTTTGGCGCCACGCCTGACTGCACTCCGCAGGTTTTTATTGGAGGTACAGCAGTCACTCATGGACATGGCCTTTGATGGCTTGAAATTGTTTGGTACAACAACAACAAAGTAATGGATGGCATGCTTGAATTAATCTCAGCCACTGACAATTGCTTGGACCGCATCACAACGCATTATTTTTCTCCCACCATGCCACCTCAGTTTGGACACAACCATGTGCAGATCAGTCTTGACCCTGCTCCAATGGGAGCAGTCCAGCACGCTGTCCAACTGCCAGGCTAGGTCTTCTCTGAACCGGAACACAAGCAACCAAGGACTGGTTTTCACCCTGATTAGGGCTCATTTGCCAGGTATAACTTGGTTCCAGTGGCACAGTGAGCACCGGCCCCACATATTGGCATATCCATCGCTAATAGGGCGCCAACTGCAACAACAACAAGGTGGTGGATGGAATGCTTGATTTAATCTCAGTCACTGACAAGTGCTCGGTGCTGCATCCCAATCCATCATTTTTCACCCACCATGCCACCTCAGTTTGTACCCAGCCATATGCAAATCAGTCTTGACCTTGCTCCAGTGGGAGCAGTCCAGCCCGACCTGCCAGGCCAGGTCTTTCATGATCCAGAACACAAGCAACCTAGGACCGGTTTCTCACTGATTTCAATGGCTCCCCATCTGACAGAGTGGATCAAAAAGAAACTGACATCAGCGTGCAGAGGAAGCACAAATCTGGGGCCATATATGCGGGCCCAGTGTCACATCTGGGGTGGGACCGATCTGATTCTAAGCTTCATGACACCACCTAACGATGTGCGAGAGAATTGCTACAAAAGTTTCCAGATCCAGTCAGGTGCCTGGAAAAATTCACAAGGTGAGGAATTTGTAGTTAGAGACTCAACCGAAAAGGCATTACCAAGGGTAAGCAACTTGTTCTTTGGGTTCACAGTACTTGTAAAGGAACAGGAGGTTCTGGGTGCTCACAGTCCAAAGTCTGGCGCAGTGGGCTCATCCATGGGACAGTGCCAAGGGCATGGCTAATGAGCACGTCCTGTGGGAGTGGCTAGAGCAGCGCTATCTTGCACAGTTGCAGGTTATGTGCAATATGTATCTGGAACTGGTGGAGGAAGAACTGTGTATCCAAACTCCATGCTCTCCATGGTGATAGCCACACCATCAGCAATTGGGGAAGTGTAGACTGATCAAGGGCACTGGCCAAGCCAAAATAGGTCTGTCGTTAAAATGCTAACACATGCAAACACTGGCATGTACAAATGTGCAAAGATGATTTGCGCTCTGTGTCTGAGCAACCTGCCTCTTTCACTGTCTCCTATATCTGTGCCCTTTTTAAAAAAAAATTAATTTCCAAAACTTTCAGTGCTGCATGCACCAGCACCAGAAGCTTTAGCAGTATCATGATGCCATTGATCTCTTCAATAGTGATTTGCTATGTAATAAAACCCCACTATTGTCCAGTGGGTCTCATAGGGGAAGCTGCTTCCCTACCTTTTAAAAAAAAAAAAAAGTAAAATGAAATACATTGTGGGGAATTATGCCAAATAGGCAGCAGCAAACTTTAACACTGCTCTGGAGAATGATGATTTGTAAGTTCCAAACTCAGCAGCCATTTCACTAGACCCACATCTCCTACATTAGTCCCATTTAAATGTTACTTGTTGATTAGAGCAGTGATGCAATGTATTTGCAAATTAGGAACATGAATTTTTGGGTCTCCTTCAACTCTACTGATGAATCTAAACTCTGGTAAAAGTTTAATTTGTGGAGCATCCCTCGCAGATTACTGGTCATAATACAGCTGCTTCACACACACAACTGGGTTCAGGTGCTAGTCTCCCTAAATGGCAGATGCTCTGCTAAAATCAAAATTAATAATGGCCTAAAGCATGAGTGTATACGGGCCCTTGCTCTTTTTGCCGATATGACTGCATCCATTGTTTCTTGGAATTAATTTCCCCACAAATGTAGATAATGGGCATCTCTTGTTTGCCTATGATTTAACTATGGTTGACTGATACATTTAGGTCTTCTGAGTAGGATAAATGCCATATATTCTTATTGCCTGTTAAATGCATTAACTGTTAATATCACAAAACTCAATTATTGGTGTTTGGTCATTATGTTAGTTTGTGTGTCGTTAGATTAGAAATAGTCCATCATTTTCATTACGTAGGTATGTTGTTCGCTAGAACACTTTCCAGGGAACTGCTTGGGCCTCAGATATCAAATGCCTTGAATAGTTCGGCAAGCTTAAATAAATAATTAAATGTAAAGAATTCAAATGAATTCAAATTTAATAATATTAACATCATTTTAATTACATTTAGTATTATTTATGGTGGATTTTAGTGGAAACCTTTTATGTAAAGTCATCTGCGCAAATGTTAAACCTCAGGTACCCTGTGGTTGCCTGCTGCTTTTAGAGTGACAGCTGGTTTTCTTCACTACACAAAAATCTTTAAAATAATTGTGTGCATGCAGATCTGCTCATGATTCAAAGAATTTGTCTGGAACTTAATATTAATTTGTTGGATTTTCTTGCTAGAGCCAGTACCGTTGTTTTTTTAAATTTTATTATTTTTTCCTGTGAATCAAGGAAGTCACTATCTTGACTTTTAAGGTGCTGAATAACTCTCAAAACATTCCTACTCATAGACTGAGGAAGGAAAGTCTCTTAAATGAACGCTTTACCTTTCTCCAAACTCCATAACTCTGGCCCAAGGCAATCTATTCTCCAACACATCTCTTAATTATACCAGCTTCGTTTCTTTAACTAGGCAATATTAGGGTTCATATGATAGTTGTAAATATCTGGCAGAATTTCCTGATAGGAAAATGACAAACGATACCCTGGAGCTTTATATCAAGGAGCTATACTGTGAGTTTAGCTATTCTTGTGAGCTTCCATAGTCCTGTGAATATTTAGAATGCCCATTTTATTTTCAATTGAAAACTGATTGAGTAGTTCAAGTGCATATATACTGCTTGGAAAACCTCGACAGAACAAGTATATTCTTAAAACTAGATTTTTAATATTACAGGTTGCAGAGTGAACTCAATATACAACAGACTCAACTTTCCGATGATAGGCAGGTCCTGCAGTCACTACGAACTGAGCTAGAAGTGTATGAAAAGATGAGAGAAGAAAAACAAATAGAAAATGGTAAGATGTTTATTTGTAAATCTTAAAATTTTGTCTTCGGTATTTGTAGTGTAAGTTTATCAGTACAGTATTAACTAAGATTTACCTATTCCAACACACTAATATGTTGTACTTTGCCTATGAAATTAAGGACATGAGTTGGCACTGACCTGCTCTTTCTCCAGCCTTCCCCCACCCAGCCCTTGTCCATCGTCTTCCCTCTCAGACTATTTGACAGGTGAGAATAGCATTATCCCCCCTGCTACCTTAAGAGTAGCAGCAACTTATGATCAGTATAGAGGGAGGGTATCTTATCCTCTTCTGCTATGATTCAGGCAGCGTTGAATGGCACTATCTGAAAGAGACACGTTGGTGACAGATTCCTTACCTTAGAATATCCCCAGGCGTCAGGCTTGATCCGGAAAGTTTTTGCGTAGCAGTACCCTTGCGCGTCGGTAGGCGGCGTCGTGCGGCTCCGCGTCCGTCGTCGGCGTCGGGATCGCCGGGATGACGTCGCGGGCAGTACTAGACGCCGCCCCTGCGCGCTGACGTCAGTTCTTTCTTTTTCCGCGCCAGTAAGCGCAGATCCGGGAAGAGCAGTGCCCTAGTCATTTTTTGGTGATTTTTGTCACTGTTTTCTCGAGTCGTTCGACTCCGAAGGTGTCGGTAGGGATGCCCGGCTTTAAGCCATGCGACGCCTGTGGTCGAATGATGTCGATCACGGACCCGCATCAGGATTGTCTCTACTGCCTCGGGCGCGACCACGACCCCAAGTCGTGCCCTGACTGCCGTGCCTTGCATCCGAAGGCTTTGCGAGAGCAGTCTCGAAAACTCCTCGAGGTCCGGCAGTCGGCTCCGCGGTCACGCGAGAGGTCGAGGGGCCGGTCGTCGGAGTCCTCATCGGTCGTCGGAGTCCTCATCGGTCGTCGGAGTCCTCATCGGTCGTCGGGGTCCTCATCGGTCGTCGGGGTCCTCATCGGTCGTCGGGGTCCAAGTCTACGCACTCCTCCGGTAAGTCGAAGCATAAGAAGTCGAAAAAGCGTCATCGCTCGACGACTTCCCCTCGCCGGTCTCGCGACTCGGCTGAGGGCCCTGTCGGCACCGTCCCCGCGGCTCCGGGAGTGCCTGTGGAGCCGCCGCCGCATTACCCCCCTTATCCGGGTTCGGCGGCGACTCTGGCCGAAATACAGGAGTTCCTGTCGGCCATGGCCCGCCTCTTCGGGCCTCAAGGTCCCCCCGGTGCGCCTTCGGGCCCTGATGGGATTCCTACGGCGCCGCCGGCGACTCCGGTCCCAGTGCCGCCTGTCACGCCGGCCTCGGTCCCGGCCCGACCCCGGTGCTGCCACAACCCCAATCGACGCCGGTTGACCTGACGACACCTCCACCGGCGTCGATTTCTCCGGTGCCGTTCCCGACGACGCCCGGGGCTCCGGGCGTCGTCGTACCCCGGTTCTCTCCGGATCCGGACACGGCGCCGGACCGACGTCGCTCGACACCGGCTCTGGCGCAGATGAGACCTTGGGTCCCACATGTCCCTCCTCCTTATTTTGAACCAGAATTGGAGGACGAAGAGAACTGGGAGGGGTCGGATGACCCTCTCACAGCCCAATGTGAGTTTGATCAGGACTGGGCTGAGGAACTTGGGGATGCCAGTGGTCTGGACACCTCTCCTGACACTGGCATGCTGTCTCCTCCTTCCGTGGCTACGGAGGAGGGAGCAAACTTTGCAATGGTGTTGCGTAGAGCAGCTGGGGCCTTACACCTCCAGTTGCCTACATTGGCTGTCAGGACTAACATCCTGACGGAAGTGCTTCAGCCGGCGGCTACCTCCTCGGAGCCACTGCTGCCGTTCAACGAGGCACTTTCAGACGTTCTTTTGGGCACCTGGTCCAAGCCCACCACAGGGGCTCCTGTGGATAGGAACGTAGCCCGACGCCATCGCCCTGCTCCGGGCGACACCCTGTTCCTCTCCCAACACCCCACCCCTGAGAGCTTGGTTGTCCAAGCCTCTGCTTCCCAAAGCGCCTTCCCTACCGCTCCCCCGGATAGGGAATCCAAACGCCTGGATCAATTTGGGAAGAAGGTTTTTTCTTCCTCCAGTGCTGGCTTGCGGTCCGTCAACACCACTTGCCTCTTGGGCCGATATTCCCACTCCTTGTGGGACTCGGTGGCGCAAGTTCTGCCCCAGTGTTCTGAGGAGGTCCAGACACTGCTTTCCCGCGCCATTGCGGAAGGAAGGGATGCAGCAAAGTACTCCATCAGATGTGGCCTTGATACCGCCGACTCGCTAGGCAGATCGCTTGCGACGACAGTGGCGCTGCGCCGTCTTGCCTGGCTGAGGACCACTGGTTTCTCGGGTGATGTCCAAAACACTCTTATGGACATGCCCTTTGATGGGGTCGGTCTTTTTGGAAACAAGGCAGACCATGCGCTGGAGCGCTTTAAGGACTCGCGGGCTACAGCCAAGTCCCTGGGCCTTTCTGCTGTGCGCCCTCCGCAACAGTTTGCTTTTCGCCCCTTTCGTGGCCACGGGAGGGGCGCCCAGTCACGTCCGCTGCCCAGCCACCGGCCCGCGCAGCAAGCGTCTTCGCGTGGCCGAGGACGTGGCTCCTGCCGAGGCGGGTCAGGCAACCAGCGTGCGGGTCAGGCCACCAACCCCGCCCCGTCCGCGGCCTCCAAGCCCTCCTAGTCCTTCCTTTCAGGTCCACAGCACGCCAGTAGGGGGCAGGGTCCGCCATCACCTTCACCACTGGCGTGCCATCACCTCGGACAGGTGGGTCTTGGACATTGTCCGAAGGGGCTACTCCCTCCCCTTCGAGACTGCCCCCAGCCATGCCACCTCAATACCACCGCATGTCGGGGGATCACTTGGTGCTTCTTCAGCAGGAAGTTGCGGCCCTCTTGGCCAAGGGGGCCATCGAGCGCGTTCCGACCCCAGAAGTAGGGAGTGGTTGTTATTCCCACTACTTTCTGGTGCCCAAAAGGACAAGGAGGACATGCGTCCTATCTTGGACCTCCGGAACGTCAATCGCTTCCTCCGGAAGGAAAAGTTCAAGATGCTCACCCTAGCTCAGGTCTTGACTGCCCTCGACCCTGGAGACTGGTTGGTAGCGTTGGACTTGCAGGACGCATATTTCCACATCCCCGTCCTGCCGGCCCACCGGCGTTACCTGCGGTTCACGGTAGGCCTCGAGCATTTTCAGTTCACCGTGCTCCCCTTTGGCCTTACCAGCGCCCCTCGGGTGTTCACGAAAGTGATGGCGGTGGTCGCAGCTCATCTGCGCCGGGCAGGGGTTCCAGTCTTTCCCTACCTCGACGACTGGCTGCTGAAGGCGGGCTCGCCCCAGGCAGTCGTCTCCCACCTCCAGACTACGGCCGAGCTCCTGCACTCGCTGGGGTTCTCCATCAACGTGCCGAAGTCGCACCTGATTCCTTCTCCACAGCTCCTTTTCATCGGATCAGTTCTGGACACGACGCAGTTTCGGGCCTATCCTCCCGAACGGAGAGTCCGGGATATTCAGGCTATGATTCCGATCTTTCGGCCTCTATCCTGGGTTTCAGTACGGATGACCCTGAGGCTGCTGGGCCTCATTGCCTCCTGCATCCTGCTGGTCGCTCATGCCAGATGGCATATGCGGGCTCTGCAGTGGGACCTGAAGTTCCAGTGGGCGCAGCACCAGGGCAACCTGTCCGATCACGTCCAGATCTCGGAGGGGACTGCAAAACAGTTGCAGTGGTGGCTCTCGAACCAGCAATGGGTCACGGGCAGATCCCTCTCCCTTCCCCAGTTAGAGCATACAGTTGTGACGGACGCATCCCTTCTGGGATGGGGCGGTCACATGGGAGAGGTGGAGATCAGAGGCCTCTGGTCTCCGGCGGAGTCCCGGCTCCATATCAATCTTCTGGAGCTCTGGGCGATCCGACTTGCACTCAAGGCATTCCTTCCCTCTGTCAAAGGGAAGGTAGTGCAGGTGTTCACCGACAACACCACCGCCATGTGGTACTGCAACAAACAGGGCGAGGTGGGGTCGTGGACCCTATGTGAGGAGGCTCTGCGCCTCTGGACATGGCTGGAACATCAGGGCATATTCCTGATGGTTCAACACCTGGCAGGTTCCCTGAACGCCAGGGCGGACGAACTCAGCCGCAGGTGCATGATGGATCACGAATGGCGTCTTCACTCGGAGGTGGCGCAAGGACTCTTTCTACAGTGGGGAGAGCCTTGGTTAGATCTATTCGCCACCGAAGAGAACGTGCAATGTCATCAGTTCTGCGCGTTGGAATTTCCAAGGCGGCACTCGCTCGGCGACGCTTTTCGTCGCGAGTGGAGTTGCGGTCTGTTGTACGCCTTTCCGCCTATACCACTTCTACCCAGAGTGTTGAAAAAGATTCGGTGCGACCGGGCCCAAGTCATTCTTGTGGCTCCGGACTGGGCTCGAAGAGTTTGGTATCCCGAGCTACTCAGTATGAGCGTCGATCCCCCGATCCGTCTGCCTCTTCGGGAGGATCTTCTGTCGCAGCAGCAGGGGACGGTCCTCCACCCGAACCTGTCCAGTCCACACCTGCTTGCGTGGAGATTGAGCGGCGGCAGTTGATTCCTTTCGACTTGCCTCCCGAAGTTTGTGATGTGATTCTGGCAGCCAGGCGTCCCTCCACTAAGGTGGTATACGCCTGCAGGTGGAACAAGTTTGTGGCATGGTGCACAGCAAAGGCTGTGAATCCCCTGTCTGCCCTTTTTCTGAGGTTCTTCTGTTCCTTCTTTCTCTGGCCCAACAGGGTTCTGCCCTGGGTACCATCAAGGGCTATCTTTGTGCAATCTCGGCCTTCCTCAGGCTACCTGATCAGCCCTCTCTTTTTAAGTCCCCTGTTGTTAACAGGTTCCTTAAAGGCATTACACACCTCTTTCCTCCTGTTCCGTTTATAATGCCTCAGTGGGACTTAAACTTGGTTTTTACTTTCTTGATGTGCGCTCCCTTTGAGCCTCTGCATAACTGTCCTCTTCGTCTTCTCACTCTGAAGACAGCCTTTCTGGTGGCCATCACCTCCGCTCGGCGGGTGAGTGAGCTCCAGGCTCTGTCATGCAAACCCCCCTTTCTGTCTGTCCATCCAGACAAGGTTGTTCTTAGGACGCGTCCGTCCTTCTTGCCAAAGGTGGTTACTGCCTTCCACATTGGGCAGACCATCACTTTGCCCACCTTCTTTCCGCCTCCACATCCTTCCAGAGAGGAAGAGAGGCTCCACTGTCTGGACCCAAAACGTGCGCTTTCCTTTTACATCCACCGCACACAACAGTTCCGGGTGGATGACCAGCTCTTTGTTGGCTACGTGGGCGCCAAAAAAGGTCGGGCGGTACACAAAAGGACCATCTCCCGCTGGGTCATCTTGTGTATCAAGGCCTGCTATTCTTTGGCTAAGAAGGAGCCTCCTGTTGGGCTGCGTGCCCATTCCACAGGGCAACGGCTGCTACCACGGCTTTAGGCCGCGGTGTTCCGTTACAGGATATATGTCAGGCAGCTACGTGGGCCTCGCTGCACACGTTTACCAAACATTACTGCCTTGACAGCCAGTTCCGGAGTGACGGCTTCTTTGGCCGTTCTGTCCTCCAGGACTTTCTTGTCTGAATCTGTTCGCAGACCCACCACCGGGGTTGGTATTGCTGGGGTATCTATTCTAAGGTAAGGAATCTGTCACTAACGTGTCTCTTTCAGATGCACAAGTTACTAACTTGTGTAACGATATATCTGTAAGAGACAGTAGTTAGTGACAGATTCCTTACCGCCCCACCCATCCTCCCCGTTCTGCGAACTGATTTCTAGGGTTAAGGACATCCCTTTCAGGGCCCTAGTATTTTTCAGACACCTATGTCAGCTTCTTGCATGGCTCTGCGTTCCTGGCGCGTAAAGTAGTGTACAGAACTGACGTCAGCGCGCAGGGGCGGCGTCTAAGTACTGCCCGCGACGTCATCCCGACGACGGACGCGGAGCCGCACGACGCCGCCTACCGACGCGCAAGGGTACTGCTATGCAAAAACTTTCCGGATCCAGCCTGACGCCTGGGGATATTCTAAGGTAAGGAATCTGTCACTAACTACTGTCTCTTACAGATATATCGTTACACAAGTTAGTAACTTGTGCGTTGTGCCTAAGGCACCTTCTGCACTCAGTCTTCAAAGGGAAATGGGATCTTTGTGATATTTAAAGTTCCACAGAAGGGCTAAAGGTTTTTGAAAAGAGGATTTCTGATAGAAACTTCTAACCCCAGATTCCTTACCTTTTGAATATTCCCCAGGCATCAGAAGGGATCTGGAAACTTTTAAGCAGTACCTCTGTGCACCGGTAGGTGGCGCCATGAGGCTCAAAACAGATTCTGTTCTGCTCTGGAAATGATGTGCGGGGCACATATAGGCACCACTCCTGCACGCTGACAGTTCTTTTCTTTCCATGCCACCAGACACGGGTCCAAATATACCTCTTGTTTCATTGAGACAGTTTTTTTGCCAGAATCTTACACTAATGATGGACATGTCACCTCCCAAGGTGACAGGATTCAAGCCCTGTAAGGACTGTTGCAAGCAAATGTCTGAGACAGACCCTCATCAGGTTTGCCTGTGGTGCCTGGGGTCAAGCCACAACCTTGAGGCCTGCAGGACTGCATGTCAGTGAACTTGAAGGCCAAGTTCATGAGGTGCAGCTGTACATCGCCAAGCATCAGAAGACTCCACATCATGACTGGTGCAAGTCCAAAGTTCAGTCTCGGTCTCGCTCCTGCTTTCAGTCTAGAAGCTGCAGGAGTCGATCCTAAGGTTGATTGTCTTCACACTCCAGATCTTCAGGTAAGTCGTAGAAAAAACATTAAAAATCCAAACGGGACGTGGTCCGTTCCCCCTTCCCGCCACTCTTGAACACTTTAGAAGGGGTGTGAGTGGTCCCATGTCCCTCGATCTCGCTCCTGAAGTTGGTCGACGTTGGAGTCCATCCCGCAACTTGTTCCGGCAGAACCTGAGTTTCCAGGGCCTTCAGACACACCGAGTCAGATCCAAGAGTTAGGCAAATCCATACTCCAACTCTTCGAATCCCTTCCGACTCCCTCTGGCGTGTGTCCCTTATGACAGGACCTGTCATTCTGGGGAGAAAACTGATTCCACCCTTGAGCACTTTAAGGAGAGCACGGCCACAGGGCACTCCTTCATACTGTCTGCTCCTCCATGCCAGTCTTATCACCGTTTTCGTTCCTTTCACAGCTTTGGCAGAGGAAATCCGTGCAAGCTGCCACTTCAATCTCAGTGGTGTGTGTGTGTGGGGGGGGAGGGGGGGTTGGGGCAGCCCTTTTATGGCAGAGGCTGTAGCACCCACCGGCCCTGCAGTTAGGTACATGACACCAGTCAGTTCACTGCAGCCCCATCTGCCAAATCCCTTTAGCTTGCCCTTAGGGCTCACAGTTGGCAACAGGGTTCAGCGGTTCTTACCGGGTTGGCAGACAATAGCATCCGACAGGAGGGTCCTACAAATTCTACAGAAGGGGTATGCCCTACTCTTCCTGGCTGCACCGCCTCACCTTCCACCATCCATGGACCGACTGACAGAGTACCATCTGTCAGTCTTACAGCGGGAAGTGCAAGCCCTTTTTTGCCAAAGGGGCTACTGAGAGGGTGCTGGCATTGGAAGTGGGTTGTGGTTGCTACTCCCGCTACTCCCTGCTGTCAATCAAAGACGGAAGCCTTCATTCTATTTGAGACCTGCGCCTTCTCAACACCTTCCTCTGCAATGACAAATTAAAGATGCTCACAATGGCCCAAGTCTGGTCTGCCCTCGACCCTAAAGACTGAATGGTAGCATTGGATCTGCAGGACGTCAGTTTCCACATATGCTTCCTGTGGACCCATTGGTGCTACCTGTGGTTCGTGATGGTACATGAGCATTTTCAGTTTGCTATGCTTCCCTGACATCTGACCAGTGCCCCTCTGGTGTTAACGAAAGTGATGGTGGTGGTGCAGGCAGCACATCTTGATGACTGGCCGTTGAATGGGGGCTCAGCACAGACAGTCATCAGCCACCTCCAGACTACTGCAAACCTTCTGTGATCTTTGGGGTTCACTATCAAAGTGCTGAAGTTACACCTGACTCTTTCTCAGATTCTTCCCTTAATTGGAGCCGTTGTGGACATGGTTGCGTTTCGGTCCTTTCCCCTGGAAAGGAGAATCCAGGGCACTGAAGCCATGGTTCCAATCATTCAGTCTCTGTCCTGGATTACAGTGAGGCGACTCTGCGGCTGCTGGCACTGGTGGCTTCCTGCATTCTGCTGGTCAAGCACACCAGGTGACATGTGTGGGCTCTGCAGTGGGATCTGAAATATCAGTGTGCCCAATATCAAAGTGACATCTCCAACCACATCCAGATTTCGGAGGAGACTGCAAAAGACCTGCAGTGATGGTTGCTGGACCTCGATCAGCTCAGTGGCAGACTCATCTCCCTACCCCACCCAGAGCTAACAGTAGTGGCCAATGTCTCACTGCGGTGTTGGCGTGGCCACCTGGGAGAGGTGGACATCAGAGGTCTCTGGTGTCCCACAGAGTCCCAGCTCCAGAATAACCTCCCCTTGACCATCCGCTTGGCGCTGAAAGCCTTCCTTCCATCCATCATTGGGAAGCTGGTACAGGTGCTTACGAACAACGCTGTCACTATGTGATATTGCAACAAGCAGGGTGGTGTGGGCTCCTGGGCCCTGTGCCAGGGGGTACTACACCTCTGGAAATGGCTGGGCCATCAAGGAATTTTCCTGGTGATGATCCAACTGACAGGATGTTTGCATGCTGGGGCAGACGAGCTCAGCCGTCGACGGCTTGTAGTTCTCAAGTGGCATTTACATCTGGAGGTAGCGCAAGGTCTCCTCCCCGAAATGGGGGAGAACCTTAGCTCAATCTATTCGCTACTGCAGAGAACACACAGTGTCAACAGTTCTGTGCATTGGGGTTCCCAAAGTCTCTAGTTATGAGACGCGTTACGTCTAGAGTGGAACTCGGGACTCAATGCCTTCCCGCTGATACCTCTTCTGCACTGTGTTCTCACAGACGATCAGACCCAACCTTGCCCAAGTCATCCCTGTGGCCCTGATTGGGCACAGAGACTATGTTATCCAGAGTTCCTACGCTTGGGCATCTGTTCTCTGACCATACTGCCCCCTAGAAGGACCTGCTGTTGCAGCAACAGGCAGGGTTCTGCAGTCGGGCCTTCTCAGGCTCCATCTTCATGCTTGTAGATTGAGCGGTGACAGCTGAACACTTTTGACCTTCCTCCGGAGGTGGTTGATATCACCTTGGCAGCGGGTGTCCCTTGACAAAACTGTATACGCCTGTCGTTGGGATAAGTTTGTGCAGCACACGTCAGATTCACCCCCTTCAGGCCAAGTTATCTGACATTCTGTTGTTGGTTTCCTTCCTCCTTCTCCCTTTGTCATGCCTCAGTGGGACCTTAACTTGGTTCTCACATATTGTGCACTCCTTTTGAGCTGTTTCACAGCTGTCCTTTACGGCTTCTTTCTCTCAAGAAGGTGTTCCTCATCGCCATAACATTGGCAGACGTAGTGTGAGAGCTTCAGGCTCTCTGCGCCAATCTGCCGTACACCACCTTCTTCCCAATCAAACTGGTTCTGTGGATGCGAGCATCCTTCTTACTGAAGTTGTGCATCCGTTCTACCTCAGTCAAACCATCGCCCTGCAGGCATTCTATGCTCTGTGTCACCCCTCTAAGGAGGAGGAGAGACACTATTGCTCAGACACCAAAAGTGCTCCGAGCTTTTACATCTGTTGTACCAGAGAACACTGGCTGGACGACCAGCTCTATGTGGGTTTTGCTATTGTGAAAAAGGGCAAGGGCTTGCAGAAAAGGACCATCTCCCGCTGGATCGTACTCTACATCACGATCTGCTACGCATTGGCTAAAAAGTAGCTTCCAGAAGGACTGTGGGCTCATTCCACCTGGGCCAAAGCTGCTACTACATTGTAGGCAGGCAGAGTTCCTTTCCTGGACATCTGTCAGAAAGCTACCTAGGTGTCACTCCATACAGTCATTAAGCACTACTGTCTGGACATCCATGTTCGTCAAGAGAGGCACTTTGCCCACTTGGTCCGACAGGACTTTTTGATTTGAGCCAATTCACAGACACACCTCCAAATAGGTACTGTTCTAGTATCTATTCGAAAGATGAGGAATCTGCTTTTGGAAGTCTCTATCATAAGAACAAGTTACTTACCTTCGGTAACGCTCCTTCTGGTAGAGACTCTTAACTGTAGTGAGGGTGGAGTTGGAGGATGGGGCACCTGGAGGGAGAGGTCAGAATCCACATCAGTTGTGGAGGATGCCAACAAAGCAAGGTAATTAATCGGCAGTCAGCCTAGGGATTCATAAACTATACCAGCATTTAGCCTATGGCTCAGTTCTGGAATACCTATGCGATCAGTGGTGGCATGAAAGCATTGACCAACCTGTCTTGATACTAAATGCCCCATCGAATATGATCCAACAAATGGCCCAAATGGAACTGAACCACCCAGTACCTGAACTTACAAATGGAGATTTTGATAATGCTAGAAATTTCCCAAAGAAACCGCCCAAGTAAGCTGATCTCCTTACAGAAAAACATCTGAACTTGCTTGGCCTTCCTAGAGCCATTGTTTAATTACCTGTAAAGGGCACTTTTCAGAGATCAAGTCCTGGTTTGTGTAAAGAAGTCTTCAAACTGGCACCTTTTAGATTGTATGTATACTTTAGTGTTTTTGTATTTACTTGCTAATTACAGTTGGTATTTGAAGGCAATAATGATCAAACCTTTATCTTCACAAAAGGATTCAGAACTAATTAGTTGTTTCTTCAAACTGTTTTGAGTCCTAGAAATAACAATGGAGTGCTCTTTTCTCAATTCCGCTGACCTATTAGAACTTTCTCCTACTCCTACATAACACAATGTTGGGGAATTGATAGCATTGAAAGACCATATCCAGTAGCACATAGCCTGATTCATTTAATCTCTTGTAGAGAGAGAGAGGCACTCAAACACAGTAGTAGAGACCTTAGAAGCATTTTGGCTATTCGCTTATACATGTGAACATAATTTACAGATTTAGAAATGCTGTTGTAAGTAAGGTCACATTTAGCCACTACATAGAACTTGTTGGCTGCTTATCGCTGATCTTTAGCTACCCAAATGCCCGGTAGAGGGACCCGGTCTAGCTGGTCCAGTGATAATTAAATTTTAAATCTTTATATTCTCATATCTATCTATTTATTTATTTATTTTTTTGCTGTCCAGGTGTTGGGCGGCTGTGTGCAGTAGAAGAATGTACAAAGGAACAAGTAAAATCCATCGATTTGAATAAACTTTTATCTGAAATACAAAGTTTGCGTATCCAGCTTGAAAGAAGCATAGAAGCAAATGATGCTTTGCGGAGAAAACTTGAGGAGCAGATTTCAAAAGAAAATGATCCTGAGAAAAAAGAGGCTCTAGTGAAGATTAACAACTTTTTTAAAGAAGAATGGCAACATCGCATTGAAAAATATGGTAATGTATGATTAGTTATTCCCATCGTTTACCAAAGTTTTTTAACGTGATTAGTGATACAAGAGGTTTTTAAACATGAGTGTTTATAATTTCACAAATGTATGGCTTATTCATGAGAGCTCTGCATGAGATTACAGTGGTGGTTGGTTTTGATCAGAGTCGATATTGTAAGTTATATTGATCTGGTAGAGGATCTATCTAGCCCCAGATTCCTTACCTTAGATTTATCCCCAGGCGTCCGACTGGATATGGAAATTTGTCTTGAGCAGTACCCTTGGCATCGTTCAGCTCCACATGGCGTCGTCTGCGTCGGAAGTGACGTGCGCGGTGCCTATATAGGCGCCACCCCAGCGACTTCACCTCCTTAGTTGGCTGTCGAGAGGAGGGAGCGTAACTCGAGGCCTGGCTCTGCGGTTGAGCCAGCCCTGGGCCGACTCCGTGCCTCCCTGAATTTCCAGGAGCCGGAGTAACCCCAGCCCAACTAAAAGACTTTCATGAGACTATGCACCTCATATTTGGGTGGCCCGTTCCCTCCGGCGCGCCTTCGGGCCCTGTGGGTTCGGGAGGGCCCCTACTGGATCCACGCTGGCGGCTCCAGCGCCAGTCACGCCCCAGGGATCCACAGATGGATCTGGATCGGTGCCGGTTGTGCGATGTCGACCTTCCCCGGCGCTGGTCCAGAGACCAACACTCCCAGCACCACCAGGGGCGCCATCCCCATTTATATCCCTGACTCAGAGACAGACCTGGAGGGGCATCACCTGACGCTGAGTCCGGTGCTGACTGGAGCCTGAGTCCTATTATTATGGGCTAGGACTCTGGGAAGAATGGGAGGGGGTCCCTGGACCCTAAAGAATACCAGCCTTATGACACCTTAGACTGGTGTGAGGATCTGGGTGAAGCCAGTGGACTGGGCACTTCTGCAGATACTGGCATGGTTTGTCCCCCTACCATGGCATACGAGGAGGGAGCTTCCTTCGCAGTGTTGGTAAGGAGGGAGGCCGATGTCCTGAACCTCAGCTCACCCTCGGAGGCAGTCAATACGAATGTCTTGACAGAAGTGCTTCAGCCAAGTGTGTCCCCATCAGAACCGCTTTTCCCTTTTAATGAGGCACTTACTGATGTCCTGCTTGGGACTTGGCCCAAGTCCAGCACAGGGGCTTCTGTGAACAGGACAGTTGCCCCCCCGCCACCGCTCCACACCTAGGGACCCAAACTTCCTCACACAAACACCCCACCCGAAGAGCTTGGTGGTCCAAGACTCCACCTCCAACGTAAATCCTGGCACATTCCCAACCACACCTCCTCATCGGGAATCCAAGAGGCTGGATAACTTCGGCAAGAAGATGTTTTCTTCCACCAGCATGGCACTGCGGGCCGTGAACACTGCGTGCCTTTTGGGCCGCTATTCCCACGTTCTCTTGGATATGGCTGTGGAGGTGCTGCCAGTGGTCCCGGAGGAGGCCCAGGCTGTACTCTCCCAAGCTTTTGCCGACTAGAGGGATGCAGTAAAATTCTCATTTCGATGTGGACTAGACACAACTGACTCAATGGGCAGAACGGTTTCATCAATGGTGGCTGTACAACGCCACGCCTGGTTGAGAACAACCAGCTTTTCTGGAGCAAGGCTACAGCCAGGTCCATGTCCCCTTGCCACCCCAATCCACCTTTCGTTCCTTTCCTGGACATGGAAGAGACACCCTGCCGCATCTGTTCCCACCCAGCCACCGTGGCACGCATGCTTCACAGACTCTGTTTGGCCAAGGGCGCAGTATCTACTGGCCCCATAGGTCGGGCAGACAGTGGACGAGACAGTCCACCACGCCCCCCCTTCCACAGAAGCTGCAGCCTCCAAACCTTCCTAATCTGCCTTTTTACCATCATGGGCACCCAGTGGGCGGCAGGATTTGCCATCACCTGTCCCACTGGTGGTCTATATTATCGGACAAGTGGGTTTTGCGGATTGTGCGAAGGGGCTACTCCCTCCCCTTTTAGTCTACCACTCCCTCCATGCCAGCTACTTACGACTGTAGGCTGACGGAGGACCACCTATCCCATCTCCACCAGGAAGTGACAGCTCTCTTGGCCAAGGGAGCCATAGAGAGGGTGCTGACGTCAGAAGTAGGTCATGGTTGCTATTCCTGCTACTTTCTGGTGCCCAAGAAGGACAGAGATCTTTATCCTATCCTCGACCTGCGCTTTCTCAATTTCTTCCTCACGAAGAAATTCGAAATGCTCACTCTTACTCAGGTCCTGTCTGCCCTGACTACGGCAGACCTCCAGCATTTGCGGGGGTTCACTGTTAATGTGCTGAAGTCATAGCTGACTCCCTCTCAAATGCTCCCTTTCATTGGAGCTGTTAGGGACATGGTGCAGTTTAGGGCCTATCATCCCAAAGGGTGAGTGTAGGATATTCAGGCTATGATACTGATATTTCAGCTTCTATCCTGGATTTCAGTGAGTCTTTCTCCGAGATTGCTGGGCCTCATGTCCTGCTGCATCCTGTTTGTGACACATTCCAGTGGGCGCAGCATCTGGGAAATCTCCCTGACATGGTCCAGATCTCGGAGGGAACTGCACAAGATCCGCAGTTTTGGTTAACAAAACCACGATTGGGTCAGCCGCAGACCCCTCTTCCTTCCCCAACCAGATCTGACAGTGGAGACAGATGCGTCACTCCTGGGATAGGGTGGCCATCTGGGAGAGGTGGAGATCAGAGGCCTCTGGTCTCCGGCTGAATCCTTACTCCATATCAACCTGTTGGAGTTCCTGGCGATCGGGCTGGCATCTAAAGCCTTTCTACCCTCCATCAAGGGAAGGCTAGTACAGGTGTTTATGGACAACACCACTGACATGGGGTACTGCAACAAACAGGGTGGGGTCAGGCTCATAGACCCTTTGTCAAGAGGCCCTGTGACTCTGCACATGGCTGGAACATCAGGGCATTTCCCTGGAGGTTCAACAGCTGGCTGGCTCTGAACGCCAGAGCGGACAAATTGAGCCGAAGATGCCTAGCGGATCACAAATGGCATCTCCATCCATCTCTTTACACACATGCATAAATAATGCACAAATGTATATATAAATATCCACTTTCTTCTGTGGCTCAGTATGTGCCCCCGGTAACATTCTCTTCTAGAGATGCCGCTGCGCAGGCAATGCCATGCTCAAATGCCACCGCACCACCTGCGCACTACTGTGAGAGTGAACACCGTTAGCCGTACTGTAAAAGTGCATAACCAGTGCACCGTGGGCAGATTGCATGTTGTGGCCTGCTAACCAGTGGCATAACGAAAGTTGAGGGGTCCCCCTTGCAAGGTATATGGATGGGCTCCCCTCCGGACTTAATCGGGAGCTCTCAGGTCAGGATACTGTGCTGAGGGGGCCCCTGGAGCTTGGGGGCCCCCTGCACTACGGGGGCTGCAGGGGCCTATGTTACACCACTTCTGCTAACACCTTACCATACTATGCGTACACCGTGCCCTGCATACAACTGCAGGATGCTCTTTCGGTTACAGTTAACAACCTGTGCCCTACTGTAAAAACTGCATGTTCTCGGCTCTACTGCAAAAGATGTGAGCTGCTGCCCTCAGCTCTGCAGTAAACTTGGAAACCTGTGCTCTTCCCATAGCTAGCACGAATAATGGCCAGCGCCATAACATATTGTCTGGACACCCTCTGCAACACAGGTATAACAAGACGGCCACATGACTTTAATGATGTCATCACGCATGACGTGCGGTCACCATCTTAAATTGAGTCAATATATATTTAAAATAGTAACAGTAGCGGATTTTCTCTGAGCATCGACAGCGTACAACTAGAAATCTATGTAAATAGTTATTTTCGCAATTCTCTTTGCACAGCGACTGCGGGGGTGGAAACAGTCGCCCTCAGAAAACAGCCTCTAACATTTGACCTCCATCTTTGAATGCACAGCAAATGTATCGAGAGAAGAACATGATTTACAGCCATGTTTACAGAAATGGACCTGGAGCGACTGAAAACATGAGCGCTCTGGTCAAATGCTCTTAGAGAAAGGGAAAAGTAGTCCCTAAACAGATGCTACAATGAGACAAGTGTAAGGGTACAAGTACTAGGGCGCTGCTCCGTGGATTGAAAAGGGGGGACAAATAAGAAAGATTCACAACTAGCAAGCGAGGATTTTTAAAGGACACTGAAACAAACCAATGAAAAGCAGTAATCCCATAAAGAAATATTTGCTAAAGTATATACAAGAGGTCTTGAAAGCTTAACCTAAAAAGGACTTCATGGGAGCACTCCGCCGTACATGTTATACCTGACTTTAGCTAAACTCTTGTTCTTCTCCATCAAGTTCGCCTTTCTGCAGTTACTGTGTACAGAAAAGGGACAAATCAACTCTTCTTTTTCAGGCTTTCAGTAATTGAGGACTTCCTATAATGGCTAAATTAGGCTTTTCCACTAATAAGTGCACATTCACCATCTTGGGAGCAAAATTTTGTGCTTTCTAAAATTAACAAGACCTCTCTTTATATCCATCCAAATGGCTTCCTTGCTGCGTTTGCCATTGAAAACAGCCTTTCTTGTTGCCATCACCTCTTCTCGCAGGGTTAGTGAACTGCTTGCATGCTCTATTGGCTGTCAAGCCCTATGTTATGTTATGTTTTATGTTATGTTAGGTTATGTTGATTTGTATAGCGCACTAATCTTCCGAGAGGGTGTCCAGGCTCTTGGGCAAGTGTGTAGGTTTGTGGTTCCCAAGGTGCTTATACGAAGAGCCAGGTCTTCAGCTTCTTGCGGAACTCAAGAAATGAGGAGGAAGCGCTGATGTGTTGATGAAGGTCGTTCCATGTCTTGGGTGCAATGTAGAAGAATGAGCGACCTCCAGTTTTGCTTTTGCGGATGCAGGGAATTGTGCAAGAGAGAGTGAGGCAGAGTGTAGGTGTCTGGTGGGTTCTTGAAAGTGTATGCAGCTGTTCAGGTATTCTGGTCCTGTGTTGTGTAGGGCTTTGTATGTGTGCGTGAGAAGTTTGGTTGCACTTGTGAATGAGGAGCCAGTGAAGCTTCCTGAGGTGCGACTTGATGTGGGTGTGGCGTGGGAGGTAAAGTAGGAGTCTTTCAGCAGTGTTCTGGATGGTCTTGAGTCTGTGTAGGAGGAGTTTGGAGATTCCGGCGTATCATTGTGCTGCTGCAGTCCAGCTTGCTGGTGATGAGTGCTTGCGTGACGGTCCATCTGGTGTTCTGAAGTAACCATTTAAAGATTTTTCACAGCATAAGGGAGATGTGGAAGCAGGAGGTGGGTGCACACTGTGTTGACTTGACTCGTCATGTTGAACTTGTCGTCTAGAATGATCCCAAGATTTCTTGCATGGTCTGCGGGAGTGGTAAAGACCCATGTGCATGTATTGTTGCCGAAGACCAGTACATCCGTTTTGATGGAGTTGAGCTGCAGGCAGTTGGTTCGCATCCAATGTGCTACTATGGTCTTGCAGTTGGTGAAGTTGGTTCTGCCAGTGGTTTTTTTGTCCGTTAGGGAAAGGATGAGTTGGGTGTCATCGGCGTAGAAGTCTCATATTCAGATGATGTTGGCGAGCGATGTCATGGATATGTTGAAAGTGGTGGGCTGAGCGATGATCCCTGTTCAAGTCCGCATTTCAATATTTTGGTCTCTAATATGAAAGGTGGCAGCCTGACCCTTTGTGTTCTTCCCATGAGGAAGGAACAGATCTATTTGAGAGCGGATCCTTGTGGACCAATCTCCTGGAGTCATCTAATGAGAGTGTTATGGGAGACTGTGTCAAAGGCTACAGAGAGGTCTAGCAGGATGAGGGCCGCTGTTTCTCCTCAGTCCAGGATGATTCAAATGCCATCTGTGGAAACGATGAGTGCTGTTTTGGTGGTGTGGTTCTTTCTGACTCCTAATTGAGTGTTGTCTAGAAGATGGTGAAGTTCGAGGTGGGATGGGAATTGCTTGTTGATGGCTTTCTAAATCACTTTGGCTGGATAGGGAAGCATTTAGATAGGTCGGAAGTTGCTCAGTTGATTCGGGTCGGCTGTGAGCTTCTTGAGGAGGGTGCTGATTTCTGCAAGTTTCCATTAATTCGGGAAATTGGTGGACGTGATGGAGGTGTAGATGATGTGTGTTAGGGTGGTGCTGATTGGTGATGTTCCCAGGTTGTATATGTGATGGGGGCACGGGTCTATTGAGTGGATGGCCTGCATGATTTCCGTTGTGTTGTTTCTGGTGAGGGTTGTACATTCAGTTAGGTGGCCTTCTTGGTTGGTGGTGGGTAGGTTAGCAACGAGTTCTCTGGGTTTGAGTAAGTGTGCGAAGTTGCTGTAGATGTTTTCGATTTTGCTGTGGAAGAAGTTGGATAGCTTGTCACAGAGTTGTTGGGATGCAGCAATGTTGGAGACAGTGGCTGAGGGCGAGGTGAATCCTTAACGATCGAGAAGATTGGAGCTTTCTTTGACACGGTCCACTAGTGCTTTTTTCTTTGTGTATCTTCTTTGCTGGTGATAGCGTCTGAGTGCAGCCTTGTAGGTAGTTCTGTTGATGGTGTTGTGGCTGGCTCTCAATTTCCTTTCTAGCTGTTTACAGTGTCGTTTGGTGTCACAGAGGTCTTCTGTCTACCAGCTGGCCTGCTTGTATGATCTAGTATGCTTGTTGGATTTGATGGATGCGAGGGAGTCCGCGCAGTTGTTGATCCAGTTGTTGGAGTTGTTGATGTCCTTGTCGAGGTTGTCAGTGGGGCAGGTTGATCCGTGCTGAGGGCGCTGAGCCTGTCTGCTTCTGTGATTTTGCCCCAGCTGCGGCTTGGAATGCTGAACCAGGTAGAGGTGATGACTTGAGGTGTGTTGATTTGGAAGTAGATGATGGAGTGGTTAGTCCATGTGAGCGGTGGGGTGGAATTGTATTTGATTCTGTCACTTGTGGTGAAGATGGTGTCCAGTGTGTGTCCTGCGGTGTGTGTGGGTTCTGGGACGAGCTGGGTGAGTACAATGTTGCTCAAGCTTTCAGGAATGCTGTGGAGCAGGGGTCGTTTAGGTTTTCCAGGTGAAAGTTAAGGTCACTGAGCAGAATGAAGGCTCTGGTGAGCGGAGCAACTAAGTTGGTGATGAGGAGATGGTAAAAGTGGCTTGTGGTCCGGGTGGTCAGTAGGCGAGGGTTCTGGTCAGGGTGAAGTCTTTAGCAGCTTGAAGTCCAGGTGTTCCATGCATGGGATGGCGTTCTCTGTTGATTTTGTGCATTTGATGGATTCCTTGTTGATGATAGCTAGTCCTCCCCCTAGCTTCTGAAGGCGGTCCTGTTGAGCGATCTTGTAGCCCCCTAGGATTGCCGTTGTGTTGTCGGGAGCCGATGAGGGGTTGAGCCAGGTCTCTGTGATAAAGATAATGTCAGGTGCGTCGCTACTCATCAGCTCCCATATTTCCGTTGTGTGTTTGCGGAGTGATCATGTGTTGAGAAGCATGCATGGGAGTGGGAGTTTACGTGTGGGTTTGCTGTGGTGTAGGGTGGGGGTGTAGGTGCTGTTGGCGCTTGGGTGGCATGTGTGTTGGGAGAGGGTGTTGAGGGTGTCGTTAGTATTTGCATGAATGTGTGGGGGTGTGGCTGCTGGAGAACTGGCAGTGGGTGCATGTGAAAGCTCCTACCGTGGTGTGAGGTGCAGCACTACAGCAGTTGAGGGAACAGTGTCTGGGGTCTAGTGACCTGAGGAGTGCTGCGGAATATCGCTGGACAGGGATCCAAACAGGGTTCCTTGCGCTGGGCACGGTCCAGGCAGAGACGAATGCAGCTCCCATTAAGTAGCTCCTAGAAGGGGGAAGACTGTTTTGGGGGGAAACCAGTAATGTCACTTCCTGTCCAGTTGGATGATGGTAAATTCACTGATCACTTCCTGTGGAGGTGGATGATGGGAGATCCAGTTATGTCACTTCATGTGCTAATGGGTGATAGAAAATGAAGTCCTCCTGCTTGCCTTCTTCGTTTAAAGATGGTTTTTGGCGAAATGTCCATTCCAATAGGGTGGGGCTAAGAACTTGCCTTTCCTTCCTTTCTAAATTGATTTCAAATCAATACATACAGGTTTAGAAACCTCCAAATAGTTATTTTTTGATTGAGGCTTCTAACCGCAGATTCTACACCTTGTGAATCTCCCGAGGTGAGAGGCCCAAACCGGAAACTCTAGCAAAAGCTCCTGTGTGCCTGTAGGTGGCCACGTTAGTCTATGTTGCAACTCTGCCCTGCCTCTGGACAGGGTGATACAGAGCTACATAAAAGAGCCACATAAAAGCACTAGCCCTGTGCACTGACATCGATTCCTAAAGACGCAGATCTGGAGCTCTCCTCCTATCAGTTCCATTTTTTTCATCTAAACTCTTCAAATAATTTATGGAGCCTCAGGACCAAGCATGATTTCAAATCCTGTGAGAAATGTTACCTCATGTACTCAAAGGCCATCAGGGAATGAGAGGCCAGGCTCTGCATGACAGGACATAAGAAGCAGGACTGATATTATTTGAGGTAACCCTAGTCAGGTAGGCCAAAGTTGCTCTTATTCAGATCCTGTGCCAGAGCAAGGGGTGCCCCATTAAGTTGTTTATGTTGATGAGGGTTATAGGGATTGCTGGCTCCACCTCATCATATTGGTGATACCTTATACATTGATTTACAGAATGTTAGTGGGCTTGACACTTGGACTGAGACATAACTCAACTCAGAACTTGGGCTACCAATGAGAGTGCCACATTTACAGTGGTGATCCGGAGGGCAGCGGAGGCACTAGAATTGCAGCTTCCCTCCATTGAGATCAAAATAAACATTCTGACAGACTTTTCAGGCTTCATGCTAGCGACTTCTGAGCCCTTTCTTTTTAGGTCTCGCCTGAGCCAGCGCGCATGCGCTGCTCTGCTAGGCTTCTAGTAAGGACTTTCAACTCGGACCACAGTGCGTGTGCTTTTTTTTTTGCTCACACGTTATTGGCCTTTGCGTGCGTCTTTCTAAGAAAGACAGCACGCAATTGGCCAAAGGCGGGTGCATGTCCCGCCTTCTCTCTCCCCTGGCCTAGGGAGCTCGGGAGCGAGCAGCAGCGCGGCCGGGTGCCAGCTGCATACCTCACATTCCTTTCGCGGCCGCGTGGCCGCGCTTGTTATTTAAAGAAGAGAGCAGCTAAACGTAAACACAGAAAGGTAATTTACTACATTGTACTGGATTGATTTAAATGCTGTGCATTAGAGGCGCGGGCTGCAGCCTCTGCATCTACTCAGTTTCATTGGAAGTTGACTAATGTAAAGCTTCCCTGTCTGAATGCACTGTGTTAATTGACACCAGAGCTTGCCAGAAGAGAGGCGCTTTAATCGCGCCTGCCACTCAGTGTTGCTATTTCACAAAACTGCTTGCGTCGCGGCCGAACAGATGACACGTCCATTAAAGCGAAAATTCAACCAGCTGGAAAAATCTATCTGTCCCCCCCTCTCACACCTCCCTCCCAATGTGAGAAGGGCAGCCCTCGGGCCATTCCAGCCTTCAGCAGCACAAATAGCGTTCCAGCAAGAACATTATCAAACAATCCTTTATTTAAATAAAAAGGCTCTCTCTCTCCGTCTCTCCCCCCCTCTCTCTCTCTCTCGGTTCCTTCTCTCTCTCTCTCTCTCTCTCTCTCTCTCTCTCTCTCTCTCTCTCTCTCTCTCTCTCTCTCTCTCTCTCTCTCTCTCTCTCTCTCTCTCTCTCTCTCTCTCTCTCTCTCTCTCTCTCTCTCTCTCTCTCTCTCTCTCTCTCTCTCTCTCTCTCTCTCTCTGGAATATATACTTTATAGAATCGATTACGAATAATTTATTGTTAGTGCAGCTTCATAATACGACTTTCCAAACTTGGAGCCACAATAAAATCCCAAATTCATTAGGCAGAGCAATAGAAAAAAATCCGTAGAGCGTTGAATTAAAATAATTCATTGCTAGTTCAGAAACGGTTGTGGGTGGCTTCTAAGCACTTGGCGGGCACAAGACGTGTACGAAGCGGGTAGGCTTCTACCCATGAAGCACACTGTGGGGCTAGGAGGGTACGTTCATAAACAGCCGCATGCCAGTGGGTGGAAGCTGGGGCTTGTATGCTGTCTAAAATTCGAAGAGGGTATGGCACGTGTGCAGAAGCAGTTGGCATGATGGTGGGGCCCTTAAGCCAGTATAGGGGACCCCCCCCCCCCCCCCACACACACTCACCGTGTTTTGTGCTGGAGCCGTTTGTGACTTCTTCATTAGTTATCTGGCCTTTGTATAGCGTTCACCGACAACCAGTGTGAAATTTTGGCGCTCAAACATTTCATGGCAAAGAGAGGCCGGCCTGTATGTGTGGTTGGGAGAGTGTGTGGTTGTAGTGTGTCCGATACGGGAAGAGCTGGTGTGTGCTTGAGGTCCTGACACGTGCTCTGGTTCAATGGGTATCACTGTTTGCAGAGCTTGCTGTGACCATTTGCAACAGGAAGCACTTCATTAAGGACCAGTGGTTTCTTGCCTGCTGCAGCAGTCATCATAAGCGGAGCAGGCATTGGCCATAATAATGGCTTTTTGCTGTCCTGAGGCCCACTCTCTGTGCCTTGTAGAAAAACAGTGTCAATCGTGTCCCTTCGAGGGACGGCCATGACTGGCTGTTCACGCAGGCCTCCGTTCTTGATGTGACCAGTGAGTTCCTTTCCCCAGATCATACATGCTGTTTATATTTATACATAGAATTTGTAAAGTGTATATCTCCACCGGTGTTTCTTGCGTAAAGCGGTGCTCAGCTCAGCACTGGCACTTAATTGGTGTCCAGTGCTCGGCACTGTCACCTAATTGTCAACACCATACTTAAAACAGTCCACCACATGGTGGCGCTGCTCATCTAATTTAGAGATGAGCAGAACAACGTTAGTTGAGGACTACAATATACACAAAAATTGCTAATACCTGCCTCCCCAGCCATTCCTTTTGCTTTGGGGACCTGGAATAATCTGAACTGTCGCATTTACATGCGAGAGAGATGGTTAGTAGTTGTTTTGGCAGGGGTGACCAGGGCGATGGGTGGTGCAAGCTGCAGTGGCCTCCTGGTCAGAGCCCTGGCACTTTTTTTAAATGTGTTACTCGAGGCACACAATGCAAGCCAGACCCATTGGTTTTGCCAATCAATGTCGTTGTGCTGACTTTCTGGACCGAAATTGGTATCTCTGCAGCAGGCAATTATTCATGGGCTTCTTGAGCAATAGTACATGAAGAATGCCTCCTGAGCTTCAGGAAAGAGAGAGAACTTTGTTCTAGCTTTAGCACTTAATGAATCAAGGGAAACACTTGGCCATGGGTCTAGTGTGTGCCCATTAGATGTAATATTTGTAATCTGCATATACTGGTGTAATTGAGCCTGCTTATAAGTCTAGTTGTAAAGGTCTTGTATAGTTTAATGTTAAATGGATCATAGTCTAAGCACTGGGTTCTACCGTGGTAGGTATTTGATGTGGGAGAGGCAGGGATCATGCCATCTGATTGACGGCCTCCCCTCTGCATTGTGATTGCTCGCTGGAGGTCGAAGGCGATCTTTGCTGCAGTGTGCCTGCTATTTCTCTCCCTAAAGTTTACAACAAGCATTGACAAATCCACCAGGTTTGGCCTGTGCAAGCAGGTGCAAATTTTGTATTTATTTATATTTTATTGCAACTAAACGCCACAAAAATGCAAAGAAAAGAAAATCTGCTGCTGCCCAAACGTGGCATCCGGTGGCTTGTGATAAAGCTTAGATTAAACAAGCATTGGCATAGCCAATAGGTATCTCCTTTGGGACCTTATAAGTATTTAGTTCTGCAGCACAATAGCCTTGGTGCAACAACATCAACTGTTGCATGGCTAAACACTTATAAGGTCCCAAAGGCGAGACCTATTGGCTATGCCAATGCTTGTTTTAATGATGTCCTTACTGATACTTTGATGGGTACCCGGTCAAAGTCTTGTTTTGGCCGCTTGTGAATAGGCAAATGGCCAGGCATCAAATCAGTCCCTGGTGATCTAGATTTTCTCACCAAGCATCCTTCTCCAGTTAGTCTTATTGTACAGGTCTCGATCAGTAAAGTGAGCAAGCACACGTTTTCTTTTGCCAGAATAGCACTGCGGTCCATAAATACTGTTTGTCAGTTGGGCCCTTTGGGACATGACCAGTGAGATCTTGCCAGCAGCCATGTAAGACTCTTTGACGTCTTTGGCCCAGATGTGTCTTAATGGACAGGACGTGGCCAAATATATTATCTGGATACTATGTATTGCTTGGAAAGGGCTATCGGTATCAGTGGTGTCCTTTGTAGACATGCATGGATGCGATCCACAGGCCTCCCTAATGGATGTGCCTTTGAATTGGTCCTGGTGTTTTGGTGAGAAGGTGTACTCTGCATTTGAACACTTTAAAGACAGCAGGGCTACAGTGCGCTCTTTGGGGCTGTTGACCCTTTGCCAGTGCCCGAATGTTTAGAAGCAATTCCAAAGGGCTAACTAACACACAAACAGCCTTCCCAAATTGTGATTCACCAGACACCTCAGTCCTTTCGAGGCCGTGGGCGCAGATCAAGCAGGCAGTATGCGGCCAATGGAGGCATCAGTCCTCTAGTTCCTCTTCCACTGCTTACAATGGCCACCAAACAACTTTAGTTTGCTGTTAATGGTGCATACCAAACCATGAGGGGGCAGGATTCAACATTTCCGCTCAAGGTGGTGATCCATGACGTCTTACAGTTTGATTCTTGCGGAAAACAATTCAGAATGCTAGTAGTGGCTCAGATCCTGTCTACTCTGGCAACTGAATGGTGTCCTTCAACCAATAGGGGGATATTGTCATATACCTGTCCTGCAGACTCAGAGACATTTCTGCGGTTCAAGGTTGGCCAGGAGCATTTTCAGTTTGCTGTGCTCTCCTTCAGCCACACCATTGCTCCTTGGATGTTCACAAAAGTGATGGCGGTTGGTACTGCCCATCTTCCGAGATTAGGGATGTGTGTATTTCCTAACCTCAATATCTGGCTGTTGAAGACGGACCTCTTGAAATCATTGGGGTTCCCTGTCAATGAGCCGCAGTCCCACCTTATTCCTTCGCAGATGGCCTATGATTACATTGTTTAAAGGCACGGTCCTGGATCAAGGTGAGAGCAGCTCTGACGCTTCTTGGCCTCTTAGCCTCATGCATCCTCCTTGTCAGGTATGCCAGGTGACACATGCATGCTCTGTAATGGAATTTGAAGTTCCAGTGGGCCCAGCATCAAGGCAGTCTGGCTGATGCCATCCAGGTCTCGGAGGAGACTGCTCATGATTTGCAGTAGCGGTTGCTCCACTGCAAGTGGTCCAGCAGGAGGGCCCTCACCATAAAATCCCCAGAGCTGACAAGGGTGATGGACATGTCCCTGCTGGGCTGGTGAGGTCTTCTGGTGGAGGTAGAGTTCAGGGGACTCTGGTCTCCAGTGGAGGGCCTGCTCCACATCAGTGTGCTGGATTTGCAGGCCAATCGTCTGGCTCTGAAGGACCTCCTGCTGTCCATCAAGGGGAGGCTGGTAAAGGTTCTTAGGGATAACAACACCACCACAATGGTGTATGGCAGTGAGGAAGGCGGTGCAAAAGAGGACTTTGTTGAGGTGGGTAGTCCTCTAAATTAAGATCTGCTTCTCGTTGGGCATAAATCAGCCTCAGGAAGGTCTCGAAGTTCATTCCACCAAGGTTAAGGCTCTTCCCACTGCATTGGCATACACGGAGTGCCTGTCCTTGACATCTACCAATCTGTGATGTGAGCATCAGTGCATACATTCACAAAGCTCTGCTGTCCTTACAGCCAGGTTGAACAGGAAGGACATTTTTCCTGCTCAGTCCTGCAAGAGCTTTTGGTTGGAGTCTACTCCATGGACCCTCCATTTGGGGAGGTACTGCTTTGGTTTCTACTCTAGGATAAGGAATTGGCGGTTAAAAGTAACCATCTAAAGATTAAGCTCCTTACCTTCTGTAACGCTCTTCCTAGTGGATACTCTATCTAACTGCACATTCCTCACTAACCCTCCCCATTCTGTGGCCTCTCTTTAATATCTAAATATGTCCCACATTAGTCTTCAGCACGTTTACCAATAATGGTTCACGCTCCATGTCTCAGGCTGCAGAAGGGGTAAAAGATAAGAAATTGATGTTGGCACACAAGGGTGGCACAAGGGTATGCAGCTGCTCTTCGTCACTTCCAGGGTGGTGTGAAATCAGCAGCATGGAGCCGCACAACTCCACCTAGCAGAATAGATGAGTTCCTCTTTGACAGGCTTTCACCATGGGTTGAAGAAAGGCCAGGAAATACTTAAGATCATTCAAGTTGGTGAATTAATTGTACCAGTAAAAAAGATAAACCAATGTCTCTGGGCATTATTTTTGGTTAATGGCTCATTACAGAATTTCCAAGTAAAGTCAATGATGACTAAATTTAATTACCATTTGAAATTGCTCTGATGAGCTATTCCACCTCTAGATATAGAGAACAGAGATAAGATTGCCAGAGCATTTATCAGGTGGAATGTGCCTTTAGAAATTTTCTGAGGCTGGCAATTCAAGGAAAAATATTGCAAAGATTCCGATGATCTAATACTTTAAAGCAATAGCAGATATTGCCTCACGAGAACACCCAAATCAGTACCAAGGTGCACTGGCTTCTAGTAACTGAAAGGTGAAATTCAAAGTTCTGATGTTAGTTCATAAGATTATTTCTGACCAGAAACACAGTTGTCTGAAAATCTGTCACTCATCTTACTGTGCAGTTAGAAAACTGTGGTCAAGTGAAAAGCATTGCGTGACTTAACCCCCACCCTTCCATAAAAAGTCTGTTGTTAAAGGGTAGGAGGTAGAGCATTTCCCACTTAGGCATCCAAGCTCTGGAATGAAATGGGACGTTAGCAGCACCTCATGAATTAGTGTACTTCATTCAGGAAAGCACTGAAAACAAGGCTCCTCTCATGTTGTGACGGTTCACAAAGTTTCTTAAATACCCAAGGACTGAAGTACTATATGGATGATGGTGAACAAAAAACTATTTTAAACTTCACCTTTTCCTCTACTTTTATTCTGTGCCAAGAGTTTTACACTGTTGGTAACGGACGTCTTCTCAGGTGGGTTACTGTTACAATGAAATCTTTGTAGCAGCTGGCTCACTTGGGGTGAAGTTTAACATGTTTACCCGTGAATTCCTTCCAGTACTTGTTCCTTGACTGATGACAAACCGTCAAAATCAAATAATGTTATGAAATTGGTCTATTTAGTATTGCGTGAGGAAGTAATATTATTTTCAAAGATGCTTGGTATCTGTTGGTATTTTTAGAGACTGTTGATTCATTTCTATTTGCATTTGCAATGTATAACCATGTATCTGATGGAGACTTCTGGCCTTAGATTCCTTACCTTTGAATTTCCCCAGGCATCAGACTGTATCTGGAAGATTTTCATGAGCAGTACCCTGTGCGCCGGTAGGTGGCGTTGATCGGCTCTGCGTGGTGTCAGCGGTGGCGTCCGTGGCACCTACGTAGGTGCCACCCAGACACGCTGATGTCCATTCTTTTTTTTTCGCGCCAGTCAGTGCTGATCCAGAGAAGAGCTACCCCTCTGTCATTTTGTGACAGAATTTTTTCAGCGTTTCGTCGACTGTGTTTGAGGTATTACTTCCTTGTGTGTCGAGATGTCATCTCGTAAGACAAGTTTTAAGCCTTTTGGCACCTGTCACCAGCTGATGTCGGTGACAGACCTGCACCTCATCTGTTGTGGTGCCTGGAGCGTGACCATGACACCAAGTTGTGACCCGATTGCCGGGACATGGTCTCAAAGGCCTTGAGGGAGCAGTCCCTGAAACTGCTAGCGGCCCAGCACGCAACTCCACGGAAATCTAGGTCCCGGTTGAGAGGAAGGTCCCGGGATCGTTCACGGAGTCCGAAGTCCTCGGGACATTCAGGTAAGAGGCACAATAAAAAGAGCAAAAAGTCGAAACACTCTTCGACTTCTCGTCTGTCCGCCGACGCGTTGAGGGAGCATCAGCATTCAAGACATGGTTCTTCAGAGCCCACACCTAGGCCGACTCCACACCTCTCCGACTTTCCGGGAGCCGGATCACCCCGCCCAACTCAAAGAATTTTATGAGGCCTTGCGTCTCATTTTTGGGCAGCCCAACCCCGTCGAAGCGCTTGCGGGCCCCGCAGGGTCAGAGGGGGCCCCATCTGGTTCCACACCTGCGTCGAGCCCCCACAGATCCATTTCTGCATCCGGACCGACGCCAGTTGTACCATCACAACCTTTCCCAGCACCGGTCCCAATGCCGACAACTCCTGGCGGCGCCATCCCCATTGTGATCCCTAACTCCGACACAGAGCCTGAGGGGCGTCACCTGACTCTGACACCAGCAGGCACTGCTCTTCCTAGAACGTAGCCTGAGCCCTATTCCCATGAGCTAGGACTCGGAAAGGAATGGAAGTGGTTGCTGGACCCTGAAGGATACCAGCCATGCATGGAAGACCCTAACATGGACTGGAGTTAGGAACTGGGTGAAGCCAGTGGACTGGATAGTTCTCCAGGTACTGGTATGCTTTCTCCCCCTACCATGGCTATAGAGGAGGGAGCCTCGTACACAATAGTCTACGCCGGAGAAGCCCAAGCCTCAATGTCCATGGGCGCATTCCCTACCGCTCCTCCGGACAGAGAATCCAAAAGACTGGACACTTTGGGGAAGAAAATGTTTTCTTTTGCCAGCCTAGCATTGCGGTCAGTTAACACCTCATGCCTTTTGGGCCGTTACTCCCAAACTCTGTGGGACACAGTTGCGGTTACGGCTGCTGTTATGGCTGCGGTTACATTTGCATAAGTGCTGCCACTAGTCCCGGATGGAAGGGCGGCCCAGGCCGTACTCTCTCAGGCTGCTGCCGACTGGAGCGACGCAGCAAAGTCCACAATTTGTTCTGGATTGGACATGACCGACTCACTGGGCAGAGCGGTTTTGACGACGGTGGCCCAGAGGTGCCACTCCTGGTTGAGGATGACTGGCTTTTCGCGGGATGTCCAAGCTTCCCTTATGGACATGTCCTTCGATGGCACCCGTCTCGTCAGAGACATAGCAGACTCTGCCCTGGAGCACTTTAAGGACTTGCAGGCTTCGACCAAGTCCTTAGGACTCTCTTCTGCCCCACATCACCCGGAGTCTTCCTTTCGCTTCTTTCGTGGCTACAGAAGGGGCTTCCAACCGTGCCAATACCCTGCCAGTCAAGAGCTGCGCATGCTCCCCAGCCTCTGCGTGGACGAGGCTGCGGTACCCATAGACCTCGTGGGTAAAGTAGCCAGCAGTCTGGTCCGTCCACCATGCCTCCGGCAGCTGCAGCCTCCAAGCCTTCTTAATCTCCCCCTTTACCACCATGGGCATCCAGTTGGCGGCAGGATTCTCCATCACCTGCCCCACTGGCAGTCCATAACAATAGACAGGTGGGCCTTGCAGATTGTCCGAAGGGGCTACTCCCTTCCCTTCGGGACTACCCTTCCATCCATGCCACCATCTCACGACCAGCTGACAGAGGATTATTTATCCTTGCTCCACGAGGAAGTCATAGCTATCTTGGCCAAAGGAGCCATAGTGAGGGTTCGGGGGCCAGGAGTCGGCTGTGGTTGCTAGTCCTGCTACTTTCTGGTCCCCAAAGAGGACTAGGGCCTTCGTCCTATCCTAGACCACCGAGACCTCAGCTTCTTCCTCAAAAAGGAGAAATTCAAGATACTCATGCTAGCTCAGGTCTTGGCTGCCCTGGACCCAGGAGACTGAATGGTAAGGTTGGACTTGCAGGACGCCTATTTTTCATATTCCTGTCCTGCCTGCCCACCTGCGCGATCTGCGGTTTACTGTAGGCCATGAGCATTTTCAGTTAACCGTGCTTCCCTTTGGCCTTACCAGCACCCCTCAGGTGTTCACCAAGGTGATGGCGATGGTTGCAGCTCTCTCCGTGGAACGAGGGTGCCAGTTTTCCCTTATCTCGATGACTGGCTGTTGCAGGCAGACTTGCCCCAGGCTGTCGTCTCCCACCCCCAGACTACGGCGAACATTTTGTAATCGCTGGGGTTCACTATCAACATGTAGAAGTCACACTTGACTTTCTCTCAGACTGTTTCTTTCATCGGAGCTGTTCTGGAGACAGTGCAGTTTCGGGCTTACCCTCCCGAGCCGGGAGTCCAGGATATTCAGGCAATGATATCGATGTTTCGGGCCCTATCCTGGCTTCTGGTGAGACTGACTCTGAGGCTGCTGGGCCTTATGGCCTCCTGCGTCCTGCTGGTGACACATGCCAGATGGCATATGCAAGCTCTTCAGTGGGACCTGAAATTCCGGTGGGCGCATCATCAGGGGAATCTCTCCAACTTGGTCCAGATCTCATTGGGAACTGCAAAAGATCTGCAGTGGTGGCTAACCAACCGCAATTGAGTCAAAGGCCAACCCCTCTTCCTTCCCCAACCAGATCTGACAGTAGTGACAGATGCGTCACTACTGGGATATGGCGGCCATCTGGGAGAGATGACGATCAGAGTACTCTGGTCTCTTCCGCAATCCGTACTCCATATCAACACGCTGGAGCTCCGGGCAATTCGACTGGTGTTGAAAACCTTTCTACCCTCCATCAAGGGAAGGCTAGTGCAGGTGTTCACGAACAACACCACTGCCATGTGGTACTGCAAAAGCAGGGCGGGGTGGGTTGTGGACCCTTTCTAAAGAGTAAAGAAGAAGAAGGAACTCTCTTGGATCACCACATACACACAAAGAAATATATCACTCCAAATATGTCGTTGAATCACTCAACCATATACATCGGTTAAAAAAAGGCCATAAGTCTGAACCCAAAAAGCAACGGCGTATTACACAGAGATAAAGAGCTCACACATCAAAGGTAAATTCAACATTTATTATAATTCATTAAGAATTTAGAAATTCCGAGATTTACATCAATACATGAAGTTAAAAACACATTTAAAAAACATATTGAAAAACATATTAAAAACCTTTCATGAGAGACAAAAACAAGTGTGTGAAAACGATCAAATTCATCAAACAAAGGTTATTCCCAACTGGAATCTCATACATAAACACCATCAGTCTATTCACTTCTTTGTTGTATTAGACATATGGCTGTTCCTGGATATAACCCACTATATCAATACAGGCGTCAACGCGTTTCGGTGGTCATATATTATTGGAATACCACCTTCATCAGGATATACATAGAGCTTGTCTCTCGCTCAACAATTTAGAATTAAAAGCACCTAGTTAAAACAAAAAAGATATATATATATTTACATGTATATACAATAGATGTTATCCAAATTTTTATTCATTGCTACCATAAATTGTACTTTATATATTAAAACCATCTTCCCCATTATCCTAAAAAGAAAGACACATGATAAATATACTTTGACCTTCACCTGTCTCACCGTCAATCAAAAAAAAAATTTTGTGACATCTTCACCTATTTTACAACACATTCAAAGTCTATTTATCAACGTGTTCATACTGTTGTTTTAACGGGTTCAGAGTGCCCATACTATCCACCCCAATCCTTCATTCAACATGGAAAACACACCTCACTTTTCATACAACCCAAACTTCTCTCATGCATCATTCTAGTACTTTCTCCATATGGAAGCTTTCACCAATAGAAACATTCCTAAAAATAAACCATCCCTCCGAAAAATACATACCACTATTTCAATATTACAACTGGAGAAAAATCACATAGTCTGTATTGTCCAATTAACTTCAGCTTTCTCTGTAGGTGGTCTAATTTAAATCCACCATGTCCCCACCTATTCAAAGAATATAATCCTAGTGGGGAAACAAAAAATGAAAAATGACGACTGAATAAGTCCTGTCTCTATGTATATGGACAGGGTATTATTAATTTCAAATGGAATATTCACCCACTCACCTTGGTTGCTTAATATATTAATTATAAAGCGATGTTGAGGTATCACCTTTCAACCGCAATAAAAGTGAAATCTTAATAGATCTTGTCCATAAATATTTCCCAGGGTAGGCACATAGGCTTCACACCTAAAATAATAATATGTTATTTTATTATTTTTATCCTATTACTTTTAATAAAGTAATAGGATAAAAATAAGTTTGGGTTGTATGAAAAGTGAGGTGTGTTTTCCATGTTGAATGAAGGATTGGGGTGGATAGTATGGGCACTCTGAACCCGTTAAAACAACAGTATGAACACGTTGATAAATAGACTTTGAATGTGTTGTAAAATAGGTGAAGATGTCACAAAAAATTTTTTTGATTGACTGTGAGACAGGTGAAGGTCAAAGTATATTTATCATGTGTCTTTCTTTTTAGGATAATGGGGAAGATGGTTTTAATATATAAAGTACAATTTATGGTAGCAATGAATAAAAATTTGGATAACATCTATTGTATATACATGTAAATATATATATCTTTTTTGTTTTAACTAGGTGCTTTTAATTCTAAATTGTTGAGCGAGAGACAAGCTCTATGTATATCCTGATGAAGGTGGTATTCCAATAATATATGACCACCGAAACGCGTCGACGCCTGTATTGATATAGTGGGTTATATCCAGGAACAGCCATATGTCTAATACAACAAAGAAGTGAATAGACTGATGGTGTTTATGTATGAGATTCCAGTTGGGAATAACCTTTATTTGATGAATTTGATCGTTTTCACACACTTGTTTTTGTCTCTCATAAAAGGTTTTTAATATGTTTTTCAATATGTTTTTTAAATGTGTTTTTAACTTCATGTATTGATGTAAATCTCGGAATTTCTAAATTCTTAATGAATTATAATAAATGTTGAATTTACCTTTGATGTGTGAGCTCTTTATCTCTGTGTAATACGCGGTTGCTTTTTGGGTTCAGACTTATGGCCTTTTTTTAACCGATGTATATGGTTGAGTGATTCAACGACATATTTGGAGTGATATATTTCTTTGTGTGTATGTGGTGATCCAAGAGAGTTCCTTCTTCTTCTTTACCTGTGGTACCCTGTCTCTTGGCAAGTGGGGTTGCTCCCTATATTTTGTCCCTTTCTAAAGAGGCCATGCGTCTCTTGACATGGCTGGAACAGCAGGGTTTTTCCCTGGTGGTTAAACACCTGGCAGGTTCGCTGAACGGCTGTGTGGACAAACCTAGCCATCGATGCCTAGCGGATCACGAATGGCTCCATCTGGAGGTTCCGCTAGGTCTCTTTCAACAGTGGGGAGAGCCTTGGTTAGATCTGTTTGCCTCTGTCGAGAATGGCAATGTCAGCAGTTTTGCACACTGGAGTTTCCAAGGCGGCTCTCGCTCGGAGACACTTTCATCTCGAGTAGAGCTCAGGCCTCCTGTACGCCTTTCCACCCATACCACTCCTGCCCAGAGTTCTCAAGAAGATCAGGAACGACCGGGCCCAAGTCATCCTTGTGGCTCCAGACTGGGCACGGACAGTCTGGTATCCCGAGCTACTGAGCATGGCCATCGATCCTTCATTCAGGATGCCCCTTCAGGCGGATCTTCAGTCGCAACAGCAGGGTAGGGTTCTCCACCTGAACCCTTTCCACTCTCTCCACCTTCTTGCATGGAGATTGAGCTGCGGCAGTTGACAGGCTTTTGACCTTCTTCCTGAAGTTTGTAATGTGATTCTGGTAGCCAGGTGTTCCTCCACCAAGACAAGTATACACCTGTTGTTGGAAAAAAATTGTGGCATGGTGTGCAGAAAAGTCTATTGATCCCCTGTCTGCCCCACTTCCTGATGTTTTGCTATTTGCTCTTTTCCCTGCCCAGCGGGGCTCTGCACAGAGCTCTGTTAAGGGATATTTTTCTGCTCTGTCTGCCTTCTTGTGGCTGCCTGACCAACTCTCCTACTTTAAATCCCATAATTGTACATAGGTTTTTGAAAGGTCTCATCTACCTTTTTCCCCCTTCACTATACCTCAGTGGGAGCTTAATTTGTTTCAGACATTTTTGATTTGTGCTTCGTTTCAGCCTCTCCACAACTGTCCACTGGGGCTCCTCATTCTCAAATCAGCCTTCCTGGTGGCCATTACATCCGCCCTTATAGTTAGTGAGCTGCAGGCATTGTCGTCCAAGCCACTGTATCTCTCTAGCCACACTGACAAAGTACTGCTTCGCACAAGGGCCTCCTTTCTGCCGAAAGTGGTCACACCATACCATGTAGGACAGTCTATCACCCTACCTACCTTCTACACTCCTCCACATCCCTCTAAAGAAGAGGAGCTGCTCCACCGTCTGGACCCAAAAAGAGCTTTGTCGGTCTGCCTTGACTGCACACTGTAGTTCCGGGTGGATGACCAACTCTTAATGGGGTACGTTGGTGCAAAGAAAGGTTGGGTGGTGCAGAAGCACACCATCTCTCGATGGCTGGTGCTTTGCATCAAAATCTGTTATGCATTGGCCAAGAAGCAACCTCCTGAAGGCTTGTGAGCTCATTCCAACAGAGCTAAAGCTGCTACCACTGCGTTATCTCGCGCAGTTCCAGTTTTGGATATCTGCCAGGCAGTAATGTGGGCTTACCTGCACACGTTCATCAAACATTACTGTCTGGACAGTCAGGTTCGTAGTGATGGGCACTTTGGCCATTCAGTCCTCTAGGACTTCCTAGTCTGAAATTGGTCTTCAGACCCTCCTCCAGGGATGGTATTGCTTGGTTAGATCTGTTTGCCTCCGTTGAGAACATGCAATGTCAGCAGGTTTGCACGCTGGAGTTTCCAAGGCGGCTCTCGCTCAGAGACACTTTTCTTCTCGAGTGGACCTCAGGCCTCCTGTAGACCTTTACACCCATACAACTCCTGCCCAGAGTTCTCTTGAAGATCAAGAGCGACCGAGCCCAAGTTATCCTTGTGGCTCCGGACTGGGCATGGAGAGTCTGGTATCCTGAGCGTGGCCATCGATCCTCCGATCAGGCTGTCCCTTTTGGAGCATCTTCTGTCGCAGCAGCAGGGGAGGGTTCTCCATCTGAACCTGTCCACTCTCCGCCTTCTTGCGTGGAGATTGAGCGGCGGCAGTTGACAGGCTTTCGACTTTCTTCCCGAACTTTGTAATCTGATTCTGGTAGGCAGGCATTCCTCCACCAAGACTGTATACACCTGTTGGATGAACAAGTTACTTACCTTCGGTAACGCCTTATCTGGTAGAGACTATATCTAGCAACACAAAAAGATGATGGACGGAATTCTGAACATTGTCAAACACTCACCCCCAGTCATAGATCTGGGTTAAATCCTTTGTTTTTTTGCTAACCATGCCACCCCAGTTTGGAACCAGCTATATGCAAACCAGTCTTGAACCTGTTCTCCTTGGGAACAGTCCAGCCCGAACTGCCAGGCCAGGTCCTTCCTGGACCTGAAAACAGGCATCCTGGGACCGGTTTTGGGGTATCACCCCTCATCGGCCAGGTAACATCTTTGGTGGAAGACGTAGATGTCAGATAGCAAGCGTTTGTCGGAGGAGTGTGTAAGTAGACACTTCTCGAATGGTGTGAGGGGTCTGCTGGCGTGGGGACGAATCGAGGGCTAGGACACCCAGAGCCACAGGGTTATGTACTGCCTATGGGCCGATGATGAGAGACCATTAGCCGATTAAAGTTGGGAAAAATCCAAAAAGCCATCAGCGTCGAAAAGGTCTCCCACTCTTCTACATTTGGCCTCTTGCCACTCGTATAGGAAACCCTGCAGCGCAGGCGGGAAATCCAGATTCCCTAGTATATGTGTCTGGGGGAGATAGGAGTGGACATTCCCTTCCGAGTCTGTACCTTGTCCCACACTCCCATGGTGGCACGAAGTATCCGTGAGACATTTACCCCAGGTGGTCGATGTTCTTTTGGTAACAACTGTACCTTCCAAATATGCGTGTCCGCCACGCTTTGGTCAATGAAACACCACTGTTTTTCAGTGCCAGAGCGGGTCCACTCCACCATGTAACGCAATTGTGCTGCTTGATAGTAACGTGCTAAGTGGGGGACCCCAAGGCCCCCTCTGCACCTAGGGCAATTATGCCAGTGCCTTTGCCATCCTTGCCCTCCTCCCACCTCAGAGGTACTCCTAAATAAGACTCTACAGTTTATCTAATGTCTGAGGGGGAGGGGCGGGAGTGGCCTTCGGTAAAAGCATCATCTTAACTGCTGCCAAGTAACCCAGTCACAAGAGGCCACATCCCTTCCATTTAGACAAATCTGAGTGGCAGTCATCATTAGTGTGGTGTAATTACTCTCCGCCGTAGTGGTCAGAGTAGGGTGCATCTGCAGGCCTAGATATTTCACCACTTGTGTGGCCCAGGTAAACACAAAGCCTGCCTCCAATGGAGCCCAAGCTACTTCAGGGATGGTGTGGTTTAGTATAGATGATTTTTGAAGGATCGTTTTAAATCCCAAGGTTTCCCTAAAAGTCGCCAGTTCCTCCACGACCGCAGTCGGAGAGGTGTGCGAATTCGACAAGATGAGCAATAAGTCATCCGATACAGCGCAATTTTGTGGGACATGCCCCCCAAGGTAATGCCAGAAATCTGCGGATGACTGCAGATTCGTTCAGTAAAAGGTTTCATATATAAAGCAAACAATGAGGGCGCCAGTGGGCAACCTTGGCAGGTACCTCTTGTGATTGTAAAGGTTCGGGACAGGATTCCCTTAACCCTCACCATTGCCTTGTTGGAGGCATGGCTACTCTGGATCCATCCGCAAAACCACGGGCCAAGACCAGAGCGTGCTAGTACTGCATGGAGATATGGCCAGTGAACTCGATCGAACGCTTTCTTTGCGTCGATGGAGAGAAGGGCTGGTGTGCGGGAGCATTGCGCCTTATCTAGGAGGTGGCAGAGACTTTTGGTGTTGTCCCGCAGCTCCGCTCAGTTGTAAACCCTGTCTGATCAGGGTGTACCAAACCTTGCATGTAGCGAGCTTGCCTATTAGCCAGAATACCCATAAAGATCTTGGTGTCCACATTCAGCAAGGAGACGGGCGGTATGAGGAGCAGCACTTAGGATCTTTCTCCAGTTTGGGGATGACAGTAATTGTGGACAGTTGCATTGTGGGTTCCAGGGAGCCGGTGGTGCTAAAATCATTGTATAGCCTTGCCAATATGAGAGCTAAGAGTGTCCCAAATGCTTTATAAAATTCTACGCTGTACCCATCGTGACCAGGGGCCTTACCAGTCTGGAGGCGTTGTATTGCCATAAGGACTTCATTGAGGGTTATGTCCCAATCCAGACTGGTGATATCCATGGGGGAGGGGGGGGGGGTTAGATGCGGGTCAGGGAGTACGCAATTAGCATCAAGGCTCTCCGCGGAGTACGAGTTGGTATAAAATGATTTAAATTCCTGAGAGATCAACTCTTCCTGATGGGTCAGGGTACCATCTGACTTCAGCAACTCATCTATTCTCCTTTATAGCCTGAGAGCAGAGTCGGTGGGCCAGGAGACATCCTGCTTTATTCCCTCCTGCGTAGTACTTTTGTTTTATACTTAAACATATTCTGCCCTTTCCATGTCTATAGCTTTTAACTGTCCCCACAGAGATCATCGGAGGATGATGTTTGCAAAAAAGAGAGGGCTTACAGAAGCCGTCACAAGGAAGGAGAAGAGAACAAAGAACATTCTAACATAACAGTTCACCCCTGGGAACACAAATATTCAAACTTTGAGGGTCCATGCCGTTGATCCGAAGTCTCCCTTTCTCCATCATGTTGCATCGGAGGGTGCTGCGCTGTCAGGATTATCCGGTATGGTGTGCGGGAATGCATCCTGAGTCTCAAGGCCTTCAATGGAATAAAGGTCATAGGGTGAACCCATGTGGCAGTTGAGCTGCGACGAGGAAGTCCAGAACTGAACCTGCATCAGTGGTCACTGTCTGCATCAGAAGCACTTTCCTGGCGTTGTAGTTGGCGTATTAGCGCGCCTCACTCCATGTGACTCTGTTTCCGGGGGGTTACGGAGCTTGCATTGCTTTAGATGAGTGGAGCGGCAGAGGCTGGCGGAGGAGGAAGTTGGGTCCTGCAAAGACGGCTGGGCTGACGTGGTCTCGTGAAACGCTGGCATATCTATCAGCGACTGGGCCTCCTCCAAAGTTCGGACACTCTGAGTCTGATTGTTACACACAAATTGGAGGCGGAAGGGGTGCCCCCATCTATATCGGACACCCTTCTCATGCAGGAAGTCTGTCACAGGTCGGAGCGTTCAGTGGCATTGTAAAGTCATTGGGGAAAGATCTTCATACGACCCTATCTTGAAGCCTTCAAAGTCAACAGTGAGTTTGTCACGTACCGCAGACAGGATGATCGCATTTTGTCTGTAGTAGTGCAGGCAGGTGAGTATATCCTGTGCTTGACCTGGCGAGCGGGCAGGACGGCCTGCCCGGTGAATGCTTTTAAGGACAACATCTTGATCCCTTGATTCTAGTCGGTGACCATCCAGTTCCTCCTCACAAGCGTTGTGGGTTTGTTCCAGCGAGTCCACTCTCTGGTCCAAGTCGCTGATGTCCTTTCTGAGGCCCTTCACCCCCGATGCTATCTTCTGTTTAAGGGTGGCGAAGTCACCTTGAAGAATCCCAAAGAGTTGTTCCTGAAATGGTTGCGTCACTGGGGCAGCATCTGCTGCCACATTCCCCGGCTCCTCACCCAGTGCTGGGGTGGAGGGTGTATCTTTAGGTTGTTCCGCCTTTCTCGCTGGGGTTTTAGAGAATATGTCCTTGAGGGTGTCGTCCTTCTTGGTATGGCGGTGGGAAATCATGATGGCGTGCGTTGTGAGCCCCCTACACCGCTAGAGAGCTGTAGGCCAGAGTAAAGGAGGTTTGTGGCAGTTTTCCAGGCACATGCGATAGCAAGCAAGGAGCCGCAGTGCTGGCCGCCGCTAAGGAAGGCCCCCAGTGATGCTGGAGATAAGATGGGAGGTCTCTCCCAGGCAGGTGAACCCCACCGCAGTGGGTCCAAACAGCAGCAGTGGCTGGGTGCAAGGAGCACTCAAAGCCTCAGGGGTGTCAGAAGGACCATCTTTGCGCCACTGCAGGGCATGGATTAGGCCTCGTGGGGGCCCCCATCGAGCATCCCCAAAAGAGAGATGGAGCCCCAGAGCGCTAGGGGTATTTCAGCTTCCCCTTATGGCCCCCAAGAAAACATGCAGGTGAGGTAATATGTAGCCGGCTTCCCCTGCAGCGCCTCACTCACCGGCACTATCCCCAAAGTCATTCAGCTGGCCTGAAAAGCACTCTGCTAAGGCAGCTTCATCAATGCAGTGGCCGGAAGAGGTTCCTCAGCAGACAGCGCCTCTTCAGGCCCCACCCGCAGTCTACAAGCTATTCGGCAGGTGTAGCACCACAGCCGGCACCACGCAGGTCCTCAACCCAGGCTGCAGGCACATCAGATGCACAGGGAGGTGAGAGCAAAGGGAGCCGCTAAGTCCTCCACCAGGAATCGTGCGTCACAGTTCACCCGTGCTGCCACTTTGATTTGTGCGCCCTTCTGTCCTCCCTCGTTCCTGGCTGGTTGTTGCGGGTACCTCTGTGTCTTTCGTGGGGGTTCAGGGAAGCCGGCCAAGTCCACCAAGGGGGACGGACAGTCTCTCTGCTTCTTCCTCTCTGCAACAAGCATGGAGGTAACAGAGCAGGTGTTAGGCATTCAGTGCGACATCGGCAACCGCCAGGCCCAATGAACCTGCCATCTTGGAAGTACGGCTGGCAGGCCTCGCCCGGCCCCAAATGCATTGCAGGGTCCACCACTGGAGCAGAGGCTACTCAGGGTCCGGACAGCATCCCAGCAGGACAGGATGCACAGACCCGGTCTCAAAGTGCTTCAAGATCGGCCAAGTCCGCTCCGATGCAGAGGTCAGGCAGCATAGCTCTGAGAAGTCACTCCTACACGGGCACCATCTTGGACACACCCTCGCCTTAGTACATTTTTAAGCTGTAATTCCTGATCAGAGAGGAGTAGCTTTTTAATGTTTCATATGTTTGGAATGGTATTGATAAGTCCTACTTACTGGTGAAGTTGGACTTAACATTACTATTTTAGAAATGCCTCTTTTAGAAGGTGGGCATTTCTCTGCACTTACTACTCTGTGTGCCTGGCAGCCTGTCTCCACTACATGTCTGAGGTGGGTGACAGCTACGCTTTGTGCATTCCCATAGACAGCCACAACACAGGAAGGATAGGTGTGTCAGTACTAATCTACATACATCTTCATTCTAATGGCCTTGCTTGGGCAGGATGGAAGGGAGGGGCTAACACTTAACTTGAATAGGTAGTGTCCTGTAGGAACAGGGGTGGGAGCACACCGCTTCACCCCCCAGCAAGGTTCGCCCCTGGCATTCTGGTAAATGCAGTCTCATGTTGCTTGCTTTACTAAAGTTTTCCAAGTGTTTCGCCAGAGTTGGCGCAGATAGTGCTGATCTCTAGACACGTGTTTCTGGTTCTTTAACCGTCATCAGTAGAGATTACAGGCTTCAAATTTGGGGTTTGCTGAGTAGGCTGCCAAACATTGCATCAGGTCAAGTACCTCTCACTGGCGCGCGGGTGCTTCTTCCACGAGCTCGTCAGCTCAATGACTCACAGGAGTACTTTTAAACAGGAACAGGGGTGCTCAGCAACCCCAAATACTTGAACGCCTAATCTCTACTGACGACGGATAAGAATCCAGAAACACGTGTATAGAGATGGCCAGCACTAATCTGCACCAACCTGGTGAAATACTCGAAAGACTTTTGCAAGTACACACGCTTGGCGAACTGCATTCACCATAATGCTCAGGGGCGAACCTGCTGGGGGTGAAGCAGTGTGATCCCACATTGGTTTCCTGTTTAAAAGGCTCCTCGAGCCGCTTGAGCTGACGAGCTCGTGGAGAGGCACCTGCGCGCCTTGAGAGGTACTGTGACCCGAGAACACTTTGGCAGCCTGCTCAGCAACCCCAAATACTTGAACGCCTAATCTCTACTGACGACGGATAAGAATCCAGAAACACGTGTATAGAGATGGCCAGCACTAATCTGCACCAACCTGGTGAAATACCCGAAAGACTTTTGCAAGTACACACGCTTGGCGAACTGCATTCACCATAATGCTCCGGGGCGAACCTGCTGGGGGGTGAAGCAGTGTGATCCACATTGGTTTCCAGGTAGTGTCCTGTACCCACACAAAGGGCTAATTCCCCATATAGTTAGCCTGGCAGGCAGGACGGGACTGAAAGGGAAACCTGTGCACTTTAGAGAGCTTCTTGGAAGTCACCCCCCACATCAAAGGCACTTTTGGGTATAACTACAGGGTATCTCACCCCCTAAAATCAGACACTTCTGGATCCGAACCTCTGTCAGTAGGAAAGCTGTGCTGCTTTAAAGAATCCTCTTTGGACTGCAGACTTAGAAGGCCCTGCTGCCTGCTGCTCTCTGACTCTGCTGAAGAAGAGCTGGACTCAATCAAAGTCTCTGCCGCTTTTCCTGTTCCTGGCTCACTAGAAGTGGCCCAGACACCTGCAACACTGATTCCAATGCATCTCCTGTCTGTGTGTAACAGAACCGGCGCATTGACCCGGTTGCAGGAGTAAAAGTGGCCCATGTCATTGGAACCAGCGCTTTGCCTCCAGAGATCGATGCATCGGACAGCATATCGCCACTGCTGCAGCTTGTTGGGATCGATGCTTCCCCCGACTGCGTGGCAGAATCGGGCGCCTCACTCGACTCCTCTCAACTCCGGTGCCCATCTTTCGAACTGACACATCGCCTTTACTGAATGGAGAAGATTGACTCATCTCTCTGCTTGCAACCAGGAAAGCTACTTTGTTCACTGGAGCCTGTGTGGGTCCTCTAGCCAACCTGTGCTTCCACAATGTCGGCCCAAACTGAGACTTTGCCCCGGTCCATCGTGACCTAAAGTACCTTTTTTAGCGCTACTGGCTTCTAAGCACTTTACTGCATTTATTCTTTTAAAATTCAATATCTCAACTTTTATACTTTGCATTTTTGTGGTTTTGGTCTTGTTTTGTTTATAATATAATAATCTATTTTTATAAACCTGTTTGGAGTCTTTTTGTGTTGTATTCATTGTTTTAGTGTGTGTGTGTGTGTGTGTGTGTGTGTGTGTGTGTGTGTGTGTGTGTGTGTTTTTGCACAAATACTTTACATATTGCCTCTTTAGATAAGACTGACTGCTCTATGCCAAGCTAACAGAGGGTGAGCACAGGTTATCTTTTATTGTGTATCTAGCTTACACTGACTAGGATTGTGGCTTCTGCTTGGACCGGGTGCATACTTTTGCCAGCCGGAAACCTAATTTCTAACAAATACCTACCCGTAGTGGGTGCTAAAATCTTACAATGAGATGCTGAAATAGTAGCGAGAGCACCCCGACTGAGTATGTGGGGTTCAACGCACTGTGTCTGCCCTTGCGGTCCACCCGGAGGGAGAACGAGCCATTGTAGCTGGTGAGGCGGGTGCCACACTAGGGACTCTTTTGAAGCCACCCACGGCAGGGATATTGACCCCGCTACCAAACAATACTACGCAATACAAAAATGGGCTGGGAAAATGGGACCAAGCCACAGCAATAAAATAAGATGGACTAGTATGCCTTCCTCAGATCAAGCCCTCCTGGAGGAGAGACAGAGGAAGAGAAGCAATTCAGTGGAGTTGAGAGATCGAACCAAACTCTGGAATCAGAGCCTACACTACGGGGCATAATGGCTGCAGTACACAGCACACAAAACTTGAGATCGAAATCGACGCAGTATATGTATAACCTGCTCAGAGCAAAAATGCATAAAATTTGTGACAAATTGACCAAAAAACGACCTTGCCACATAGACGCTTCAGGGTGAGATAAAAACCCTTTGCAGAGAACTTAACAAACCTCTGAAAAAAATTAGATGTTGCAGGCAAGACTGGAGGACTTTGAGGAGAGGTCCAGAAGGAACAATATAAGAATAGTAGGTGTACTTGAGAGGGCGAAACACCAAAGTGCGGAACTCTTTGTAAAAAATTGGATCCTAAACACTCTTAAACCTAAAGGACTCTGTGAAAAGAGCTCACAGGGCGCCAGCATGTCCACCCAGACTACCCCTACCCCCCTGAGAACAATCATTTGCAGCATCTTTAATCACAGAGAAGGGGATGCAATCTTCCAGGTGGCTAGAATACGGATCAGCTCCACTTTGAAAATGAATCAATATGGATTGTTCCCAACTTTACTCTGCTGGTCCAAAAACAACAATGCAGTTTTGATCCTGTCAAAAGAGAACTGAGAGACCGTGGAATCAAATATATGATCATGTTCCCAGCAAAAGTGAGGGTAGTGGTTGAAAGCAAGACACAGAGCTTCTAGATGCTAGAAGAAACATGGGATTGTCTGGAAGGATGGCAAGTGGTCTATGAAAGGACATGCAGAACTCATGCAACAATTTAGAATCCCAGGGTGATGCTGGCTGAGATGAAGAAGAAATGATGTGATGATGAACAGGCACCCAGCTAAAAAGAATTCTTGCAGGCTTTTGGATTAACATACACTTTGTGGACCCAGTATCCACACAAAAGTCAATAGTCGTTCCATTCAGATGTCCATCACAGCCATTCGCGTATAGATGACTTTATTATGCACAGACACACACTAGGTAAATTCAAGGATGCCCATTTTCTGGCCAGAGGCATATCCGAGCATTCCCCACTATAGTTTGTACTTGGCGGGTGAAGAGAAGAAAATCAGGAGTGAATGGAGACTAGATCCTTGGATGCAGAAAGATAGGGAAGTAATGGCGAAAGTCAGGGAAACAACATTGTTATATATCATGGAAAACTAGGCCTCGGTTGAGTCGCAGGTGACAATATGGAATACTGACCCTGGAGAAACTCTCTATCATGGATGGAGATGAACAGGTGGAGCATTGAACATCAACAGGAATCCCTTTACCTAGCGATGGGTGAGGCATGAAATCAAATACAGTTGCTTCAGTGCCCCAATAGGGTAGTTGGAGCTATATAAATGCTGCAATACAGTACAGTATCTAACTATACACAACAGACTTTATGTTGTAGAGAATAAGGGAGACAACATGTTGGCCTGGCTTCATAGACTGGAACAGATGAGTCCCAGTGTTGAGTGGCAAGAGGGTGCCAAAATAGCAGGAAATACTAATATGGTGACAGCTTTTGCTGAATACTAAATAAACTTAGACAGGAGTACGATCGAAGTACAGAGCGAGGGGCTCAGAGCATTCCTGAGGGATATCGAACTCCTCAGTTTATCTAGCGAATATCGGGATGAGTTTGAGGCAGAAATAGAGGTGATTAGGGATCACCAACCCAAGAAAGGCCCTGGACCCAGTGGGATCTCCGTAGATGTTAGACCTGTCTGCCTTATGGTGGGCTTCCTCCAAACCTTTTTCTTTCACCCTCCTATTTTTTTTTATTGGTTTTTGTTGGCTCTAGGACTTTGTGCGCTTTACTAGTGCTAAAGTGCTTGTGCTCGCTCCCTAAAACATGGTAAAATTGGCTTACACCTGATTGGCATATTCATTTACTTATAAGTCCCTAGTAAAGTGGTATACCATTTACCCAGGGCCTGTCAAATAAATGGTACTAGTTGGCCTGCAGCACTTATTGTGGCACCCACTTTAGTAGCCCCTTAAAACATCCCAGGTCTGCCATTGCAGCCTGTGTGCAGTTTTAAACTGCCAATTCAACTTGACAATTTGTCACCCTTGCCAAGCCCTAAACTCCCCTTTTATTGCATGTAAGTCATCCCAAAGGGAGGCAGCCCCTAGGGCAGGATGCATTGTAATTAAAAGGTTGAGCATGTACTTTTAAGTTATACATGTCCTAATAGAAAAAACTCAGAAATTCATTTTTCACTACTGTGAGGCACACTTCTCCCATAGGATAACATTGGGTTGCCTTATTACATTTGTGCTAACATTTGATTGGGAACAGGTGAAGATTTCATCTTTGGTGTCTGATAAATTGTAATTTAAATTCCTCTTCAATAGTAAAGTCGGATTTTAAGTTAGAATTTTGAAAATTCCACTTTTAGAAAGTTGCCATTTTTCTGCCCTATTTGGTGCCTGCAGGCTGTTCTTGGGTCAAATGACTGGGTGTAGTTGGACTTTGTATATTCTTCCCAGACAGCCGCACAGTAGAGGTATTAGGTGTGCCTGGATGGGCCATCCCTGGCAGGATTTGGACAGCCCCACTTGCGAATCATTAGGCTGGGCCCGCCTTTATACAAAAGACTTGCTACCAGTGCATTGTGCCTGCAGGCAGCCTAGAGCCTAGGGCATTTGAGGCAGAAAACTCCCTGCACTTCAAGGAGAATTCTCTAGAAACTTCTACTTCTACTTCAAAGAAGGCACCAGGTATAAAAATAAGACCCTCAGACCCACTTTTCAGTTCACTTTCTGGACACGCGGAAGGACTCCCAAAGGACTGCCTGCTGCTGTGGCCTCCTGTGTACTCCAGAAGACCTCTTTCCTGCACCAGGAAGGACTGCTCTGCTGCTTGGAGCCTGCTTTGAATACTCAGAGACCTGCCCTGCTGTATGTGCCCTGTTCCACTTCTAGAACCCAGGACTACCAGAGTGACTCCAAGGGTTAATTGACTGGCCTCCTGATCAGAGCCTCAGGGGCAGAAAAGACTCCAACCATCTTGAACCTGCACCAGGACCAAGCCTGAGTGAGTCCCATCCCTCTAGGTTGTACCTCCCCAGTCCTGGACACTTGGAAGTGGTGCTAAATGTGCCCAGCTAGCCAAATCCAGAACGTGGAACTTGAAAAGATTTTGGCTAAAAACAGCTTTGAGAACCTAGAGGAGACCGGGACCAACCTGGTTATCTATCCTCCCAAGGTGCATCTCCGGTCGTCCTGTTTTTGCAGCAGCTCCTGCTACGTTCTTCTTTGCTGCAGCAAATCCTGTTCAGCGGTCCTTCCCAGAAGGGCTATCTGGCCTCGTGGAGCCCTCACCAGCTACAGCCCCCTGCCTAGTCTTGCTGGAGATTTTCGACTTCCAAAAAAGAGACTAAGTGTGAATGTGGAAATCTTCACTGCAACTCCGTCCAGCAGCTCCCCTGCGCCTCCTGCTCGGATCACGCCTGCAGCCTTACACAGAGGAATTTCTACTTTCTCAGAAACTATTTGTTCAAATTTCTTCTAAGTCCAAAGGTAAGCACCGACCGGGCCCAATCCACTTTTTGTATCCGACCCACACTCCTTTCCGGTCGGCCATATATTTCACTTTGCCCCTGTTGTGCGCGACTAGATTTCTGCGTTTGGCACTTTGATCTTTTAGGTGCTAGTTTTTACCTTAAACTTTAAAAATTAATAACTCTGGTTCTACTAATTGGATTTTTGTCATTTTAGTGTCAAATATTTGACTCTACTTTTCTAAATTGGTGTGGGATTTTTCTTGTGTTGTGTTTTCACTTTATAAGTATTTGTGTGCTACATAAATACTTTACACATTGCCTCTAAGTTAAGCCTTGCTGCTTTTGTGCCAAGCTACCAGAGGGTTGAGCACAGGTCAGTTTTGTGACTTTTGTTATTCAGCCTGACAGGGATTGCGACTGTTGCTTGAGCAGGGTTAACACCCCACTCAACCAACAACCTAATAGAATACTTATAAGAGCATGTTGGGCAAGCTAATATCACCTCTCGGTAACATGTTCCTGGAAGCCAAGGTGGTTGGCATCCTCCCAAGAGGCCTATTCTTGGCAACAAGCATTCTGATAACCAAAACAGACTAGCCCACTAATAATTGTGAGTCCTACTGCCACATTTCATTAATAAACATTGAGACCAAGATACTGGCAACAAGACTTTGAAAGGTCATATCCACACTCATACACCCTGACCAGTCGGGCTTTATGCCAAATAGAAGTACACTACTTAACATGTGGCGCCTGATGTAATGCTTAGAATATGCCAGAGACGTGGAGAAGACAGCTGCAGTGTTCTCGCTAGGCGCTGGAATGCGAATATATGTTTGCAGTGTTGAAATCTGGAAGTTTTGGTCCGAATTATGACATGGCTAAATGGCTAAGGCTCCTTTATAGGGAGACACTTGCTAGGATTAAAGTCAATGGGATTTTTTTTCGTGTTGTATTTTTTTATTATTGCGTATTCAAACAATTTAAACAGTTTGACATAGGAATAAAAGAGGAGTGAACATACATCGTTCTAGGGTATACATACATAATCATTACAAACATGTGATGTGTCTCCAATAAGTCTTGGCACGTTAATCCTACGCATAACAGTCCTCCACTGCAATCTATAAATGGGATAATAACAGGGATAGGGGAGGATATGGGGGGAAGCCCATAAACAAAAAAAAAAACAGAAGAAAGGGGAGGGGTATGTGTATGTGCATACCCGCATAGGCCTGTTTGTTTGCCTCCTCCCCTACCGGGTTGGATAGGAAATGGTGTCTTCTCCAGGTTCGCGCCCTACCTCCCTTCACCCCCCAGGTTGTTTATAGAACAATGTGTCTTGCTTTGTTGGCGTCCTGTTTCTTCTAGAGGGACAAATCCAAAGACCAGTACGGGGATGACGTGTGGGGGGGAGGGAGGGTCGCTGATAGGTCCCGCTGTAATGACTCTGACATATGGGTCCGTTGATGGTGGTGTGACCGTACAACAATTAAGCCCTGTGGATCTTGGCGGCACGGCGATAGCTGTGCGGGCATTAGCATACATGTGAGTGGGCGTGCCAGAGGGGGGAAAGGTATGGGAGAGGTGGAGGGGGGGAGGGGAGAGAGGGAACTAGAGAAAAAAGGGGACATCCCCCTGTGAGGGTATTAGTAATAGTGATGGCGAATAGGACAATAGTGACAATAAGGATATTAATAGTAGTAATAGCAATAATAGCAATAATCTGGGCGATACGAACTATAACGTTGCTGAGTAGGTGGCAAAGAGAGCCGATAGTACTGAGGGGAAAGGAACATTGAGAGGAGTCAATGTATCAAATAGTGAGAATGGAAAGGGAAAAAGAAAAGGAAAACGAGAAGGAGCGGGAAGAGAGTGTGCTGAGAAGTGGAAATGAGGGTTGGGGGGGATATGACGGTCTGTAGGGCGGCTGCAATGCGCTATTCATTTAATCACCAGGATCCGCTGCCGACCTGTCTCCGTCCGGTACCTCTACGCGCAGAAAGGGTGTCCATGTCTCCAGAAAAATCTCCGTCTGGTCTTGTAGGTTATATATGATCCTCTCATTGAAGCCACCTGGATCATAGCTGTCAGCCAGGACTCTTGTGTCTCTTGTGCAGCCTCCATTGGCGCAGTATGCAAAGCTTGGCCATGGCCACAGCTGTAGGAAAGAGGCGGCGTTGTGGTCTGGATAGGTCCGGGAACCGCTGTAGATCGTGCAGAAGTACTTCAGGGGGCATAAGTGGTAAATAAAGTGTCATGGTGGCACTCAGAGTCCGTCCCACAAACTCCCAAAAAGCCTGCACTGAGGGGCATTCACAAATGATGTGTGTTATGTCGCACCGGGGGTTCGGACATCTCCAACAGTTGGCATGGGGAAGAAGGCCCGCTCTGTGCAGTTTCGTTGGTGTCCAATACCAGTCCTGTAAGACTTTGAAGAGGCAGAATTTCATCCGCGCCTCCCTTGCGCCTTTATCCAGAGCTTCTAATATGTCCGCCCATTCGTCGTCTTCATACGTGATCGCCAGCCGTTTCTGCCACCTGGCACGTAATGTCTGTGCCAAGGGAGTCGAGAAGCGGTGTGACGCTAGCACCCCATACAGTCCAGACATCACCCTCTTGTACCGTCCCCAGACAAGGAGAAATGTAGCTACCGGAGATGGGGACAGGCTCCAGGGGGGAGCCCCCAGGCAATGCCGCAGACCGTGTCGTAGCTGGTTGTATCTCCAAGACTGTGTCGTGGGGAGACCATACTCCTCTCCGAGTTGTTCCAGCGGTTTCAGGGAACCATTGCAGATAATCTGATCAATGGAACTTATACCCGCTGCCTGCCACACCCGCCAACTCAAATCCTTCCCTCCGATCCGAATGGCTTCATTTCTCCATAATAGGGCCTTCTCTTGCAGACGTGGATGCACCCCCAATAGCTTGTGGTCCCGATTCCAGGCCTTGCACGTGGCGGACACAATTGGATGCATTATACCGCTGTTCCCGCGTTTCGCCATATATAATATAGAGAGTCCCTCCTCGGCTGAAAGTAAGTGTCATTCCAGCGGAACCCATTGCGGCGGGTCCGGGAAACCTGGTAGGAAATACGCCAGTTGGGAGAGGTGTAATGCCAATGCATAGAGTTCTACTGATGGGAGGCCAAGTCCCCCGTGAGTGCGGCGGGCCTGTAGCTTGGACGCGGCAATGCGCTGCTTTGCGGAGCCCCACACAAACGACCGTATCTTGGTATCCATCTGCCGCAAGAGTGTGAGAGGCACCTGCATCGGCAGCATCCCCAAGGTATAGTTGAAACGCGGTAGTGTTACCATGCGGACCGCCTGCACTTTACCCCACAACGAGAGCCCCAAGGCCTTCCATTTGTCGAAGTCTCGCTGCATCTGGGTTATAAGCGGGTTAAGATTATCCTGGACCATGTTTGCTAGGCCTTTATTGACAGGAACTCCCAGATACGTAAGGCGCGAGTGTTGCCATCGGAAGGGGAACCCATGTATCGCGGCTTTCGTGGTCCCCGTCGAGAGGGGGAGTGCTGCACTTTTGCTCCAGTTGATCTTATACCCGGAGAGGGAGGAGAAGTCGTCGATAATCTGGAGCAGGGACGGAAGGGAGCGGGGCAAGTCCGTGAGGGTTAACAAAATGTCGTCCGCATATAGATACAGTTTGAATTCGCCTATGGGGAGTGGAACTCCCGCGATGGCAGCGAATTGCGCATGGTGGCGGCTAGTGGTTCCATAGCCAATAGGAAGAGGAGTGGCGACAGGGGTCATCCTTGACGCGTCCCTCTACGTATGGGGAAGGGGTCGGATACAAATCCCCCACAGTTCACTTGTGCCGTGGGGTTCCCGTAGAGGAGACGTACTTTAGCTATAAATTGAGCCCCAAGACCATAATGTTCCATCACACGGAAGAGGTATTCCCACTCGATACGGTCAAATGCCTTCTCCGCATCAAGGGAGAGGGCAATGGCGTCCGCTGGGAGGTCTTTGGATGCCCACAGGGCGAGAGTGCGCAGATGGTTCCTGGAGGATCGGCCCGGGACAAAGCCCACTTGCGAGGCGTGTACCAGGGATGGCAGAACTTTGCAGAGTCGTGCGGCTTGTATACTTGCCAGTATCTTTATATCGAAATTCAATAGCGAAATAGGCCGGTAGCTCCCGCACTCCAGGGGGTCCTTCCCGGGTTTGGGTATAACAGCTATGACAGCATTATTGGAAATTAGGCCCAGGGAGGCTGACTGTTCTGCTTCGCGAAACGCCGTCTGCAGGGTAGTGATCACCTCTTCCCCCGCCCAGCGGTAAAACTCCACAGGGTATCCATCTTCACCCGGAGCTTTATGATAGGGAAGTTTCGCTATTGCTGAGGAAATTTCCTCTTTGCTGATCTCCCCTTCTAACAGTTCCCTGCCTTTATCCGAGAGGCAAGGAAGTTTCGCCTCCTGCAGAAATGAAGTCAGTCTGTCTGCCTCTATTGGCGGGCCTGGAGTGTACAGGGTCTTGTAGAAAGAAGCAAATTCATTTGCAATATCTTGAGGTCGGGTTAAAGTCTCGCCCACCGCTGACCTAATAGCCGGAATAGCCACGGACGCGTCACGTTGGCGAAGTTGAGCTGCCAGGAGCCTCACTGCTTTCTCACCGTGTTCATAGTGCCTCCCTTTCATTCGCTGTAGCGCATATTCCGCTTTGGTAGTGAAGAGGCTATTCAAAGCCATCTTTGCCTGCTCCAGAGCCTTGTGGTGCTGTGGCGTGGGACGTGTCGAATATAGGCGAGCATACTTCCTGATGTCTGCTTCCAGTGCTCTTTGTTTGTCTTGGCCCTGCTTGTTGGCTTCAGCCGAGTCTCTCATGAGTCTGCCACTTATGGTGGCTTTTGCTGCCGTCCAGAGAGTTCGGCTGGAGTCAACTGATCCCTGGTTGTCCGTTAAAAACTCTGTAACGTGTGTTTGTAAAAGAGATTTACCAGTGGGGGCCCGGTAGCGCTGGATATTCAGTCGCCAGGGTTTGCGCCCAGGACTGGATAGTCCTAGTTCCAGTGAGAGTAGGACGGGGGAGTGGTCTGAGAGAGCCGCATCCAAGATTTGAGATTCTTGAGTGAGCTGTACTACTCTGTGGGAGGTAAGAAAGTAATCCAAGCGGGATAGTGTACCGTGTACTTGAGAGGCAAAAGTGTATTCCGTATCTGCGGGGTGACTCAAGCGCCCGTGATCTATCAGTCCGTTATCTTGCATCACATCTTCCAGCAATGCCCTGTCAGCTGCATTGCTCCTGTCCAGTGGTCCGGTCCTATCCAGGATCGGGTCCCTCGCTAGGTTCCAATCCCCGCCTATAAGGAGTTGGGTAGCACCTATTTCCGACAGAACTCTATTTAACTGCAAGAGGAACGGTTTTTTCGCCCCTGTTGGAACTTATACCGATCCCACGCATATGTGATGATCCCCTATCTTGAGCTGTGCGAAAACGTATCGACAATCAGTATCCGACCAAGTCTTTATCACTGTCGCTGGAAGGGATTTCCGGAGAAGAATCGCCACTCCGCACTTGCGGGGTGGGCTCTCATTCCCAGGAGCCTCAACCTGCACACTGCTGTGTATCACCCTCCCTACCCAGTCTCGCCGCAGCTTGTCCGATTCCACAGCGTCTAGGTGCGTTTCCTGCAGTAGGACGATATCTACGCGATTGGATTGCAAATACGCCAAAACCTTTTTTCGTTTTATGTAGTGAGTGAGACCATGGACGTTCCAAGTGATCACTCGTAGTGGGCGCGAAGGAGTCATAGTGTTCAACGTACCAGGTGCTGATCCGAGAGTTCAGCGCTGTGTAGTGGGTGGCGAGCCCTGCGGGGGTAGGTGCAATGAAAGAGTGAAGCCAAGCGAGAGGGGGGGAGATTTCGGGTCTCCCGAAAGATCACAAATCGAACAGTGCAGAGTAACGGGCACAGGGATGTATCAGGCGAGAGGGGTTAGTGACCCTATTCCAGAAGCCCAAAGAAAAAAGAGTGAGAGCAAGATCGAAAGAGAGGAGAAGATCGAGAAGTGGGTAGAAGATGAGGAGATGGGGAGAAGACAAAAAAACTGCGAAATAGACCAATCAAACAAAACAAAAGAGAAAAGGAACAGAAGGGAAGGAGGGGGGGGAGGGAGTGTACGGGAACCGTCTGGTACGTCCCTGATTGTCTAGATCTATTAGGTCGCTGGGGCTGTCGTCGGGCTATAAGGTGACCTATATGGTAGCGTGTATTGCGAGGGCGCCTCAATCGGCGGGGAGGCGCAGCAGAAAGGTTCTATTTTACCACAGGGGGATTATGCTTTTCCTGGATGGGATGCGCCGAAGGGTAAGGGGAAAAAACAATTGGACACCGGGAATAGGGTACCGTCTCGGTTTCCGCTCAACAGGAGCGCTTATCTGTCTACCGCGGGTCTACACTTGGCGGAGCGCCGCTCCGAGGGGGCACTAATCTCCCATAGCGGGGTGGGCCGGTGCTGTGAAGGGTCTCATCAAGGTATATAGAGGAGAGATCAAAGGGAGAAAAGATGAACAAGTGACGGGCCCGAATGACGGGGGTAAAGAGGGTGTAAGACACCCAGCGCACAAGGGGGCATCCCGCAACTCCTACCGGTGGTGACGCGCGAGGGGGCCCAAAGGTCCGCCCATTGCACAGGACCCTGCTGGGCGTAAATATGTGAGCTGAGGCGCATAGTGGTGGATAATGATGTATACTAATAATAATAATGTGGCTCCCTAGAGGGGCGTCTGTGTCATGTGTAGGACCGCAGGCCCTTTTGATGTGCCTATGTGTACATGTGCGCAGGAGGAGGGTGGGAGTGGAGCGGACATAGTTGGTCGGGCAGAGGGAGGGACCCACATATGTGAATGGGAGCAGTACTACCACACAGTACTATTATTCAAACAATGAAATCTACATTTGTCTTGATGCAAAGCCTAGACACAGCTACAAACTTCCGTGACTCAAGTGTACAATATAAAAGAATAAGGTGAAACAGCATAACCCTTCGAGGCCTAAAACACCCCCCAATACAATACAGTGCATAGGATACTCAGCTGTCCGTCGATCAAACATCGTCCCCCTGCGTCGTCGGCTGCAGAACCAGCTGTAGTGGTTGTCCTCAGCTCAGGCCCTCCAGTACGGGGTCCTCACGCCCCTGAGTCAGTCCGAGTGTTGGTTTCAAAGGTGAACGAGATTTGTCCCTCTGTGACTCTTAGGTAAAGGCGGCCGCAGCATGGAGCGCGGAGGCTCTGTCCTCTTGCGTGCCGGTCTGTCCTGTTCTCTACCACGTTGCCACAGTCCTCCAGAGGTCCTTCTTATTCTCTCCTTCAACAGAGCTGGGTCCAACATTGGGGAGGGTTCTAAGTCGCCTGTAGACGTCTCTATGTTCTGTCCCATCACATTGTCCAGAAATAGGCGTAGGTCCTCTGGGTCGTAGAAGTCCTTGGAATTACCATCCTTGGTAACGCAAAATCTCGCCGGTTCAAATAGACCATATTTAAGGTTTAGCTGCCGGAGCCTGGGTCTGAAAGACAGGAAAGCTTTGCGGCGGTCATTTGTTTCTTTCGAGAAATCGGCAGCCATCCGGATGTTATAGCCATCGTGGGCGAACGAACCTTGTGTACGCGCTGCTGCTAGGATTTGCCTCGTCTGGTCGTGGCGCAGGAAGCAGGCAATGAGCGGCCGTGGCCGTGCGTTGGAGTCCTTGTGGAGCAGTCCTATGCGGTGGGCCCTTTGTATCTCCAGGGGTGGATCGAAGGTGGCGCCAACTAGCTTCGGGAGGATGTCCTTCAAGAACACGGCGGCATTTTGACCCTCAACGGATTCCGGAAATCCAAACAAGCAGACGTTGTCCCTGCGGCTGCGATCCTCCTAGTCGACGAGCTTGCTGCGTAAGAAGATGAGTTCTCGGTCTCTGTCTGGCATTGTATTCAGTCGGCCTTCCACCGCAGTCAGCCTCTGGTCCAGCGCCTCCGCACGGGAGTGGAACCCAGCCAGGTCCGCTCGTATCGATTTGGCTTCATCTGCCAGTTTGGAAATATTAGAGTCCATCCCCTCCAATCGTCGACTGAGGAGATCTCCTGTAGGATGCGGTCCATAGTAACTCCTCCTTCCAGGGCCGTCGAGGGGGCTGGGGAGCCGCTTGCCGGTAGGTCATCCGTTTTCGCGGCCATTGTGCGCGGGTGGTGCTTCAGCGCCTCCGTGAATAAGAGCTGCCTGGACGTCTTGCTCCCCTGTTTTGTCGTGGTCATTCGTGCCCCCGTACCAAATTGCCCCGTTACCAGCCTAGGGGGGCGTATTAGATAAAAGCCGGAGAGAGGGGCTGCACCGTCTTCACTGGTGCTGGCCACCGGAGGCCGAAGGCCAAGTCCCGGTTTCTCAGATGGTAGGCAGAGCCGTGCTGCTAATCAGGGACCCCCCGGGATGACCTTGTCGCTGTGGCGAGGGAAGGAGCAAGTATGGTGATGGCGCCCCCCGGGGTCGCTGCCGGGCACCCAGAGCGGTCCCAGGGCCTCAGGTTCCCACTGGCTGCATAGGGAGCGGGGCCGGGCCGTCTATATTGCACTCGCAGTCGTTGGTGGGCAGATTTCTGTGAGCGCCTGGTGGGGGTGGGGGGGTAGACAGTACTTGCTGGGGTGTGAAGGGGGTACTCCTGTACCTCCGGTAGACATTCACCTCCGCTCTCCCTCCCCTCCACCTCGCAAGGAGAAGAGTACCACATGTCCGGTGGGGGCCAAGGGGCTATGGAGCAGGCACTATTATAGGCAGGGGGGTGCCTGAAAGCGCCAGTGACGCCCGTCCCTCGCCAGGGGGAAGAGAGTCCGTGCTGTAGTTTAGCGTAGGGCGCCACCGGGCGCCAGGAACAGTCCCGTCTGAGCCATTTACCGCTGCTGGGTTAGCAGGTGGGGTCGGGCAGCCACTCCAGGCCCAGGCTGAGGGCACCCCCTAGGCCCAGAAATCGTCCACTGATCTGCCGTCCCCTCAGCACGTTCCCCAGATGTGGTAGTGCTACCGGGGCGGGGGGGAGGCAGTCTCCGCGGGCGCCGCCATGCTCAAGGAGCGGCCCCGGCTCTTCAGACGTACAGCATTATGTGCGTAGATGGGGCCGGGCAGTCACTCGGGGTCGAGGGCACGTTGCTAGGCCCAGGAGTCAGCCGCAGGTCCGCCTTCCCCGACTCCCGCTCCCCAGGCGATGGTACCGGAGCGGGGGGAGCAGTTTCTGCAGTCACGGAGGCGCCTCCAGGTGCAGGGAGCAGCCCCGCTGCTCCGATAGCCCACCGCAGACACAGGAGGCGGGCCAGGCAATCACTCGAGGCCGAGGCTGATGACGCACCTCCAGGCCTGAGAGTCGTCCGACGGTGCGCCGTCCTTGCCGCACACCCTCCAGCCGCGACTACGACACCGGAGCATTCGGAGTAGCCCCCGCATTCAGGGCCTCCAATATGGTATCGTAGGGCCACCTCCGGAACGCCGCATTGCCCGCCTGGAGTCTCCCTCGGAGCGGAGCTCTTCTCCTAGGCGGCCATCTCCTTCCGTGGCCAGACCAGGCCCTCCGTCAATGGGACTTTAACAGACTGTTTTGGTCTAGGTAGGGGGATGAGACAGGGATATCTGTTGTCCCCAATGATATTCGCCCGGGGTATTGGAGCCCTTGGTGTTTTGGATGAGAAGAGACACCCTGGTATGGGGTCTGAGGTGGGGCGAGACATGGGATGAGATGATCTCGTTGTATGCAGATGATATCCTACTGTACATAACTGAACTGGAAGAAACAATGTGACAAGTTTACATATACTCACAATTTTTGCAAGCTACTCTGGCTTCCTCATCAGTTGGGGAAGATCAGTTCTGTACCCCTCTCTGGTTGGCCTTGGGTAGACTCAATGCCGTTACCATTGATGATTGAACTACAAGGATTCCAAGTAGTTGGGTATGTGTTACACGGGATATTGGAGACACAAGTCCGGATGTTCCAGTGGGATGGAGGAGCACCTCGGATAGCCCCAGCTAAATCGACTAGGCGAACATACCAGGACGATATATCCCTCCCTGGCATGCAAAAGTATTTATTTTCCCGATTACTGTGATTAACAGTTGGGCCTTTGCTCCCCTAGATAAACCATCCATCAGAATTGATAGACATGTAATGTAGGCATGGGGATACCCGACTGCCCTGCATCAGAAGAAACATAGAAAGGTTGCCATAACATAAGCAAACAACACTGAGAGACTGGGACAGGGCTATTCAACGTCTTAAATGGGCAGGGATTAGAACAAGAGAAATATCACCATGAGACTGTGACACTCTTAAAGATGTAGGAAGGCTTGCCGGATTCCACAAATGGTACTCATCAGGAATCAGTAAAGTTGGGGCCGTATGGAGGGTGGATGAAATGCTCACTTGGGAGCAGCTACAGAGTGGATATGATCTGTTTGACAATTATACATTCAGATACTTACAAGTGAGACATGCTCTTGCCACACATGTACCGACGAACACAACAGTAAGTTGACTTAGTCCTGCTGGAAGACGGGATGTTACTCGAACCCCGCCCACAGAAAGCAACAGCTGTCATATATAAAAAGTTAATGAACAACAAAGGGGACCCACTGGCGAATTGAAAGGACCAGTGTGAAAAATATGTGTGATTCTTCCAAGAGGGAGAATAGGAGAGGTTGCAGTAAAAGTAGGATTCAGACTTGTCCAACTAAAACTTTTACAGAGGGCCTTCTTAACCAAAACACTTCTGGCCAAGATGGGGCGTGCCCCTATAAACATTTGTCTTAGAGGATGTGGACAACCAGGCAGGTACTTCCATACAATATGAGCCTGCCCCACTCTGTTGCCCTTCTGGAAGGGGGTGGAAACATATCTTAATGGGATTGTTTCAGCTTAGATAGCAACCTGTTCAAAACATCCCTAGATGTCTGAGGGAGTGTGAGTGGGTGTGGGGGGTGTATACCGACTCAAACCGATATAGACATAACCTCTTCTGGTTGGTACTAGTGGTAGCAAGCCAAAATATTGTTTGACAATGGAGTACACCCGAGGATCTGAAATTACAGCAATGGAAGAAGGATTTAGACTGGTGTATGTTGGTGGGAAAACCTTTAAGAAGGGGCGGAGCTGTCCGAAGTAATGGGAAAAGGTATGGTCTGGCTAGAGGAATGGAGGTAATGTGCAATAGTGAAATACTCAGCTATGGGGGAAGAAAAGGGCTATGATGTATGATATTGTAATACTGTTGACTCCTAGAATGCTAAGCATTGCATACCTAAATATTTACCCATGTTTTCTGTGCTTGTTTTTTGTATCAATAATTTAAAAAAAATATACAAGAAAAGAATAGGCGTTGTCTCCCCTTTTGCGCTGTTACCTAATACTCTGTCCCTTTCCAGTACTGTTGACTGATTTGCTGTGAGCGTGGTGTGACGAGAGACCCCATCTATTTCTATATTAAGTAAAAAAAAAAAAAAACTTTTTAAATTTTGCAGATGTAAAAATTGATGCTGAATTTCCAAAAGAAGAGGATCACGCATCAAAGAAACAGGGATTTGGAAAAGTGCCTAAAGGCGGTGCCCCAGTGGATCAAAGTGCTGTAAATTTACATTTCCAATCCGCTACAGGTTAGATGTTCAAGTTACCTAACTCTTTGATACACAGTTAAATTATGCTTTTAAACAATATAATTTAGAAATGTCTATTTATTTTCACAACTAGATCCAGTTGCAAATGAACACAGTTCTTCGCAGTGCCTTAATCATTCATCGGTCAACTTGTCAGCCACATCTTCTAATGCGGCTACTTCCTCTCGCATGTGGGCTGATAAAAATGGATGCCATGTTTTGGGACTGAATGAGAATTACTGTGTATTGAGGAAGCAGATTGCTGAGGGTCGAAAGCTTTTGCGGAAGGCAGAGGCTCTTGTTAAAGATATCAGAAGTAAACAGCACAAATCTTCCATTTCAAAGGTAAATCCTTATTAATGTTGAAAATGTGGTACTCATACCCTTGCTGGAATCAGATTTTGATGAGAGGAACATATTTTCAAAGGTAGCACTTTCTTGTATTTTGCTTATTTTTGATGATGATCCGCAGTGGTAGCCAAATTTTGAACTGTATTTTCTTTTCTCAGTGGCCTATGAAAATGATAGACTCAAAGTTGATCTGACAATATTGAAGGTTTGTAATTGTCTCAGAGGATGTTAACATTTAAAAATATAACAACCTGATCTAGGAAGCTGGCTCTGTATATACTATACCAAAGTAAGGTATAGTGTGCACAGAGTCCAGTGGATCCCAAAGTCTTACAGAGGTAAAAGTAGATAATACCTTACTCTCTATTTGTGGTAGTGTGGGCGAGCAGTTAGGCTTTATCAGAGGGTAGTGATAAGCATTTATTGTACACACTCAGGCAAGAAATTGTCACACCCTCAAAGACTGAACTCAGACCAATTGTTTTGTATAAAAATATTTCTTTGTTGTATTTTATTTTTAGAACCAAGCCAGACATGGTGCAGGTAAGTAAAATTGTACTTTTCTGGTATAATACAGTTGAATGCAGTTGGCTTTGTTACAGGTAGGTCAAATGTTCAGAAACAGTGTAAATTACTTTTCAGTTAGTTTGCAATTACTTTTTGATTACTTTTTCGATTACTTTTTCTACTCAGTGTGATATGCCTAGATATCACACTGGGACATTTCCTGGATAAAAAGTAAGTAAGTCATTTTGGTCAAAACACAGTTTCTTAGGTTTTCATACAATTTCCAACTCCACAACTTTTAAAAAAGAAAAGCAGTTAATGCAGTCCTATGGAAGGAAATGAAGTTATCGGTTTAAAGGTAAGTACTTGGTTGTGGGAGTTGTGTTTCTGGGGTTAGAACCAGGGTTCCCCCAGGATCAAGGAAGCACTCAAAGAGCACCCACAGCGGCACAGGGGCAGCCGGGTGCAGGTTGCTGGATCGACGTTGGGAGACCTGGTGGTTTCAATGGGGAGGCTCCGGTCAGAACAAACACTGCAGGCTCACGAACGAAGATCTTCTGGAGGTGACCACCGGTTGGATAGGTAAGTTGGGATGTCGAGGGATGCCGGGACACCGTCGGTTGGTCCACCCACGGCCGTGGGACGTCGAGTGCAGGGGTGTCTTTTGGCGTCTGGTTTTCCTTACTGGCTCCGGTCGTGGTCGGGGGGGATTCTCCAAAAAAGGACTGCAGGCGTCGTTGGGAGACTTGAGGTAGGTCAGGGATCACCAGATCTCAGGTCAGGATCGCCATGGAGACCTCCTCGTGGTGTTAGGCCACTCGAACTCTGGCCGTGGGTGTTGGTTGCATAGTGCTGCAGATTCGGGTATTTGTCTGGAGCCAGATTCTGTTGGTGAGCAAATCCAGTGCTCACAGGAGACAAAGTCTTGTTAGGGAAGGCAGGGTAGGTCCTCTGGGTTCTGGGGGGCTGCTGGCTGCTGGACACACCGGAATTCCGCTGGTGCAGGTCGAGGTCGGGACTGACCGGTAGGGCTGAGGCCAAGTCAGTTGGTGTCCTCTTCTTCTTCCTTCAGCATGGCTCTTCGATCCTTCTTCTTTCTTCTTGTCTGCGGAGGCAAGGTTCGGGGTTGCCCCTAAATACTACATTTCGGGGCGTTTCCGGTAGGTACAGGTTGGGACCAATGGGTCTCTTCCTTGGGGTGGGTACACCCCCTATTATGCCACCGTCCAGTGGGAGGGGGCCATAAGCCTCACTCTGGTTGGCTGGGTCCCTCCACCTTCAAGATGGCGGGGACTGAGAGTTGTGCTTCGCCTCGCCTCCCCCACCTTAGGGTTGGGGTTGGCAAAGGAGGGCACACCTCTCCTCCTATCTCGGTTTTCCCGCTGATTCTCCCGCCCAAAGTGGGGGTCAGAACCGGTGGGGGCCAGTTGCTAGGAGCAGCAAATGTCTGGGTAAGCTCACAAAGGCGGCAAGCCTTTGAAGCTTCCCCTTCGTGGACCCTGCCCATCCTAGGGGAGAAGGCTTGGCACCTCTGCCCAGCATGTGCTTTGTTACAGGACCCTGAGAGCGGGAGGCTCTCGACCCAGGGGTCCAGAAACATGTCTGGGGGTGGCAGCTGGCGAGCAGCCAGTCAGCCAGGACACTAGAGTCAGGTCGTTTTTCAGGGGGCATCTCTAAGATGACCTCTGAGTGCATTTCGCATTAATGTGGGTTTAATGTGCTGAGACGTTTGATATCAAGCCACCCAGTTTTCAGTAAAGCCATTATGGTGCCGTGGAGTTCGTAATGACAAACTCCCAGATCATATACTCTGGACATGTTTTACTCCACCTTCTGTACTCCTATATGTTTTACAGATATATATTATGAGGTTTCCAGGCAATTATTCTAATGTGTAAGCCTCCAATGAACATTCAAATCATGGAGAACCAGGACTTACAAGTAAGTAGCAATTGCTTTCTGTCACATAAGTTCTAATACAATAAAATATGTGAGGAATGTGTTTACATGCTCTTAGAAATAGATTTATTAATATCTTAGCCATTTGTTCTGTACTTGTAAATTGACAAACTGGTTGTTGAGACCTCATTTGTTTTCATGGCTCTTACATTTAGGATCCAGATCAAGACTCTCTGAACAGTGTTAGTGCAAATATCAACAGAGCACAGCAAGTCTTGGAAGAAGCAAACCGCCTGTCAAAGCTTATGTGGAAAGTTTCACTGCCAATGAACATCTCAACCAATACTTCAAACAGGGTACGTGTACTTTTTTGCGTTATGAGCATAGTGGAATTTGTTCAAAATAAACTTCTAAGCCTTTACCATTAAAGGTGGCTTCCTCAGGCCAGGCAGATAGAATTATCTAATGGATATTTCATCCCACAGATGTGAAATAACTGCAGGCATGGTATGTATTCCAAAAATCTTATCTTTCAATACTCCCAGCTAATATACAGATGATTCCACAACAGATTCCATAAACATTGAGCTTGGAGCTCATGGACATAACCACCTTAAGTGACACAATAGTTCCCTAGTGTCAATATCTGTGTTTGTGACGTCTGTTCCTTCTTTTCATGCAGTATGGATGTTTTACTTGTGCTCTCATCTAATCTTCCTTTGCAACGTTTTTAGTATTTTTATTTTTAAGCTATGCTTATATGCAATATGTTGTGTTTGGGGTCTAACCATAATATCTGAAAGAGACACGTTAGTGACAGATTCCTTACCTTAGAATATCCCCAGGCGTCAGGCTGGATCCGGAAAGTTTTTGCGTAGCAGTACCCTTGCGCGTCGGTAGGCGGCGTCGTGCGGCTCCGCGTCCATCGTCGGCGTCGTGATCGTCGGGATGACGTCGCGGGCAGTACTTAGACGCCGCCCCTGCGCGCTGACGTCAGTTCTTCTTTTCCGCGCCAGTAAGCGCAGATCCGGGAAGAGCAGTGCCCTAGTCACTTTTTGACTACCTTTTTTGTGAATTTTTTCACTGTTTTCTTCTACGAGTCTTCACGACTCCTAAGGTGTCGTAGGGATGCCCGGCTTTAAGCCCTGCGAGGTCTGTGCCCGCATGATGTCCATCACGGACCCGCATCTCGAGTGTCTCTTCTGTCTCGGCCGAGACCACGACACGAAGTCGTGCCCTGACTGCCGGAAACTTCATCCGAAGGCTTTGCGAGAGCGGTCTCGAAAGCTGCTCGAGGTCCGGCAGTCGGCTCCGCGCCGCACCAAGCCCCGGTCACGGGAGAGGTCGAGGGCCGGTCGCGGAGCCCCCATCGTTCGTCGGAATCCAAGTCTTTGCGCTCCTCCGGTAAGTCGAAGCACAAGAAGTCTAAGCGGCGTCATCGCTCTAAGACTTCGCCTCGCCGGTCTCGCGACTCGGCTGAGGCCCCTGTCGGCACCGTCCCGCGGCCCCCGGACGTGCCTGTCGAGTCACCCCGCATTACCCGTCCTTCCCGGGTTCGGGGGCGACTCCGGCCCAAGTACAGGAGTTCCTGTCGGCCATGGCCCGCCTCTTCGGGCCTCAAGGTCCCTCCGGTGCGCCTTAGGGCCCCGCGGGCCTGATGGGGTTGCTCCGGCGTCGCCGTCGACTCCGGTCCCGGCGTCGCCTGTCCCACCAGCCTTCATCCCGGCCTCGGCTCCGGCCTCGATCCCGGCTCCGGTGGTGCCGCAACCCCCATCGACGCCGGTTGACCTAACCACGCCTCCGCCGACGCCGATGTCCCCGGTGCCGTTCCTGACGCCGTCCGGGGCTCCGGACGGCGTCGTTCCCCAGCTCTCTCCGGCTCCGGACATGGAGCCGGACCGACGTCGCCCGACGCCGGTTCCGGCGCCGATGAGACCTTGGGTCCCTAATGTCCCTCCTCCTCCATATTATGAACCTGAGGAGGACCAGGAGAGCTGGGAGGGGTCTGAGGACCCTCTCACACAGCAGTGCGAGTTTGACCCGGACTGGGTTGAGGAACTTGGGGATGCCAGTGGTCTAGACACCTCCCCTGACTCTGGCATGCTGTCTCCTCCCGTGGCTACGGAGGAGGGGGCTAATTTTGCAACGGTGTTGCGTAGAGCTGCTGGAGCCTTGAATCTCCAGTTGCCTAATGTGGGCGTCAGGACTAACCTCCTGACAGAAGTGCTTCAGCCGGCGGCCTCCTCTTCGGAGACTGTGCTGCCGTTCAATGATGCACTCACTGACGTTCTTTTGGGTGCCTGGTCCAAGCCCACCACAGGGGCTCCTGTGGATAGGAACGTGGCCCGACGCCATCGCCCTGCTCCGGGCGACCCCCTGTTTCTCTCCCAACACCCCACCCCTGAGAGCTTGGTTGTCCAAGCCTCTGCCTCCCAAACCGCCTTCCCTACCGCCCCTCCGGATAGGGAATCCAAGCACCTGGACCACTTTGGGAAGAAGGCTTTCTCTTCCTCCAGTGCTGGCTTGCGGTCCGTCAACACCGCTTGCCTCTTGGGCCGATATACCCACTCCCTGTGGGATTCGGTGGCGACTGTTTTGCCGCAGTGTTCTGAGGAGGTCCAGACACTGCTTACCCGCGCCATTGCGGAAGGGCGAGATGCGGCTAAATACACCATACGTTGTGGCCTTGATACCGCCGACTCGCTGGGCAGATCGCTTGCAACGACGGTGGCGCTGCGTCGCCACGCCTGGCTGAGGACCACTGGTTTTTCGGGTGATGTCCAGAATACACTCATGGACATGCCCTTTGATGGAGTCGATCTTTTTGGTTCAAAAGCAGACCATTCGCTGGAGCGTTTCAAGGACTCGCGGGCTACTGCCAAGTCCCAGGGCCTTGCTGTTGTGCGCCCTCCGCTCACATCTGCTTTTCGCCCCTTTCGTGGCCACGGGAGGGGCGCCCAGTCACGTCAGCAGCCCGGCCAACGGCCCGCGCAGCAAGCGCCTTCGCGTGGCCGAGGACGTGGATACCGCCGTGGCGGTTCGGGCAACCAGCGTGCGGGTCAGGCCACCACCTCCAACCCGTCCGCGGCCTCCAAGCCCTCCTAGTCCTTCCTTTCAGGTGCACAGCACGCCAGTAGAGGGCAGGGTCCGCCATCACCTTCACCACTGGCGTCCCATCACCTCGGACAGGTGGGTCTTGGACATTGTCCGAAGGGGCTACTCCCTCCCCTTCGAGACCACCCCCAGCCATGCCACCTCAATTCCACCGCATGTCAGGGGATCACTTGGTGCTTCTGCAGAAGGAAGTCACGGCCCTCTTGGCCAAGAGGGCCATCGAGCATGTTCCGACCCCAGAAGTAGGACGTGGTTGCTACTCCCACTACTTTCTGGTGCCCAAAAAGGACAAGGAGGACATGCGTCCTATCTTGGACCTCCGGAACGTCAATCGCTTCCTCCGGAAGGAGAAGTTCAAGATGCTCACCCTAGCTCAGGTCTTGACTGCCCTCGACCCTGGAGACTGGTTGGTAGCGTTGGACTTGCAGGACGCTTATTTCCACATCCCCGTCCTGCCGGCCCACCGGCGTTACCTACGGTTTACGGTAGGCCTCGAGCATTTTCAGTTCACCGTGCTCCCCTTTGGCCTTACCAGTGCCCCTCGGGTGTTCACGAAAGTGATGGCGGTGGTCGCAGCTCATCTGCGCCGAGCTGGGGTTTCAGTCTTCCCCTACCTCGACGACTGGCTGCTGAAGGCGGGCTCGTCCCAGGCAGTCGTCTCCCACCTCCAGACTACGGCCGAACTCCTGCACTTGCTGGGGTTCTCCATCAATGTGCCGAAGTCGCATCTGATTCCTTCTCCACAGCTCCTTTTCATCGGAGCAGTTCTGGACACGACGCAGTTTCGGGCCTATCCTCCCGAACGGCGAGTCCGGGATATTCAGGCTATGATTCCGATCTTTCAGCCTTTATCCTGGGTTTCGGTACGGATGACCCTGAGGATGCTGGGCCTCATGGCCTCCTGCATCCTGCTGGTCAATCATGCCAGATGGCATATGCGGGCTCTGCAGTGGGACCTGAAGTTCCAGTGGGCGCAGCACCGGGGCAACCTGTCCGATCACGTCCAGATCTCGGAGGGGACTGCAAAACAGTTGCAGTGGTGGCTCACGGACCGGCAATGGGTCATGGGCAGATCCCTCTCCCTTCCCCAGCCAGAGCACACAGTTGTGACGGACGCGTCCCTTCTGGGATGGGGCGGTCACATGGGAGAGGCGGAGATCAGAGGTCTCCGGCGGAGTCCCGGCTCCATATCAACCTTCCGGAGCTCCGGGCGATCCGACTTGCACTCAAGGCATTCCTTCCCTCTGTCAAAGGGAAGGTTGTGCAGGTGTTCACAGACAACACCACCGCCATGTGGTACTGCAACAAACAGGGCGGGGTGGGGTCGTGGACCCTCTGTCAGGAGGCTCTGCGCCTCTGGACATGGCTGAAACATCAGGCCATGTTCCTGATGGTTCAACACCTGGCAGGTTCCCTGAACGCCAGGGGCGGACGAACTCAGCCGCAGGTGCATGATGGATCACGAATGGCGTCTTCACTCGGAAGTGGCGCAAGGACTCTTTCTACAATGGGGAGAGCCTTGGTTAGATCTATTCGCCACCGAAGAGAACGCGCAATGTCATCAGTTCTGCGCGTTGGAATTTCCAAGGCGGCACTCGCTCGGCGACGCTTTTCGTCGCGAGTGGAGTTGCGGTCTGTTGTACGCCTTTCCGCCTATACCACTTCTACCCAGAGTGTTGAAGAAGATTCGGCACGACCGGGCCCAAGTCATCCTGGTGGCTCCGGACTGGGCTCGAAGAGTTTGGTATCCCGAGCTACTCAGTATGAGCGTAGATCCCCGATCCGTCTGCCTCTTCGGGAGGATCTTCTGTCGCAGCAGCAGGGGACGGTCCTCCACCCGAACCTGTCCAGCCTCCACCTGCTTGCGTGGAGATTGAGCGGCGGCAGTTGATTCCTTTCGACTTGCCTCCCGAAGTTTGTGATGTGATTCTGGCAGCCAGGCGTCCCTCCACTAAGGTGGTATACGCCTGCAGGTGGAACAAATTTGTGGCATGGTGCACAGCAAAGGCTGTGAACCCCCTTTCTGCCCCTCTTTCTGAGGTCCTTCTGTTCCTTCTTTCTCTGGCCCAACAGGGTTCTGCCCTGGGTACCATCAAGGGTTATCTCTGTGCTATCTCGGCCTTCCTCAGGCTCCCTGATCAGCCCTCCCTTTTCAAGTCCCCTGTTGTTAACAGGTTCTTAAAAGGCATTACACACCTCTTCCTTCCTGTTCCGTTTGTGATGCCTCAGTGGGACTTGAACTTGGTTCTTACCTTTTTAATGTGCGCTCCCTTTGAGCCTCTACATAACTGTCCTCTTCGTCTTCTGACTCTGAAGACAGCCTTTCTGGTGGCCATCACCTCCGCTCAGCGGGTGAGTGAGCTCCAGGCTCTATCATGCAAACCTCCCTTTCTGTCTGTCCATCCAGACAAGGTTGTTCTTAGGACGCGTCCGTCCTTCTTGCCAAAGGTGGTTACTGCCTTCCACATTGGGCAGACCATCACTTTGCCTACCTTCTTTCTGCCTCCGCATCCTTCCAGAGAGGAAGAGAGGCTCCACCGTCTGGACCCAAAACGTGCGCTCTCCTTCTATATCGACCGCACAAAACACTTCCGGGTGGATGACCAGCTCTTTGTTGGCTACGTGGGCGCCAAAAAGGTCGGGCGGTGCACAAACGAACCATCTCCCGGTGGGTTACCTTGTGCATCAAGGCCTGCTATTCTTTGGCTAAGAAGGAGCCTCCTGTTGGGCTGCGTGCCCATTCCACCAGGGCAACGGCTGCTACCACGGCTTTGGGCCGCGGTGTTCCGCTGCAGGTTATCTGTCAGGCAGCTACGTGGGCCTCGCTGCACACGTTTACAAAGCATTACTGCCTTGACAGTCAGGTCCGGAGGGACGGCTTCTTTGGCCGTTCTGTCCTCCGGGACTTCCTTGTCTGATCTTTGTTCGCAGACCCACCACCGGGGTTGGTATTGCTGGGGTATCTATTCTAAGGTAAGGAATCTGTCACTAACGTGTCTCTTTCAGATGCACAAGTTACTAACTTGTGTAACGATATATCTGTAAGAGACAGTAGTTAGTGACAGATTCCTACCGCCCACCCATCCTCCCCGTTCTGCGAACTGATTTCTAGGGTTAAGGACATCCCTTTCAGGGCCCTAGTATTTTTCAGACACCTAGGTCAGCTTCTTGCATGGCTCTGCGTTCCTGGTGCGGAAAGTCGTGTACAGAACTGACGTCAGCGCGCAGGGGCGGCGTCTAAGTACTGCCCGCGACGTCATCCCGGCGATCACGACGCCGATGACGGACGCGGAGCCGCACGACGCCGCCTACCGACGCGCAAGGGTACTGCTACGCAAAAACTTTCCGGATCCAGCCTGACGCCTGGGGATATTCTAAGGTAAGGAATCTGTCACTAACTACTGTCTCTTACAGATATATCGTTACACAAGTTAGTAACTTGTGCTTCAGCGCAATTCATGAAAAGAAAGCTTCATTTTTCCCCAGTTGCACCGACCTCAGGGTGGATCTTATTCAACTACCTGTGTAATGGTTGACCCGGTATCATTTACTATCTTCCTCCATGCTCCAATCCATTTTTATGTCTGAGTGTCCTCCACCCTCATACTCTGAAGCACCATTTCTGGTCATGAAGATGCTTCTCCCTCGAGTTAGTTTACCTCATATCTGACTACAGTCAAATGGGAATTTTATACCCGACTATTATGACCATGTTCAAGGACCTGACTTCTCTTCAGTCTGTGCCAAGTATCACTGACCCATTTGCTGGATGGCACAGTTTATGCGGTGCGAACTGACACATCAGTAATCCACCAGTAAAGCCACAGTGTTGCCTTGTACGCCACCATCCCTTCACACATTGGTGTCACTTAACTATCACTGAACTCATGTCAATCTATCCTTTCAGGTTTTACTCTCAGGGGTTACAGGAAAGAAAATAATATCTGATGTTATTAGACAATGAGCCTCTGCTAAGAAAATACTGCAGAAAGAAAGTATAATTTCCCTGCTCTCTAGATGGCAATAATGAGGATTACTACTCCTAGGGGGACAACTTGCACTACAACATGGACAGATGTATTTGTAAAATGCCTGTATCATGAACACCTCCCCTCCTCTCCTGATATTGTAGATCTAGAAAAAGGTTGCTAGAACAAAAATAAAACCAGGAAAAAGAACAAAAAGGAAATTTTAAATGAATTTCACTCATTTATCAAGTGATTTGCATACAGTCTCTTTTCCTGCTGTCAGAACAAATTGAGCAGTCACACTCCACTACATTCATGCAATAAGTGCGCTCTCATGTATTCAAAGACGATCATGGAGTGAGAAATGAAGCTCTGTGTCACCAAGCATAAGAAGAGGTTGCAGTTGTGCTGCGAAAGAAAGGTCCCATTCCAAATTACAGGCCCGTTCTCGGTCATGGTCACCAGGTCAGTTCCTTCCGGCAAGTCAAAGCTAAAAAGCATGCCATGTGGGACGCAAAATCCCTCCACTGAAAGTGTGATGAAAAGTAAAGGGTGACCTTCAAAGGGTTCAACGTCTTCAGACTCTGAGCAGCCCGTTATTTGTTTCCGGCATTGCCTGCTCCATTGTTGAACCCCCAGCAAATAGACTTCAAGGAGGGCGTGTTTCGAATTTTTCAGACCCTTTGTGGCACACCTTCAGGCCCCAAGGAGTCGCAGGGACCCTTGTTGGACTTCTACCAGTGGGCCCAACCTTGGGTCTCATTCCCCGGCCCATATTAAAGCTAGATCAGACTTCCATCCCAGGCCCATGGTCCACATCTGTTCCTTCCATGCTGATGCTGATACTGACTCTACTGTCGGCACCAGTATTGGATCCTATCCAGACGCTGGCCCACATAAGGTTTTGAATAACTAAGGCCCGATCTGTGGTTATATTGCCAGACCTTCAGCCTCTGCCTCTCCCTAAACAACAGTATTATCAGAGGCCTATTTGGCTCCTACTGTGATGCGGTCCATAGCATACCTAATGTCCCTCATGACAAAAATGATGACGAGTAAGGCAAACTGCTCCCTACTCAGTACTCTGACAAGGGTCTGTTCTTAGGCTTGCAAAATTCCAGCGATCTGAATACATCACCTGAGACAGAGCTGGACTCTCCAACTGGTTCACCAAGTGCCTTTTTTGATGTCGTTTTGCAAAGAGCAGCAAAAGTACTAGATGTGCAATTGGCTACTCTGGAAACCAAAGCCAGTTCAATGACTGAAAACTTAACCAGGTCTGTCTTCATCTGAGCCACTGTTTCTATTGAATAAGATTTTCATGGAGACTGTCATGGCCACTTAAGTCACGTTCAACCTACTAAGTTCAGCTGATCTGTGACCAGGAGGCTTAGCCCAGCCCCTGACCACCCTATATTGTTTGACGAATCACCCAATGCCTGAAAGCCAGGTGGAACACGTATCCACAAATAAAGTCCACCCAAACACTTTTTCTCAGAATCCACTGGCTAATGAGTTGAAATATATAGATTACTTGGCAAGAATTTTTCCCCAGCTAACCTAACTTTACAATCTTTGACTGCAGTGTGCCTTCTGGACAATGGCACCCGTGCCTTATGAGACATGGCCAGCAAGGTTTGCTGCCCGTGCCCGAGGACCTCTGGACTTCCCTTCCCAAACAAATCAAGACTGACTGTACGCAGCAAAGTATGTGTTACATGCTGGCCTGGACAACACTATCTGCATCGGTTGTGCTATTGGCACCAGTTTAGTGCTTAGAAGAGCACCTGGGTGCGATCAACTGGGTTTTCAGGGGATGCCCAAGTGTACCTTATGATTCTATACATGATCCCTCTGACTGAGGTCATCCGCAGACACAACATCAACATCCTCCCCTACGCAAATGACACGCAACTCATGCGGACAAGAACCCCGCCACAAGAAATAAGTCAACTTCCTGCATGACAGAATTTTCTAATTGGATGAAAGCCAACTGTCTCAAGCTCAACACTGACATGACAGAAGTGGTGATCTTCAGCAAGAACACCTCACCATGGGACTCCAACTAGTGGCCGGCCGAACTCTGACCCACGCCAAGAACCTTGGCGTAATCATGACCGCAAAAGTCAACTGCATCCTGCTTTCACACCCTGAAGATGCTGAAGAAGATCTTCAAATGGCTCCCAAACAACACCAGACAAACTGTCATGCCTTTGCCACCAGCAACTCACTAGAAGACTCGGCAGCCAGACTCATCCTCATCCTCAACCTCCCTCACAGAACTCACAGCAGACCTAACCTCAGGGAACTACACTGGGTCCTGATGCACAAACATGCTTAAGTCAAACACCTCACACACACATTCAAGGCTCTGCACATCTCGGGCCCCACCTACCTGAACAGTTGCACCTCCTTCCACCAACTAGCCTGACACCTCCGCTCCGCAGGGTTCCTACTCGCACGCATCCAACGTATACACAGAACCAGATCAGGAGGACAAGCATTCTCTTCCATCGCTCCTAAAGCGAGGAACAACCTCCCTCTCCATATCAGAGCCTCCTTCGCTCTTTTTGAATTCAGCAGGAAGATGAACCAACCTTCCATAGGCAGGGCTAGGCACACACATCTGCTCGGCGCCAGGATACTCTCATGGGAGATAGTGCTCTTTTCAAATAAACATAACATATGAACATGCTCTTTGAGGGATCTAGAACTATCTGAAGAAAAGGCTGATTTCGCACTCAGGCAAATTCAATTTAGTTGTGTCACAACTCGCTTATTGGGATAATTGTCCGCAGACACTTTCACCAGCAATATAGAAAGTTTAGAGGCTATTCCAGATGTCTAGCTTACCAGCAGCATCAACTTTCCCAGCCGGTGCAGGAGCAAACTCAGCCATTTTAGTAGAGGGTAGGAGGTTGTGGCTGAAACCACTCACACCAGCAGGGACAGCAGTCCTTCAACTGTTCCTTCCTTGCTGCAGCATCTCCCAAGGTGCTTTGATTTGCCCTTCCAAGCCCACAAGTAGCTAGTAGGGGGCAGCATATGGCATTTCCTTAGTGGCTGGAAGTCCATCACATCAGACCAACGAGTGGATTAAATTGTCCAAAGGGGCTACACCCTGCCTTTCATTTTGTAACCTCCCCTTATTCTTCCTAAGCCAAAGCAATTATCTGCAGATCATATCTGTATCTATGCAAGAAGTAAATCTCCTTGAAGCCAAAATCCTCATTGAGTGGATGCCAGACTCTGAGAGGGACAAGAGATGTTATTTGCACTACTTCCTTATTCCGAAGGAGGACAGATGCCTCAGGCATGTACTGGACCTCCGCCCATTGAATGCCTGTCTAGGAAAAGAAAACACACTTGAAATGCTCACTCTAACTCAGATCCTCTCTGCTCTGGATCCAGGATACTGGAAGGTGTCTCTGGACTTGCAGAATGAATATTTTCAGATACCCGTTTACAGTCCCACAGATGTGATCTGTGGTTCACTGTGGTGTTGGAGCACTTCCAGTTTGCCATGCTGCCTCATCTCAGCCCCTCGGGGTTCAAGAAACTGATTGTGGTAGTCACAGCTCATCTTCAAAGGTCATGGGGACATATATTCCTGTACCTCGGTGACTGGGTGCTCAAGTCGAGGTCTCTACGTTCAGTTGTTGACCACCTCTGCAAATCTTCTTGGGGTTCTCCAACAACAAGCATAAGTTCCACTTGAGCCCTAAGCAGAGTATTCCCATCATAGGGGCTATCCTGCACACAATAGAGTCCAAGGCCTTTCCACCACCGCAACTAGTCTTGGACTTTCAGAATATGATCCCAAAATTTTGGGCTCGCTCCTGGGTTTTGGTGTGGATGGCTCTGAAGCTTCTTGGTCTCTTGGCCTCATGCTTTCTCCTCATCCTGTACACCAAATGTCATATGCAGACCTTGCTATGCAACCTACTGTGTTGTCTCCCCAACTCTGACCAGATCTTGTTAGTAATGGCTCCGTACCTCACTTGCTGGAAAGACGAGCGCCAACTTGACGATTGACTGGCAATCTCCCTTCACAGTGGTAACATATGCATTGTTACTAGGTGGAGGCCATTTGGGGGAGGTGAAGATCAGAGGCCTCTGGCCTCTAGTGGAGAGCCAGCTCTGCATCAGCCTTCTGGAGCTTTGGGTGATCTATCTGGCCTTTACAGCCTTCCTGCCATTTATTAAGGGGAGGTTGGTGCTGGTCATCACGGATAACATGGCTGCCTTTTGATACTTCAACAAGGTGGGCGGATTTGGGTTCTGGATCCTGTGCCAAATGGCTGTGCACCTCTAGAGGTGGCTGCACCAGTAGATGATCTTTCTGGTAGCCAACCTTTTAGCTGTGTTGCTGAAAGTCAGAGAAGATGCGCTGAACTGACGGCTGCTGGACCACGATTAGTGTCTCCATCCTCACGTGGTGCAAGGCATCTTTGATCAGTGGGGCATGCCCACAGTAGATCTGTTTGCCAGTGTCAATAATGTGTAGAGTCAAAGCTTCTGCACACTGGAGTTTCCTCCAAGAAAGACATTAGCTTATGCATTCTGTCTTCAATGGAACACAGGTCTCTTTTACTTGTTGCCACCACTTCTGCTTATTCCTTGAGTTCTGATGAATGCCAGGACAGACCAGGGATATGTCTTCTGAGAAGTGCCAGGCTGAGCCATAAGAGTGTGGTACTCTGAGCTGCTGAGTATTTACCCTCCGATCCTGTTACCCTTTCAGGAAGATCCCCTGTGTCTGCAACTTGGGCGGTATTGTGAACCCCGTCTGGAGGCTAAGGGGGGCTAACCTGCTGGAGATGATCTAAGCCCCAGGAGGAATTATACGTAGCATACCCTCTTCAAAGAAAAGGAGAATTAGCAGATGTCTCTCTCTCTCCACAACGAGCTATGCTCATATAGATAAGGAGTGTTAGGAGTCCGATAACCCTGTCAGAGTAACTCTTGTCTACAGATAGAGTATTGTATATAGATATGGATCCCTACCCTTGCCCCTAGAAACAGTTTGATCTGTTCATAGTCTTGCAGCTTTTCAGAGAGTGGAAAATTACAGTTCTCAGTTTTGTTAGTGCAACTAATGTAAGCATACAGCTCTGAAAATAATATCTGATAGAGATTTCTAGCTGCAGATTCCTTACCTTAGAATAATCACCAGGTATTAGAATGGATCTGGAAACTTTTCGAGCCGTACCCCTGTGGTCTCGTAGGTGGTGTAGTTCAGCTTTGTGTCGTCTGCACTGGTAGTGATGTGTGCGGTGCCTATATAACTGCCACTCAGCATGCTGACATCAGTTCTTTTCTTTCCGCATCAGTTAGTGGAGATCCGGAGAGAGCTACCTACAGTCATTTTTTGGCTGACCCTTTTTCAGCGTTTTGTCTAATCGTTTTCAGAGGCCCTGTTTCCCAGTGTGCTAGGGATGTCTCCTAAGAATCCAGTGGGGTTTAAACTCTGTGGTTCCTCCTACAAACAGATGTCTGTGACAGACTTCTATCTGGTCAGTCTTTGGTGCTTGAATCCGGACCGCAACTCCAAGGCTTGTGAGAACTGCAGCGCCATGAATCCTTAGGTACTGAAGGATGTGCTCCTTGAAGCTCCTCATCACCTGACGCCGTTTATCGCCACAACACTCCAGGTCCTGGTTACGCCGAAGGTCCTGAGCCCGCTCGTGGAGAAGTTCCATGCGCTTGTTTTCACCTTCGAAGTCTGGTAAGTCCCACAAGAAATTGAAGAAGTCAAGGAAGTTGAAGCGCTCTTCAACTTCACTGCGCCGGTCAGCGTCATTGGACTTGGTGCAGGAACGTCGTTATTCTAGGCCCTGCTCCCCCGTCTATCCTGCCTCTGGCTCCCCTCTGCTCCTCCTGGAGTTTCCTGGAGCCGGAGCGACCCCATCCCAACTCTGAATTGTATGAGGCCATGCACCTCATTTTTGGGTGAGCCAACAACTTTAGAACACCTTTGGGCCCCATTGGTTTCACGGGGTGCCCCCAGTGGATTACCAACCGGCAGGTCCGCACTCGGCACTTGTCAGGCCCCTTGTATCCGGTACAGCTCCACCTGTGAGACCCCAACCATCCCCGGAGCCCATTCCAGCGACGTTGTTCCCACTCTGCCGACGCCCCATTGCGGCGTAGACCCATCATCATATCAACCCAGATATGGAGCCGACCATAACCAGACCTTGCAAGTCGGAGACAAAGCCTCCTTTCTTTGACAGGCCTGGAGAGGAGTAAGATTGAGGGAGGTCTGAGGATCCCTTTGGCTTACACCGCCCCTGAGAAGGCTTGACAGTAACTGGTATGAGAAACTGGCGGATGGCAGTGATCTGGACACCTTACCACACACTGGCCTGGTCTCTCCTTCTAGTGTGGCTATCTAGGAAGGGGCCTTATTTGCTGTGGTGGTGCTTAGGGCAGCTGAGGTCCTGGACCTTCAGCTGCCATTGGTGGCAGTTGATACCAGTGTTTTGACAGAAGTGCTTCATCCGGGAGTCACTCCCTCAAAACCCCTCCTCCCATTTAAAGAAGCCCTCACTGATGTCCTGCTCCGGGCCTGGGCCAAACTCTGTGTAGGAGTGCTTGTGCAAAGGACCGTTGCCCGCCATAATTGCCCTGCTCCTAAGGACCCAGCTTTCCTTATAAAGCCCCCACCTTGGAGAGCCTGGTTGTCCAGGCCTCCACCTCCAAGGTTAACCCTGGCGCATTCCCTACCACTCCAGCAGATAGGGAATGCAAAAGGCTGGTCACCTTTGGCAAGGGGATGTTCTCTTCTGCCAGCCTCGCATTGCGGTCAGTGGACACTACATGCCGTTTGGCCCGATACATCCACACAGTTTGGGATTCGATTGTGCAAGTGCTGCCCATGGTCTCGGAGGAGACCCGAATCATACTGTCACAGGCCATTGCAGATGGCGGAGGGGCCGCAAAATTCAATATTTGCTGTGGACTGGACATGACCGGCTTGCTAGGCAGAGCAATTGCGTTGTCATTGGCACTTGGACACCATGCCCGGTTTTGAACCACTGGCTTTTCAGGGGATGTCCAGGCATCCCTTATAGACAGGCCCTTTGATGGCCCCTGCATCTTTGGTGAAAAAAGCCAATTCAGAGCTGGAGCACTTAAAGGACAGCCCAGGTACTGCCAGGTCCTTGGAGCTCTCCATGCCCACCCCCCCACCCACACCCCACCAACCCCAGTCTTCCTTTTGCCTCTTCCATGGATATGGTAGGGTTTACCAACCGTGTCCATTCTTGCCCATCCACCAAGGCCAAGAGACTCCCTAGTCCTTTCCTGGCTGCGGACGCAGTTCCCACAAGCCCTGTGGAACAACCAGCCAGAGGTCAACCCAGTCAACCCCACCAACCAGCAACCGCAGCCTCCAAACAACTTTTATTTGCCGAAGACGCACCTGACTCCCTCTCAGACACTCCCTATCATCAAAGCTGTTCTGGACACAGTACGGTTTTGGGCTTATCCACCCGAACTGCGAGTCCAGGACATTCAGGCTATGATACCAATGTTTCAGCTTCTGTTCTGGGTTTCGGTGAGACTGAGGCTGTTTGGCTTTATGACCTCCTCCTGCTTGTGGCACATGCTTGCTGGCATATGCAGGCTCTGCAGTGGAACCTGAAGTTCCAGTGGGCGCAGGATCAGGCAAATCTCTTTGACATGGTCCAGATCTTAGAGGGAACTGCACAAGATCTGCAGTGGTGGTTAACGAACCGCTGGGAGAGGATCCAACCTATCCGGCAGGCACTAAAAGCCTTCCTACTCTCCATCAAGGGAAGGCTAGGGCAGGTGTTCACAGACAACACCACCAGCATGTGGTACTGCAACAAACAGGGCGGGTGGGATCGTGGACCCTTTGTCAAGAGTCTCTGGACATGGCTGGCAAGTCAGAACGTTTCCCTGGTGATTCACCACCTGGCGGGCTCTCTGAACACCTGGGTGGACTAACTCAGCCGAAGATGCCTAGCGGATCACAAAACGTTATCTCCATCCGTAGGCGATGCAAGCTCTCTTCCAGCAGTGGGGAGAGCCTTAGTAAGATCTGTTCACCATCGCCGAGAGCACCCAATGTCAGCAGTTCTGTACGTTGGAGTTTTCAAGGCGGCTGTCGTTCGGAGACGCTTTTCATCTCGAGTGAAGCTCAGGGTTCTGTACGCCTATCCACCCATCCAATTCCTGTCCAGAATTCTCAAGAAGGTCAGGAGCGACCAGGCCCAAGCCATCCTTGTCGCTCCGGACTGGGTTGGGAGAGTTTGGTATCCCGAGCTGTTGAGCATGGCCATCGGTCCTCTGGTCAGGCTGCCCCTTCGGGAGGATCTTCAGTCGCAGCACAAGGGGAGGGTTTTCCACCGGAACCTGTCAATACTCTGCCTTCATGCTTGGAGATTGAGCGTTGACAGCTTTCAGCCTTCCACCCGAAGTCTGTAGCGTCATTTTGGCAGACAGACTTCCCTTCACCAAGACAGTATGCACCTGCCATTGGGGCAAGTTTGTGGCATGGTGTGCAGAAAAACCAGTCGACCCACTTTCTGGCCCCCTTTCTCAGGTCCTGATTATTTCTTCTCTTGCTCATCAGGGCTCTGCTTTGGGCACCTTAAAAGGCTATCTTTATGCCATCTCAGCCTTTCTGCGGTTGCCAGATCAGCCATCCCTGTTCACAACCCCTATTGTAAATAGGTTTTTAAAATGTCTCTGACATATGTTTCCACCTTCACCATGCCTCAGTGGAAGCTAAATTTAGTCCTCACCTTTCTGATGTGCTCTCCTTTCGAGCCACTGCACAACTGTCCTCTCAGGCTCCTTACAATCAAGACGGCTTTTCTAGTGGCCATAACATGCGCTTTGAGGCTTGGTGAGCTCCAAACTTTGTCATCTAATCCTCCGTACCGCAACATCTTGCCGGACAAGCTGGCCCTTTGCGCCAGAGCTTCCTTCCTTCAAAGGTGGTCACTCCCTTTCATGTAGGGCAATCCTTCACCCTGCCTACCCTTTTCGCTCCGCCGCATCCCTCTAAGGAAGAGGAGTGCCTCCACTTACTGGACCCAAAAAGAACATTGTCATTCTACCTTGACTGCACAAAAGATGACAAACTCTTCATGGGGTATGTCGGAGCAAAGAAAGGGAAGGCCATACAGAAACGGACTATCTCCCTATTGATCGTGCACTACATTAAAATCTGCTATTGGCCAAGAAGCAACCACAGAGGGTTTGCATGCTCATTCCACCATAGCGAAGGCTACAACCACTGCATTAGCACACAGACTTCCAGTCCTGGACACTTGCCAGGCAACGTTGGCCTCTCTGCACATGTTTACAAAGCACTGCTGCCTTCACAGTCTGGTCGTCCGGGATGGGCACTTTGCCTGTTCGATCCTGCATGACATTTTGGTGTGAAATTGTTTTGCAGACCTACCTCCGGGGAGGTATTGCTTGGGTACCTATTCTAAGGTGAGGAATGTACGGCTAGAAGTCTCTATCAGATGAACAAGTTACTTACCTTTGATAACGCTGTATCTGGTAGAGACTCTATCAGCAGATTTCTTACCGACCTGCCAATCCTCCCCGCTCTGTGAACGGATTTCTAGGGACAGGGCTTTCTCCTTTCAGGACCCTAGTTTTACACGCCAATGGTCCGTGTTCTTCGTGGCTCCGCGCTCCCAGGCATGGAAAGTCGCTCAAAGTAACAGACATCAGTGCACTTGGGTGATACAGAGATAGGCACCGAGCACGTCATTTCAGGCGCGTACGATGCCGATGACACCATGCGTAGCTAAATTACACCGCCTACTGGCACGCAGGGATACTGCTCACAAAAACATTCTGGGTATAGTCTGATATCTAGGGATAATTCTAAGGTAAGAAATCTGCAGCTAGGTTGAGTGTATACCAGAAAAGGGGTTAATGGAGGTAAGTAACTTGGTCATTTAGCTGCAGATTCCTCACTGACCACCCACCTCCTAGTTCTGTGGAGTGGATATCTGAAAGAGACTATTAGTTATGGATTCCTTACCTTAGAATTACCCCCAGGCGTCAGACTGGATCCGGAGAATTTTTCTTCAGCAGTACCCCTGCGCGTCAGTAGGTGGCGTCGGTCGACACCGCATTCGTCGTTGGCTTCGTGATTGCCGGTATGACGTCGCGGTATCTACTTAGACGCCGACCCTGCGCGCTGACATCAGTTCTTTCATTTTTAGCTGCAGCCAGCGCAGATCCGGAGAGAGCGGTACCCTTTGTCTTTTCTGCTAGAATTTTTTCTACTTTTTGTCGACTTCTTTTTTCGAGTCGTTCGACTCCTGGGGCAAGGGATGTCACATCGATGGACTGGCTTCAAACCTTGTGAGTCCTGTCACAAGTTGATGTCAGTCACGGACCCACATCTCGTGCGCCTCTGGTGCCTGGAGCATGACCACGACCCAAAGTCGTGCTCCGACTGCCGGGCCATGAACCCAAAGTCTTTGCGGGAGCTGTCCCGAAAGGTTCTTGAGGCCCGGCAGTCAGCTCTGCGCCGTTCGTGATCCTGCTAGAGAGTGAGGTCGCGGGACCGGTCGCGGAGTCACCACCATCACTCCTCTTCGAAGTCTTCGTGTAAGTCGAAGCACAAGAAGAAGGCGAAGAAGCACCGTCGCTCTTTGCCTTCTCCCCGTCCGTCAGGCCGACGCAACGTGGGATGCGGAAGGTTGTCGACCGGCTCTGCCCGCGGAGCCTGTTGGGTCGGCTGCGAGCTTTCCGAGCTGCCCGGGAACCGGGGCGACCCCTGCCCAACTTCGCCGGTGTGCCTTCGGGCCCCGCAGACTGGGCTGGGGGTTCTAGGCCTTCGATGCCGGCGGCTTCGGCGCCGCAGGGCCCCCAGGGATCCAGGCCAGGATCCGGATCGCCGCCGGTAGACCTTACGACACCTCCGGCGCCGAATCCATTGACGACACCTCCGCCCCCTTCGACGGCAGTTATGTCCCCAGCCGGCGTCGACCCCTGCCTCCCCTTGACATGGACACGGCGCCGGACCGGCATCGACCGACGCTGGTACTGGCGCCTACTGGTACTTTTGTACCTCTGTTCTATCCTGGCGTTCCTTATCGCCCTGAGTGGCAGCCAGAGGAGGGTGAGGAGGACTGAGAGGGGACTATTGACCCTCTAGCAGACCAGCTGGAAGAGCCGGACTGGAGAGAGGAACTGGGTGAGGCCAGTGGTCTGGCTATATCCCCAGTCCTTGATATGCTTTCTCTCCCTACCGTGGCTACGGAGGAGGGAGCCTCCTACGCTGTGGTGTTGCGTAGGGCGGCTGAGGCCTTGGGCCTTGAGCTACCTACGGTGGCAGTCCGGACTAACCTCCTGACTGAGGTGCTTCAACCAGCAGCAGCCTCTTCGGAGCCCCTGCTGCCGTTCAATGAGGCCCTCACAGACATCCTTCTGGGTAGCAGCACAGGGGCTCCTGTAGATAGGATAATTGCCCGACGCCACCGCCCGGCCCCGGGCGACCCCATTTTCCTCTCCCAACAACCTACCCCTGAGAGCTTGGTGGTCCAAGCCTCAACATCCAAAGGCGCGTTCCCTACTGCTTCCCCAGATAGGGAATCCAAGAAGCTAGATCATCTTGGGCAGAAGATGTTTTCTTCCGCCAGCTTGGGACTGCGGTCGGTGAACACTGCATGTCTCTTGAGCCATTACACCCACTCTGTGTGGGACACGATTGCGCAGGTGCTGCCACAGTGCCCGGAGGAGGCCCGGGCCGTACACTCCCGTGCGGTCGCTGAAGGGAGGGATGCAGCAAAGTTCGCCATTCGCTGTGGGCTGGACACCGCCGACTCGCGAGGCAGGACGATTTCAATGTCGGTAGCCCTGAGACGCTACGCCTGGCTGAGGGCCACTGGCTTCTTGGGCGATGTCTAATCGACACTTTTGGACATGCCCTTTGATGGCCATCGCTTGTTTGGCAACAAGGCGGACAATGCGCTCGAGCGCTTCAAGGATTCTAGGGCTACGGCCAGATCCTTGGGCCTCGCTACCACCTCTCGCCCTGCGCAGTCTGCTTTTCACTCCTTTCGTGGCTACGAAAGGGGTGCCCCACCACGTTCTGCCCAGAGTCACAGGCCAGCGCAGGCTGTCCAGCCTCTGCTGGGCTGGGGACGTAGGACCCACCGCCGTGGGTCTAGGGGCCAGCGGGCGGGCCAGTCCACCAGTGCCCCCTCTGCAGCAGCCTCCAAACCTTCCTAGTCCGACATTTCAGGGCCACCAGTTGCCACTGGGCGGCAGGATCCGCCATCACCTCCCCCACTGGCACAACATCACGTTGGACAGGTGGGTTTTGCAGATAGTCCGAAGGGGCTACTCCCTCCCCTTCGAGACTACCCCTCCCTCCATGCCACCTGCATTCCATTGCATGTCGGAGGATCACCTGGCCCTTCTCCGTCAGGAAGTTGCGGCTCTCTTAGCCAAGGGAGCCATCGAGCGAGTCCCTCTGCCAGAAGTAGGTCGTGGATGCTACTCCCACTACTTTCTGGTGCCCAAGAAGGACAAAGGCCTGCGTCCTATCTTAGACCTCAGGGACGTCAACTGCTTCCTCCGGAAGGAGAAGCTCAAAATGTTGACATTGGCTCAGGTCCTGTCTGCCCTCGACCCTGGAGACTAGATGGTAGCGTTGGACTTGCAGGACGCTTATTTCCACATCCCCGTCCTGCCAGCCCACAGGCGTTACCTACGGTTCACAGTAGGCCACAAGCATTTTCAGTTTACCGTGCTACCCTTTGGCCTTACCAGCGCCCCTCGGGTGTTCACGAAAGTGATGGTGGTGGTCGCAGCTCATCTGTGCAAATCAGGGGTTCCAGTCTTCACCTATCTCGATGACTGGTTGTTGAAGGCGAGCTCGCCCCAGGCTGTCGTCGCCCACCTCTAGACTACGGCGGACCTCCTGTATTCGCTGGGGTTCACAGTCAACGTGCCGAAGTCGCACCTGCACCCTTCTCATCGGAGCGATTCTGGACACAGCGCAGTTTCCGGCCTATCCTCCCGAACAGCGAGTCCGGGATATTCGGGCTATGATACCGATGTTCCAGCCTCTATCCCGGATTTCGGTGAGAATGACCCTGAGGGTGCTGGGCCTCATGGCCTCCTGCACCCTGCTGGTGGATCATGCCAGGTGGCATATGCGGGCTCTGCAGTGGGACCTGAAGTTCCAGTGGGCGCAGCATCAGGGGAATCTGTCCGATGTCGTCCAGATTTCGGCGAGGACTGCACATCAGTTGCAGTGGTGGCTCACGAACCAGGATTGGGTCAACGGCAGATCCCTCTACCTTCCCCAATCAGATTTCACAGTGGTGACAGATGGGTCACTCACGGGATGAGGCGGCCACATGGGAGAGGCGGAGATCAGAGGCCTCTGTTCTCCAGCGGAGTCCGGGCTCCACATCAACCTTCTGGAGCTCCGGGCGATTCGTCTAGCACTGAAGGCATTCCTTCCTTCTGTCAAAGGAAGAGTAGTGCAGGTGTTCACAGACAACACTTCCGCCATGTGGTATTGCAACAAACAGGGCGGAGTGGGGACGTGGACCCTCTGTCAGGAGGTCCTTCGTCTCTGGAAGTGGCTGGAACATCAGGGCATGTCCCTGGTGGTTCAACACTTGGCAGGTTCTCTGAATGCCAGGGCGGACGAACTCAGCCGCAGGTGCTTGATGGATCACGAATGGAGTCTTCGCTCAGAGGTGGTGCAAGGTCTTTTTCAGCAGTGTGGAGAGCCTTGGTTAGATCTATTCGCCACCGAAGAGAACTCGCAATGTCAGCAGTTCTGCGCATTGGAATTTCCAAGGCGGCACTCGCTAGGCGACGCTTTTCATCGCGAGTGGAGTTGCGGTCTTCTATACGCCTTTACGCCTATACCACTTCTGCCCAGATTGCTGAAGAAGATCAAGCACGACCAGGCCCAAGTAATTCTTGTGGCACCAGACTGGGCACGAAGAGTCTGGTATCCCGAGCTCTTGAACATGGCAATCGATCCTCCGATCAGAGTGCCCCTTCGGGAGGATCTTCCGTTGCAGCAGCAGCGGACGGTCTTCCACCCGAACCTGTCCAGCCTCCACCTCCTTGCATGGAGATTGAGCGGCGACAGTTGACAGCCTTCGACCTTCCTCCTGAAGTCTGTAATGTTATCTTGGCAGCCAGGCGTCCCTCTACTAAAACAGTATACGCCTGTAGTAGGAACAAATTTGTGGCATGGTGCGCAGCAAAGGCTGTGGATCCCCTCTCTGCCCCCCTTTCTGAGGTTCTCCTCTTCCTGCTTTCTTTAGCCCAGCGGGCTCTGCTCTGGGCACCCAAAAGGGCTATCTTTCGGCCTTCCTTCGCCTTCCTGATCAGCCTTCTCCTTTCAAGTCTCCTATTGTAAATCGTTTCATTAAGGGCATTACTCACCTGTTTCCTCCTATTCCTTTTGTAATGCCCCAGTGGGACTTGAACCTTGTTCTGACTTGCCTTATGTGCGCTCCCTTCGAGCCGCTACATAAATGTCCTCTCAGACTCTTGTCCTTAAAGACTGCTTTTCTGGTTGCCATCACCTCTGCACCCAGGGTGAGTGAGCTTCAGGCTCTTTCTTCTTAGCCTCCTTTCCTTGCTGTTCATCTGGACAAGGTTGTCCTTCGAACTCAACCTTCTTTTCTTCCCAAAGTGGTTACCTCTTTCCACATAGGACAGACCATCATTTTGCCCACCTTCTTCCTGCCCCGTCATCCTTCTAAAGAGGAGGAGAGGCTCCACCGTCTGGATCCAAAACCTGCGCTTTCATTTTATCTGGATCACACAAAACAATTCCGGTTGGATGATCAGCTCTTTGTTGGCTATGTGGGTGCCAAGAAAGGTCGGGCCGTGCAATAACAAACCATCTCTCGATGGGTCGTTCTTTGCATTAAGATTTGTTATTCCTTGGCGGAAAAGGAACCTCCAGTAGGGTTGCGCGCCCATTCCACTAGGGCGAAAGCAGCCACTACTGCCTTGGGACGTGGAGTCCCCCTTCATGACATCTGCCAGGCAGCCACGTGGGCTTCTTTGCACACGTTCACTAAACATTACTGCCTGGATAGCCAAGTCTGGAGAGACACTTTTTTGGCCGTTCTGTTCTCCAGGACTTTCTGGTGTGAACTTAGCTCGCAGACCCACCTCCGGGGTTGGCATTGATGGGGTATCTATTCTAAGGTAAGGAATCTATAACTAATAGTCTCTTTCAGATGAACAAGTTACTTACCTTCAGTAACGATGTATCTGTAAGAGACATATATTAGTTATAGAATCCTTACCGCCCCACCCATCCTCCCCGTTCTGCGAACTGACTTCTAGGGTAAGGGACTCCCTTTCAGAGCCCTAGTTTTATGCACCAGTGGTCAGTTTCTTGCATGGCTCTGTGCTTCTGGCGTGGAATGTCATGTAAAGTACTGACGTCAGCGCACAGGGGAGGCGTCTAAGTAGATACCGCAACGTCATTCCGGCGATCAGACGCCAACGACGAACGCGGAGTCGACCAACGCCACCTACCGACGCGCAGTGGTACTGCTGAAGAAAAATTCTCCGGATCCAGTCTGACGCCTGGGGGTAATTCTAAGGTAAGGAATCAATAACTATTATAGGTCTCTTACAGATATATCGTTACCGAAGGTAAGTAACTTGTTCTTTATGTTGGTTATAAGGTTCCAAGTTAGACTTCACACAGTGTCAGCTTCTAGATTTGTTGGTAATCTGCGTCTGGGAGCATAGAAATTATCTGTTGATAAGCTGGCATGAGCACCTGGGGTGCTGCCTACATGCGCATCGAGAGGTGGGTAGAGTCAATGGCACCACTTACTGATGCGCAGGAGCTATTGCAGAAAGTTTTCTAGATAGAGTCTGGCACCTGGGGAATTCAAAAGGTGAGGAATCTGCTGCTAGAGTATCCATCAGAACTACTACTGAAGGTAAGCATTAGATATTTTCCAGATTCAGATTCTATTTGAATACTTCCCCGTTTCAAGCTGGGAATTCTCCAGTAAAAGATGGGAATGCCAAATTGGAAGAGAAAAGAAATTCCACGCTTCCCCATCATTTCCAGATAAATAAAGCCAAAAGAATAATCAAAACAGAATTATTTCTTAAAATTCCAGACTGACCCATCATGGTCCAGTTTCTCTGCAGCAAAACTAGGCAAGTCCCAAGTTTCCCTAGTTTCTTTTCAATAAACATCCAAGGTGGGACAAATAATTATTTTGATCCTTCCTAATGCCACCACAGAAAAAAATCGAAAAGACAAAAAACTACATTCCATAAAGTTTTATCTAACTGAAAGCCTTATCGCCATAAATCTATTCGAAAGTGACCATATATATTATAATCTGTTCTGACCAGGACATTGTTAAATGGGTCAGACTTGTTCTTCATCAGGTTTCAAAGCTTGACCACTCACAAGCAACCACTTTCTGTGTGCCTTTAGTTGTGAGACATTAGGAACTTGATGCCAAGCATCACCTTAAGGACCTTAATCTCTCGGAGAGCAATAGCAAACACCATACAGGATCACACGAAAAACTCAGTATCTACAGAGTTTAACCCAAACCAGCTAAGAATTGCGCTAATAAATGCACACAGCAGTGAACATCGTCCTAGAGATCAAGGACTTTATAGAAGGGTCATAGTGCCTTATCCTAGAATTAACAGAAAGTTCTCCCAGTGGTTTAAAAATCCTACTTAAGGAAAGAGATAAAATTAAATGAAGTGGATTAGTGGTACTGTTGTCTTTAAAATGCTACTGACTGCTAATCATCAATTCACCCTTCTCATTTGAGTGCCTCACCATCCGATTCCTAACAAATCCAAACTCTTCCTTCATTATGTCTCTGACATATCTTAAATCAAGATGCAATTCAATATTCTCAAAGGAACTTTCCATTTTGCAGTTCAAACCCTCTCATTGTTATAAAAATTATCATGATTCGTGATATCAATCTCTTGGCAGAGAAAATCGATAACCTACCAAAGACTTGCTAGCTAATCTGTAGGCTCTCAGTGTCACATAAACTGGGAATGTACCCACCCATAAAGTGGGGGCATACTCTTCTTCACTTAATGGAATAACCAGTTCCAACTTGACAATTCAACTGCAATCCTTGTCTGACCTTGTTTAATCTTTTCCTGCCAAATGTACTCCCACATGAAGAAAACTAACTCCGTCTCCCCAACCTTCAAGATATTCAGTAGACTTACCTAGAATTATTTTACAAGCCCTCTGCTAAAGCACGAAACCCTCTGTCACCCAACCAAGATCCACAAACCCTGCTGGAAATCATCACCCCCAACATTACACTTGTGTCAGACGAGATTGCGCCATAGCGAGTAAAACTGATAGCTACACAAGTCCAATAATAAATGGTTTAACCAAACCAAAACTCAGACACCTCAAAAGACTGGGCTGGAAACTGGAACGACGCTGTAGAAAATCTAATGAAATCAAGGATATGGATATCCCGCTCTTGGACAAGGACTGGGCAACGGCATGTGAAATTGGTTCAGAGGATTTGAGGAAACTCCCGATTTACACTTATTCACTTTATTTGCTTGCACTGCTCTTACTTAAGCGCTAGCACACTGAGAAAGGTATACCCGACTAAATCATCAGATGGCCCAAGATATGGAGCAGAGGAGTCAACCTTCCTGTATATGGCCTGGTCCTGCCCGAGAGTTCTGTAATATTGAGTCCGGGTGAGCGCGACGGCACTTAGGTAACAGGAATTGTCCTGCCACTTCATCCCAGACACTTTTTGTTTGGTCTAGTTGATCGACTGTGCCTGTCAAAAATGCAATTTAAATTCTTACAATTGGCCTTATTGCTGGCTAAAAGTTATGTTGACATTGGCCGGTTGGGTAAAAAACATCCCAGTGTTACACCGTGGGTGCGGGACATCCTGGAGTGGTCATTAGTGGAATAAATCCACATTAAAATGACTAGACAGGATGATAAAGTGGGAGATGACCTGATGATTTGGAGAGCTATGACACAGCAATATTTGCTAAGGTGACGGATTCTGATACCCAGGTGATTGACTCGGACTTTCCCTGAAAGAGAGGTGGGGCTAATGAACAGAATGTGCGTACCTGGGATATGTGGAAATGCTGGCCTCCCTGCTGCACTGTGTAACCTGCATATCTATGGTTGATGACACAAGGGCATGACTGGGTATTATGCGACATTTCTGAGTGGGGTTTAGAGGTGCGGGGGAATGGGCAAGAACGGCGGATATAAGAATATGTAATGTAATTTCCGAAGTATAATTGAGTAACAGGCGCAATGAGGTTGTTGTTTGTTGTATTGCAAAATGCACAAAAAAAAGACGTTTAAAAAATTAACAAAAGGATAAGATGGCCTGCTGGACTCATGTGCATTGGTACCGTAAAGCTGTACAGAAATCCCCCCAAAGCTGCTATCTCTCATGTATCTTGCTCGCTCCCAGCCAATGAGAGAAATTTTCAAAATTCTCAGAGATATTACTTGCACTAAGACTGTCTGCGAAACTCACTACAATTGAAATTCACCAAATCTAACATCAGAAATATTCCACAAAATCTCGACAATTCACAGGTCAAATTGCCATTGAAGAGTAATCATCCACCATTTTGATGACCATCCTTGACTGAATTGTCTTCGAGTCAACAGATTCCTCAAAATAACCAGAAGATGGAGTGCATGCAACCTGCTAAAGTCACCATTCCCGTGCCAATAAGTTGAATCTCTCAAAATCCACCATACTCAACAGTCTGGGTTCAAACTAAGCAGAGGCACTGAATTCATACAAAGGAAGATCTCCTAGCTTCACTAGATGCTGGCCAATCTGAAGTGATCAACCTTGACCTAACAGCGGTCTGATACAATCAGTAACCAAAATTCTCTTACATAGACTGAAAGTGTTGCTGGGATTCTGCACATACACAGAACTATGCACAGGAATATGGGACCTCGGCGTATAGGGGATAAGCCTTCCCACCACCTTAGTGCCCACGAACCCAGGACCGACTAGCTATAGTGTCTCACTCGCTCTCCTACACACTCTTGAAGAAGCAAATGATTAGACACCCCAGAACACAACACTCCTGGATCTCTCAGGAATCTCGGTAACAAGACACACCTTTTCGCTCATTCTCTCGTACATGTCCACATCTGATAGAGACTACTAGCCGCAGATTCCTTAACGTAGAATTATCCCCAGGCGTGAGACTGGACCGGGAAAACTTTCTTTGCCCCAGCATCTCTGCGCACTGGGGGGCGGTACCACGCAACTCCGCCCTGACGTCGTCCGCGGGCGTGACGTCAGCGAGGTCACATAAGCCCCACCCCGGCGCGCTGACATCAGTTTCCTTCTTTTCCGCGTGCAACGCGGATCCGGAATCGTGTCCCTGGCCTGTTTTTAGTCCTTCTTTTACGCTTTTGCGTTGTGGAACAGTGTGCGAATGCCTTAGGGCTTCAAGACGTGTTCTTCTTGTGCGCGTCATATGTCGGCGACGGACCCTCACCCTTATTTGCATGTGGTGTCTGGGCGAGCACCATGACTCTACGGACTGCGACGCTTGCCAGCATCTGAAGCCGAAGTCCCGGCGGGAGCGCCGGATGAAGCTCCTTTCGGCCCGCTTGTCCAGATCGGTGTCGTCACCGCGTCCGTCCCCCGCGGAAGGGCCCAGGAACCGCCGCTTCCGCCTCCGACATCGTCCTTCACCGAGGCCCCAGGGGCGTCGCTCGCCTGCCGGTAAGTCTTATAGCTTGTCCCCGAGGCCTGGCCCCCGTTCTGCGGAGGGCGCGGGTTCTCCTCAGGACATGCGGCCTCGTTCGTCGCCACCCTACCCGCCGTTTCCTGGCGTTGGGGCGACGAGGGCCCAAATGGAGGACTATGCTGCGGCTCTGCAGGCTTCCTTGGCCCCTCCTCCTCCTCTTCCTGAGACGTCCGCGGCTCCCTTGCCACGTGCGGGGCCTTCCGCGGAGTCGCCGGCGGCTCCGGCGCCGACGGGTTCGGCTCCAGGTTTTGGGGGTGTGGTGTCGTCGGGCTGCGGCCCTACGGGGTTCCCCTCTTCGGCCCACGGCGCCTCTGCCTCGCCGCAAACCCCCACGGGGGTCCTTGTGGTGTCACAGGAGGTCGCCGGGACTCGTGGTTCGTCCCCGAGTCCCCCTCGGTCCTCTGGGCAGGCGGCGGCCTTGCCGGAGGCCGAGCCGACGCCGCTCAGGCGCCGACGGCTGTTGGCCCTGGCGGCGCCGCGGGTGCTGGCTAGGGGCCGGGGCTTTTCCCCGGGTCCCTCTCGGCCCTCCGTGCAGGCGGCTGCCTCGTCGGAGGTCGGGTCGACGCCTTTTCGGCGCCGTTCTTTAGCCGCCCCGGCTCCGACCCCGCCCCATTCGCCTGGGGCGCAAATGATGATGGGGGTCGACTCGGCGTCCCCGGTGTCAGCACCGGCCGACGTCGCACCGGCGCCTGTGGCGGACTCCGCCGTGCCGGCGTCGGGTCGTCGACTCGTCTCCAGAGGTCCCCTCCTCTCCGGAGGTTTGTCACCTTTTTGTCTCCTCTTCCCCGGAGACGGGCCGCCGCGTCGTTGCTTTTTCCCGGTGGTCTTCCAGGGTGGGCTCTTCGCCGTCCCCGCGATCTCGGCCTTCCCCGGAGGCGCCTCAGGCCCCCCACTCGTCCGTGGATCCTCCATTCAGGGGCTGGCCATTTTTTCCTCCAGCTGGACTTGGGATGGCCGGCTTAGTTTACAGCCATCGCCCACGGAGGAATTGCTCTCTCCCCCCACGGCGCCCTACGGAGGCGAGTGCAGCTTTTGTCCGGGCCATTTCCACGGCCGCTGGCATTTTGCGCATGGGCGACCCCGGCACCCCATTCCCTACGGACCATTTGTTAGAGGTTCTCCATCAGGGCTCTGGTGGACGGGAGCTGCTTCTTCCATTCGAAGCTTCGCTCCATACTTCTCTTCTGGGGGTATGGGGGCGTCCTGCCACAGGTGATCCCTTGCCTCAGCCGCTCCTACATCGCCATCGCCCTGCTCTGCACGATCCAGTCTGCCTTTCTTTCCACCCTTCTACACAGGGCCCTCTTCTGCAGACTGCTTTTTCTTCCCTGCCCTTGGTGTTGTTTCCTCCGTCACGGATGGATTCGTGGGGGCGTAACATCTTCGCTTCCTCTAGTGCTGCTTTGCGAGCGCTCAACACACTTTGTGTGTTGGCCAGGGCTACTTCCAGTCTGTGGGATTCCGTGGAGTCCCTTCTGTCTGGTGCCTCCCCCGAAGGTGTCCGCGCTGATCTGCGGCCCCATGTGTTGGATGGCCGGGAGTTGGCCGAGTTTATTCTTCGTTCGGCCTTAGATGTTTCTGATGCTCTCGGCCGCGCCATGGCACGTTCAGTAGCTCTCCGTCGCCATGCTTGGTTGAGGGATAGCGTTTTTCCAGAGAATATTAGGGAGCGTCTGGTTGACCTGCCTTTTGATGGGGTTCTTTTGTTTAACACCCATACAGACTCCGCCATTCAGCGGCTTCTTGCTGGGCTCCGACCTCCTCCCCCTCCGTAAACTTGGCTTGTCGGTCCTCTGGTGCTTTATGGGAGGCATTCTCCCACCTTTTTTCGGGGGACTAGTGCTTCGCTTGGCCCGGTTGTGTGTTCTGTGTGGTTTGGCGTGCCTTCGGGGTCCTTAGGTTGGCCCCTCTGTACTGTTTTGGCTTCTGTGTCTTTTTTGGCTGATTGGCAAGCAGTCTGTGGTTTTACCCACAGGTCCTTTATGTTATTGTCCTCTGCTGCGGAATTGTTTCCTAAGAGGTGTTCCCATGTTTTCCTTGGGACGTATCATGCCCTAAGTGGGGTACTTGTAGCTATTACATAGCTCTGTCCTACGCTGGGGAGGTGTGGATGCCCTTTTTCGGGTTCCTTGACTTTCCTGGCATCACTGTATACCGCTGGTGCTGTCTCTTTTGCCTTTGTCTTGGTGCAGCTTACGCTGCTCCAACGTCTGTCATTCTCAGTGTTCGCTACATCGCTAGACCAGCCTGGCATGCCGTCTAAGGCATCGGTTGTGGCGTTTCCGCCTTCCTGTCCGGCGTTTCGGCCTGGTCCTCTGTCTGTTGTTCCAGGGGGGCTAAGTTTCTTCTGGCTTTCCTGTGCTCTGGTTGCCGGCTGGTCCGTCCTCCGTGTCTCTCCTCTTTCTCTTCTGCCTGGTCCCACTTCTTTCGTGGGCCGGTGTGTGTCTCTGGCTCGATCCCCCTTTGGGGATTGTTCTGAATTTCCCTGGCCGCTGTCCTCGGCTTGCGCCTGGCTTGTTCTGGGTGCACTGCTCCATGGTGTTGCCGGCCGCCAGCTGCGCATGCCTGCTCGTTATGGTCCACCGCCGTGGCCCTTGGTGTGTTCCCTTGTGCCCCTGCCTCTTGGTCTGCTGGGGCTTTGCGCACCTGTGCCTTTCTTCTTCGCCTGCGCCTTTTGGCTGTGGAGCCGCTCCTGCCTTGTCCGCTGCCTTGAGGATGATGCCTGTTCAGCTGCCCCCTATCGCTGTGTCTGTGTTTTCCTACGGCAGGCTCTGCCTCCGGTTCTACCTCTTCTCCCTGGAGTTTGGGGTGGTTCTTCTCTTCCTTGGTGCTCCTCTGGCGCTGTCTGCCCCTACGGGGTTTTCTGGCGGTTGTACCTTGGATGGGCTTGGGTTTTCCTGGCCTTCTCTTCGCCTCGTTCTTGCTTGCTTCTGCTTGGTGAGGGCTGGGCCGCCCTTCTTGTCCCTGTGACACATCCCCTGCGGGGGCCCTGTGTTTCTTCCTACAGGGGCGGTTCTCTCGCAGGCCCTCCTCCCCTCTAGGTATGGCTAGGGTATCTATTCTACGTTAAGGAATCTGCGGCTAGTAGTCTCTATCAGATGTACGAGTTACTTACCTTCGGTAACGATGTATCTGGTAGAGACGATTCTAGCCGCAGATTCCTTCACGACCCGCCATTCCTCCCCGTTCTGCGAGGACCTTCTGTTTGGTTTTCTGCAATCGCCTCCCTCCGGGTGGCTTGTCTTCTGTGGGGGTATGCTTCGCCTCCTCCCGGACAGGATGCTTCGTTCTGCTTGATTGTTCCACCCCTTTCTTTCTGATCCGAGGTCGGTTGGTTCATGTGTGCTTCTGCCTCCCTCCACTTTGGTTTTTTCTCCAAGTGTAGGGGCCTCCTTGACTCTTCTCCTTTTACTGGCTTGAGGTTTCTGATTCCTTTGCAGTTCTCTGCGTTGGTTTTTTTTTTGCTTGTACCTCGGCCCTTTCGCTCCTTTCATGGGCTACGGCCCTCCTTGATGGTGTCGTCTGGGGGTGAATTGCTGTTACTCCTCTGTTTCGGGCTTGTTGCCCCTTCACTGTTGTGGATTGTGTTTGCAGATTCTCTCTCTCTCCCTCTCTTCTGCTATAGCGCTTTTCACATGTGTTCTGCCTCCAGGGGGGATGTCGCCTTAGCTTGCAAGGTGGCTCCTCGGGGCGGTGCTCTGCTCTTTCCCTGCTATGGCTTTCGCTGCTATGACTTTTTGGTACCTTTGTGCTTGGCACTTTTCCAATTGGTGCTGTTCCTCACCTTTCGTTTCTCTCTTCTCTTTTCACTGTTTTTTCGCACACTGTTCCCATACTCTCCACAGTTTTGTTTGTGATGGCTCCACGTTGTGGTGCGGAAAAGTTCTCCGAAGAAAACTGATGTCAGCGCGCCGGGGTGGGGCTTATGTGACCTCGCTGACGTCACGCCCGCGGACGACGTCAGGGCGGAGTCGCGTGGTAGCGCGCGCAGAGATGCTGGGGCAAAGAAAGTTTTCCGGGTCCAGTCTCACGCCTGGGGATAATTCTACGTTAAGGAATCTGCGGCTAGAATCGTCTCTACCAGATACATCGTTACCGAAGGTAAGTAACTCGTACAATAAGAACTGACCGAAACACGAATATAGTTTAAAATGTTTATTTTAACTATCGTGCTCTAAAACGCAGTATACGAGCCATAACCAGCAGAAAAATGCATAAAACTAATACAGTTAGCTTTGCAGCAAGGCCATATATCATAAAGGGAGATGTCATCATATCAAGACCTTGGAAAAAGGACTATAAAGCCTAACCACCCTCCCCTTGGTAAGAAAAAGTATTATTATATAATAGAACATCTCTTAGCTTTGTCAGCAGACCCCATACCTTAGTGCCTAGATGGTATGTCTACATCATAGGAACCGTGTTGCTCTTCTCCCTGGAAAGCTCACTCTCCAAGTGTGTGTTACCTAAACAGGCATCCCCATAATATCAAAATACGAGTTTCCAACAGCAGCTGCATTAGCATGTTTTGTCTAGGTGCTAGGGACTGACCAGAACAGAATAACAAGGGGCATTGTTTATCGACCTTGCTCACAAGAGCAGAGTAACATACCAAGTGGTCTTTCTTCTTGTGCACAATGAAATCCAGGGCAGTGCCCACACTTTTCGTCAGCAGCAGGCCTGGAAACTTAAAACCATATTATACAGTGTGTCACCATCTGATTGCAGTTAACTTGAAATAATGGGCAGTAAGGCACATCCTGTAAGTGTGTTTCATTACTTGGAGGTATTGCATAGTCATCACTACATTAGGCAGTAACTCCAAATACAGGAGGTGACTTACATGAGTGCAACTGAATTCATTGTGCTTGAAGAGAACACTGATGATGTTTCCTAATTTCTGATGCTGATGTTCCGTATGTGTAAAAGGGAGAACACGCACAACTTTTCCTCTATACTTGTCCTCGTATTGAATTTGTCGCGTGCTCAAGGGGTTTCACTCTCTGATCAAAAAGTGTGGCATTCCATCACATTGTAGCGTCTCCTGATAGGGTCTGTCCCCCCTAACACTGCAAGGGCCCCATGATCCTGGGGTTGTTCTGTGTTCAGGTTATCAACAAAAATAAGACAGAAAATGTTTGTGTGATTAGGCGATATTTATTCGTTATATAGATGGCCGATAACGAATAAATATCGCCTAATCACACAAACATTTTCTGTCTTATTTTTGTTGATAACTTGAACCCAGAACTACCCCAGGATCATGGGGCCCTTGCAGTGCTAGGGGGGACGGACCCTATCAGGGGACGCTACATTGTGATGTTCCGGATGTTACACATTACTCACTAGAGCTCTTGTTATTTTCCATAAGTAATTGAACATATTGCTTTTCTATTTTTTTTTCTTCAAGGAAGACGAAATGAAAATGGAAATAGACAGACTCCGAAAGACATTGTCTGAACACGAGAAGAAGTTGCTTTCTACAATGAAACGATTACACTCCACCAACCAGATAAAAGAAGACATGGAGAAAATCATTATTGATCAGTGTTAGTAAACAAAATGTTTCTACTCTGTTAATATTTTGGTGATTTGCTACTATACAGCTTCATTGCAGCCCTATGTTCGATGATGTATGTAATCAAGATGTTTGGGGTTGGCAATGTCAGAAGCAGTAAGTATGGAATGAGGACCTCTGTTTTAGGGTTAACCATCATTCTTCCACAGCTGGGGAGATTATCTAAAGCAAGATAATGACATAGTGTAGAAAGCTGACTTTTTATGTAGTGTACCACAATGAGGAACACCATGTAGAAAGTCCAGGTGACCCTTATTGGCTTACATGGCTTAAATGAATCATTCCAAATGCTGTCTTACTGGTAGTGTGGGCGAGCAGTTACGGCTGATCATAGGGTAGTGTTCAGCATTTTTTTAACACACACAGTCAATAAATGAGACACACACTCAAAAAGAAACTCAAGACCAATTTAAAAAAATTATGTATCTTTTAATATAATTTTTAGACACCGATATCGGAATCAGGTAAGTACTTTAGACGTTATCAAATTTTACACTGAAAACAGTAGAAAATGACAGCTGTCAGATTTGAGGCATGAGGCTCGAACGCAGTGATGTTATCCTATGCGAGAAACATACACTGCATAGGTACATTTACAGACGACTTACAGGACTGTTCTTCTGGACTTAAGTAGGGTCCAAGAAAGCACCAAGAGTTCAAGTTTACCTGCCCTAGGGTGACCGGATGCAGAGATGCTTTCAGCAGTGGTAGCCTTTAACGCTACACGCTAAAGTCAATGGGAGAAAGTACCTGTAAGAAAAGGCTGCAATAGGTGACTGGGGGACCAGTCCGGCAGAACCCAAGGGGTAGCTCGGCTCTTGAGGGTCTCAGGACTACAGAGACACCATTGGTTTACGTGAGCCCGGGCGGGGGAGCTTGAGTGTAGAGGTGTTTTGTCTGGCGGGTCAGTGAGTTAGAGGCTTTCACGGTTCTCTGAGTTCCTGCAGAAGAGGGAAAAGAAACACAGCAGGGCCACTCTCAATGTGGAGCTGGCCTCTCTCGGAGTCCCTTGACATGCAGGTATGTTTTGGTGGTGGTGGTGTTCCAACAACAAATCAAGCCTTGGTGATTGCAACTGGCTCCGGTACCTTGGTTATTAGTGCCGGGCGGTTCCTGGGGTCCTGGCATCTCCAAGCTTGGCAAGGGGATGGATCTGACCTCCTGGAGCACAGAGATCTCTTGCTCGGGTGTTGCTCCCATGGTGGGTCCAGGGGGTCGACAGAACGGTGAACCCAGCAGCTGCAGTCGGTGCCTGCTGGTGCAGGGGGGTGGCTCCTCCACTCCAAGGGAGCTTTTGCTGAGTCGAGGAAGTGCTGGGCAGACCTCCAAGGGTTTGGGGAGGCTGTTCTGCCTCTGGACGAGTTGATGTTGGTGATTGTCAGGAGAGCAGCAGTCATGCAGGGGTTGGCGCCAAAGTTGATTGTCCTTCTTCTTTCAGGCAGACAAATCTGAGTTTCTGGTGTCAGGGGACCACCTAAATACTAAATTTAGGGGAGTGAAGGGTAGTGGCCAATGGGCTATTTAACCTTGGGGTCACTACCCCCCTATAAGACCTCTTCCTGTGGAGAGTGGGCATAACCCTGCTCCAGAGTTCCTAATTCCACCAAAAATAAGATGGCGGAACCCTTCTTTCGTGGAGCACATCAGGTAGCCCACCTTAGGGGTGTGACTAGTCTGGAAGTGCACAACGCCTACTTGGGTAGCTAATTTGCCACCTGTCCTGGTGCCAAATGGGCCTCAGGGCAGGGAGTGGCATCTCCCAGGTCTGGAGGAAGCTGGTGCCACATATCAAAGGTTGCAAGGGCTTTGAAGCCCCTGGCCTTCATGTGCTAAATCACTAGCCTTCCTGCTGGAGGGGGTGTGAACACCTTCCTCCGGAGCAGGCATTGTTTCTGGCCTGCAGGGCATCAGAAACTTGTCTGTGGTGGCAGGCTGGATGATACCAGTCAGCCAGCACAGTAGATACTAGTAGGTGTTTCAGGGGGCACATCTAAGGTGTCCTCTGGGTGCATGTCATAATAAATCAAGGGATAGTCATAGTGGTGCGGAGTCTTAACTCTTATTGTACTGGGTTTGTCGAAACTAATTGTTTCCCCTTGTTTCAGCTCTTAGCCTTCATAGGGAGGAGTGTTTCTCTCTTTTCTAGGGTTACACCCGATGTGGTGGTCCTGCTTGCTGCAGGTGCTTTTCTTCTAATTATTCTGTCAGCGACAGATTTAGTTTCCAGCCCTCTGGAACGTATCTTACTTTGCTGCCTCGTGGGGGCCTGTTCTTACAGCTTCCTTTTGTCGCTTAATTTTTTCTACATGAGTACTTACTCTGTCAGGTATGCTGCTACATTGTGCAGATGCACTGTAGCCTTGTTTCCTGTTTTTCGGGGACCTTATTTTGTATGCCTTAGGGGCATCTTGTGAGCTACCTATACGCTTAGTATCCCTTAAAGGGACTTTAACTTCATTTTTTTTCTCTTCTCCTTATATCCAAATGCGCTGTAATTGTACCTTGGGCTGGGTACCGTTTTCTTGTGCTAATTTATCGTGCCCCTGCTGCTGTTAATGTTCGACAGTTTAGTGTTCCTTGTATTTGTTTTTACCCTTTAGGTGTTCTTACCTACCTAATTGGGTCACAGCCCCTACTGTTGCTTCCTGCGTGGGAGGGAGGGGGTTAGACATAGCTGTCATCGCACCCCTGGGATGGCTGTTGTAGCTGCTGTTCTTTTCAGTTCTGTTCCCTTGGGACCCAGTCCCTTTGGTTCTTGGTATCCTTCTTTCTCAGGAGGCTGGGTTTCCCTTCCTTTCCTATATCTTCCTTCCTCCTTGTAGGTGGAGATGCTATTCTCTTCCTCACAGCTCTGTATGTCACTCCCTTCTTTGGTGGCGTAATTTTTCTATGTGGCAGACTACTTTCTCCTTTTTCCCTCCTCCCTTGGGAGACGTTCCATTAGCCCCCAACCCCTTTTTTGCGGGGATATTTCACAGTTTTTCTTTGGGCATATTCTATCTTCTGTCCAACTACGTATTTCTGCTTATGCACTGTCCTCCAATGTTGTCCACCCCTTCCTGGGCTTTGTTCCCCTTATACTCTGTACTCTCACTTTTCGTCTAGAGCTTTCGTTTATTACCCGTTTCTGAAGTTTCCATGCAGCATTGTTGAGGTTTCTCACTTGTTTCTCAAGCCTCCATGGGTTGGACAATGTGTGATTGTCTACATCAACTATGTGGTGCCCTAAGTCTCCGCCAGCCCTTTTGTTTCACCCTGGTGGTCTTCTTCCTCATGGTGGACTCCCATCTGCTGTTTATTCTTCATTTCACCTTTTACCGCCTGAGGCACTCTTCCTCCGTCGGTGGTGTTGATTCTTGTACGGTTGCCCTTGTTTTCCTGTAGTGGCCAATACCCTCCACTTCCTACTCTTAGGTGGCATTGTATTGCTGTTTTCCAGCCTTGTCTTTCTGTCTCCACCTTGATTACTGTTGTAACTTCTTTACGACAGTAGGATATATTATCTCTGTCCTCCCTTGCTTACCTCTGTTCTTGGAATACCCTTCATTCCTCCACTTCTCATCCTCCTGCTCAGTGGCGGAGGACATGAGTTACCTTCGGTGGAGTGAATATACTTTCGCATACCCTGTATGCCTTGTGTATCTCCTGGAATTTCTATGTTTTTCCAAGCATATTTATCCTTGTATACATTTATCTTTGAAGGTATATGTCTCTGCATGTATATGCCTATCTCTTGAATGGATCTCTGGTAGATGTCGTATACTTCTGGTGTGTGTATATATATATATATATATATATGTACTGTGCACATATGGTAATTTTATTTTATTTGCAGAGTTTTATATAGCGCTGGCTAGACTCGGAGGTATCAGAGCGCTTTACATGAGGATCAGCGAGTTACAAGTTACAAAATTACATCAGTTGCAGGAGCAAGTATAACATAGGAGAAAAACAGTGATTAAACAATAACATGAGTTAGTTAGCGCATAGCATAGCCAAGACACACGTCCAATGGGGCAAGGAAGGTGGAGGGGGAAAGGTTAAAAGGAGACCTAAGGGGGGGTGGGGGGGGTCACCTAGGGGAGAAGGTCAGTAAGGAGAACAAAGGAGTAGTCCAGCAGCAATGAGGATCGGAAGAGAACCGCAAAGGTGGAGGACCCAGGTCACGGGAATCGATAGCATTATCCCTAAATGGCGGGATATACCAAAATCAATACAAAAACCAAAAAGGTAACTGATTCTGCGGATCCACGCAGGGCTGGAAGAGGGAGGCAGTCACAGGAACACGGAGGGAGGAGGCGGGGGGAGGGAAAGAAACACAGCGGAGAGGGGAGGAAAAACTATGTCCAATGTCCGGCTGGGTAGGTGACGGCCGCGGGGTGAAGCCAAAGCCAATCTCCTCTATAGCTGCCTAAACCGCTCCACCGGGCATTGGCCATGTTGCTCGGGCTCCACGGTCAGTATACCATATTTGGTGTCCATCCGGGGGGCATCGTCACTTCCTCAGCCACTCTTTTCCTATTGTGGCCATATTTGATAGTTTTATTTCAGACTTTTCCAATGCTTGAGTCTATTGTGTTTATGTCTGATCTGGAGTTCTCGTTAAGGTTCATTGCCTTGGGATTGGTGGTTCTGTTACAAATACTCAGTTGCTAGTCGCCATATTAAGGTCAGGCAGACCAGTAATAGTGTTTAAGTCATTGGGCGCCTTTTTAGAGGCCATTTTGAAGTCAGGCTGTTCACAAGTAAAACTTATTGAATCATGAAACGTAAGAAAATATGGCCCTTACTTCGAGGTATTTCTCTTTTCTTGTTAATATTTCTGTAGTGGAGGTAAAGTGACTTGATACAGGCTCCCTCCGGTGTCCGTCTTGCAGATCGCGGTATACGTTTCAAAGTACTACGTGCTCTCAGATGTGCTCCCCCATTATGAGGAGCCTCTGCTCACATAAAGGGGGGTGTTTCTCCCGCAGTGGGATGGTGCGTAGTTAGTGCTGGTAACAATATATTCCCCGGCCAAGGCTCCGGTCTCCAGAAGGGGCCCGGTCGCGGGAGGGCAGCAGACTCGATTTGCGGGCCCCTCCCCCTCCGGCCGCATTCGTACCTCGCTGATGGTGCAGACAAGCGGGTTTCCCGTCAAGGAGTTCTCTCCGCCGGGGAGTCAGCTGGCAGGACCCTGCTTCGAGAAGAGGGCAGGGGGGGAGGCCGCTATCGGATGTTAAAGCGACAGCCGGCGACATCGCGGTTTACTTCTCTCGGCCTCTGGGTGTTTTCTCATAATTCCCCAGGCGCCATCTTGGTTCATTCCCATGCGGGGATGTCGCGGGTCATATCTCGGCGAGGCGGGATTGCAGAGAGGCGGTTTTGCATTCTGAATGATCCGCCAGTGCTCCGATTGCAGAATTGTCGAATTTGACGGGATTAGGACGCAGCGAAATGCCGCTCTGGATGCCAGTGTGCGGGTTCATCACGGAGCTTCAGCTCCGAGCGGCCATCATGTCTGTGGCTGCGCCCACCTTCCATCTGGCCTTCTATACTTTGTACGTCGCTGCATTTTACCTACACCCTTCTTGGTGACCTGGTTTAGTCTTCTTGGTTGTACTTGTCTGTTCCTTCCTTCTCTTCAGTGAGCATCTCCGTTTCATTATTTCGGAGGATGCCTTCTATGCCTTCAAGGTTCTCAATGTAAGACTGTTTTTTTTTACCGTTCTTGTTTTTTTCCTAGCGACTCCCTTCAGCATTCATTGTTCTCTTTCTCGTTCCCCCAACATTCTATCATTGGAGGTTTTTTTTTCTTTCGAAATCTGTTTCTCAGGATAGTTTCCTCGACAATCGATGGGTGCTTTTTTTTCACTGTATGTGTTGCTGCAGCTGAGCACGCTCTGTATGCTCCTGCCATTTGGTTTTGAGCCTGGACCCTATAACCTATTGTTCTTGGTCACTTTGCGTTCCCTGATCCTAGGTTGCATTCCCTTTGGGGCTGCCTCTTTACTGGTTCTATACTGTGTTCTTAAGGACTTAAAGCTTTTTACTCCCTACTGGCTTCCAAACGTTCTTCTTGGAGATCAATCTTCTCAGTGAGCATCTTGTTTCACCTATCATTTTCATATAGTTTGGTCCCTTTCTATCTATTGGACCGGCTTCTCCTGCTTCAATATCTTTGGTTAGGTCAGTTTGCAGCCCTCAAAAGATGGTATTGCTTGGGTATCTGATTCTAAGATAAGGAATCTGCAGCTAGATGTCTCTCCCAGATGGACAAGTTACTTACCTTCGGTAACTCCTTATCTGGTAGAGACAGGATCTAGCCGCAGATTCCTTATCGACCCGCCCATCCTCCCCACTCTATAAACTGAGAGCCCAGTTGTCTCCTAGATCCCCTTTTTAGGTCTCGCCTAGCGACGCAGCGCATGCGCTGCTCGCTTGAGAGATCTATTGTCGTCGATTTCGCTTCCGAAGCGGGGACAGGAGATGTGCACGCGCCCGGACAGGCGATGTGCACGCGTAGGGCTCGCGGCGTTTTAGCACAGCGCGTGCATGGCGCGCTTTCACTTTCCCTCCCTCTCTCGGCATTTCAGCACAGCGCGCGCATGGCGCGCTTTCACTTTCCCTCCCTCCGTTGGCTCCAGATCATCTCGGAAGCTCCCGGGGACCCTGCACGGCGTCAGCAGTCTCAGAGTCGGCTCACCGTTCTTTGATTGTGGGCAAGTCACTAATCCCCGTCTCTTCCGCCTTGTTCTTTCGCTTGTTGTCACTTAGCTCGTAGGTATGTGGTGATTGTCTGCTTGCGTCTAAGTTCAGCAGGCCTAACTGTTCCTGGCTGCCTCAAGCCTCTGTCCGCTGGGCTTGAAACAGGTCCTTCATGATCTGCCTGTATATCACCTTCTTCACTTTAAGCACGTTCCCTATCTGCAGCATTTCCCTTTGTTGTCGTTGTTTTATCTGCTTTTTCTTAACTTTCGCAGCTTCTTTAAACAGTTGCTCTGAGTCCGACATGTATAGACCAGGATTGCATTTCCTGGTCTGAAAGGCCTCAAGCAGGGAGCCCCCCCATTCCCCATCCTTTGTTAAACAGGCCCCTGAAGTCCATGGGCGAGCTGAGAAGTCTAACGACTTCAAGGATAGTAAAGGGCGCAGGTGGCGCCACTTCCATCACGTATTTCCTGCACTAATTCCTCCTGGGGTGGGGGTGGGGGTGAGGTCGCAGGGTGGGGAACTATTAAAGTGATCGCTAATTGTGGGATGTTCTTAGAGGGGAAAGGGCAGGGCGCTCACTGCCCCCAGTTAATGCCTGGTTGCTAAGGGGAAGAGCGGGGCATTAATGCCGCATGAGTGCCCGGTTTCAACAACAGGTGTGCGCAGACAGGCAGGAACGCGGGACAGGCGGAAATTGGGATCAGGGCTGGGGCCTATCCAGGGAGCAGGGCACATTTGGGGGGCAAGATCAAACTTCCTCTTCAACTCCTTACCCTCTTCTTCACAGTGGCCTTCTCCCACGACCCTCTCACCTTCAACCTCTCCCATCATAGGCATTTGTTTCTTGCTCCCCCATGTCCCCTACTGCCTACCATACATGCTTGTGTGAGTCATGTAGCGCGTTATGTATGACCTATGTCTCCAAGCGCTGTGTTATCATATGCTGCTACTACCCAACTCAACATACTTCATTCATTGACTCAGAAAGATAAATGTCTTTGATGGCCTTGCTTTTTTTTTTTTTTTTGAGTTTAAAGAGCTTTATTGAAGTAATTAGAAACATAGGTACAATATACAGCAAAACTCATAAGGAAAATAGCAAAAAAAGTAGCAAACTGAATATATAATTTGATGGAACAAAGGACACAAGAAGTCTACCAATAATATAGAGATATTCCAGAGAAGAGAAGCAATAGTAAAAAATCGTACCTATAAACAAAGTAGCATTTTACAATTTTTCAGAAGAAGGGAAAACATAGAAGAGGGAGAAGGAAGAAAAAGAAGGAAAGAGAGAAAGAACAGAGAAGGGGGAAAAAAGAAAAGGAAGAGAAGAAAGAAAAAGAAGATAGAGTAGTATCTTCATCTAATATCGTATTGAAACTTCAACATTATAGTAATCATATTGGTTCCTAGAAACAGAATGATAGCTGTACATTTGACTTATAAAGACATAAAATAGGGAAAAAGAATAAAATACTCATGGTGGTTGATAAACGAAGGAGCTATCCTGATTACGTAGTGCAGATGCGGATAAATAATTGGTAAGTGGAGACCAGAAGGCTTCTTTACGAATAAGTTGTTGAGAAGTTTGGGCGGAAGCTCTGTCTAGTCTGTGATGATAGCAAAGAAGGTTCCACCAGGCAGAGAAAGAAACCTTAGAGGCGTCTTTCCAATTAGAAGTGATTACCTGAAAAGCAATAGCAATTAACAAGTCCACAAATATGCCCACCTTGCGAGATCCAAACCAATTTGCAGAGTTACTTCCCAAAAATATGGAGTAAATATCAAAGGGAAATGTAATAGAACAAATGGAGGAGATTGACTCACATACCTTAGACCAAAATCGAGCTATATTAGGGCAAAGAAAAAAGGAGTGCATTAAAGAGCCAGGAGTATTATGACATACCCAACAGTTCGGAGATAAGGCTGAACTATACTTGGAGAGAGATAATGGAGTTAAAAATAATCTTTGATAAAAATAATAAAGAGTCTGAGTGGTACTAGAGGTACATGAGGTGTGATGTATGCGTGTCCAGATGGAGTTCCAAGTGTGAACAGAGAGGGTACTCTGTAAATCAGATTACCATAAGAGCTCAACTTTACTTTTGGGGCGGCTGGGAGAAGAAAAATGGAGGTATTTGTAAACTTGAGAGGCTCTAATAAAGGGGGAAGTGGATAAAGGTTCGAACAGGGGGTCCTGAGAAGGGAGGGGGGATTCGGAAAGAAGAGAAAGCTGATCCGTCAAGAGCAATCGTAAAGAATCATATCTAAGTAATGAGGAATCTGAAAGAGACACGTTAGTGACAGATTCCTTACCTTAGAATATCCCCAGGCGTCAGGCTGGATCCGGAAAGTTTTTTGCGTAGCAGTACCCTTGCGCGTCGGTAGGCGGCGTCGTGCGGCTCAGTGTCCGTCGTCGGCGTCGTGATCGCCGGGATGACGTCGCGGGCAGTACTTAGACGCCGCCCCTGCGCGCTGACGTCAGTTCTTTTTTTCCGCGCCAGTAAGCACAGATCCGGGAAAAGCAGTGCCCTAGTCAATTTTTGACTAAATTTTTGGTGATTTTTTCACTGTTTCTTTTCGAGTCATCTCGACTCCTAGGTGTCGGTAGGGATGCCCGGCTTCAAGCCATGCGACGTCTGTGGTCGAATGATGTCGATCACAGACCCGCACTTAGAGTGTCTCTACTGTCTCGGCCGAGACCACGACACGAAGTCGTGCCCCGACTGCCGGGCCTTACACCCGAAGGCTTTGCGAGAGCGGTCTCGAAAGCTCCTCGAGGTTCGGCAGTCGGCTCCGCGCCGCACCAAGCCCCGGTCCCGTGAGAGGTCGAGGGGCCGGTCGCGGAGCCCCCGCCGGTCGTCGGAGTCCAAGTCTTCGCACTCCTTGGGTAAGTCGAAGCACAAAAAGTCTAAGAAGCATCATCGCTCTAAGACTTCGCCTCGCCGGTCTCGCGACTCGGCTGAGGCCCCTGTCGGCACCGTCCCCGCGGCCCCGGACGTGCCTGTGGAGCCGCCCCCGCAATACCCGTCCTTTCAGGGTTCGGGGGCGACTCCGGCCCAAATACAGGAATTCCTGTCGGCCATGGCCCGCCTCTTCGGGCCTCAAGGTCCCTCCGGTGCGCCTTCGGGCCCCGCGGGCCCAGATGGGGTTGCTCCGGCGTCGCCGACGACTCCGGTCCCGGCGTCGCCCGTCCTGCCAGCCTCGATCCCGGCCCCGGCCTCGATCCCGGCTCCGGTGGTACCGCAACCCCCATCGACGCCGGTTGACCTAACCACGCCTCCGCCGATGTCCCTGGTGCCGTTCCTGACGCCGCCCGGGGCTCCGGGCTGCGTCGTTCCCCGGTTCTCTCCAGGTCCGGACATGGAGCCGGACCGACGTCGCTCGACGCCGGACCGACGTCGCTCGACGCCGGCTCTGGCGCCGATGAGACCTTGGGTCCCAAATGTCCCTCCTCCTCCATATTTTGAACCAGAGGAGGACCAGGAGAGCTGGGAGGGGTCGGAAGACCCTCTCACACAGCAGTGTGAGTATGATCAGGACTGGGCAGAGGAACTTGGGGATGCCAGTGGTCTGGACACTTCTCCTGACACTGGCATGCTGTCTCCTCCTTCCGTGGCTACGGAGGAGGGAGCAAATTTTGCAACGGTGTTGCGTAGAGCAGCTGGAGCCTTACACCTCCAATTGCCTACAGTGGCTGTCAGGACTAACCTCCTGACGGAAGTGCTTCAGCCGGCAGCTACCTCCTCGGAGCCATTGCTGCCGTTTAATGATGCATTGACTGACGTTCTTTTGGGCGCCTGGTCCAAGCCCACCACAGGGGCTCCTGTGGATAGGAACGTGGCCCGACGCCATCGCCCTGCTCCGGGCGACCCCTTGTTTCTCTCTCAACATCCCACCCCCGAGAGCTTGGTTGTCCAAGCCTCTGCCTCCCAAACCGCCTTCCCTACCGCCCCTCCGTATAGGGAATCCAAACGCCTGGACCAATTTGGGAAGAAGGCTTTTTCTTCCTCCAGTGCTGGCTTGCGGTCCGTCAACACCGCTTGCCTTTTGGGCCGATATACCCACTCCCTGTGGGATTCGGTGGCGACTGTTTTGCCCCAGTGTTCTGAGGAGGTCCAGACACTGCTTACCCGCACCATTGCGGAAGGTAGGGATGCGGCAAAGTACACCATACGTTGTGGCCTTGATACCGCCGACTCGCTGGGCAGATCGCTTGCAACGACGGTGGCGCTGCATCGCCACGCCTGGCTGAGAACAACTGGTTTCTCGGGTGATGTCCAGAATACACTCATGGACATGCCCTTTGATGGAGTCGGTCTTTTTGGTTCCAAAGCAGACCATGTGCTGGAGCGTTTTAAGGACTCACGGGCTACTGCCAAGTCCCTGGGCCTTTCTGTTGTGCGCCCTCCGCTAACCTCTGCTTTTCGCCCCTTTCGTGGCCACGGAAGGGGCGCCCAGTCACGTCCGCTGCCCAGCCACCGGCCCGTGCAGCAATTGTCTTCGCGTGGCCGAGGACGTGGATACCGCCGTGGCGGTTCTGGCAACCAGAGTGCGGGTCAGGCCACCACCTCCAACCCGTCCGCGGCCTCCAAGCCCTCCTAGTCCCTCCTTTCAGGTGCACAGCACGCCAGTAGGGGGCAGGGTCCGCCATCACCTTCACCACTGGCGTACCATCACCTCGGACAGGAGGGTCTTGGACATTGTCCGAAGGGGCTACTCCCTCCCCTTCGAGACCACCCCCAGCCATGCCACCTCAATTCCACCGCATGTCAGGGGATCACTTGATGCTTCTGCAGAAGGAAGTCATGGCCCTCTTGGCCAAGAGGGCCATCGAGCATGTTCCGACCCCAGAAGTAGGACGTGGTTGCTACTCCCACTACTTTCTGGTGCCCAAAAGGACAAGGAGGACATGCGTCCTATCTTGGACCTCCGGAACGTCAATCGCTTCCTCCGGAAGGAGAAGTTCAAGATGCTCACCCTAGCTCAGGTCTTGACTGCCCTCGACCCTGGAGACTGGTTGGTAGCGTTGGACTTGCAGGACGCTTATTTCCACATCCCCGTCCTGCCGGCCCACCGGCGTTACCTACGGTTCACGGTAGGCCTCGAGCATTTTCAGTTCACCGTGCTCCCCTTTGGCCTTACCAGTGCCCCTCGGGTGTTCACGAAAGTGATGGCGGTGGTCGCAGCTCATCTGCGCCGGGCAGGGGTTCCAGTATTCCCCTACCTCGACGACTGGCTGCTGAAGGCGGGCTCGTCCCAGGCAGTCGTCTCCCACCTCCAGACTACGGCCGAACTCCTGCACTCGCTGGGGTTCTCCATCAATGTGCCAAAGTTGCATCTGATTCCTTCTCCACAGCTCCTTTTCATTGGAGCAGTTCTGGACACGACGCAGTTTCGGGCCTATCCTCCCGAACGGCGAGTCCGGGATATTCAGGCTATGATTCCCATCTTTCAGCCTTTATCCTGGGTTTCGGTACGGATGACCCTGAGGCTGCTGGGCCTCATGGCCTCCTGCATCCTGCTGGTCGATCATGCCAGATGGCATATGCGGGCTCTGCAGTGGGACCTGAAGTTCCAGTGGGCGCAGCACCAGGGAACCTGTCCGATCACGTCCAGATCTCGGAGGGGACTGCAAAACAGTTGCAGTGGTGGCTCTTGAACCGGCAATGGGTCATGGGCAGATCCCTCTCCCTTCCCCAGCCAGAGCACACAGTTGTGACGGACGCGTCCCTTCTGGGATGGGGCGGTCACATGGGAGAGGCGGAGATCAGAGGCCTCTGGTCTCCGGCGGAGTCCCGGCTCCATATCAACTTTCTGGAGCTCCGGGCGATCCGACTTGCACTCAAGGCATTCCTTCCCTCTGTCAAAGGGAAGGTAGTGCAGGTGTTCACAGACAACACCACCGCCATGTGGTACTGCAACAAACAAGGCGGGGTGGGGTCGTGGACCCTCTGTCAGGAGGCTCTGCGCCTCTGGACATGGCTGGAACATCAGGGCATGTTCCTGATGGTTCAACACCTGGCAGGTTCCCTGAACGCCAGGGCGGACGAACTCAGCCGCAGGTGCATGATGGATGACGAATGGCGTCTTCACTCGGAAGTGGCGCAAGGACTCTTTCTGCAGTGGGGAGAGCCTTGGTTAGATCTATTCGCCACCGAAGAGAACGCGCAATGTCATCAGTTCTGCGCGTTGGAATTTCCAAGGCGGCACTCGCTCGGCGACGCTTTTCGTCGCGAGTAGAGTTGCGGTCTGTTGTACGCCTTTCCGCCTATACCACTTCTACCCAGAGTGTTGAAGAAGATTCGGCACGACCGGGCCCAAGTCATCCTTGTGGCTCCGGACTGGGCTCGAAGAGTTTGGTATCCCGAGCTACTCAGTATGAGCGTAGATCCCCCGATCCGTCTGCCTCTTCGGGAGGATCTTCTGTCGCAGCAGCAGGGGACGGTCCTCCACCCGAACCTGTCCAGCCTCCACCTGCTTGCGTGGAGATTGAGCGGCGGCAGTTGATTCCTTTCGACTTGCCTCCCGAAGTTTGTGATGTGATTCTGGCAGCCAGGCGTCCCTCCACTAAGGTGGTATACGCCTGCAGGTGGAACAAGTTTGTGGCATGGTGCACAGCAAAGGCTGTGGATCCCCTCTCTGCCCCTCTTTCTGAGGTTCTTCTGTTCCTTCTTTCTCTGGCCCAACAGGGTTCTGCCCTGGGTACCATCAAGGGCTATCTTTGTGCCATTTCGGCCTTCCTCAGGCTTCCTGATCAGCCCTCCCTTTTCAAGTCCCCTGTTGTTAACAGGTTTCTAAAAGGCATTACACACCTCTTCCCTCCTGTTCCGTTTGTGATGCCTCAGTGGGACTTGAACTTGGTTCTTACCTTTCTCATGTGCGCTCCCTTTGAGCCTCTACATAACTGTCCTCTTCGTCTTCTGACTCTGAAGACAGCCTTTCTGGTCGCCATCACCTCCGCTCGGCGGGTGAGTGAGCTCCAGGCTCTATCATGCAAACCTCCCTTTCTGTCTGTCCATCCAGACAAGGTTGTTCTTAGGACGCGTCCGTCCTTCTTGCCAAAGGTGGTTACTGCCTTCCACATTGGGCAGACCATCACTTTGCCCACCTTCTTTCCGCCTCCGCATCCTTCCAGAGAGGGAGAGGCTCCACCGTCTGGATTCAAAACGTGCACTTTCTTTTTATATCAATCGCACTCAACACTTCCGGGTGGATGACCTGCTCTTTGTTGGCTACGTGGGCGCCAAAAAAGGTCGGGCGGTGCACAAGAGAACCATCTCCCGCTGGGTAACCTTGTGTATCAAAGCCTGCTATTCTTTGGCTAAGAAGGAGCCTCCTGTTGGGCTGCGTGCCCATTCCACCAGGGCAACGGCTGCTACCACGGCTTTAGGCCGCGGTGTTCCGCTGCAGGATATCTGTCAGGCAGCTACGTGGGCCTCGCTGCACACATTTACAAAGCATTACTGCCTTGACAGTCAGGTCCGGAGGGACTGCTTCTTTGGCCGTTCTGTCCTCCGGGACTTCCTTGTCTGATCTTTGTTTGCAGACCCACCACCGGGGTTGGTATTGCTGGGGTATCTATTCTAAGGTAAGGAATCTGTCACTAACGTGTCTCTTTCAGATGCACAAGTTACTAACTTGTGTAACAATATATCTGTAAGAGACAGTAGTTAGTGACAGATTCCTTACCGCCCCACCCATCCTCCCCGTTCTGCAAACTGATTTCTAGGGTTAAGGACATCCCTTTCAAGGCCCTAGTATTTTTCAGACACCTATGTCAGCTTCTTGCATGGCTCTGCGTTCCTGGCGCGGAAAGTCGTGTACAGAACTGACGTCAGCGCGCAGGGGCGGCGTCTAAGTACTGCCCGCGACGTCATCGCGGCGATCACGACGCCGATGACGGACGCGGAGCCGCACGACGCCACCTACCGACGCGCAAGGGTACTGCTACGCAAAAAACTTTCCGGATCCAGCCTGACGCCTGGGAATATTCTAAGGTAAGGAATCTGTCACTAACTACTGTCTCTTACAGATATATCGTTACACAAGTTAGTAACTTGTGCAACAGGTAGGTCAAAAGTGGACTGAACTTCTTGTAGGGAAAGACAACGAGAATCTTGTATTAGTTGCTTAACCAGGAGGATCCCTTTGGCAGCCCATGTTTTCCAAAAAATAGTACGGTTGGACAGCTTAATATACCTGTTATGCCAGAGAGGTGAGTCTAAAAGTATCTGTAACGGGCTGTGGGATTTACACTTAATAGGATGAAAAGTTGAAATGAATTTTGAAATCGTCGGGTAGTTAAAAGAACGAGGAGGGTGGGTAAAACTGGCTAAGAGAGAAAAAGGGAAAGGAGAAATCAGAGAGTCCTCCAATCTGTGCCATACAGAAGGGAAAGTTCCTCCCGAAGAAGATAAATATGGTAACACTTGGCGAATTAGAAAAGAAGAATGATACTGTCGAAAGTTGGGAAAGTGGACACCACCCCGATCCTTGGGAGCAGAGAGAAGGGCTAAAGAAATACGGGCCTTCCGACCATTCCAAAGAAATTTACTCAAAACTCCATTAAGGGTTTTAAAAAACTTCAATGGAAGTTTCACTGGTAACATGGACAAATAAAAGTTGATGACGGGGAGCAACATCATTTTAATTGTGTCCAGTCTACGCCACCATGACAAAAAAAAGGGGAGACCATCTGCCTATCATGTTATTTACTTTTAAAAGGACTTCTTCCAAATTAAATTGAATCGTTTTTGTAATGGAAGAATATTTTATCCCCAAACAAGTAATATTATTAGTAGTCCATTTAAAGTCAATTCCTTCAAACATACTCCTTAAACAATATTTATTTAAAGGAAGCACTTCAGATTTGGAAAAATTCAACTTATAGCCTGACAAGGCCGCATAGGAAGAAAGAAGTTCAGTAAAAGCTGGCAAGGAGGTAGAAGGATCGGAAACATATAACATAATATCATCTGCATAAGCAGTAAATTTAATTTCAACAGTTTTATGCTTGAAGCCTCGGAAGATGGAGGAGTGTCGTAGAGAGTGAAGAAAAGGCTCAAGGGAGAGGATAAAAAGTAAAGGGGAAAGAGGACATCCCTGACGAGTACCTCTTTGTAAAGGGAAATAAGAGGATTGAGAGCCATTAACAAAAACTGAAGTGGTTGGGAAGGAATATAACAAATTAATAAGAGACAAAATAGAGGGACCAAAACCATGCCATTTAAGGGCACGCATCATGAAAAGCCAATGAACGCGATCGAAAGCTTTTTCTGCGTCAAGGGTTATGGCAGCGATAGGGGAGGAGCTCTTAGATGCAAGATGTATAATGTTGAGGAAAGTTCTGCAATTGTCAGCAATAGTCCTTCCTTTAACAAACCCCTTAACAAACCCCATTTGCTCTGAACCAATCAAATCAGGAAGCACCTGATTGATACGAAGGGCTAACACCTTGGCAAATATTTTGCAATCAAGATTGATCAATGATATGGGACGATAGTTGGCACACTGGGGCGGGTCTTTATCTTTTTTAGGAATTAAACAAATCATAGCCTCGAGAAAAGAGCCTCGAGCCTCACCATTAAAAACAAAATGTTGAAAAAGAGATAAAAGATGAGGCAGAAGGATGGGAGAAAAGCAGGAATAGAACTCAGCAGTGAGACCGTCAGGGCCAGGGGCCTTATCTTTAGGTAACATGGACAAAGCAGATTTAATCTCAGAAAGAGATATATCTTTTTCCAAAATAGAACAATCAGGAAGAGGGGAAGAGCGGGGAGGTAATGAGTTAAAAAGGAATCCAAATCTGCATCTGAAGGAGAAGATTCAGGAGTATAAAGGGTCTTCTAGAAATCTGTAAAACAAGTCAATATTTCTTCATCTTTAAAGCGGGGAATATCACGATCATCAATGATTTTAACTATTCTAGATCTTTGGGATTTAATCTTCTGGTAGTTCGCCAACAATTTACCTGCTCGATTACGACCGCCGTAGAATTTAGAGTTAATTTGTAATAACGTCCCCGAGGCTTCTTCCGTAGATTTCCTATTAAAGTCAAGTTTTGCTTGGACCAAAGTCTTGAGGGTATCAGCATTTTTGGAAGAAAAATATGCATGTTCCAATTCCTTAATGGAAAAGAGCAAAGCAGCGGAGTCCTTGCGATATTGTTTCCTTTTAGTTACATAATCTATAATGAAGCCTCTGGCTATTGGTTTAAAAGCATCCCAGACAGTATGAAAGGGCATATCTGGACTAGCATTAAGGAGAAAGAATTCAGATACAAAATCTTTAAAGCGTCCGAGGAAGGAGGAATCTTTAAGAAGATAATTATTAAAACGCCAACGACGAGATTTAGAGGGTAAAGAAGGAAGATCTAAACTGATCAAAACAGGAGCGTGATCAGAAATAAGAATAGAGCCAATCTCTGCATGCACTAGATTGGAAAGGAGGTGTGGGCTTAAGAAAATATAATCAATTCTAGAGGTAGAGTTATGAGTGGGGGAATAAAATGTATATTCTAAACTATCGGGATTATATATTCTCCAGGTGTCAACTAGGCCTCTCGCACGAATGGTCCCGGCAAAAGTCTTTTGCATTTTATTAGGAATATACCTAGAAGAGGATTTCCTATCCATGAAAGGGTCCATGACCTGATTGCAGTCACCACCCACTATGAGATTAGAGTCAGAGCATGAGTGAAGAATATGTGACATGGATTGCCAGAATTGTGAGTCAATGCCTTTGGGGCCATAAATGTTAAGCAAAGAAACATGGGACCCCTTAATAAGAGTATGAAGAAGAAGCCAACGTCCATCTTCACCCTTCTCTTCTTTTCCTATCGTAAGGGATAAGGATTTATGGAAGAGTATCACCACTCCGTTTTTTCTGTCTTTAGATGGGGAACTATAAACATGACCAACCCATTGCTTTTTAAGGGAATTAACATCGTTAACATTAAGGTGTGTTTCTTGTAGCATTGCAATTTAACATTGGAGCTTAGAGAGATGGGTAAGTACCCGCTGCTTTTTAACTGGGTTACGTAATCCTTTTACATTCCATGAGATAATCCGAACATTGTCATTCATTGCAAGGCAAAAAAGGCATTAATACTAACAAGAACATTACAGAATTCAATAATATTATACAGTCAATATACAGACAACCAAAAACAATAAGGTTAATGCATTGAAAAGCAAGCAAGTAAGCATAAAAAAGAATATGAAAAAGGTAAAAAATGAGGATTACAAAAAGGAAGAGAAGAGTAAGAAATAATGAAGATACACTCGAAAAAGAAGATACAAATTCAGAAAATGAGAAAGAGAGAAAGAAAAAAAAGGAAAAATGGACAAAGATGAGGTAGCAAAGAAAGAAAAAGTAGAAGAAATAAGTGATAGAACACAAGCAGTTGACAGAAAGCCGGGAGACTTCAGTCAAGAGAGATGGAATAGATATCCAGAGAGAGGAAAATAACATAGGGAGGCGGGAAGTAGCAGAAAGAGAAAGACAACAGAACCGACACAACACAGACAACCGAGACCGGTGAGAGCCAATCAATAAAGATTAATAAATATAAATAGATAGAAGGAAGGGAGTGAAATGTATAAGAACAAGGCAAGGGAGACCATCTACGAACTAAAAATAAAAGAGGATGACAACAACAACCAGAATAATCAGTTAAATAGGTAACACTTACCAAACATTTGGGGTAACCGTGAACCCTGGGGTCAGAACAAAAGGGCAGGGGGTAGGAGGACATCCGGGGAATGGATTGGTACAATAATACAAACAACTACAAAAGAGAAAAAAGAAGACAAGAAGGATTACAAAGTGAAGTGACCACTAAAAAGGATTAACAAGTCATAATAGCTAAACAAGAACAACATCTGCAGACCATAGACAACAACATCGTAGAAGATGGAAATCTTCAGAACATTAGAATAAGGACATTATTGTCAAAAAACAGAACACGAACAGATTGGACGGTGCAACTCAGGAGCTTCCAAAGTCCATCTCGTCTCCTTTGTGGCGAGAAATAAATTGTCTTAAGTCATCAGGACGATCGAAGGAATAGGACCTCTCTTTGTAGGTAACTTTGAAGAAGCAAGGGTGCACTAGACCGTATCTGGCATTCATGTAACGAAGAGCTGGACGAAGAGAGAGAAATTCCTTGCGGCGGGCTGCAGTAGCGCGGGCCACATCCTGAGAAAAGAAAATTTTTTGGCCAGACCACAGCATCTGCTTCCTTGACTTTGCCGCTGAGAGGACCATTAAAAGTTCAGTATATTCCAAAAACAAAACAATTATCCCTCTGGGACGTTGTGCTGACGGTGATGAAGATGAACCAGAAGATTTAGGGCCGATGCGATGAGCACGCTGTAGATTAAGAGTTGTACCATCTTTGAGACCAACAATCTTGGGAATGTGTATTTTTAAGAAAGCAAGCATATCAGACCCCTCCTCTCCTTCAGGAATACCATAAATTCGAAGGTTATTGCGGTTTTCTAAGTCTTCCGTTTGCGTCTTGAGGAGAGCAATCTCTTTAGACATAGCCGCAACTTGAGGTGTCAAATCCTGGGTATCACTGATCCTTTGTTCCACAACAGACATTCTTGATTCTAGGTTAGACCATTTCTCATCTAACCTCTGAAGGGTGGCATTGGTGTCAATAACAAAGGGCTTAATCAACTTTATCTCTTCCATGAGGTCTTCCATTGTTATGGGTAACGGCGACTTGGTGGGCGAATCTGAAAGAGACACGTTAGTGACAGATTCCTTACCTTAGAATATCCCCAGGCGTCAGGCTGGAGCCGGAAAGTTTTTGCGTAGCAATACCCTTGCGCGTCGGTAGGCAGCGTCGTGCGGCTCCGCGTCTGTTGTCAGCGTCGGGATCGCCGGGATGACGTCGCGGGCAGTACTTAGACGCCGCCCCTGCGCGCTGATGTCAGTTCTTTATTTTTCCGCGCCAGTAAGCGCAGATCCGGGAAGAGCAGTGCCCTAGTCATTTTTTGACTAAGCTTTTTGGTGATTTTTTCACTGTTTTCTCGAGTCTCTCGACTCCGAAGGTGTCGGTAGGGATGCCCGGCTTCAAGCCATGCGACGCCTGTGGTCGAATGATGTCGATCACAGACCCGCATCAGGAATGTCTCTACTGCCTCGGCCGCGACCACGACACGAAGTCGTGCCCCGACTGCCGGGCCTTGCATCCGAAGGCTTTGCGAGAGCGGTCTCGAAAGCTCCTCGAGGTCCGGCAGTCGGCTCCGCGTCACGCCAAGCCCCGGTCACGCGAGAGGCCAGTCGCGGAGTCCTCATCGGTCGTCGGGGTCCAAGTCTTCGCACTCCTCCGGTAAGTCGAAGCATAAGAAGTCGAAGAAGCGTCATCGCTCGACGACTTCCCCTCGCCGATCTCGCGACTCGGCTGAGGGTCCTGTCGGCACCATCCCCGCGGCTCCGGGAGTGCCTGTGGAGCCGCCCCCGCATTACCCGTCCTTCCCGCGTTCAGGGGCGACTCCGGCCGAGATCCAGGAGTTCCTGTCGGCCATGGCCCGCCTCTTCGGGCCTCAAGGTCCCCCCGGTGCGCCTTCGGGCCCCGCGGGCCCTGATGGGGTTTCTCCGGCGCCGCCGGCGACTCCGGTCCCGGCGCCGCCTTTCACACCAGCCTCGGTCCCGGCCTCGACCCCGGCTCCGGTGCTGCCACAACCCCGATCGACGCCGGTTGACCTGACGACACCTCCACCGGCGCCGATCTCTCCGGTGCCGTTCCCGACGCCGCCCGGGGCTCCGGGCGCCGTCGTTCCCCGGTTCTCTCCGGATCCGGACACGGCGCAGGACCGGCGTCGCTCGACGCCGGCTCCGACGCCGATGAGACCTTGGGTCCCGCATGTCCCTCCTCCTTATTTTGAACCAGAATTGGAGGACGAAGAGAACTGGGAGGGGTCTGATGACCCTCTCACACAGCAGTGTGAGTTTGATCAGGAGTGGGCTGAGGAGCTTGGGGATGCCAGTGGTCTGGACACCTCCCCTGACTCTGGCATGCTGTCTCCTCCTTCCGTGGCAACGGAGGAGGGAGCAAACTTTGCAACGGTGTTGCGTAGAGCAGCTGGGGCCTTACACCTCCAGTTGCCTACAGTGGCTGTCAGGACTAACATCCTGACGGAAGTGCTTCAGCCGGCGGCTACCTCCTCAGAGCCATTGCTGCCGTTTAACGAGGCGCTTTCAGACGTTCTTTTGGGCACCTGGTCCAAGCCCACCACAGGGGCTCCTGTGGATAGGAACGTAGCCCGACGCCATCGCCCTGCTCCGGGCGACCCCCTGTTCCTCTCCCAACACCCCACCCCTGAGAGCTTGGTTGTCCAAGCCTCTGCTTCCCAAAGCGCCTTCCCTACCGCTCCCCTGGATAGGGAATCCAAACGCCTGGAACAATTTGGGAAGAAGGTCTTTTCTTCCTCCAGTGCTGGCTTGCGGTCCGTCAATACCACTTGCCTCTTGGGCCGATATTCCCACTCCTTGTGGGACTCGGTGGCGCAAGTTCTGCCCCAATGTTCTGAGGAGGTCCAGACACTGCTTACCCGCACCATTGCGGAGGGAAGAGATGCAGCAAAGTACACCATCAGATGTGGCCTTGATACCGCCGACACGCTAGGCAGATCGCTTGCAACGACAGTGGCGCTGCGCCGTCACGCCTGGCTGAGAACCACTGGTTTCTCGGGTGATGTCCAAAACACTCTTATGGACATGCCCTTTGATGGGGTCGGTCTTTTTGGGAACAAGGCAGACCATGCGCAGGAGCGTTTCAAGGACTCGCGGGCTACGGCCAAGTCCCTCGGCCTTTCTGCTGTACGCCCTCCGCAGCCATCTGCTTTTCGCCCCTTTCGTGGCCACGGAAGAGGCGCCCAGTCACGTCTGCTGCCCAGCCACCGGCCCGCCCAGAAAGCATCTTCGTGTGGCCGAGTACGTGGCTCCCGCCGTGGCGGGTCAGGCAACCAGCGTGCGGGTCAGGCCACCAACCCCGCCCCGTCCGCGGCCTCCAAGCCCTCCTAGTCCTTCCTTTTAGGTGCACAGCACGCCAGTAGGGGGCAGGGTCCGCCATCACCTTCACCACTGGCGTGCCATCACCTCGGACAGGTGGGTCTTGGACATTGTCCGAAGGGGCTACTCCCTCCCCTTCGAGACCATGCCCCCAGCCATGCCACCTCAATTCCACCGCATGTCAGGGGATCACTTGGTGCTTCTTCAGAAGGAAGTTGCGGCCCTCTTGGCCAAGAGGGCCATCGAGCGCGTTCCGACCCCAGAAGTAGGTCGTGGTTGCTACTCCCACTACTTTCTGGTGCCCAAAAAGGATAAGGAGGACATGCGTCCTATCTTGGACCTCCGGAACGTCAATCGCTTCCTCCGGAAAGAGAAGTTCAAGATGCTCACCCTAGCTCAGGTCTTGACTGCCCTCGACCCTGGAGACTGGATGGTAGCGTTGGACTTGCAGGACACATATTTCCACATCCTCGTCCTGCCGGCCCACCGGCGTTACCTGCGGTTCACGGTAGGCCTCGAGCATTTTCAGTTCACCGTGCTCCCCTTTGGCCTTACCAGCGCCCTCGGGTGTTCACGAAAGTGATGGCGGTGGTCGCAGCTCATCTGCGCCGGGCAGGGGTTCCAGTCTTCCCCTACCTCGACGACTAGCTGCTGAAGGCGGGCTCGTCCCAGGCAGTCGTCTCCCACCTCCAGACTACGGCCGAACTCCTGCACTCGCTGGGGTTCTCCATCAACGTGCCGAAGTCGCACCTGATTCCTTCTCCACAGCTCCTTTTCATCGGAGCAGTTCTGGACACAACGCAGTTTTGGGTCTATCCTCCCGACCGGCGAGTCCGGGATATTCAGGCTATGATTCCGATCTTTCGGCCTCTATCCTGGGTTTCGGTACGGATGACCCTGAGGCTGCTGGGCCTCATGGCCTCCTGCATCCTGCTGGTCGATCATGCCAGATGGCATATGCGGGCTCTGCAGTGGGACCTGAAGTTCCAGTGGGCGCAGCACCAGGGCAACCTGTCCGATCACGTCCAGATCTCGGAGGGGACTGCAAAACAGTTGCAGTGGTGGCTCTCGAACCGGCAATGGGTCATGGGCAGATCCCTCTCCCTTCCCCAGCCAGAGCACACAGTTGTGACGGACGCATCCCTTCTGGGATGGGGCGGTCACATGGGAGAGGCAGAGATCAGAGGCCTCTGGTCTCCAGCGGAGTCCCGGCTCCATATCAACCTTCTGGAGCTCCGGGCGATCCGACTTGCACTCAAGGCATTCCTTCCCTCTGTCAAAGGGAAGGTAGTGCAGGTGTTCACAGACAACACCACCGCCATGTGGTACTGCAACAAACAGGGCGGGGTGGGGACGTGGACCCTCTGTCAGGAGGCTCTGCGCCTCTGGACATGGCTGGAACATCAGGGCATCCTCCTGATGGTTCAACACCTGGCAGGTTCCCTGAACGCCAGGGCGGACGAATTCAGCCGCAGGTGCATGATGGATCACGAATGGCGTCTTCACTCGGAGGTGGCGCAAGGTCTCTTTCAGCAGTGGGGAGAGCCTTGGTTAGATCTGTTCGCCACCGAAGAGAACGCGCAATGTCAGCAGTTCTGCGCGTTGGAATTTCCAAGGCGGCACTCGCTCGGCGACGCTTTTCGTCGCGAGTGGAGTTGCGGTCTGTTGTACGCCTTTCCGCCTATACCACTTCTACCCAGAGTGTTGAAGAAGATTCGGCGCGACCGGGCCCAAGTCATTCTTGTGGCTCCGGACTGGGCTCGAAGAGTTTGGTATCCCGAGCTACTCAGTATGAGCGTCGATCCCCCGATCCGTCTGCCTCTTCGGGAGGATCTTCTGTCGCAGCAGCAGGGGACGGTCCTCCACCCGAACCTGTCCAGTCTACACATGCTTGCGTGGAGATTGAGCGGCAACAGTTGATTCCTTTCGACTTGCCTCCCGAAGTTTGTGATGTGATTCTGGCAGCCAGGCGTCCCTCCACTAAGGTGGTATACGCCTGCAGGTGGAACAAGTTTGTGGCATGGTGCATATCAAAGGCTGTGAATCCCCTTTCTGCCCCTCTTTCTGAGGTTCTTCTGTTCCTTCTTTCTCTGGCCCAACAGGGTTCTGCCCTGGGTACCATCAAGGGCTATCTTTGTGCAATCTGGGCCTTCCTCAGGCTCCCTGATCAGCCCTCTCTTTTAAGTCCCCTGTTGTTAACAGGTTTCTTAAAGGCATTACACACCTCTTTCCTCCTGTTCCGTTTATAATGCCTCAGTGGGACTTAAACTTGGTTCTTACTTTCTTAATGTGCGCTCCCTTTGAGCCTCTGCATAACTGTCCTCTTCGTCTTCTTACTCTGAAGACAGCCTTTCTGGTAGCCATCACCTCCGCTCGGCGGGTGAGTGAGCTCCAGGCTCTTTCATGCAAACCCCCTTTCTGTCTGTTCATCCATACAAGGTTGTTCTTCGGACGCGTCCGTCCTTCTTGCCAAAGGTGGTTACTGCCTTCCACATTGGGCAGACCATCACTTTGCCCACCTTCTTTCCGCCTCCGCATCCTTCCAGAGAGGAAGAGAGGCTCCACCGTCTGGACCCAAAACGTGCGCTTTCCTTTTACATCAACCGCACACAACAGTTCCGGGTGGATGACCAGCTCTTTGTTGGCTACGTGGGCGCCAAAAAAGGTCGGGCGGTACACAAAAGAACCATCTCCCGCTGGGTCATCTTGTGTATCAAGGCCTGCTATTCTTTGGGTAAGAAGGAGCCTCCTGTTGGGCTGCGTGCCCATTCCACCAGGGCAACGGCTGCTACCACGGCTTTAGGCCGCGGTGTTCCGTTACAGGATATATGTCAGGCAGCTACGTGGGCCTCGCTGCACACGTTTACCAAACATTACTGCCTTGACAGCCAGGTCCGGAGGGACGGCTTCTTTGGCCGTTCTGTCCTCCGGGACTTCCTTGTCTGAATCTGTTCGCAGACCCACCACCGGGGTTGGTATTGCTGGGGTATCTATTCTAAGGTAAGGAATCTGTCACTAACGTGTCTCTTTCAGATGCACAAGTTACTAACTTGTGTAACGATATATCTGTAAGAGACAGTAGTTAGTGACAGATTCCTACCGCCCCACCCATCCTCCCCGTTCTGCGAACTGATTTCTAGGGTTAAGGACATCCCTTTCAGGGCCCTAGTATTTTTTCAGACACCAATGTCAGCTTCTTGCATGGCTCTGCGTTCCTGGCGCGGAAAGTCGTGTACAGAACAGACGTCACCGCGCAGGGGCAGCGTCTAAGTACTGCCCGCGACGTCATCCCGGCGATCCCAACGCCGACGACGGACGCGGAGCCGCACGCCGCCGCCTACCGACGCGCAAGGGTACTGCTACGCAAAAACTTTCCGGATCCAGCCTGACGCCTGGGGATATTCTAAGGTAAGGAATCTGTCACTAACTACTGTCTCTTACAGATATATCGTTACACAAGTTAGTAACTTGTGCATTAGGTTCCTTCTTATGGCGCTTAGGAGGAGCACCAAGAGTAGGTTCCTTACGAGAGGAAGACATACCTGTTGAGATGTTTCTCTGACCAAGAGAAGGGGAAGGCTCCTTAAAGATGAAAATGAAAATGTTAAGGACTTAAAAGTTTCAAAAAATGTGTAGCATAGAAAAAGAAAGTCTGAATCATACAGAGCTGTCTATCTTGTACACCTTGCCTCGACACAGCTGGAATGAGACAATTGACTTTGTCGAGACTGTGGCGAGGAAACGAACAGACGGACACCAACCAGATCTACTAGGGCCGCCCTGCACTGAGAGAGAGATCAGCCAGCTAATAATGAAGGCACACGAAACCTGAAGAGCTCAGCCCAGCCCTCCTATACTGAAGGAAGCGTAATGTATAAAGCAGAGCAGAGCAAGAATTATGAAGCACTGCGCAAGATACACACCAGCTGGCTCCAATTTGGACAGATGCTAAAGGCTGAAAGTGGTAATCCAAGGTACGTCACAAGTAGGTGTCACACATGAGGGAGTAAGTGCCATACACAGACTCAGTAGGTACAAAAAAAAAAAAGGTCAATGTAATAAGCGAGTAAAGATATCTCTGCTGTATATAAGTAGAACAAATTTTTAAGGGCATTGCGTGTAAAGGGGAACTCACATACATGAGGTCAAAGTTTGAAGTGAATAGCCTCAAAAAGGAAATAGATCCATCCTATTTTCATTGTAACATGACTTAGTAGCGGTCTTCATCAATTGGAGGCTAGTAGAGAAACATGACTATTATTGCAGAGAACAAGCGCCACACAGTCCCATGAGGAGTAATATTTCCTGACAGAAAACTTTGCATAAAGCAGACAGTGGGGAAGCGATTGGCAGAAAAGCCCATTTCAGTCATGAAATCATAGCCAGGTATATAACATTGCCTTACTTGTTGTTGGAAAGTAGAGGAAAATCCCATTAAGCAGAACAGCTGTGGAGGGAGAACCGTTACTCAGGTTCAAACGCTGTGAGGGATACAAAATGGCGGTCGCGGTCAAAAAACAGAGCATGCCGCAAAATACAGCCAGATTTCAAGAAATTTGAGGTTGAGGAGACACATTTGAAAGGCACCTGTCCTCCTCAGAAGCTTTTCAGGGAACACGGCGCACCTGCATGCCACCAGCTGAAGCGCCGAGGCGGAGCCGCGATGCACACAAAAGGCGGCCGCGATCCACACAGGGAGCGCGCCGCACAACAAAGTCCAGTTTTAGCAATATATCGGCTCACTGCGGCATGTAGAAAGGAGTCTTGAAAGCAGCATCCATTCCGACGGCTGAGTCTGCAAACGAAAGTCCCCGCTGAGCCGTACTATCGGTCGTCCTTCCTTCTTTTCGCGATCTCGGTCTGGAGCGAGATCAGCCCGCTGCCATCTCCGTCGGCGCTCAAGCCACGCCCCTGGCCCTGCTTTCATACACACACACAACTCTTCAGCACACATTTTCTCGTTCCCTTTAAATATTTTTCTTTTGCTCTTCTGTGGTCTCAATTTCTTTCTTTCTTCTGTATTGCTCTTCTACATCCTCACTTTCTTTGTTACTTTTCTGTATATTTAATTTGTTCTTCTGCAGTTTCCTTATTTTTATATCTTTACTTCTTTTTTCTCACCTTACCCTTAAATCTCTTCTCCCTTTAAATTCTCTGGTCTATCCATCCCCTCCGGTCTACTGTTCTCTTTTCCCGACGGTTCCCGCTTTCACCAGGTCTTTTCAATTTAAAAACAAATACGGGGTTATTTACTAATATTTTACAGGAGCGCTTCTGCAACACAAAGCACTGACGTTGATTCACACACCACTTTAAAAGCTGCAGGTGCAACGCAATATTGTGCAGCGTAACCCTTAGTAAAAAAACTCACTTTATTTTGCTTCTTGCTCTCTTTCCTACTCCTCCCCCTTTGCCTCCATACAAGACTAGTAATTCCCCCTCACCCCCGTTTGCTTCCATACAAACTCCAGTATTTCCCCCTTACAATCAGCCCACACTACCCCTGCTTAATTTGGTTTATTTTGTCTGTTTTTATTAGTAACTAGCCATGCCCTTACCTGCAGCAGTGTCTATAGCAGCCCAAATTAAACCCAAACTCTACCCTCCGAAGAACCAAAACAAGCATTGCCAATGCCAATATGTCTTACAAATGAAAGCACCTCTTAAGTCACTGGTGAGTTTAGCCATTCAATAAGTCATCATAGATCCACTCTAACACTCACTTGCACCCATTCATCCACTCATTCTTACATCCACTGATTTCCCCATCTGCAGTAAAATAATTACACAAGCTCAACAAGCATATATGCAAGATAAATTAAAAAGACTAAAAGTAGAAACAAGCATTTGCGATGCAATAGGTCTCGCGTTTACGAGAGTTTGAGCAATTGGCATTGTAAATGGCAATGCCTTTATTTATGTGTTTTGAAAACCTGTAAGCGGTGCGTAAACGCACACTTTGTACTTGTAGTCCTTGCTTACCATAGGCAAGGCTGGCAGTAAAAAAGGCGCAGTTACTGCCAGCCTTGCTTCTCGTAAGCAACAACTATAAGTACAAAGTGCGTGTTTACGCACCACTTGCAGGTTTTCAAAATACATAAATAAAAGACTGTAATTTACAATGCCAATAGCTCAAACTCTCGCAAATGCGAGACCTATTGCATTGCAATTGCTTGTTGCATACTACTGCTGTTAGTTCATTCTGTACTTGTTGATATAAGATTTTTTTCCTTTTTTGGCGCACTGTTTCCAGAGACTGTTTATCTAGGTGGCTCCGCGTTGTTGGCGCAAAAATAGTCACAAAAGAAACTGACATCATTTCGTCAGGGGAGGGCTTATATGGATAAGCCGTTACCGAAGTTAAGTAACTTGTCCTCAGGCGCATACTAGAACAATTTTAGAAAAAACTTGTTTGTAATGAATAAAGTTATACAGGGTACATATCATGGATTTCCACAGCAACATAAATATTGTGAAACACATTTGAACAATTACACAAAACAGAGATTAATGTCTCAGAAGTCCACTCCAAAACAAATAGTCCACCATACATGATGAAAAAAATATAATGATGAAGATCCAGTAAGACGGTAAATGACGAAGACCCCATGTAAATTCAAAATCTGATCGTCCAGAGGATGGTCTCGTGGACTTAGTACAACTGAGACCGAAACGTTGACGCCAAGTCCGACTCTATCCAAATACAACTATTGGAGCTTCATCATTCATCATCATCATTATTCTCTGTTTTGTGTAATTGGCCAACTGTGTTTCGCAATATGAATGTTGTTGTGGAACTTGAATAGGGGAATCCCTGAAAAGCTTGAATAGGGGAATAACCTGAAGTTTAAGTTTAGACCTGATGTCTAAACTTAGACTTTAGGTCTAATGTTATATTTCAGTCTAAAGTTAGACTTTAGGTCTAAAGTTAGATTATGGGTCGAAAATTAGATATCTGAAAGAGACACGTTAGTGACAGATTCCTTACCTTAGAATATCCCCAGGCGTCAGGCTGGATCCGGAAAGTTTTGCATAGCAGTACCCCTGCGCGTCGGTAGGCGGCGTCGTGCGGCTACGCGTCCTTCGTCGGCGTCATGATCGCCGGGATGATGTCGCGGACAGTACTAAGACGCCGCCCATGCGCGCTGGCGTCAGTTCTTTCTTTTTCCGCGCCAGTAAGCGCAGATCCGGATTGAGCAGTGCCCCAGTCATTTTTTGACTGAGTATTTTTGTGACTTTTTGTCCAGGTTTTTCGAGTCGTTTCGACTCCAAGGCACCAGTACGGATGCCCGGCTTCAAACCATGCGAGACCTGTAATCGCATGATGTCGATTACGGATCCGCACCGAGAGTGTCTCTTCTGCCTGGGGCGCGGCCACGACCCCCAGTCGTGACCCGAGTGTCGGTCCCTCGCCCCGAAGGCTTTGCGAGAGCGGTCTCGAAAGCTTCTCGAGGCCCGGCACTCGGCTCCGCGCCGCTCGAGGTCCCGGTCCCAGGAGAGGTCGAGGGGCCGGTTGCGGAGCCGTCGTCATTCGTCGGGGTCGAAGTCTTTGTCTTCAGGTAAGGCGAAGCACAAGAGGTCTAAGAAGCGTCGCTCTAAGACCTCCCCTCGCCGGTCTCACGACCCGGCCGAGGGTCCAGATCGTACCGCCCCCGTGGCTCCGGGGGTGCCCGCGCAGCCGACGCCGGCCTACCCGCCTGTACCGGGTCCGACGTCGACTCCGGCCGACATACAGGAGTTCCTGTCGGCCATGGCCCGCATCTTCGGGCCTAAGGATTACCCCGGTGCGCCTTCGGGCCCCGCGGGCCCCAGTGGGAGTCCTCCCTCGGCACCACTTTGCGGCTCCGGCCCCGGTGTCTCCAGCGGCTCCGGCCCCGGCGCCGCAGGACCCCCTCGGATCCAGGCCTGGATCCCGGTCGACGCCGGTTGACCTAACGACACCGGCGCCGACCTCACCGGTACCGTTCACGGCGCCGTCCGAGGCCCCGGGCGGCGCCGTCCCCAGGTTCTCCCCGGCACCGGACACGGAGCCGGATCGACGTCGCTCGACACCGATTTCGACGCCGATGGGACCTTTCTTCCCTCATGTCCCTCCTCCATACTTTTCACCTGTTTTGGAGGACGAGGAGGACTGGGAGGGGTCGGAAGAACCTCTCACAGCTCAATGTGAGCCTTATCAGGACTGGGCTGATGAACTGGGAGATGCCAGTGGTCTGGACACCTCTCCTGACCTTGGCATGCTGTCTCCTCCTTCCGTGGCTACGGAGGAGGGAGCAAGTTATGCAACAGTGTTGCGTAGGGCGGCTGAGGCCTTGCGCCTCGAGCTTCCTACGGTGGCTGTCAGGACTAACCTTCTGACGGAAGTGCTTCAGCCGGCAGCTACCTCTTCGGAGCCACTGCTGCCGTTTAACGACGCACTTTCAGACGTTCTTTTGGGCACCTGGTCCAGGCCCACCACAGGGGCTCCTGTGGACAGGAACGTAGCCCGACACCATCGCCCGGCCCCGGGCGACCCTCTGTTCCTCTCCTAACACCCCACCCCCGAGAGCTTGGTTGTCCAAGCCTCTACCTCTCAGAGCGCCTTCCCTACGGCTCCGCCGGATAGGGAATCCAAAAAACTGGACCAATTTGGGAAGAAGGTTTTTTCTTCCTCCAGTGCTGGCTTGCGGTCCGTGAACACCGCTTGCCTTTTGGGCCGTTACTCCCACTCTGTGGGATTCGGTGGTGCAGGTGCTGCCCAAGTGTCCTGAGGAGGTCCAGGCACTTCTCTCCCGTGCTATTGCAGACGGGAGAGACGCAGCGAAGTTCACTATCAGATGTGGCCTAGACACCGCTGACTCGCTAGGCAGATCGCTTGCTACGACAGTGGCGCTGCGCCGTCACGCCTGGCTGAGGACCACTGGTTTCTCGGGCGATGTCCAAAACACCCTTATGGACATGCCCTTTGATGGTATCCGCCTTTTGGCAATAAGGCAGACAGCGCGCTGGAGCGCTTTAAGGACTCGCGGGCTACGGCCAAGTCCTTGGGCCTCTCCGCCTCGCGCCCTCCGCAGCAGTCTGCTTTTCGCCCCTTTCGTGGCCACGGAAGGGGCGCCCAGTCACGTCCACTGCCCAGCAACCGGCCCGCGCAGCAGCGCCCGCGCGGCCGAGGACGTGGCTCCCGCCGAGGCGGGTCGGGTAACCAGCGAGCGGGTCAGGCCACCACCTCCGACCCGTCCGCGGCCTCCAAACCCTCCTAGTCCATCCTTTCCAGTCCACAGTACGCCAGTGGGGGGCAGGGTCCGCCATCACCTTCCCCACTGGCGCTCCATCACATCGGACAGGTGGGTTTTGGACATTGTCCGAAGGGCTACTCCCTCCCCTTCGAGACTGCCCCTCCAGCCATGCCACCTCAGCACCACCGCATGTCGGGGGACCATTTGGCACTTCTTCGACAGGAAGTTGCGGCCTTCTTGGCCAAGGGGGCCATTGAGCGCGTTCCGACCCTAGAAGTAGGGCGTGGTTGTTACTCCCACTACTTCCTGGTGCCCAAAAAGGACAAGGAGGACATGCGTCCTATCTTGGACCTCCGGAACGTCAATCGCTTCCTCCGAAAGGAGAAGTTCAAGATGCTCACCCTAGCTCAGGTCTTGACTGCCCTCGACCCTGGAGACTGGATAGTAGCGTTGGACTTGCAAGACGCATATTTTCACATCCCCGTCCTGCTGGCCCACCGGCGTTACCTGCGGTTCACGGTAGGCCTCGAGCACTTTCAGTTCACCGTGCTTCCCTTTGGCCTTACCAGCGCCCCTCGGGTGTTCACGAAAGTGATGGCGGTGGTCGCAGCTCATCTGCGCCGGTCAGGGGTTCCAGTCTTCCCCTACCTCGACAAATGGTTGTTGAAGGCGGGCTCGTCCCAGGCAGTCGTCTCCCACCTCCAGACTACGGCCGAACTCCTGCACTCGCTGGGGTTCTCCATCAATGTGCCGAAGTCGCACCTGGTTCCTTCTCCACAGCTCCTTTTCATCGGAGCGGTTCTGGACACAACGCAGTTTCGGGCCTATCCTCCCGAACGGCGAGTCCAGGATATTCAGGCTATGATTCCGATCTTTCAACCTCTATCCTGGGTTTCGGTAAGAATGACCCTGAGGCTGCTGGGCCTCATGGCCTCCTGCATCCTGATGGTCGATCATGCCAGATGGCATATGCGGGCTCTGCAGTGGGACCTGAAGTTCCAGTGGGCGCAGCATCAGGGGAACCTGTCCGATTACGTCCAGATCTCGGAGGGAACTGCACGACAGTTGCAGTGGTGGCTCTCGAACCGGCAATGGGTCACGGGCAGATCCTTCTCCCTTCCCCAGCCAGAGCACACAGTTGTGATGGATGCGTCCCTTCTGGGATGGGGCGGTCACATGGGAGAGGCAGAGATCAGAGGCTTCTGGTCTCCGGCGGAGTCCCGGCTCCATATCAACCTTCTGGAGCTCCGGGCGATCCGACTTGCACTGAAGGCATTCCTTCCCTCTGTCAAGGGGAAGGTAGTGCAGGTGTTCACAGACAACACCACCGCCATGTGGTACTGCAACAAACAAGGCGGGGTGGGGTCGTGGACCCTAAGTCAGGAGGCTCTGCGTCTCTGGACATGGCTGGAACATCAGGGCATATTCCTGATGGTTCAACACCTGGCAGGTTCCCTGAACGCCAGGGTGGACGAACTCAGCCGCAGGTGCATGATGGATCACGAATGGCGCCTTCACTCGGAGGTGGCGCAAGGACTCTTTCTACAGTGGGGAGAGCCTTGGTTAGATCTATTCGCCACCGAAGAGAACGCGCAATGTCAGCAATTCTGCGCGTTGGAATTTCCAAGGCGGCACTCACTTGGCGACGCTTTTCGTCGCGAGTGGAGTTGCGGTCTGTTGTACGCCTTTCCGCCTATACCACTTCTGCCCAGAGTGCTGAAGAAGTTTCGGCGCGACCGGGCCCAAGTCATTCTTGTGGCTCCGGACTGGGCTCGAAGCGTTTGGTATCCCGAGCTACTCAGTATGAGCATCGATCCCCCGATCCGTCTGCCTCTTCGGGAGGATCTTCTGTCGCAGCAGCAGGGGACGGTCTTCCACCCGAACCTGTCCAGTCTCCACCTCCTTGCATGGAGATTGAGCGGCGGCAGTTGATTCCTTTCCACTTGCCTCCCGAAGTTTGTGATGTGATTCTGGCAGCCAGGCGTCCCTCCACTAAGGTGGTATACGCCTGCAGGTGGAACAAGTTTGTGGCATGGTGCACAGCAAAGGCTGTGAATCCCCTTTCTGCCCCTCTGTCTGTGGTTCTTCTGTTCCTTCTTTCTCTGGCCCAACAGGTTTCTGCCCTGGGTACCATCAAGGGCTACCTTTGTGCAATCTCGGCCTTCCTCAGGCTTCCTGATCAGCCCTCCCTTTTCAAGTCCCCTGTTGTTAACAGGTTTCTTAAAGGCATTACACACCTTTTCCCTCCTGTTCCGTTTGTGATGCTCAGTGGGACTTGAACTTGGTTCTTACTTTTTTAATGTGCGCTCCCTTTGAGCCGCTCCATAGCTGTCCTCTTCGTCTTCTCACTCTGAAGACAGCCTTTCTGGTGGCTATCACCTCTGCTCGGCGGGTGAGTGAGCTCCAGGCTCTCTCTTGCAAACCCCCCTTTCTATCTGTCCATCCAGACAAGGTTGTTCTTAGGACGCGTCCGTCCTTCTTGCCAAAAGTGGTTACTGCCTGCCACATTGGGCAGACCATCACTTTGCCCACCTTCTTTCCGCCTCCGCATCCTTCCAGAGAGGAAGAGAGGCTCCACCGTCTGGACCCAAAACGTGCGATTTCTTTCTATCTCAACCGCACAGAACAGTTCCGGGTGGATGACCAGCTCTTTGTTGGCTACGTGGGCGCCAAAAAAGGTCGGGCGGTACACAAGCGGACCATATCCCGCTGGGTCGTCTTGTGTATCAAGGCCTGCTATTCTTTGGCTAAGAAGGAGCCCCCTGTTGGGCTACGTGCCCATTCCACCAGGGGGACAGCCGCCACCACGGCTTTGGGACGTGGTGTCCCATTGCAGGACATTTGTCAGGCAGCTACGTGGGCCTCGCTGCACACGTTTACCAAGCATTACTGCCTTGACAGCCAAGTCCGGAGAGACGGCTTCTTTGGCCGTTCTGTTCTCCGAGACTTCCTCGTCTGATCTTTGTTCGCAGACCCACCACCGGGGTTGGTATTGCTGGGGTATCTATTCTAAGGTAAGGAATCTGTCAATAACGTGTCTCTTTCAGATGCACAAGTTACTAACTTGTGTAACGATATATCTGTAAGAGACAGTAGTTAGTGACAGATTCCTTACCGCCCCACCCATCCTCCCCGTTCTGCGAACTGATTTCTAGGGTTAAGGTTATCCCTTTCATGGCCCTAGTTTTCAGACACCAGTGTCAGTTTCTTGCATGGCTCTGCGTTTCTGGCGTGGAAAGTGGTGTACAGAACTGACGCCAGCGCGCATGGATGGCGTCTAAGTACTGGCCGCGACGTCATCCCGTCGATCACGACGCCGACGACGGACGCGGAGCCGCACGACGCCGCCTACCGACGCGCAGGGGTACTGCTACGCAAAACGTTCCGGATCCAGCCTGACGCCTGGGGATATTCTAAGGTAAGGAATCTGTCACTAACTACTGTCTCTTACAGATATATCGTTACACAAGTTAGTAACTTGTGCTTTAGGTCTAAAGTTAGACTTCAGGTCTAAGTTTACCTTTGTGAATCGGGCCCATGGTGTGAGGCCCTTAATAAAACCATACAAAAAAGCCAATAGATAGACCTGCAGTTTACAGGATCATCTCTTTATTTGGTGCGATAGAGTAAATATACACAAGTATAATTTTAAAGTATCTTCAGGGCTGGCTTATTGAGAACCAAATCCTACCCTACGAACAAAGAAGATTTTGCCACAATCATTCAAACATAGACCATTGTTTTATTATAGCAGGTTTGGTTAAATAGATTTTTAAAGTGTGCGGATCACTAAACTGCTGCTTTGTGGATTTTTAATCTGCATTCTACTTATTAGACCTTGAAATACTATGGTAGAAGTTGAGTGGGTGGGGAATACCAAAATGATTATTGCCATTAACTCGGAGAGTGCATATCATAATTTGGTCCTGCGTAAATGTGATTTGAGAAGACAGACTCATCGTATTAAAGTGTGATGTGATTTAAAGTAAGGATGTGTGCTGGCCAGCTTAGGAATAGATTGGTAATTAAAACTGAAATGGCAAAAGTCTTGAGTTTTGCAAACAAGCATTGGCAAAGCCAGTAGGCCTCGCCTTTTACTCCTATTGGCTTTTGCATCCCTGTTTGCCAGTGCTATGCAGCATTGGCCAAAATAAAAAGGGGGCTGGTAAAAGAAGGTGTGAGATGCAGCTGATGACCATGTTAATCTGAAAGAAATAGTTAGTTATAGATTCCTTACCTTAGAATTGCCCCCAGGCGTCAGACTGGATCCGGAAAGTTATTCGTCGGCAGTACCCCTGCGCGTTGGAAGGTGGCGTCGGTCGACTCCGCGTTCGTCGTAGTCGCCGGGATGACGTTGCGGTAGCTACATAGACGCCGCCCTCGCGCGCTGACGTCAGTTCTTTCTTTTTCCGCACCAGCAAGAGCAGATCCAGAGAGAGCAGTACCCACTTTTTGACTGAGTTTTTTGCGACTTTTGAACACTTCGTTTTTGACGCTTCAACCGACTCCTGGTGCACGAGGGAGGCCCGGTTTCAAGGCATGCGGTTCCTATACCCGACTGATGTCGGTGACAGATCCGCACCGCGTGTGCCTCTTCTGCCTGGAGCGCGACCATGACCCCAAGTCGTGCTCCGACTGTCGAACCATGGCCCCGAAGTCTTTGCGGGAGCGGAAGCTCCTCGAGGCCCGGCAGTCGGCTCCGCGTCGCGCAATGTGCCGTGTCGCGTGGGAGGTCGAGGGGCCGATCGCGGAGAAATCATCACTCCTCTTCTAAGTCTTCGCACTCGGGGTTAGGTAAGTCGAAGCACAAGAAGAAGTCGAAGAAGCATCATCGCTCTTCGATTTCCCCTCGTCCGTCGGCCCACGCGACAAAGGGTGCGGGTGGTGGCCCCGCGGCTCCGCCTGCGGAGCCTTCAGGGTCGACTCCGGCCTTCCCGGGACCGGGAGCGACCCCTGCCCAGCTTCGTCAATTTTACGAAGCGATGCACGCCATCTTTGGGCAGCCCGACTCCGCCGGCGCGCCTTCAGGCCCCGCGGACTCAGCTGGGGGCCCTAGGCCTTCGGCGGCTTCGGCACCGCAGGGCCCCCTTGAATCCAGGCCTGGATCCGGATCGGCGCAGGTCGACCTCGTTACACCTCCACCGGCGCCGACTCCACCGGCACCACGTCCGCAGCCGACGCCGGCTGGGCCCCCAGCTTCCATCTCGACGTGGACACGGAGCCGGACCGGCGTCGGGCGACGCCGTATCCGGCGCCGATGGGTACTTTTGTCCCTGTGTTCCACCCCGGCCATTTTCAGCCAGATTGGCAGCCAGAGGAGGGTGAGGAAGAATGGGAGGGGTCTGGTGACCCTTTGACAGACCAGTTGGAGTACGATCTGGACTGGAGAGAGGAACTGGGGGATGCCAGTGGTCTGGATACCTCCCCAGCCCTAGGCATGTTGTCTCCTCCTACCGTGGCTACGGAGGAGGAAGCATCATACGCAGTGGTGTTGCGTAGGGTGGCCGAGGCTCTCCACCTCGAGCTACCTACGGTGGCAGTCAGGACTAACCTCCTGACAGAGGTGCTTCAGCCGGCAGCGAGCTCTTCGGAACGCCTGCTCCCGTTTAATGAAGCCCTCACGGACATCCTTTTGGGCACTTGGTCCAGGCCCAACACAGGGGCTCCTGTGGACAGGATGATTGCCCGACATCACCGCCTGGCCCCGGGCGACCCCACTTTCCTCTCCCAACATCCCACCCCTGAGAGCTTGGTGGTTCAAGCCTCCTTTTCTAAAGGCGCCTTCCCTACTGCACCACCGGAAAGGGAATCCAAAAAGCTGGACCACCTTGGGAAGAAAATGTTTTCTTCCGCCAGCTTGGGACTGCGGTCGGTAAACACTGCATGTCTGTTGGGCCGTTACACCCACTCTGTGTGGGATACGGTGGCGCAGGTGCGGCCTCAGTGCCCGGAGGAGGCCCGGGCTATACTCTCCCGTGCAGTTGCAGAGGGGAGAAACGCAGCGAAGTTTACCATCCGCTGTGGGCTGGATACCGCCAACGCACTTGGCAGGACGATTTCAACGTCAGTAGCCCTTCGACGCTACGCCTGGTTGCGTTCGACTGGTTTTTCCTGGGATGTCCAATCCACCCTTATGGACATGCCCTTTGATGGCCGTCGCCTTTTCGGCGACAAGGCAGACAAAGCGCTGGAGCGCTTTAAGGACTCTCGGGCTACGGCCAGGTCCTTGGGCCTCTCCACCACCCGCCCTGCGCAGTCTGCCTTTCACCCCTTTCGTGGCTACGGAAGGGGTGCCCAACTACGTCCAGCCCAGAGCCACAGGCCGGCGCTAGCTGTTGAGCCCCAGCGCGGCCGGGGACCTGGGAACCACCGGCGTGGTTCTGGGGGCCAGCGGGCGGGCCAGTCCACCACAGCCCCCTCTGCAGCAGCCTCCAAACCTTCCTAGTCCGACCTTTCAGGGCCACCAAACGCCAGTGGGCGGCAGGATTCGCCATCACCTCCCCCACTGGCGCACCATCACGTCGGACAGGTGGGTTTTGCAAATAGTCCGAAGGGGCTACTCCCTCCCCTTCGAGACTACCCCTCCCTCCATGCCACCTCAGTACCAACGCATGTCAGAGGATCACCTGGCCCTTCTCCAACAGGAAGTTTCAGCACTCTTGGCCAAGGGTGCCATCGAGCGCGTTCCTGCCCCAGAAGTAGGTTGTGGTTGCTATTCCCACTACTTTCTGGTGCCCAAGAAGGACAAAGACCTGCGTCCTAACTTGGATCTCAGGAACGTCAACCTCTTCCTCCGGAAGGAGAAGTTCAAGATGTTGACGCTTGCTCAGGTCTTGTCTGCCCTCGACCCTGGAGACTGGATGGTAGCGTTGGACTTGCAGGACGCTTACATTCACATCCTCGTCCTGCCGGCCCACCGGCGTTATCTGCGGTTCACGGTAGGCCACGAGCACTTTCATTTTACCGTGCTCCCCTTTGGCCTTACCAGCACCCCTCGGGTGTTCACGAAAGTGATGGCGGTGGTCGCAGCTCATCTGCGCAGATCAGGCGTTCCAGTCTTCCCCTATCTTGATGACTGGCTGTTGAAGGCGGGCTCGCCCCAGGCTGTCGTCTCCCACCTCCAGACTACGGCCGACCTCCTGCATTCGCTGCGGTTCTCCATCAAAGTGCCGAAGTCACACCTGACCCCCCTCTCAGAAGCTCCTCTTCATCGGAGCGGTTCTGAACACGACACAGTTTCGGGTTTATCCTCCCGAACAGCGAGTCCGGGATATTTGGGCAATGATTCCAATCTTTCAACCCCTAACCCGGGTTTCGGTCAGGATGACCCTGAGGCTGCTGGGCCTCATGGCCTCCTGCATCCCGCTGGTCGATCATGCCAGGTGGCATATGTGGGCTGTGCAGTGGGACCTGAAGTTCCAGTGGGCGCAGCATCAGGGCAATCTGTCTGATTGCGTCCAGATCTCGGAGGGCACTGCACGACAATTGCAGTGGTGGCTCACGAACCAGGATTGGGTCAACGGCAGATCCCTCTCCCTACCCCAACCAGCACACACAGTGGTGACAGACGCATCCCTTCTGGGATGGGGACGCCACATTGGAGAGGCGGAGCTCAGAGGCCTCTGGTCTCCGGCGGAGTCTGGCTCCACATCAACCTTCTGGAGCTTCGGGCGATCCGTCTTGCACTCAAACCCTTCCTTCCCTCTGTCCGGGGAAGAGTAGTGCAGGTGTTCACGGACACCACCACCGCCATGTGGTACTGCAACAAACAAGGCGGGGTTGGGTCGTGGACCCTATGTCAAGAGGCCCTCCGCCTCTGGACATGGCTGGAGCATCAGGGCATATCCCTGGTGGTTCAACACCTGGCAGGTTCACTGGCAGGTTTGGATAAATACGATTTATTAATGTGACAGTTTCAGTTAAAAATTGTGATAAAAGTGTGAAAACATTGCACTAGTAGTGCACACAGTTATTTCAGGCAATTGTTGCTGCTTCATTTATTTATATACCAATTTCTAATGTGGGACAGACAGCCCACAAATACTGTGTAGCACGCACTATCATTCAAACCAATATTAACATTTAGCAGAGCACATCATAATTTTTGCATCACTTTATTGGTCTGCATCACTATCATCATTTTGATTTGTTCCAAGGTTCACTGAACGCCAGGGCGGACGAACTCAGCCGCAGGTGCATGATGGATCACGAATGGTGTCTTCACTCGCAGGTGGTGCAAGGTCTCTTTCAGCAGTGTGGAGAGCCTTGTTTAGATCTATTCACCACCCAAGAGAACGCGCAGTTCTGCGCGTTGGAATTTCCAAGGCGGCACTGGCTAGGCGACGCTTTTCACCGCGAGTGGAGTTGCGGTCTCCTATACGCCTTTCCGCCTATATCTCTTCTGCCCAGAGTGCTGAAGAAGATCAAGCGCGACCGGGCCCAAGTCATTCTTGTGGCTCCGGATTGGGCACGAAGAGTCTGGTATCTCGAGCTGCTCAACATGGCCATCGATCCTCCGATCAGACTGCCTCTTCGGGAGGATCTTCTGTCGCAGCAGCAGGGGACAGTCCTCCACCCGAACCTGTCCAGCCTCCACCTCCTTGTGTGGAGATTGAGCAGCGGCAGTTGACGTCGTTTGACCTGCCTCCCGAAGTCTGTGATGTAATCATGGCAGCCAGGCGTCCCTCCACTAAGACGGTATACCCCTGCAGATGGAATAAGATTTGTGGCATGGTGCACAGCAAAGGCTGTGGATCCCCTTTCTGCCCCTCTTTCTGAGGTTCTCTTGTTCCTCTTATCTTTGGCCCAGCAGGGCTTTGCTCTGGGCACTCTTAAGGGCTACCCCTCGGCCATTTCAGCCTTCCTCAGGCTCCCTGTTCAGCCTTCTCTTTTCAAGTCCCCTGTTGTAAATAGATTTCTTAAGGGCATTACTCATCTTTTTCCTCCTGTTCCCTTCGTAATGCCCCAGTGGGACTTGAACTTAGTTCTGACATATCTTATGTGCACTCCCTTTGAGCCACTGCATAACTGTCCTCTCAGACTTCTCAATTTGAAATCTGCTTTTCTGGTGGCCATCACCTCTGCACGCAGGGTGAGTGAGCTGCAAGCTCGGTCTTCCAAGCCTCACTTTCTGGCTGTCCATCCGGACAAGGTCGTCCTTAGAACTAGACCTTCCTTTCTTCCCAAGGTGGTTACTTCTTTCCACATTGGCCAAACCATCACTTTGCCCACCTTCTTTCCGCCTCCGCATCCTTCGAAAGAGGAAGAGAGGCTCCACCATCTGGATCAAAAACGTGCGCTTTCTTTCTACTTGGATCGCACCAAACAATTCCGGGTGGACGACCAGCTCTTTGTTGGTTACGTGGGCGCTAAGAAATGTCGGACCGTGCACAAACGGACCATCTCCAGGTGGGTCGTTCTGTGCATCAAAGCCTGCTATTCTTTGGCTAAGAAGGAGCCTTCAGTGGGGCTGCGCGCCCATTCCACCAGGGCGACGGCAGCTACTACTGCTTTGGGATGAGGAGTCCACCTAAATGACATCTGTCAGGCAGCTACGTGGGCACCGCTGCACACGTTTACGAAACACTACTGCCTGGACAGCCAAGTCCGGAGAGACGGCTTCTTTGGCCGTTCTGTTCTCCAGGACTTTCTGGTGTGAACTTGGTTCGCAGACTCACCTCTGGAGTTGGTATTGCTGGGGTATCTATTCTAAGGTAAGGAATCTATAACTAACCTATGTTTCTTACAGATATATCGTTACCGAAGGTAAGTAACTTGTTCATCTGAAAGAAACAGTTAGTTATAGATTCCTTACCGCCCCACCCATCCTCTCCGTTCTGCGAACTGACTTATATGGTTAAGGACATCTTTTCAGGGCCCTAGTTTTGTGCACCAGTGGTCAGTGTCTTGCATGGCTCTGCGCTTCTGGCTTGGAAAGTCGTGTACAGAACTGATGTCAGCGCGTGAGGGCGGCGTCTATGTAGCTACCGCGACGTCATCCCGGCGACCACGACGCTGACGACGAACGCGGAGTCGACTGACGCCACCTTCCGACACGCAGGGGTACTGCTGACGAAAACCTTTCCGGATCCAGTCTGACGCCTGGGGGTAATTCTAAGGTAAGGAATCTATAACTAACCTATGTTTCTTACAGATATATCGTTGCCGAAGGTAAGTAACTTGTTCTTTTGTACACGTGTGCATGCATACCATGCAAGCAAGAACTACGAAATAATGCTGGTGGCATTTTTTGATTTACCAATCCAAGATGGATCAGTAAATTTTAAAAAATTACATTTCACAAGCATGAAAGTGCTTTTTTAAGGCAGCGGGACCAACAACAGTGTGGTCTCCAGCCCTCCTTGTTAATTTGAAAAATACAAGTATCGTAAGGCTGAAGGAAACAACGGATGAACAGGAGGGGGAAGCAACAGGGAGGTTAGCAGAAAAATAAGCCGGTTGAGTGAGCAGGGGAAAAGCAATGCATGATAGAGAGCACAGCACGGAGGGGCGCGGGGAGAAGCAACCAAGGGAGAGAGCAACATTGAACTTGGGGTGCTGGGGCGTTTGAGAGGGGAGAAGCATGCAAGGGAGGGAGAAGCAATAGGTGCTGGGGCAGGTATTTTGAGGGGGAGAAACACAAGGCAGAGCTGGAAAACTCATGCACTTTTATTGAGCGCCTACCCAGAACGAAAAAAGTAGTTCCCTAAAAGTGAACAGTAGAACAATTTAAGTCAGTCAATCAATAGGATGGTAAAGAGCCTTTGTTCCAGGGGAGGAACAAACACAAGAAGTGGAAGGCAAGCCATCGAATAAGAAGCAAGCAAATGAGTGACAAAGCCAGCTGGTGATAAGCAGTGAATGGGGTGTAATCCTCCTGTGATTTCTTTTGTAAGCCTGCAAAAGGTCTTTCACTGTCTGGTAGACTTGAGCTGCCTGGTAGGCGAGACCAAAAAAGGATCTTCTGGGGTTGGAAAGATGAAACTACAGCAGGTAGTATCTTATAAATATCTAGGATTAACGTTCTCAGCTAATCTTTGATGGGATCCACATTTTTAGGTCTCAGCTCTAGCATGCGCTGTCTCGAACCGAGACATGCTGTATCTACATCCTGAGCTTCAGCCCACCCATAGCCTTCCCATTTGCTGGCACCATCGTCGCTCCATTTTGTAGTATCCCCATACATCAAGGGCATGCATACATCATGCCCTTTCCGCTGCTTATCCTTCCCCGAGAGCAACAGCCAACTACTCTTTACTTACGCAGCGGCCATTTTTTAGCCATGGTTTTGGCACTACTTTTTGTATTTTGGTTTCAATGGGTGACCGGTCCGCCACACATTAGGAGTGCTATTGCTCCTTCCTTCTCTGCCACACATCATCTCCCGGCACCCCCACAGCCGCCACACACAAAACCTCCGCCTGTGGGTGCTGCTGCATGCATGGGAAGCAGGCAGCCGCGCCCTAAAGCTCCCCTCCCAGGCATGCTCTGTCAGGGAAACAGGCACCATTGTCAGCACCAGCGGCTACAGTTGGGGTGGAGGCTTTTCCTGGTGTCACGTCTTTAACATCAGCAGTCTAGCTTCCTCCCGAAAAGAGCCAGCAGCAGTTTTAGCAAGCAGCGGAGACACAGGTTGCGTGCAGAAAGGTTCCGTTTTTAAGATGCAGCTATGTCTGAGTTCGCGCAGCCCGGTTAGGAGCAGAGTACAGTGAAGTACAATTGGTTTCAGATAGTTCCAAGACAGGATGTGTGCTGGGGGTCGTGGTCGGAGGGATGGAGACACAGGCAATATTTTACATGAAGAGCAGCAATTTGCCGACCATTAACTCATTAGCAAGCTACTCATTTGTCTGGGTGGGGGAGGGATGGGTCTGCTGTGAAATGTAGGACGCGGTAGTAGTGGTTACTGCACTCTCGGAACAGTCTGCTTAATGTTCTGGTATGTTTCAGTGGCCTAGTCCTCCAACCCCTCAGGTGAGTGTTGAAGTGCAACAGTTTGTCACCCCCTCCTCTCTGCTGTCTCGAAGCTTGCCCATAGCTGTCTAGTAGTTTGAGTGCGAGGGATGGGAGGGGCTAAATAGGACTTGGCACACTAAGCAGTGGGATTTTGATTTTGACTGAATGCTTGGCCTTCTCTTTCGAGCTCTACTTCTTGGGGAAGCAGGAGTTGGCCCTCTTCTCCCCAGTGCAACCACATTTTTCTCAGGACAGGCTCTCCTCCTCCGATATCTGGAACAGTAGACTTAAAGATGGAAGAGTCAGAATCATTTGATCCATTAGACCCGGTGCAGCTAGACTAGGAGTTTCTGACTTCCTCCAAAATCATGTCAAACTTTTAAGCCCAGTTCCAGTGCATCTTCTTCCTACAGTGCTGCTGCTGGCTCAGATGCAGGTCCTCCTAATCCCAGTGCAGTTCCAGAGGTGAAAGGATGAATCCTAGCCAAAAAAAGCCATTTATCTTGCACACTACCGGTTCTGATTCTGAACATTCCATCTAGGCTGTCAGGAATCGTCAGGGCTGCAATTAATCTTCCCCCTTTCACCCTTTTGGTACCTATACACCAACCATGAAAACTTCCTTCCGAACAGTCCCAACCATGTAGGCTTGACAAAGGTTTTTGAAGTGCTGTCCATAGACTCCATGATGCCCCCACAAGACTGCAAGTATTTAGCTCCTAATCCCAGCAGTTATAGCTCAGCCTGTTGGGTTGGTGACCACAGCTTGGAAGGGCAAGGTATTGTCTTCCTGCATGGATAAGGAAGCCAAATAGCTCCTGACATACAGCTAAGGAATATCTGACATTCTTTTTCTGTACAACCCACTACCAATCCCGTCATGGTTAGTGGCAGACTGTATACACAACATGGGTGATGAACAGGTGCATTTAATTGATTTTAGACTATGTCTATGAAGAATACATGTTTAAACTCAACCTATGGGAAGGATGGAGAGGATGTGGCATAATGGCGAGAGCGGTTGACCTCGAAGCTGGGGAACTGGGTTCGAGTCTCGGCAGGGATTCTGGGCAAATCACTTAATCTCCCCTTGCCTAACAAAAAAAATGAACGTGTTTGTCTGTAACGCAATTAATGCTCATGTAAAGTCCTCTGATACCTTCGGGTTGAGTTTGCACTATATAACCCTCCCCTCCCCCCCCCATAAAAAGCCAGGACCAAACAAGAAACCGTTGCTGTCCCAGGAAAGTGTTCCCTGATCTGACTGACCAGGCTTTACAGCAAACAAATGATGGACGGAATGCTGACAATGCAAACATTCTCCCCCAGTCAAAAGATCTGGGTTAAATCCATCGTTCTTTTGCCCACTACGCCACCCCAGTTTGGACCCAGCCATATGCAAATCAGTCTTGACCCTGTGCCCCATGGGAACAGTCCAGACCGAACTGCCAGGCCAGGTCCTCCCTGGACCGGAAACAAGCATCCTGGGACCGGTTTCAGGGTATGTCACCCTTCTTCAGCCAGGCTAGCTTGAATCCAGTGGCACAGTGAGCAAGGGACCCACGTCTGGGCATACCCATCCCACTTAGGGCGAAAAGTGTTACAGCAAACAAATGATGGACGGAATGCTGACAATGCAAACATTCTCCCCCAGTCAAAAGATCTGGGTTAAATCCATCGTTCTTTTGCCCACTACGCCACCCCAGTTTGGACCCAGCCGTATGCAAATCAGTCTTGACCCTGTGCCCCATGGGAACAGTCCAGACCGAACTGCCAGGCCAGGTCCTCCCTGGACCGGAAACAAGCATCCTGGGGCCGGTTTCAGGGTATGTCACCCTTCTTCAGCCAGGCTAGCTTGAATCCAGTGGCACAGTGAGCAAGGGACCCACGTCTGGGCATACCCATCCCACTTAGGGCCCAGATCTCTGTACTGGGGTGAATGTATGACATTGTTCTGCATTCTGTCCATCAACTGTTGTTTTTGCATTTGTCACCCCGAGTGGGACGGGTATGCCCAGACGTGGGTCACGTCCCATCCATACCACTGGAATCAAGCTATCCTGGCTGAAGAGGGGTGAAACCCCGAAACCGGTCCTAGGATGCTTGTTTCCAGTCCAGGGAGGACCTGGCTTGGCAGTTCGGGCTGGACTGTTCCCATGAGGCACAGGGTCAAGACTGATTTGCATATGGCTGGGTTCAAACTGGAATGGCATGGTGAGCAAAAAAACGATGGATTTAGGCCCAGATCTCTGTACTGGGGTGAATGTATGACATTGTTCTGCATTCTGTCCATCAACTGTTGTTTTTGCATCTGACTGACCAGGCTGCCAGGACCATGAACTTGTCTATCCAGGCACAAGCAATCATAGTTAAGCCTGCAGGCCTTGAACCAGAGCCCCAGGAGAAAGTCATTGGCTTCCCCTTCAGTGGGAGGAACTTGTTTTATCCCTCAGCATGTGAGGTCCTTCTGCTGATGTGCACAGTGATAGCTAAATCATTTAGTGCCAGACAGGCAGTACAGTTGAGACCACCTGTCTCATTGCAGTTGATAAAGGCTTTCTAGTCTTACATGCTAGTAGATCTTTTTACTCTGACCCACTGGCAAGAGTCTCCTCTTCCTTGGGGAAGCAGCAATCATAGAAGAGGCTGTTGAAGGGAATAGCAAGCCCTCTCTCTCCAGTCTCGATTCAGGCTGGCATTTGCTACAATATATCTTGACTTCCTGATCTTCAGATTCTTCTTCTGTGGAATAATTAGATCACTTCTGAATTGGTTCTCCTCATGTCTTAGTAATAGATCTCAGAAAGTTGCCCTTGATCGCATCATGTCCTCCTCAACAAACGGCCGACACGGATCCATACTCTCTCCCTACCTATTTAATATCTATGTCCAGCACCTTTGAGTATTAATTAGACTTTTGGAAGTAACTTTTACGTATTGCCAACTCCGCATAGCCCCCAACTCAACCAAAGTCCAATGTCAAAAGCCTAGGAATCAGAGTAGACTCCAAAGTACAGATGGCCAGCCAGGTTTCTGGAGTTGTCTCTTCCCGCACCTCCTATATGCCCAAGCTTAGTCCTATCCTTCATGTTATTTCTACTGATGGCTGAAGATCATCTGTCGCCACCATTATAGACTCTAAATTAGACTATTGTGATGCCTTAGATCTCGGCATAGACAAATCCCTGAGATTGCAATCATTCCAAAAACAAAGCCTCCAGGCTTGTTATTTCAGCTCTTTCACTTACCAAAGTCAGCACCAGCCTTACTTAGCAACATTGGTTTCCTATCTGTAGCAGAATTCATTTTAAACACTCTGCCTAGTACATGCATGCCTGTTTGGAAAAGCCCCTTTATTCCTTGTTGATAAATTAACCAAATATTAATCTTGCCGTATAATTTGCTTATCTTCACTACACCTGCTTGTCCAACCCCGCTTCTGTAAAACGTCTTTCAGAGGAAAATGTTTCTCGATTTTAGCCCCAGACTATAAAATGCATCACTGTTAGAATTGAAAAGGACTTTTTCTGTCTTAGAAAGCATGTAACCCAGCACCAAGAGACCCTAAGCTGTATATTGCACTTTATAAAAAAAATACTTTACTATACTAAGATGTTCCAATGATTACCCTGAGGGTCTGTTGCACTCCTCAGCAGCTCCTCAGGGGCCCATCTTCACTCCATTTGGGGTAAGCCTTTCTCTCCATTATCATCATTAAACCAATGTAACCACTAATGCATGGGTCCTATCAGTGGTTAAGAATACAAGAAATTGTAAGAGAATAGGTTGTGGTCTCTACCCCATTTCCAGTCTCTAAGACGTACACTGGCTCCTGCCTCATAAACATTGAACATTTTGTTTCAAGTGCTGGAATGTGTTTAAAATAATGACTCTGTGTTTGATGGACCTCCATGTACACATTTTACATGAGAAAAGGAAGGACAGTACCTCTGTTTTAGGGTGGAAAACCAACACTGCCATATCAGGACAGAGACATTAGTTCAGAGCACCACCCCAGAAGTACCCATCGAGATCCTGACCACAGTGGTTGACTTTCTCTAGCAGTGGAAGGTCCATTATTATTCTTGCTTGAACAATTGTCACATCCAGGCACTAGCAAAGAGAACTCCGAGTCCAGCCTAGCTATGGTCTCCAAGACTCAATAGAATCTAGCGTTCTCAGTACAGTTCCATAAATCAAGCCTGTTGGAGGCCTTTTCCTGTGTGAGAGAGTAAGAAGCATTAGCCAATTAGTGGATCGCATACTGTTTAAATCATGGTAAGAGATAGGGTAAATTTACTTTTTAAATTTTCATTATCAGCACTTTAATTTAGTTGCACGTAATGTGGTGGGATTTGTTAGAGTTATTTTTAAAATGTAAATCAATTAAATAAGGATTGTTATTAGAGTAAAGGTTAGCCTAGGGTAATGTTAAATTTACCTATATTTTTACCATAAGTACGTTTAATTTAATTTTGAGTTAGGGCTAGTAAGATGAAGTGGAGGTGTCATAGAACCGGTCAGTTCAGTGTTATTGTTAAGATGTTGAAAAATGAGTATGTTGAGGTAAAGTGTTGATGTGATGGTATATCACAGTAAAAGATGATGGGCTAATGACATCTATCCTAGTGAAATCTACTTGTATGTTGAGAATGGGAAGAATCCAGGATGTGTGATTATGTTAAACTTACGGGTTTGCTCGTATCAACCACACTGTTACTCGTAGCAACCACACACACCTTGACTCATGATTTTCAAGAAGGGAACTGGCAAGGCCATACATAGTTGCAGGGAAGAGGAGGGTCCTGTGTATGATGCATGTTTGTGGTACCCGCATATAAAGCCTTAAATAAGCTGCTTCGGAAATAGCTTCTAGTTCCACCAAGTGGCAGTAACATGCATATGTTGATTATCGGAAAGAGCCTGTGAAGATTTTCCTATTTCTTACACTGGTCGTTATGCAATATTTGAGGCTCTAAAATCAGTATTTTTTTAATTTCAAATAGATTTTATTAGATTTTCAAACAGACAGGAATGTGTGGCTGCATGGGCAGTTGATGATATATCTACATGCATTCGTAAAATGAAGAGCATAGTCTTACATTGATATGGTACAATGTAGTATTTAAATGAAATCCCATGCCAAATGTAAAAAAAACAGTTCATTAAGAGAGAGAATCAAGTAGTAAGATGTTTTAACAGCATTTCACTTCTGGAAAGAAACTTCAAACACTTCTTTGGACTCTAAAGATTGAACTGATGCACCAGTAAGTTAGCTTTCTAAATACTTTAGACATACTTCTTTTAATACCTTTATCTGAAAGAGACTGTTACTTATAGATTCCTTACCTTAGAATTACCCACAGGCGTCAGACTGGATCCGGAGAATTTTTTTCTTAGCAGTACGCCTGCACGCTGGTATGTGGCATCGGTCGACTCCGCGTCGGTCATCGGCGTCGTGTTCGCCGGAATGACGTTGCAGTGTCTATATAGGCGCCGCCACTGCGCGCTGATGTAAGTTCCTTCTTTTTCCACGCTAGCCTAGCGCAGATCCGGAGAGAACTGCCCCTTTAGTCACTTTTTGACTAAGCTTTTTTCAACTTTTGTCGACTTCTTTTTCTGAGTCTTCGACTACTGGTGCGCGAGGATGTCCCATCAACGGACCGGCTTCAAGCCTTGCGAGGCCTGTCATAGGCTGATGTCTGTGACGGACCCACACCTCGTGTGCCTCTGGTGCCTGGAGCGCGAACACGACCCGAAGTCGTGCTACGACTGTCAAGCCATGAATCCCAAGTCTTTGCAGGAGCGGTCCCGAAAGCTTTTGGAGGCCCGGCAGTCGGCTCCACGTAGTTCCCAGTCCAGCTCGAGAGGAAGGTCTCAAGACCGTTCGCGGATCCCCCCACACCTCGTCGCACTCCAGGTTGTCGGGTAAGTCCAAGCACAAGAAGAAGGTGAAGAAGCACCGTCGCTCTTCGCCTTCTCCCTGTCGGTTGGCTGACGCGACGCGGGACCCGGAGCGTTGTCTCTCAAAGGCTCCGTCTTCGGTGCCTCCTTCTGGGTCGACTCTGCGCCTCCCTCCCTTTCCGGGAGCCGGAGCGTCCCCTGCCCAGCTTCGTGCATTTTACGAAGTCCTCCACTCCATCTTTGGGCAGCCCGACTCCGCCGGTGCGCCTTCGGGCCCCGCAGAGCCAGACGGGGGTCCTGGGCCTTCGATGCTGCCGGCTCTGGACCCGGCGCTGGAGGGGCCCCATGGATCCAGCCCTGGATCCGGGTCGACCTTACTCGATCTTCCCCGGTGCAGATCCCGGCGAAATCGACGGTAGTGCCCCCGGCCGACGCCGGAGTGTACTTTTGTTCCCCTGTTCATCCCTGGTGTTCCCTATCGGCCAGAAGGTGGTAATGAGGATTGGGAGGGGTCTTCTGACTCTTTAGCAGACCTAGGCCGGACTGGAGAGAGGACCTGGGTGACGTCAGTGGTCTGGACACTTCTCCTGACCTTGGCATGCTTTCTCCCCCCTACCGTGGCTACGGAGGAGGGAGCGTCCTATGCTGTGGTGGTGAGAAGGGCAGCTGAGGCCCTGGGCCTGCAGCTCCCTTCGGTGGCAGTCAGGATTAGTCTCCTGACGGAGGTGCTTCAACCGGCGGCTACTTCATCTGAGCCCCTTTTACCGTTCAGTGAGGCCCTCACTGACGTGCTTCTGGGCACCTGGTCGAAGCCCAGCAGAGGGGCTCCTGTGGAACGGACGATTGCTCGCTGCCCGGTGACCCAGTTTTCCTCACCCAACACCCTTCCCCAGAGAGCTTGGTGGTCCAAGCCTCTTCATCTAAGGGTGCATTCCTTTCTGCTCCCCTAGGGAATCCAACAGTGGCGGCTCGCCGAGTGAGTGCTGTGGGGCGGGGTAGTGGAGTCCAACATACAACGGACAGGAGTAAGGTAAGTAATGAAATAAATAAAACAATTTACCTTGCGTGCGCTGCGTCACCAACTCGGCAAGGTAAATTGTTTTATTTATTTCATTACTTACCTTACTCCTGTCCGTCGTATGTCGGACTTCACTACCACCCCACCCTGCCCCTCCTCCACCCTGCCCCACTGCCCCACAGCACTCCCTCGGGGAGCCGCCACTGGAATCCAAGAAGCTGGATTACCTTGGGAAGCGCATATTCTCTTCCTCCAGCTTGGCATTGCGGTCCTTGACCACCGCATGCCTCTTGGGCCGATACTCCCATACCATCTGTGATACGGTTGCGCAGGTGCTGCCTCAGTGCCCGGAGGAGGCCCGGGCCGTTCTCTCCCAAGCAGTGGCGGATGGGAGAGACGCAGCCAAATTCACGATTCGCTGTGGACTGGATACCACCGACTCACTGGGCAGAACGATTGCCAAGTCGGTAGCCCTTCGGCGCTACACCTGGTTGAGGACTTCTGGCTTTTCGGGGGATGTCCAGGCAACCCTACAGGACATGCCCTTTGATGGCTGTCGCCTTTTTGGTGACAAGGCGGACTCAGCGCTGGAGGGCTTTAAGGATTCTCAAGCTACGGTCAGGTCCTTGGGCCTCACAGCGACGACCCGTCCACCTCTGTCTGCTTTTCGTCCCTTTCGTGGCTACGGAAGGGGCACCCCAATACGTCCAGCCCAAACCAGCCACCAGTTCACGCAAGCTACCCAGTCTCAGCATGGACGTGGGACCCAACTACGTGGGTCTGGGGGCCAGCGGGCAGGCCAGTCCACGCTTCCCATCCCTGCAGCCGCTGCCAAACCTTCCTAGTCCGACCTTCCAGGTCCATCAGAAGCCAGTGGGCGGCAGGATTCGCCATCACCTCCCCCACTGGCAAACCATCACGTTGGACAGGTGGGTTTTGCAAATAGTCCGAAGGGGCTACTTCCTTCCTTTCCAGACTACCCCTCCCATCATGCCACTGTCTTTCGATCGCATGTCGGAGGATCATTTGGCACTTCTCCGCCAGGAAGTTTCGGCTCTCTTGGCCAAGGGAGCCATCGAGAGGGTTCCTACGCCAGAAGTAGGTCGTGGTTGCTATTCCCGCTTTTTTCTGGTGCCCAAGAAGGACAAAGGACTGCATCCTATTCTAGACCTCAGGGCCCTCAACCGCTTCTTCCGGAAGGAGAAGTTCAAAATGCTAACCCTGGCTCAGGTCCTGCCTGCCCTCGACCCTGGAGACTGGATGGTGGCATTGGACATGCAGGGCGCTTATTTTCACATCCCCGTCCTGCCAGCCCACAGGCACTAGCTGCGGTTCACGGTAGGCCACAAGCATTTTCAATTCACCGTGCTCCCCTTTGGCCTTACCAGCACCCCTCAGGTGTTCACGAAAGTGATGGCGGTGGTCGCAGCTCATCTGCGGAGATTAGGGTTCCCAGTCTTCCCCTAACTCGACAACTGGCTGTTGAAGGCGGGCTCGCCCCAGGCTGTCGTCTCCCATCTCCAGACGACAGCGGACCTCCTGCACTCGCTGGAGTTCACTATCAACGTGCCAAAGTCACACCTGACACCCTCTCAAACGCTCCCTTTCATCAGGCAGTTCTGGACTCAGTGCAGTTTCGGGCCTATCCGCCCGAGCAGCGAGTCCGGGATATTCGGCCGATGATAGCGATGTTTCATCCTCCATCCCGGATTTCAGTTAGAATGACCCTGAGGCTGCTGGTCCGCATGGCCTCCTGCATCCTGCTGGTAGATCATGCCAGATGGCATATGCAGGCTCTGCAGTGGAACCTGAAATTCTAGTTGGCGCAGCATCAGGGCAATCTTTCCTACTACGTCCGGATGTTGGAGGGGACTGCGCAACAACTGCATGCCTCACAGTGGTGACAGATGCGTCAGTCCTGGGATGGGGCGGCCATCTGGGCGAGGCGGAGATCAGAGGCGTCTGGTCTCCGGCGGAGTCCGATCTATATATCAACCTACTGGAGCTCCGGGCGATTCGTCTGGCACTGAAGGCATTCCTTCCCTCTCTCAAAGGAACAGTGGTGCAGGTGTTCACAGACAACACTACCGCCATGTGGTACTGCAACAACCAGGGCGGGGTGGGGTCGTCGACCCTATGTCAAGAGGCTCTTCGTCTCTGGACATGGCTGGAACATCAGGGCATGACCCTGGTGGTTCAACACCTGGCAGGTTCTCTGAACGCCAGGGCGGACGAACTCTGCCGCCATGCCTGGTGGATCACGAATGGCGTCTTCACTCTGAGGTGGTGCAAGGTCTCTTTCAGCGGTGCGGAGAGCCTTGGTTAGATCTGTTCGCCACCGAAGAGAACGCGCAATGTCAGAAATTCTGCGCGTTGGAATTTCCAACGTGGCATTTGCTCAGCAACGCTTTTCGGCGTGAGTGGAACTGCAGCCTCCTGTACGCCTTTCCGTCTGTACCACTTCTGCCCAGAGTGCTGAAGAAGATCAAGCTCGACCGGGCCCAAGTCATTCTTGTGGCTCCGGACTGGGAATGAAGAGTCTGGTACCCAGAGTTCCTGAGCATGGCCATCGATCCTCCACTCAGACTGCTTCTTCGGGAGGATCTTCTGTCGCAGCAGCCGGGGAGGGTTCTTCATCCGAACCTGTCCAGCCTCCACCTCCTTGCGTGGAGATTGAGCGACAACAGTTGACAGCTTTTGACCTTCCTCCCAAAGTCTGTAACGTCATCTTGGCAGCCAGGCGTCCCTCCACTAAGACGCCTGTCGATGGAATAAGGTTGTGGAATGGTGCACAGCAAAGGCTGTGGATCCCCTTTCTACCCCTATTTCAGAGATCCTATTGTACATACTTTCATTGGCCCAGCAGGGCTCTGCCCTGGGCACTATTAAGGGCTATCTTTCGGCCATCTCTGCTTTTCATTGGCTTCCATATCAGCCATCTTTGTTCAAGTCCCCTATTGTACAGAGATTCCTCAAGGGCATTACACATCTCATTCCTCCTTCTCCTTTCGTAATGCCCCAGTGGGACTTGAACCTGGTCTTAACCTACCTTATGTGTGCTCCCCTCGAGCCTTTTCACAACTGTCCTCTCAGGCTCCTCACTCTGAAGACAGCTTTCCTTGTTGCCATCACCTCTGCTCGCAGAGTGAGTGAGCTCCAAGCTCTTTCTAAGCCCCCTTTCTTCTCTGTGCATCCGGACAAAGTTGTGCTTAGGACAAGGCCTTCGTTCCTTCCCAAAGTGGTAACGCCCTTTTCTCATTGGACAAACCATTATTTTGCCCACCTTTTTCCCACCTCCGCACCCTTCCAAAGAGGAGGAGAGACTCCACCGTCTGGACCCCAAGCGTGCGTAATCTTTCTATCTTGATCACACGAAAGATTTCCGGGTGGACGATCAACTGTTCGTTGGCTATGTGGGTGCCAAGAAAGGTCGGGCCGTTCAAAAGCGGACCATCTCTAGATGGGTTGTCCTTCGTATAAAAATCTGCTACGCTTGGGCGAAAAAGAAAACCTCCTGTGGGGCTCTGTGGTCATTCTACCAGAGCTATGGCTGCCACCACTGCTCTTGCTCGCGGAGTTCCACTTCTTGACATCTGTCAGCAGCCACGTGGGCATCCTTGCACACGTTCACCAGACATTACTGCCTGGACAGCCAAGTCCGGAGGGATGGCTATTTTGCCGCTCTGTCCTCCAGGACTTTCTGGTGTGAACTTAGTTCGCAGACCCTCCTCCGGGGTTGGTATTGCTGGGGTATCTATTCTAAGGTAAGAAATCTATAACTAACAGTCTCTTTCAGATGAACAAGTTACTTACCTTCAGTAACGATGTATCTGTAAGAGACATATGTTAGTTATAGATTCCTTACCGCCCCACCCATCCTCCCCGCTCTGCGAACTGACTTCTAAGGACAGGGACTCCCTTGCAGGGCGCTAGTTTAGCGCACCAATGGTCAGTGTCTTGCATGGCTCTGCGCTCCTGGCGTGGAAAGTTGTGTCAGAACGGACGTCAGCATGATGGTGCGGTGTCTATATAGACACCCTACGCCATCCCGGCGAACACGAAGCCGACAACGGACACGGAGTCGACTGACGCCTCCTACCGACATGCAGGGGTACTGCTAAGAAAACATTCTCCGGACCCAGTCTGACGCCTGGGGTAATTCTAAGGTAAGGAATCTATAACTAACATATGTCTCTTACAGATACATCGTTACCGAAGGTAAGTAACTTGTTCTTCACTTCTACATGCTGAAACCAAGATAGTTAAATGCCTGTGACAACATTGCTGTCTTTTTATAGTCACATGCACCTTGCCTATCCTCTGTAGGAAAAGAAAAGTAATACTGAGCTGTTTTAAGGTATGGTGGCTCTGGAGTTGATATGATGATAGTATCAAAATGCAGGTCTGTGCTACGTTGAAAAGATGTGGGACTGTTAATGACATTACTGCATTATTTGTGTTAAAACAATTATTACCTATGTGTCCGCTTTAACCCCGATATTTGTCTGGTATTTTACATGCTGCCCGTAATTTTGGGCTAATTTACATACTATGCTTTTAGTTTTAACTTATTGTCATTATATTTTCAGGGTTGTTTCTCATTACTTTCATGGGTGGTGTAGGAAAATAGGATCTGCTTTCATGCTTACCCCCACTTTTTGCTGGTGTCATTCTGTTTTATGACTAGTCTGACTTCAAGTCAATTACAAGATGTGTAACTATATATTAGCTGCACCGAAACTGGTCATGTTTGGTATCAAACATCTTGGAATCCCACCCCAACACAAATTCCAGTGTTGGGTGTAGGATCCCATATACTGGGAGGCTCCCTACGGGAGCCCCCTTGTATTCCCGGTACCAGCCTTTCAGGGTCTAACAGCAAGCTAGTGCTGCTGCCGACCACAGATACGATTCTGCCATCCTGCTGATGAGCCAGGCTCGAACAGGGGAAGGTAGAACAATAGGTTTCCTATCACAGGGAGGTGTGATCACCTCCCAGACAGGACTTAGTGTTTTGGGCTGTGGTGGGGGTGCTTGCCAGCACCACCAGACTGCTTTGAAGGGCACATTTGGTGCCCTCCTTGCATACTCCAGTTGAAACAAGTTCAGGGAGCTCTGTCCAGCCCCTCCTCTGGGAGGGACCCCTGAATCGTCCCAACCCTTCCCTTTGTGTACTTAAGAGCTTACCTATGGGTGGCTCTTCAGATTCGGCATGGGACAAGATTCAGATCTGAAACCACTTCTATCATCTGGGCACTTATAACTTCGTCGGACTTCGCTTTGGGAACCAAGACTGCATCTGGGAAGACTCCTGCTGCTCCTGGTCTCGTCGTCCTGCCAGTCTTCTACGTCATCTGTGCCTGTGCTTCATACAGGTTCTTCTCCAGGCCTTTGGGCATCAAAGACACAGATGGAATCTCCCTTGGAGTGAAAGAGTCACTCCCCTGCATCTGCTGGCACCGCAACCAAGCTGACCCGTCTGCTGCTCCTGACGTCCTTCGGACTTCAAAAGGCCCAGCAACACAGGTGATGGTTCTGCAACTCCCCCGAGGCCTGCACTGTCTTCTCACCGAGTTTGAGGCCAGTATCCCGCGTCGGAACCGCTGGAACAGCACCCCTGTGCACCACTTCAACTTGCTATTACCAAAGCTTGTTGAATCGCTTCTCCAGAGATCTTTGGGCTCCAAGAAGATCCAGCATCTCTTCCTGCCAAGATCTTCGTCCTCACTGCATCATCTGCACAGTGGGCCTGCATCTTTTGTGAACTGCTCAAGCTCCTCTTGCGACTCCTGTGCCTTTTGGCCTGTGGGTCCTCTTGAGGGTCTTCTTTGGCTCCAGTGAGCTCCTCTGCTTGCTCAGAGCCTGCTCTGACTCCCCTGCACTTGGTGAGTCCTTTGGACCTTGCTGGGCCCAACACTGCACCTTCTTCGTTTTCCAAGTCTGTTGCTGCTGCCAAGGCTTGTTGGTGCTCCTGCCGGACACTGACCCCCTGGTTCTCGACTTCCGACGTGGGACAGCTGGTGAACGGCTCATGGTCTTCCATAGCGTCGCCTTGTCTTCCGTGCCTCCTGGTCACTCCCGAGTGGCATAGACTCTGTCCCCTCTGCTTGCAGGTACTCATCTTCAAGAATCCACCCTTGGATTCCACCGGACTCTTTCACCTTCTTTGCCAGCGGCATCTTCACTGAAGTCCTCAATTGTGGTCTACAGCGGTTTCCGACGTCACTTCACACCTATGCACCCGGCTTCCCTGGGGTATCCACGGGTGGGGTGACTCTCCAACCTTCCTTCTTCCACGGGGTTTCTTCAGGGTCCTCTGGGAAGGGTCCTCCTTCTGCAAAATTGCAACCGCGACTTCCCCATTGACTTGCATTGAGTACGCAGCTGTGTTTCCGCTCTGCACATGGCCTCCGTGTTGTTCCTGGGTACTTACCTTGGGTGGTTCCTTGGGTCCCCAGCTCTTCTAAGTCTTCTGGGTCAAGTCTCGACTTCGGTCGCAGTTCACATTCCACTTTATTAGTATATGGTTTGGTTTCCCCCTAGAGACCACTGTGTATTTATGCTACTTACCCGTTCTCCTTTTGAAATATTGTAATTGCATTTATATAGCGCTTACCACCCCTGACGAGGTGTCGAAGCACTTTTTCTGCGGGTAGCACACTACACCAGAACCCATAAAGGATTAGTGTTGAATTAGTATAGTGAAATATGAAAGTAATTTGAGTGGTGGATAGGTTAGTCAGTTATTTGGATTCAGAAGGATAGCGGAGGGATAGAAGAGGGAAAATGGTTTGCATTTATATAGCGCTTGTTGCCCCTGATTGGGTGTTGAAATGCTTTGTTGGCGAGTAGCACTCTACTCCGGAACCCATAAAGGATTAGTGTTGAATTAGTATAGTGAAATATGAAAGTAATTTGAGTGATGGATATGTTATTCAGTTATTTGGATAGAGAAGGGTAGCGGAGGGATAGAAGAGGGTAAATACGTTTTGCATTTATATAGTGCTTGCTACCCCTGATGAGGTGTTGAAGCGCTTTTTCGGGGAGTAGCACGCTACTGTGGAACCCATAAAGGATTAGTGGGGAATTAGTAGATATGAAATTTGAAAAGTGGACATTGTACTCTGTTATTTTGATTGAAAAGGATAGTGGAGGGATAAAAGAGTTAAGGATTTAGACTTTTTTTTTTTTGGGAGGGCCTAGCAGTAGGAGGAGGCTTGGGATGAGTAAAAAAGGGATGTGGAGTGGAGAGGGAAGAGTTTTGAAAGGATTGTTTTGGGGAATGGGTATAGTAAACGAGGTGTCAGATAATGCAAGAAGGGGTAGAGTAGGGGAGAGTCTAGAAAGGGTTATTTTGGGGATCATAGTAGTGGTATGGGTTTTGGGATGACTGAGAGGGTGGATGTAGAGGATATATTGATAGAGGTATATGGTGAGAATAGGGTAGTGCATTGGAAAGAGTAGTAGAAAGAGGTTTGAGATGAGTCAGAGTTTTTTTTTTTTTTATTGAGCAGAGAAAATCACAGAAAACTGTACCCATAAAGCACCACATTATGATCAGAACCAACAAAGTGTTATACATTGACTCAAAGACTGGCAACTCAACATACATATTGAAAAGGAGGGATATAAAATAAAATTAAAAAATAAATTAAAAAATAATTTTAAAAAAGGGGGGAAGAGAATACAATAAATAGCTTTTTCTAAAACTTCACATAGATTTTATATTATAAAGTGTAGATGAGCTAAAGTGCTATTGAGAGAAGAGGCGAGAAGAAATACATTCATAAGTGAAAGTGCTATGGAATTATACTAGCCCCCCCATCTTTCTCACTTGCCACCTCCTCTGTTTCCTTCTCCCTCCCTTCCCCCCCCTCCACTTCTCTTTGCCTTTTACCCCTTGCTTAGTAATTTATTTCGATGGACTTAAGTTTTGGTCATCTTTCTAATATAGCGAGGGCCTAGTGCAAACAAAAAAGTGCAGTACTTATCTACTGTATACAGTTATTAAGACCTTGTTTACTAGTCTATTCCTAATGCTGGGAACCCTTTATCCAAAACATAATTTACCCCTACAAACTGTTGTGTATTAATCTGGGGCGACTAGCCGCCCAAAAATAGTGGCTCACACCCTTCCCCGCTTAGTAGCCAGTATTGCCAGATGTTGTTAAATTTATTCAAAGCCCCTACGCGTTTAGCATAGGCCTCTTTGAAATTCATGGTGCGGGACATTTTATTCCTCCATTCAGCTAACGAAAAAATCTTTCCAGATTTCCAATTCTGAAGAATTAGGGAGCGAGCGATGGATAGAGCTATTGTAACTAAATATTGCTGGGCTTTTGTTAAGGATTGGCTGGCTTTAGAAGCACCAAATAAAACTAATGTTGCTTCAGGCTGAATAGGATGGTTAATAGCATTACTAATAGCTGTAAATACTTGACTCCATGAATTTGTTAAGTGCGCACAATTAAAAAACATATGAAGCCAACCACCTTGGCCTGCTTGATGGCAGCAAAAGCAATTTTTAGGTACCGTGGGATACATCTTATGTAGATGCTCGGGTGTATAATACGATTTATTCTTTTATAGTTGGCTGCCCGAAGGATTTATTTCCTATCTCCGAAATTACTTGCCAGTCGCTTTCTGGAGACACTACATTGTTTTTTTCAAATAGCCTCGATAGAAAAGAAGGTATATCCGACTTGGCAGCGAGGTTCTGAAGAAACCTATACCAATTGCCAATTCCCAATAGTTGGCTTATTACAAGTGCTCTACTTATGATTGAGTCGCTGGATTTGCATCATTACATTGAACCTGGAGAAAATGTGTAATCTTATTAAAGCTTAAAAAATGTTGTACAGATTGTGGGCCGAGCCGTGCTCGTAGTTCCATCCATGAAATAATTTTTGCTTGTGTAAAAAAGTCTGCAAATATTTTGAAACCTACAGAGTACCAATATCTAATTTCCTGTTCCGATATCTTTGCTCTCCTGAAGCTGGACTAGGGAAACATTAAAAGGAGTTTCATAGACTTTTCCCAGTGCATTCATTCGGCCACCAATATCTCGAAGAACTTTGTACCTAGTTTTTTTGGTAGTTTTGCTGTTTTTATCAAAACTGGTAAGCTCGTATCTGCTTCTTGTATCATTCTCTCTAAAAAGAACTTGTCTACCGGATTGGCTGGATTTAAATAGGATGACAGTGCACCGAGTAATGCTGCCTGATAGTAAATATGAATATTGGGACATGCCAAACCACCTTGTGATTTATCAAGTTGTAAAATTGATAGCCTAAGCCTCACAGATTTTTTTATTCCATATAAAGCTCCTCATTACTGAATCTAGTGCCTGAAAAAAAACTATTAGGATCTTTTATCGGAATGTTAGAAAATAAAAAAATTAATAACGGTAGAATTGACATTTTAAGCATTGATATACGGCCTATTATAGTCAAGGGGAGAAGAGCCCAATTATCTAGCAAGCCCTTGATTTTATATAACATATCTGAAAGAGACACGTTAGTGACAGATTCCTTACCTTAGAATATCCCCAGGCGTCAGGCTGGATCCGGAAAGTTTTTGTGTAGCAGTACTCTTGCGCGCCGGTAGGCGGCGTCGTGCGGCTCTGCGTCCGTCGTCGGGCGTCGTGATCGCCGGGATGACGTCGCGGGCAGTACTTAGACGCCGCCCCTGCGCGCTGACGTCAGTTCTTCTTTTCCGCGCCAGTAAGCGCAGATCCGGGAAGAGCAGTGCCCTAGTCAATTTTTGACTAACTTTTTTGTGAATTTTTTCACTGTTTCTTCATCGAGTCTTCACGACTCCTAGGTGTTGTAGGGATGCCCGGCTTCTAGCTATGCGGAGCCTGTGGTCGCATGATGTCGATCACGGACCCGCATCTCGAGTGTCTCTTCTGTCTCGGCCGAGACCACGACACAAAGTCGTGCCCTGACTGCCTGAAACTTCATCCGAAGGCTTTGCGAGAGCGGTCTCGAAAGCTACTCGAGGTCCGGCAGTCAGCTCCGCGCCGCACCAAGCCCCGGTCCCGGGAGGGGTCAAGGGGCCGGTCGCGGAGTCCCCGCCGGTCGTCGGAGTCCAAGTCTTCGCGCTCCTCGGGTAAGTCGAAGCACAAAAAGTCTAAGAAGCATCATCGCTCTAAGACTTCGCCCGCCGGTCTCGCGACTCGGCTGAGGCCCCAGTCGGCACCGTCCCCGCGCCCCGGACATGCCTGTAGAGCCGCCCGCATTACCCGTCCTTTCCGGGTTCGGGGCGACTCCGGCCGAAATACAGGAATTCCTGTCGGCCATGGCCCGCCTCTTCGGGCCTTCAGGTCCCTCCAGTGCGCCTTAGGGCCCCGCAGGCCCTGATGGGGTTGCCCCGGCGCCGCCGTCGACTCCGGTCCCGGCGTCTCCTGTCCCACCAGCCTTCATCCCGGCCTCGGCTCCGGCCCCGGCCTCAATCCCGGCTCCGGTGGTGCCGCAACCCCCATCGACGCCGGTTGACCTAACCACGCCTCCGCCGACGTCCCCGGGTGCCGTCTCCTGACGCCCGGACGGCGCCGGTCCCCGGCTCTCTCCGGCCCGGACATGGAGCCGGACCGACGCCGCTCGACGCCGGCTCCGGCGCCGATGAGACCTTGGGTCCCAAATGTCCCTCCTACTCCATATTTTGAACAAGAGGAGGACCAGGAGAGCTGGGAGGGGTCTGAGGACCCTCTCACACAACAGTGTGAGTATGATCCGGACTGGGCTGAGGAACTTGGGGATGCCAGTGGTCTAGACACCTCCCTGACACTGGCATGCTGTCTCCTCCCGTGGCTACGGAGGAGGGAGCTAATTTTGCAACGGTGTTGCGTAGAGCAGCTGGAGCCTTACATCTCCAGTTGCCTACTGTGGCCGTCAGGACTAACCTCCTGACAGAAGTGCTTCAGCCGGCGGCTTCCTCCTCGGAGACTGTGCTGCCGCTTAATGATGCACTCACTGACGTTCTTTGGGTGCCTGGTCCAAACCCACCACAGGGGCTCCTGTGGATAGGAACGTGGCCCAATGCCATCGCCCTGCTCCGGGCGACCCCTTGTTTCTCTCCCAACATCCCACCCCGAGAGCTTGGTTGTCCAAGCCTCTGCCTCCCAAACCGCCTTCCCTACCGCCCTCCGGATAGGGAATCCAAACGCCTGGACCAATTTCGGAAGAAGGCTTTTTCTTCCTCCAGTGCTGGCTTGCGGTCCATCAACACCGCTTGCCTTTGGGCCGATATACCCACTCCTGTGGGATTCGGTGGCGGCTGTTTTGCCGCAGTGTTCTGAGGAGGTCCAGACACTGCTTACCCGCGCCATTGCGGAAGGGCGAGATGCGGCTAACACACCATACGTTGTGGCCTTGATACCGCCGACTCGCTGGGCAGATCGCTTATGCACGACGGTGGCGCTACGTCGCCACGCCTGGCTGAGAACAACTGGTTTCTCGGGTGATGTCCAGAATACACTCATGGACATGCCCTTTGATGGAGTCGGTCTTTTGGTTCAAAGGCAGACCATGCGCTGGAGCGGTTTAAGGACTCACGGGCTACTGCCAAGTCCCTGGGCCTTTCTGTTGTACGCCCTCCGCTCACCTCTGCTTTTCGCCCCTTTCGTGGCCACGGAAGGGGCGCCCAGTCACGTCAGCTGCCCAGCCACCGGCCCGCGCAGCAAGCATCTTCGCGTGGCCGAGGACGTGGATACCGCCGTGGCGGTTCGGGCAACCAGCGTGCGGGTCAGGCCACCACCTCCAACCCGTCCGCGGCCTCCAAGCCCTCCTAGTCCCTCCTTTCCGGTGCACAGCACGCCAGTAGGGGGCAGGGTCCGCCATCACCTTCACCACTGGCGTCCCATCACCTCGGACAGGTGGGTCTTGGACATTGTCCGAAGGGGCTACTCCTCCCCTTCGAGACCACCCCCCAGCCATGCCACCTCAATTCCACCGCATGTCAGGGGATCACTTGGTACTTCTGCAGAAGGAAGTCACGGCCCTCTTGGCCAAGAGGGCCATCGAGCATGTTCCGACCCCAGAAGTAGGACGTGGTTGCTACTCCCACTACTTCCTGGTGCCCAAAAGGCACAAGGAGGACATGTGTCCTATCTTGGACCTCCGGAACGTCAATCGCTTCCTCCGGAAGGAGAAGTTCAAGATGCTCACCCTAGCTCAGGTCTTGACTGCCCTCGACCCTGGAGACTGGTTGGTAGCGTTGGACTTGCAGGACGCTTATTTTCACATCCTCGTCCTGCCGGCCCACCGGCGTTACCTGCGGTTCACGGTAGGCCTCGAGCATTTTCAGTTCACCGTGCTCCCTTTGGCCTTACAAGTGCCCCTCGGGTGTTCACGAAAGTGATGGCGGTGGTCGCAGCTCATCTGCGCCGGGCAGGGGTTCCAGTCTTCCCCTACCTCGACGACTGGCTGCTGAAGGCGGGCTCGTCCCAGGCAGTCGTCTCCCACCTCCAGACTACGGCCAAACTCCTGCACTCGCTGGGGTTCTCCATCAATGTGCCGAAGTCGCATCTGATTCCTTCTCCACAGCTCCTTTTCATCGGAGCAGTTCTGGACACGACGCAGTTTCGGGCCTATCCTCCCGAACGGCGAGTCCGGGATATTCAGGCTATGATTCCGATCTTTCAGCCTTTATCCTGGGTTTCGGTACGGATGACCCTGATGCTGCTGGGCCTCATGGCCTCCTGCATCCTGCTGGTCACTCATGCCAGATGGCATATGCGGGCTCTGCAGTGGGACCTGAAGTTCCAGTGGGCGCAGCACCAGGGCAACCTGTCCGATCACGTCCAGATCTCGGAGGGGACTGCAAAACAGTTGCAGTGGTGGCTCTCGAACCGGCAATGGGTCATGGGCAGATCCCTCTCCCTTCCCCAGCCAGAGCACACAGTTGTGACGGACGCGTCCCTTCTGGGATGGGGCGGTCACATGGGAGAGGCGGAGATCAGAGGCCTCTGGTCTCCGGCGGAGTCCCGGCTCCATATCAACCTTCTGGAACTCCAGGCGATCCGACTTGCACTCAAGGCATTCCTTCCTCTGTCAAAGGGAAGGTAGTGCAGGTGTTCACAGACAACACCACCGCCATGTGGTATTGCAACAAACAAGGCGGGGTGGGGTCGTGGACCTTTGTCAGGAGGCTCTGCGCCTCTGGACATGGCTGGAACATCAGGGCATGTTCCTGATGGTTCAACACCTGGCAGGTTCCCTGAACGCCAGGGCGGACGAACCTCAGCCGCAGGTGCATGATGGATCACGAATGGCGTCTTCACTCGGAAGTGGCGCAAGGACTCTTTCTACAGTGGGGAGAGCCTTGGTTAGATCTATTCGCCACCGAAGAGAACGCGCAATGTCATCAGTTCTGCGCGTTGGAATTTCCAAGGCGGCACTCGCTCGGCGACGCTTGCCGCGAGTGGAGTTGCGGTCTGTTGTACGCCTTTCCGCCTATACCACTTCTACCCAGAGTGTTGAAGAAGATTCGGCACGACCGGGCCCAAGTCATTCTTGTGGCTCCGGACTGGGCTCGAAGAGTTTGGTATCCCGAGCTACTCAGTATGAGCGTAGATCCCCGATCCGTCTGCTTCTTCGGGAGGATCTTCTGTCGCAGCAGCAGGGGACGGTCCTCCACCCGAACCTGTCCAGCCTCCACCTGCTTGCGTGGAGATTGAGCGGCGGCAGTTGATTCCTTTCGACTTGCCTCCCGAAGTTTGTGATGTGATTCTGGCAGCCAGGCGTCCCTCCACTAAGGTGGTATACGCCTGCAGGTGGAACAAGTTTGTGGCATGGTGCACAGCAAAGGCTGTGAATCCCCTTTCTGCCCCTCTTTCTGAGGTTCTTCTGTTCCTTCTTTCCCAGGCCCAACAGGGTTCTGCCCTGGGTACCATCAAGGGCTATCTTTGTGCCATCTCGGCCTTCCTCAGGCTTCCTGATCAGCCCTCCCTTTTCAAGTCCCCTGTTGTTAACAGGTTTCCAAAAGGCATTACACACCTCTTCCCTCCTGTTCCGTTTGTGATGCCTCAGTAGGACTTGAACTTGGTTCTTACCTTTCTTATGTGCGCTCCCTTTGAGCCTCTACATAACTGTCCTCTTCGTCTTCTGACTCTGAAGACAGCCTTTCTGGTGGCCATCACCTCCGCTCGGCGGGTGAGTGAGCTCCAGGCTCTTTCATGCAAACCTCCCTTTCTGTCTGTCCATCCAGACAAGGTTGTTCTTAGGACGCGTCCGTCCTTCTTGCCAAAGGTGGTTACTGCCTTCCACATTGGGCAGACCATCACTTTGCCCACCTTCTTTCCGCCTCCGCATCCTTCCAGAGAGGAAGAGAGGCTCCACAGTCTGGACCAAAACGTGCGCTTTCTTTTATATTAACCGCACACAACACTTCCGGGTGGATGACCAGCTCTTAGTTGGCTACGTGGGCGCCAAAAAGGTCGGGCGGTGCACAAGAGAACCATCTCCCGCTGGGTAACCTTGTGTATCAAAGCCTGCTATTCTTTGGCTAAGAAGGAGCCTCCTGTTGGGCTGCGTGCCCATTCCACCAGGGCAACGGCTGCTACCACGGCCTTAGGCCACAGTGTTCCGCTGCAGGATATCTGTCAGGCAGCTACGTGGGCCTCGCTGCACACGTTTACCAAGCATTACTGCCTTGACAGTCAGGTCCGGAGGGACGGCTTCTTTGGCCGTTCTGTCCTCCGGGACTTCCTTGTCTGATCTTTGTTCGCAGACCCACCACCGGGCTGGTATTGCTGGGGTATCTATTCTAAGGTAAGGAATCTGTCACTAACGTGTCTCTTTCAGATGCACAAGTTACTAACTTGTGTAACGATATATCTGTAAGAGACAGTAGTTAGTGACAGATTCCTCACCGCCCCACTCCATCCTCCCCGTTCTGCGAACTGATTTCTAGGGTTAAGGACATCCTTTCAGGGCCCTAGTATTTTTCAGACACCTATGTCAGCTTCTAGCATGGCTCTGCGTTCCTGGCGCGGAAAGTCGTGTACAGAACTGACGCCAGCGCGCAGGGGCGGCGGCTCTAGCACTGCCCGCGACGCCATCCCGGCGATCACGACGCCAACGACGGACGCGGAGCCGCACGACGCCGCCTACCGACGCGCAAGGGTACTGCTACACAAAAACTTTTCCGGATCCAGCCTGACGCCTGGGGATATTCTAAGGTAAGGAATCTGTCACTAACTACTGTCTCTTACAGATATATCGTTACACAAGTTAGTAACTTGTGCTTTAGTGTAATTCAACTGAAAAGGCTAGGGAAGTAATTTGTAACAAATATACCAAGATATCTGATTGGAAGCTGTGCCTTAGCGCGGGACTGTAATGATGGCGGGAGAGCATCCAGTATAACGTTAAAAAGCAAAGTTTCCGTATTGGTCTGATTGATCTTATCCCCTTCTATCTTAGTAAAATCTGCAATATTCTGAAAGGCGCGTTCTATATTATCTTTTTCGGGATTAGGATAGAGAATCATATCAACTGCAAATAATATCTGAAAGAGACAGGTTAGTGACAGATTCCTTACCTTAGAATATCCCCAGGCGTCAGGCGGGATCCGGAAAGTTTTTGAGTAGCAGTACCCTTGCGCGTCGGAAGGCGGTGTCGTGCGGCTCCACGTCCGTCGTCGGGAACGCCGGGATGACGTCGCGGGCAGTACTTAGACGCAGCCCCTGCGCGCTGACGTCAGTTCTTTCTTTTTCCGCGCCAGTAAGCGCAGATCCGGGAAGAGCAGTGCCCTAGTCATTTTTTGACTAAGTTTTTTAGTGATTTTTTCACTGTTTTCTCGAGTCTCTCGACTCCGAAGGTGTCGGTAGGGATGCCCGGCTTCAAGCCATGCGACGCCTGTGGTCGAATGATGTCGATCACAGATCCGCATCAGGAATGTCTCTACTGCCTCGGCCGCGACCACGACACGAAGTCGTGCCCCGACTGCCGGGCCTTGCATCCGAAGGCTTTGCGAGAGCGGTCTCGAAAGCTCCTCGAGGTCCGGCAGTCGGCTCCACGCCACGCCAAGCCCCGGTCAAGCGAGAGGTCGAGGGGCCGGTCGCGGAGTCCTCATCGGTCGTCGGGGTCCAAGTCTTCGCACTCCTCCGGTAAGTCAAAGCATAAGAAGTCGAAGAAGCGCCATCGCTCGACGACTTCCCTCGCCGGTCTCGCGACTCGGCTGAGGGTCCTGTCGGCACCGTCCCCGCGGCTCCGGGAGTGCCTGTGGAGCCGCCCCCGCATTACCCGGCCTTCCCGGTTCGGGGCAACTCCGGCCGAGATACAGGAGTTCCTTCGGCCATGGCCCGCCTTCGGGCCTCAAGGTCCCCCGTGCGCCTTCGGGCCCCGCGGGCCCTGATGAAGTTTCTCCGGCGCCGCCGGCGACTCCGGTCCCGGCGCCGCCTGTCACACCAGCCTCGGCTACGGCCTCGACCCCGGCTCCGGTGCTGCCGCAACCACGATCGACGCCGGTTGACCTGACGACACTTCCACCGGCGCCGATCTCTCCGGTGCTGTTCCCGACGCCGCCCGGATCCGGACACGGCGCCAGACCGGCGTCGCTCGACGCCGGCTCCGACGCCGATGAGACCTTGGGTCCCGCATGTCCCTCCTCCTTATTTTGAACCAGAATTGGAGGACGAAGAGAACTGGGAGGGGTCTGATGACCCTCTCACACAGCAGTGTGAGTTTGATCAGGACTGGGCTGAGGAGCTTGGGGATGCCAGTGGTCTGGACACCTCCCTGACTCTGGCATGCTGTCTCCTCCTTCCGTGGCAACGGAGGAGGGAGCAAACTTTGCAACGGTGTTGCGTAGAGCAGCTGGGGCCTTACACCTCCAGTTGCTTACAGTGGCTGTCAGGACTAACATCCTGACGGAAGTGCTTCAGCCGGCGGCTACCTCCTCGGAGCCACTGCTGCCGTTTAACGAGGCGATTTCAGACGTTCTTTTGGGCACCTGGTCCAAGCCCACCACAGGGGCTCCTGTGGATAGGAACGTAGCCCGACGCCATCGCCCTGCTCCGGGCGACCCCCTGTTCCTCTCCCAACACCCCACCCCTGAGAGCTTGGTTGTCCAAGCCTCTGCTTCCCAAAGCGCCTTCCCTACCGCTCCCCGGATAGGGAATCCAAACGCCTGGATCAATTTGGGAAGAAGGTCTTTTCTTCCTCCAGTGCTGGCTTGCGGTCCGTCAATACCACTTGCCTCTTGGGGCGATATTCCCACTCCTTGTGGGACTCGGTGGCGCAAGTTCTGCCCCAGTGTTCTGAGGAGGTCCAGACACTGCTTACCCGCACCATTGCGGAGGGAAGAGATGCGGCAAAGTACACCATCAGATGTGGCCTTGATACCGCCGACTCGCTAGGCAGATCGCTTGCAACGACAGTGGCGCTGCGCCGTCACGCCTGGCTGAGAACCACTGGTTTCTCGGGTGATGTCCAAAACACTCTTATGGACATGCCCTTTGATGGGGTCGGTCTTTTTGGGAACAAGGCAGACCATGCGCTGGAGCGTTTCAAGGACTCGCGGGCTACGGCCAAGTCCCTGGGCCTTTCTGCTGTTCGCCCTCCGCAGCCATCTGCTTTTCGCTCCTTTCGTGGCCACGGAAGAGGCGCCCAGTCACGTTCGCTGCCCAGCCACCGGCCCGCGCAGCAAGCGTCTTCGCGTGGCCGAGGACGTGGCTCCCGCCGTGGCGGGTCAGGCAACCAGCGTGCGGGTCAGGCCACCAACCCCGCCCCGTCCGCGGCCTCCAAGCCCTCCTAGTCCTTCCTTTCAGGTGCACAGCACGCCAGTAGGGGGCAGGGTCCGCCATCACCTTCACCACTGGCGTGCCATCACCTCGGACAGGTGGGTCTTGGACATTGTCCGAAGGGGCTACTCCCTCCCCTTCGAGACCATCCCCCAGCCATGCCACCTCAATTCCACCGCATGTTAGGGGATCACTTGGTGCTTCTTCAGAAGGAAGTTGCGGCCCTCTTGGCCAAGAGGGCCATCGAGCGCGTTCCGACCCCAGAAGTAGGTCGTGGTTGCTACTCCCACTACTTTCTGGTGCCCAAAAAGGACAAGGAGGACATGCGTCCTATCTTGGACCTCCGGAACGTCAATCGATTCCTCCGGAAGGAGAAGTTCAAGATGCTCACCCTAGCTCAGGTCTTGACTACCCTGGAGACTGGATGGTAGCGTTGGACTTGCAGGACGCATATTTCCACATCCCCGTCCTGCCGGCCCACCGGCGTTACCTGCGGTTCACGGTAGGTCTCGAGCATTTTCAGTTCACCGGGCTCCCCTTTGGCCTTACCAGCGCCCCTCGGGTGTTCACGAAAGTGATGGCGGTGGTCGCAGCTCATCTGCGCCGGGCAGGGGTTCCAGTCTTCCCCTACCTCGACGACTGGCTGCTGAAGGCGGGCTCGTCCCAGGCAGTCGTCTCCCACCTCCAGACTACGGCCGAACTCCTGCACTCGCTGGGGTTCTCCATCAACGTGCCGAAGTCGCACCTGATTCCTTCTCCACAGCTCCTTTTCATCGGAGCAGTTCTGGACACGACGCAGTTTCGGGTCTATCCTCCCGAACGGCGAGTCCGGGATATTCAGGCTATGATTCCGATCTTTCGGTCTCTATCCTGGGTTTCGGTACGGATGACCCTGAGGCTGCTGGGCCTCATGGCCTCCTGCATCCTGCTGGTCGATCATGCCAGATGGCATATGCGGGCTCTGCAGTGGGACCTGAAGTTCCAGTGGGCGCAGCACCAGGGCAACCTGTCCGATCACGTCCAGATCTCGGAGGGGACTGCAAAACAGTTGCAGTGGTGGCTCTCGAACCAGCAATGGGTCATGGGCCTCTCCCTTCCCCAGCCAGAGCACACAGTTGTGACGGACGCGTCCCTTCTGTGATGGGGCGGTCACATGGGAGAGGCAGAGATCAGAGGCCTCTGGTCTCCGGTGGAGTCCCGGCTCCATATCAACCTTCTGGAGCTCCGGGCGATCCGACTTGCACTCAAGGCATTTCTTCCCTCTGTCAAAGGGAGGGTAGTGCAGGTGTTCACAGACAACACCACCGCCATATGGTACTGCAACAAACAGGGCGGGGTGGGGTCGTGGACCCTCTGTCAGGAGGCCCTGCGCCTCTGGACATGGCTGGAACATCAGGGCATCCTCCTGATGGTTCAACACCTGGCAGGTTCCCTGAACGCCAGGGCGGACGAACTCAGCCGCAGGTGCATGATGGATCACGAATGGCGTCTTCACTCGGAGGTGGCGCAGGGTCTCTTTCAGCAGTGGGGAGAGCCTTGGTTAGATCTGTTCGCCACCGAAGAGAACGCGCAATGTCATCAGTTCTGCGCGTTGGAATTTCCAAGGTGGCACTCGCTCGGCGACGCTTTTCGTCGTGAGTGGAGTTGCGGTCTGTTGTACGCCTTTCCGCCTATACCACTTCTACCCAGAGTGTTGAAGAAGATTCGGCGCGACCGGGCCCAAGTCATTCTTGTGGCTCCGGACTGGGCTCGAAGAGTTTGGTATCCCGAGCTACTCAGTATGAGCGTCGATCCCCCGATCCGTCTGCCTTTTCGGGAGGATCTTCTGTCGCAGCAGCAGGGGACGGTCCTCCACCCGAACCTGTCCAGTCTAGACCTGCTTGCGTGGAGATTGAGCGGCGGCAGTTGATTCCTTTCGACTTGCCTCCCGAAGTTTGTGATGTGATTCTGGCAGCCAGCGTCCCTCCACTAAGGTGGTGTACGCCTGCAGGTGGAACAAGTTTGTGGCATGGTGCACAGCAAAGGCTGTGAATCCCCTTTCTGCCCCTCTTTCTGAGGTTCTTCTGTTCCTTCTTTCTCTGGCCCAACAGGGTTCTGCCCTGGGTACCATCAAGGGCTATCTTTGTGCAATCTCGGCCTTCCTCAGGCTCCCTGATCAGCCCTCTCTTTTTAAGTCCCCTGTTGTTAACAGGTTTCTTAAAGGCATTACACACCTCTTTCCTCCTGTTCCGTTTATAATGCCTCAGTGGGACTTAAACTTGGTTCTTACTTTCTTAATGTGCGCTCCCTTTGAGCCTCTGCATAACTGTTCTCTTCGTCTTCTTACTCTGAAGACAGCCTTTCTGGTAGCCATCACCTCCGCTCGGCGGGTGAGTGAGCTCCAGGCTCTTTCATGCAAACCCCCCTTTCTGTCTGTTCATCCAGACAAGGTTGTTGTCTGTTCATCCAGACAAGGTTGTTCTTCGGACGCGTCCGTCCTTCTTGCCAAAGGTCGTTACTGCCTTCCACATTGGGCAGATCATCACTTTGCCCACCTTCTTTCCGCCTCCGCATCCTTCCAGATAGGAAGAGAGGCTCCACCGTCTGGACCCAAAACGTGCGCTTTCCTTTTACATCAACCGCACACAACAGTTCCGGGTGGTTGACCAGCTCTTTGTTGGCTACGTGGGCGCCAAAAAAGGTCGGGCGGTACACAAAAGGACCATCTCCCGCTGGGTCATCTTGTGTATCAAGGCCTGCTATTCTTTGGCTAAGAAGGAGCCTCCAGTTGGGCTGCGTGCCCATTCAACCAGGGCAACGGCTGCTACCACGGCTTTAGGCCGCGGCGTTCCGTTACAGGATATATGTCAGGCAGCTACGTGGGCCTCGCTGCACACGTTTACCAAACATTACTGCCTTGACAGCCAGGTCCGGAGGGACGGCTTCTTTGGCCGTTCTGTCCTCCGGGACTTCCTTGTCTGAATCTGTTCGCAGACCCACCACCGGGGTTGGTATTGCTGGGGTATCTATTCTAAGGTAAGGAATCTGTCACTAACGTGTCTCTTTCAGATGCACAAGTTACTAACTTGTGTAACGATATATCTGTAAGAGACAGTAGTTAGTGACAGATTCCTACCGCCCACCCATCCTCCCGTTCTGCGAACTGATTTCTAGGGTTAAGGACATCCCTTTTAGGGCCCTAGTATTTTTCAGACACCAATGTCAGCTTCTTGCATGGCTCTGCGTTCCTGGCGCGGAAAGTCGTGTACAGAACTGACGTCAGCGCGCAGGGGCGGCGTCTAAGTACTGCCCGCGACGTCATCCCGGCGATCCCGACGCCAACGACGGACGCGGAGCCGCACGACGCCGCCTACCGACGCGCAAGGGTACTGCTACGCAAAAACTTTCCGGATCCAGCCTGACGCCTGGGGATATTCTAAGGTAAGGAATCTGTCACTAACTACTGTCTCTTACAGATATATCGTTACACAAGTTAGTAACTTGTGCTTTAATTTTGCCATCCCCATCAATGGCGAATTTAAATTTGCCCTGCTACGAATTTGTATTGCAAGTGGTTCTATAAAAAAGGTAAATAAAAGCAGGGAAAGAGGGCACCCCTGACGTGTGCCTCTTTTGATCTTAATTAGACCTGCCACCCTGGAATTAACCACCAGCTTTGCTTGGGCGCCGTTATATAAGTTGTTTAGTATTGAAATCACCTGAGGGGGAAAACCTAATTTTCCTAAACAGAAAAATAAGGCGTCCCAATTTACCAGATCAAATGCCTTCTCGGCATCGATCATCATCACTAGGGCTTTTACCTGATTTACTGAAAAATAATCTATGGTCTGAATCAAAAACTGGGTATTGGAAGACATTAAACGCCCTGCAACAAACCCAGTCTGATCTTGATGTATTAATTGTTGTGCTGCTGGAGTGACACGGATCGCCTAAAGCTTCATTAGTAATTTGTAGTCTGAATTAAGCAGGCTAATCGGCCTGTAAGAGTGCAGAGATTTTGGGTTCTTATCCTTTTTAAGAAATGAAACTATTATTGCTTCTGAAAAGGTTGAGGGGATCTTGCCCCCACTTTTAATAAAATTGAATAAATCAACTAGAAATGGAAGAAGTTCATTTGAAAATGTTTTGAAAAATTCTGTAGGTAGCCCATCATGACCGCAAGCTTTTGTGTTGGGCATTAACATTAAAGCTTGTTGAATCTCCAAGAGAGTTATTGGCTTCAACATCGCCTGATAATTCCATTCAGATAGACGAGGCTAAGTCAATGAAGTGTAATACTGACTGATAAGGCTCTCAGATACCATATACTGAGTCTGGTAAATTTGAGAATAATGTTGAAAAAAATGTTATTGAATTTCTTCCTGGTCAGCGACCTTCTGGCCTGTGATTGGATGTTCTAAAGAAATGACCAATTCCTTCTCTTTCTTTAGTCTAGTTGACCAGGCAAGAAACTTGCTGATGTGTTGATTCTCCTCATATATTTTTTGTTGGTACATGCAGGATTATTTTATTTCTTCAAGCGTAAAGAAGTCCCTAAGATTTTGTTTTGCAGTGGCAATTGAACCTGGCTCTATCTCGTTCCCCTTGTTTTGTTCCCTGATTCTAATAGCATTTGAGATGAGATGAGTCAGAGTTGAGGTAGAAGATATATTGAGAGAGGCATAGGGTGAGAAATAGGGTAGTGCATTTGGATATGCTGAATTATAAGAAAGTAATAAATATATAGATCCATAAGTACTTGGAAAGTATATTTGATGCACAAAGGAAGGTAAGTATATGTAGATTAAAGATATTTATAGAGGCATAGGGTGAGAAATAAGGTAGTGCATTGAATATGCTTTTTAGGAGAAAAGTAATAAATATATAGATCCAAGTACATGGAAGTTATATAGATGCATGCAGGAAGTAAGTATATGTAGATTAAAGATGCATTAGATGAACTCTGGTTTTCAAGTGTTGTTGTACTTAAATATATATATTTTTTTTAAAACATTATTCTACATGTTTATACAAAGCAATACACATATATAGGTACATATTTATAGTACAAATAAATGCTTATATACAGAGGGATATGCTGTATATTTCTGTTTGTGTATGGTGCTTATGTGGGGAAGAGCAAATTCTTGAGTAGTTTTCTGAAGATAAGGTGGTTGTCCATGGATCTTATGTTGGGGGTAAAGAGTTCCATAATTTGGCAACTTGAACAGAGAAGGATGTGCCACCCATGGTTTTTTTCTTGTATTTTGGGATTTTGAGGCGAGGTGCCACTCTAGAGCGGAGGTTCCTTTGTTGAATGTGTTGGGTGTTTTTATTCCTGATGAAGAGTGGTCCCATTCCATGTATCGCTTTGTGGGTGATACAAAGCAGCTTGAACGTGGATCTTCTGGCAACCGGTAACCAATGCAGGGCTTTCAAGGAAGGGGAGATGTGGTCTTGCGGTTTGATATGCAAGAGTAGTCTGGCAGCCGAGTTCTGAATCCGTTGTAGTCTTTTCATGGTCGTTAATGCGGATGCGTGGTAGAGGCTATTGGCGTAATCGAGTTTGGACAGAACAAGGGAGATGGTAGTTTGGACCTTGTGTGGAAATCCCAAATGGGGGAAGATTCGTCGCAGAGTATTTATAGTAATAAAGCTTGATCTTGCTAGTTTGTCCACTTGGGCATTCATCGATAGCTTGGAGTCCATGGTCATTCAGAGGTTTCTTACTTCCTTCGATACTTTAGGCTGTGATCCCAGTTCATCAGGCCAGGCGGTAAGCGGGTCATAATGTTTCCAATCGCTGCACGTGAGTATTTCCGTTTTGGAAGCATTCAATTTGAGATGGCTCCAAGTCATCCATTGATCCACGGCTCTGAGACAACTGCAAATTGGCGAGTTACCAATGTCTTTGGGGCAGTCCAGTTGAAGGAGTATTTGTGTGTCATCTGCATAAGTTATAGCACGTGAGGTGAAATTGATTGATCAGTACTGGTAATGACTTCATGTAGATGTTGAAAAGCATGGGCGAGATGATAGAGCCTTGAGGGAACCTTGCTTTTGTGGAGTATGGTTTGGACGAGAAAGATGGGGTATGGATCACAGTAGTTCTGTTTCGAAGGTAGGACGCAGTCCAGTCTAGAGCAGTCCCCTCTATGCTGGTTTCGTAGAGTCTTTGTATCAGAGTGTCATGGTCAACCGTGTCACAGGCAGCTGAGAGGCCCAAGAGGAGTAGCGCAGCAACCCCGTTGCGGTCAACTGCGTTCTTCAGGTCATCCCAGATGGCAAGGAGGGCAGATTCTGTGCCTCTTCCCGGACGGAATCCTGTTTGGAAGTCTGAAAGTATGGCATTCTCTTCAGTGAATTGTGACATCTGGGCGAACGCTGCTCTTTCTATCAGTTAGCCCAGGAAAGGTCAATTTGTAATGGGTTTGTAGTTGTCAGGGTTCAGCGGGTCCAAGTTTGTTTTCTTCAGTAAAGGGCGTATGTATGACTTTTTGAGTTCCTCTGGAAATATTCCGGTAGTTAAGGAATCGTTGATGATACTTCTAACTGGAGTGGCAGCAGAGGTTGTTAGAAGAATTGTCTTGAAAGTCTGCGGTGGACACAGGTCAGAAGGGCTGCTGGCAGGCCTGCTTGCTTTGACCAGGTACATAAATTTATCGTGTGAAATGTGTTGGAAGGAACGGAGAGGCAGGGTTAGAGTATTCTTGGATTGTTGTTTTGTAAAAGGGTTAGTGCTGGTGCTTTGTCTCTGTTTTAGATATGAGTCCAACATGTCTGCTTTGTCCGTGTAATGATTTTCCAGTTTGTCTGAGAAATCTTGAGTGACGGGATGAATTTCTTCTAGGCAATTTGGTTTACCAAATACATTGAATATTTTATAGAATTCTTTATTTGCACATTTAGTATTTTGAATTCTGTCTGAATAGTACCTTTTCTTTGCTTTTTTGATAGCTGACTTGTATAATCTGTTCATTTTCTGTAGGCAAAGTTTGTCTTGTTTGGCGTTTGTTTTGTGCCAGGCACTTTACAGCTTTCTAATTTGTTGTTTTGTCTTTTATCTCTGTATTTCTCCAAGGTGCTTTTTTTTCTTTTGTTCTGTTGTGTGGTTTTGAGTGGTATCAGGATACAAAAAGCTTCCTGTAGCCACTCGTATAGTTTTTGAACAGAATTTATTGTTTCCAGATCTGTACTGGATGTTAGTTGTGTTTCTAAGTGTTCCAAATTGAGTCTGTTCCACGGTCGATAGGTGGATGCATGTAAGGTGGGTTTAGATGAGTCGCTTAGTGTTGTTTTATGCTGGAAAGCAAGCAAATGGTGGTCTGACCATGTGACTGGAGTTATAGTTTGAAAGGCAACTAGTTTGGGATTAGTAAAAATGACATCTAGGATGTGCCCAGCGATGTGTGTGGGTTTGTGGACGATCTGATGCAGGTTCAGTGCGTCTAGGCCAGTGATTATTGTTTTTGGATGGGGCATATTGGGTTTGTCAAACCAAATGTTGAGGTCACACAGAATGCATAGGTTGGAGTGTATTGTTATTAGGTTTGAAACTGTGTCTAGAAGTGTGTCTGGGAATGTCGCCTTGCTAGGTGGAGGTCTGTAAAGGAGCAGGAAGTTACAGGAGGAAGACGGTGTAGGATTGCATCTAGTGAGAAGAGCCTCACAATTCTTTATGGAGATGTCGTCAACTTTAGTGATATGTAATGTTTGCCTGAACACAACAGCTAGGCCACCTCCTTTTTTGCCTATACGATTTTGGGTGATCGTTTGATAGCCTAGAGGAACAGCTACATGTAGGACTGGAGCCATATCATCTCCCAACCATGATTCAGTTAGTGAGAAGGTCTCAGATGTAATGTTTGTGTTTAGAGAGCGATCGAGCATTTATTAGTAGACAGTTTAGAGAATGTGCTTTGGTGACAGTAAGACTTTGTTTTGTAGAAGAGTGATCGGTATTGTGTGGGTTTGTAGCAAGTGTTTTTTTAGTGCTGGTATTAGCTGTAATAGGATAGCAATTGTGAAGGCATTTTGATGGGTCTGTGTGCGTAGGTGGTGGAGATGGTGTTTGAGAGTAAGTTGGTGTGCTGTGTTGTTTTTGTGGTGTAACCTTGTTGTGCAGTAGACTTGGAGAAGTAAAGTTGTGATGTTTGTTACGTTGCTTATATTGTTTGCGTGTGTTTAGGGCCGAAGGTATATGAGTTAGGGGGGGAAACATCCTTTACATCGCGGTGATTACACCGCGATGCATTTAGAACGCTGCCATTACAACGCAAGCGTTACATCGACTTGCACTGGAGGGCGCTATAACCTAAGGAATAGTAAGATTTACTATTCCAACACCTTCCCTACTGTACGTAGACTGGTGTTGGAATAGTAAATCTTACTACTCCTAAGTCCAGCGCCCTCCAGCGCAAGTCGTTGTAACGACTTGCGTTGTAAAAACTGCGATGTTACATACCGCAATCATTTTGATCGCGTTGTAACATCACATATTCGTTAGGGGTGGTGGTGCAGCATGTGGGTCATGTAGTAAGGTTCTAAATTGTCCAATGGATGAGAGGAGGTTAGAAGATTGTGTTTATATCTCCGGGTAGGAGATATACCGATGTGTTAGTGAGTGTGTATAATAAATATTACTATTTTTATAACTACACTGTGTGGTTCTTTTTTGTTTAACCTACACTACATGATTAGAACTGGTAAAACAATCTGCTTAACACACCTTCTGGACTAAGCCTGGATTAGTGCAGGGTGCTTCACCAAGTGTGCACCATATACTAAGCCAGCCACCTACATTGGTGGCAGCGGTTGGGATTTAAGCCTGCACTGTTTTACCTTCTAATCTAGGTGTGGATTAAATGAAAAACCATCACTAGCATTAGGCACATATAAAATATTTTTTTAGACAAGTAAGTTTTACTGAACTTTTAGATTCGTTGTTAAGGGTGTAGCACAATCCTTTCTCCAATCTTATGAAGTTTAGTTTTCACTAGGGTAGGTAGGTGCAACACCACACTAGACCTAGACACCATGTGTTTAGTTATTGAACCCTTAAGTCCCACTACCTTGGGCAAGTACAGGCAACAGCCTTTGATTAATGAAAAAGAAGGTATGGTTACAGGGAAAGAGAAACTTGTGTCCCCTGAACAAATCATACTTCGTCAGTTGTACTAAGTGACCATCCTTGGCAGTTGTGAATCTCAGTTGGGGAGGGGTAACTGGCCCTAAAAGAATTGTAGTCTCTCCAGACCTACCTGTAGATTGTCTGTTGGGCAATGATCTAGAAACTTCAGCCTGGTCTGAAGTGGAGTTCAGAAAACATGCAGAGACGATGGGAATCTCTGCCAGTGCATTTACCGTCACCAGGGCTCAGGTGAAACAGCTAAGCACCGAGGAAGCACTGTATCCTGGATAAATGGACCAGCTGGCTCCCAAGAGAAGGAGCTAGAAGGGTAAAGATTTATCCTCCTCCCAAACTCCCTGTGAGGATCAGTCTCCTGAGGGAGGTGATCTCAGTTCCTGTGAAGGAACTGTCCCAGAGGAACTTGGGCCTGACCAGGCAGAGTTCTTGGGGGTAGGGGGCCCTTCCACAGCATACTTGAGTTTGGAGCAGAAATCCTGCCCCTCTCCTGAACAGGTCAGACATCAAACTGCTGCGGAGGAAGCAGGGAATGTCAGTGGGTCCCATAGGATCTATTGGGAAGATGGGCTCTTGTTCTCCGAGTATAGAGACCCCAAGCCTGGTGGCACCAGGAGGTTGGTAATACCACTAGGGGTTGAAGAACAAGTTACTTACCTTCGGTAACGATGTATCTGTAAGAGACATATATTCCCAGTTTCTGGCGTGAAACTGGACAAAGGACATGGGAGTATCCTCCCCACTGTCCAACCCCTCCTGTGGGAGGGACCACTGAATCGTCCCAACCCTTTCCCTAGGGTACTTAAGGGCTTACCTGTGGGTGGGTCCCAAGATTCGTCTTGGAACAAGATTCAGATCCAATACCACTTCAACTTCAACCGTCTGGGCTCTCTGGACCTCGCTGGACTTCATGTTGGGAACCGAGACTGCAACTGAGAAGACTCCTGCTGGTCCTGGTCTCGGCGTCCTGCAAGTCTGCTGCAACATATGTGCCTGTGCTCCATACAGGTTCTTCACAGGACCTGTGGACAGCCAAGATACCCAAAGGAATCTCCCTTGGAGTGAAGGAGTCACTCCCCTGCATCTGCAGGCACCTCAACACAGCTGACCGGTATGCTGATCCTAGGCTCCCACAGACTCCGAAAGGCTCAGCAACACAGGTGGTGGTCCTGCAACTCCCTCGAGGCCTGCACTGTCTTCTCACCGAGTTTGAGGCCAGTATCCCTCGCTGGAACAGAACCCCTGTCCCCACGTCGACTTGCCGTTGCCAAGGCTTGTTGACTCTTTCCTCCAGAGATCTTCGGGCTCCAAGAAGCTCCAGCCTCAAGCATCTCCTCCATCCTTTGCACCATGGGCCTTCATCCTTTGGTGAGCTGCTCGAGGTCTTCTTGCGACTCCTGTGCCTCAGGCCCGTGGGTCCCCTCGAGGGTCTTCTTTGGCTCCCTGCTTGCTCGGGCCTGCTCTGACTTACATGCTTGTGGTGAGTCACTTGGACCTTGCTGGTCCTGACACTGCCTCTTTTTCGACGACTACGTTGGTTGCCATTGCCAAGGCTTGTTGGTGCCCCTGCCGGACACTGACCCCTGGCTCTTGACATCCGACATGGGGCCTTGTGAACGGCTGCTGGTCTTCCTCTGTGTCGCCTGGTCCGTACAGCTGCAACTTCAAGGGCACCGTCAACTCTCCTGCATCTCGGACATCGGTTGGCATTCGTCTTCCATGCTTCCTGGTCGCTCCTGAGTGGCATATACTCTGTCCCCTCTGCTTGCAGGTTCCTCTCACCTTGAATCCACCTTTGGGTTCCACCGGACTCTTCTCACCTTCTTCATCAACGGCATCTTCCGTAAGTCCTCCATTGTGGTCTACGGCGGTTTCCGGCGCTACTTCGCACCTATGCACCCCGCTTCCCTGGTGTAGGTATCCTGGTTCTTGGGCTATCCACGGGCGGGGTGGCTCTCCAACCTTCCGTCTTCCACAGGGTTTCTTCAGGGTCCGCTGGGAAGGGTCCTTCTTTAAAATTGCAACCGCCACTTACCCATTGACTTGAATTGAGTACCCATTTGTGCTCCCACTCTGCACACGACCTCTGTGGGGTTCCTAGATACTCACCATGGGTGGTTCCTTGGGCCCCCGACTCTTCTACGTCTTCTGGGTCCACTCATGACTCTTGAGTCATGGTTTGCATTCCACTATTTTAGTATATGGTTTGGTCTCTCCCTGGGGACCAAAGTGTATTTGTGCTTCTTGCTTATTCTATTGACAAGTATTGTGTGTATTGTGTATATATCTCCGGGTAGGAGATACTGTATCGTGTTAGTGAGTGTTAATAATAAATACATATGTTTTATGACTACACTGTGTGGTTCTTTTTCACTTAACACATACCATAAGATTAAGTTCTGGTGAAACAAGCTGCTTTACACTCCTTCTGGACTAAGCCTGAAGGCTGCTCTCCACAGCTACCAATTGGAGAGCTTTCTAAGGCCACTAAAATCACCATAAGGGTTGTCTGGATTAATGGAGGGTGCTACACTTTAATAAGTGAACACCATATACTAAGCCAGCCTCCTACATTGCCCGAGTAATTAACCAGTGGCTGACATTAATTCAAGCATTCCACATATGACGTTTTTGTATACTTCAGTATAACAGGTAGGCCCAGACATGGGTTCCATGCTCAGTGTGCCACTGGAATCAAGCTGCAACCAACTGAAGAGCTCCAATACGGATGAAACCAGTCTTGGGTTGCTTGTGTTCCGGTTCAGGGATTACCAGGCCTGACAGTTCAGAATAACTACTCTTATTGAAGCAGGGTCAAGACTGATTTGCATATGGATGGGTCCAAACTGATGTGGTATGGTGTGCAGAATAATAACGGTGTGGGCTGCAGCTGCGAGTTATTACCAGTGACTTGGATTATTTTGAGCATTCCACCCTTCACTTTTTTGTTTCCTTTGTACCAAAGCTGAAATGCAAGCAATGTTTGCTTCTTTAGTGTATGTGACAAAGTTTGTGCAATTTTGTTGCCAATTATGGCAAATGCTGGTACTCCAGTGTAAATGTTTGAAATATCATCTGCCAATTTGAGCCAACAGCTGTAATGATGGAATCCTGGTAAAATCTGTGACGTTGTGCTACCGAGAAACCTTTTTTCCCGAACATTGTAATGTGCTGACCATGTGATATTATGATTCTTTAATGAGCCCTAAGAAGACCTGGATTCCTGTAGTACAAATATTTTTTGACAACTTGCATTTTGGGTTCTAATTTTTTTTGCCGTTTGTTGAAGAACGTGTGAAACAAACATATCTGGCCTATCTAGAATGTTGCATAATAGCATTTTTTTTTTTACATTTGCAGTGGCTTCGACCCATGACGTTTTAAGGAAAGCTCGAGGAAATCTAGAGGTATGTTATTAAAAATCGAAATCAGTATATACTTCCACACTAGCTCCTTTTACATAACACATCTATTAGAAGTTTCAAAGTTTTTATTCCCTATTGTGATGCACTTGAATATTAACTTGAATGATTTTTATAATGTAAATTATTACCTCTATCATGTTCGAGATTGCATATGGTTAATAGCTGTCATTCAATTTAATGATACTTCACTGCATCTCCATCTTGTATGTTGCCCAATAGCAAGTGGGACACAGTTGAAAATTGAAAATGACATGAACGCATTTAGATGGCTGCCATTAATCACCCTGCCTGGCTCACTCTTAGTCTTTTTTCCTGGTCTCGTAGATCATATATGCTTATCATCACTGCTGAGATTTGTACATGTGTGCTTATTTGATTCTCAACTAAATTGCCACCCAGATGTTTATTCTGGTTCCTCAGGCCTTCTTTCCTGGCTTCCAAGTTGACATGATCCTGTTTATGCTGCCGAACCCCAATTTTAAAGAATGTGTTTTTAGCTGAGGCCACATTCCTTTGGCTGACTGCCTTTATTGCCTGAACCCCATTCTACAAATTGCCTGAGTATGCAGCTCATTTTCAGCTGCATCTTCAAAGACCAGGCATGTTCGCAGGCATATATTTATTTTATGCAATGAAACAAAAGGCAAGTGAAACCATTTTTACCAGGACCCAGTCACAGTGATCTGTCTTTAATTGATACTTTGGTGGATCTGAAGGCTGGTAAAGCCAGTGTGCTGACTACACTCAAGATAACCCAGCCAATGGTGTTCCTGATCTGCTGCATTCTCAGCTCTTTCTGAATATTCCGACACAGTCTGTCAGAGGGCACTGCCTTGAGATGTCAGTAGACCCAGCAGCGACTCATTTCTGAGGTGACAAGACAGAAATATTTTTTTCTTCGTAGCAGAACGTGACAAACTCACACCAGAGCTTCCCTAGAGTAACCCAACTGTGCATTACACCATATCTGATAGAGACATCTAGCTGCAGATTGCTTACCTTTGAATTTCCAGGTGTCAGGATGGATCCGGAAGATTGTTCTTAGCAGTATCCCTGCACGGCGGTAGATGGCATCAGTTGACTCTGCGTGACATCGTCGGCGTCGTGTTCGTCGTCATGTCGTCCGCGTCGTCAATATAACCGCCACTCCGGCTCGCTGACATCAGTTCTTTTCTTTCCATGCCAGCCAGAGCAGGTCAGTCTAAGAGAGCTTACCCCCTGTCATTTATCGACAGACTTTTTACAACTTTTTGTGTACCCCTTTTGGTGTGCTAGAGATATTTAGTTAGAAGACCTCTGGGTTCAAGCTTTGCGGCGCCTGTCACCGTGCCATGTTGGTCACAGACCACCACTTAGTGTGTCTCTCGTGCTCCGAATGCTGGGCCATGGCACCGATGGCTTTGAGGGAGCGGTCCCTAAAGTTGATCGCGGGCCAGCGGGCAGCACCACGGAGGTCACCTTGCTGATCTTGATCCTGGTCTAGGTCTTGGTCGAGAAGAAGGTCTGAGCACCGCTCCGATGAATCAAAGTCCTTTTCGTCGAAGTCAGGTAAGAGGCACCACAAAAAGCACAAGAAGTCGAAGCGTGCTTCGACTTCACCCCGCCTGTCATGCGATGAGGCGGAGGAACCTTGGCGTTTGAGGCCCCGCTCCGCGCAGTGGTTGCCTGGGTCGGCTCCGCTCTTCCCGCCCTTTCCGGGGTCGGGAGCGACTCTCGCCCAACTTAGAGTTTTATGATGCCATGTGCGCCATATTTGGCTCGCCTGACCCTGCTGGCGCGACTTCTGACCCCACAAGCTCGGGTGATGGAGGAGTCCCCTCCCGTAGGTTCCATGCCTTCGGCTCCGGCGCCACTGCCTCTGACTGGACCCATTCTCGGGTCCAATCCTGTGCAGGTCGTACCTGAAGAACGACTTTCTCTGATGCCGCCTCCCCAATCCTCATTCCCGCTGACACAGAGCCGGTCAGGCGTCCGACATCGAGACCGGCGCCAGCAGAGCCGTACGGCTCCATGCCGGTCAACCTGCCCTATTAACAATGGTTCGGAATGGATGAGGAGGATTGGGAGGGGGAGCAGGATCCCTTAGAAATCCCGCAACCACAAGACATGGACTGGTACGAGGAACTGGGTGATGCCAGTAGTCTGGATTCCTCCCCAGTTTCTGGCATGCTGTCTCCACCTAACCTGGCTACGGAGGAGGGGGCATCATTCGCTGTGGTGGTGCGTAGGGCTGCGGAGGTCTTGGACCTGCAGCTCCCTGGGGTGGCAGTCAAGACTAACGTCTTGACAGGGGTCCTGCAGCCTGGTTTCCCCAGCTCAGAACCCATGCTGCCTTTCAATGAGGCCGTAAAGGATGTTCTGGGCACCTGGTCCAAGCCCAGCACAGGGCTCCTGTGAATAGAACAATTGCCTGCTGGCATCGCCCTGCACCAGGCGACCCAGTTTTTCTCACCGCCTACCCCACCCCACAAAGCTTGGTGGTTCAAGCTTCCACTTCGCGTGGCACGTTCCCTTTCGCACCTCCAGACAGGGAATCCAAGAGACTAGAAAGCTTCGGAAAGAAAATTTCTCTTCTGCCAGTCTAGCATTGCGGTCAGTGAACAACCCATGCCTTTTGGGCCGTTACTCCCATTCGATATGGGACACGGTTGCGCAGGTGCTGGCCAGGGTCTTAGAGGAGGACTGGATCCTACTTTCCCAAGCTATTTCAGACTGGAGAGATGCAGCAAAGTTCGCCATCTGATGTGGCTTGGACACAACATCTCACTGGGTAGAGCGATTTCCACAACGGTGGCCGTATGTCGTCAGGCCTGGCTGAAGACGTTTGGTATTTTGGGGTCTGTCCAAGCTAATCTTATGGACATGCCCTTTGATGGCTCCCATCTCTTCGGAGACAAAGCAGATGCCGCCCTTGAGCGTTTCAAGGTCTCGCGGGCTACGGCCAAGTCCTTGGGCCACACCATAACATCCCGGCCTGTATCTGCTTATCCCTCCTTTCGTGACTACGGAAGGGGCTACCAACCGCGCCAACCCTGTTCCGGCCAGAGGGCTCCGTAAGTTCACCAGCCTCTTCGAGGCCATGGACGCGGTTCACCCCAACCACATGGGTCGGGAGGCCAGAAGTCGAGCCAAGCCACGATCCCATCCTACACCGCTAAAACTTCCTAGTCCGATCCCCCAGGATCATTCACAACCAGTTGGTGGCAGAATACGCCATCATCTCCACCACTGGCGAAACATCACCTCGGACAGGTGGGTGTTGCGAATAGTCCGAAGGGGCTACTCCCTTACCTTCAAGATTACCCTTCCAACTATGCCTCCAGTGTACGATCGGCTGACGGAGGATCACCTTGCCCTACTCCGTGAGGAAGTCAAAACTCTCTTGTCCAAGGAAGCTATAGAGAGGGTTCCCGGGCCAAAAATAGGCTCTGGTTGTTATTTCTTGCTAGTTTCTAGTTCCAAATAAGAATGGAGGCATTCGTCCTATCCTCGACCTCAGAGCCCTCACCTACTTCCTCAAAAAGGAGAAGTTCAAGATGCTCACCCTAGCTCAGGTCCTGTCTGCCCTGGACCCAGGAGACTGGATGGTAGCGCTGGACTTGCAGGATGCCTATTTTCATATCCCCGTCCTCCCTGCCCATCATCACTAATTGCTGTTTACAGTGGGCCACGAGCACTTTCAGTTTGTGGTGCTCCCCTTCAGCCTCACCAGTGCCCCTCGGGTGTTCACAAAGGTGATGGCGGTGGTCGCAGCCCATCTGCTTAGATCAGGGGTTCCAGTCTTCCCCTATCTCGACGACTGGTTGTTGAAGGCTGGCTCCTCCCAAGCAGTCCCCCCCCCCCCCTTAGACTATGGCGAACCTGTTGCATGCGCTGCTCTTGAATTTCGTCAGTTCGCTCTTCAACCAACCACCCTTCAGAGCGCCGCCCGTCTCGGGCCTACTCCCATGTGCACTAATTTCCATCGAAGATGCCCTTCTGATGGAATGCACACCCTTCAGATTTTGCCCGCGTTGCCTGAAATATCCGCACACCAATCAACACCTTGTGTGCAACTTGTGTCTTTCGCCGGACTATCGTGAAGTAGATGCCACTTCTTTTCAAAAAGTTATTGCTAGGGCAGCTGCATTCCACAATGTTGAGCTGCGTAAAGAGTCCCTAGAACAGGATTATCTGATAGAGACATTTTGCCGCAGATTCCTTACCTTAGACTATCCCAGGTGTCGGGCTGTATCTGGAAACTTTTACTCGAGCAATACACTTGCGCGCCGGTAGGTGGCGTCGGTCGGCTCCGCATGCCGTCATCGGTGTCGTCCACGCCGGAAGTGACGTCCGTGTTACCTGTATAGGCCTTACCTTGGCTCACTGACGTCAGTTCTTTTCTTTCTGCGCCAGCTAGCGCAGATCTGTGAAGAAAGCTACCCTCTGTCACTTTTTGGCAGGCTTTTTTCGACGTTTTGTCAACGATTTTGGTGTGTAGGTTTTCCCTCGATGCCGAAGAAGACTTCTGGATTCAAACCGTGCAGCACCTGCCACTGCACTTTGTCGGATCAACACTTGATTTGCCTCTGGTGCCTGCAGCATGACCACAACTTGACTTCGTGCTCCGACTGCCGGGCCATGGCTCCGAAGGCTTTAAGGGAGCGTCCCTAAAGCTGCTTGTGGCCTGGCGTTTCTCTCCACGCCGCTCGCCCTGAGGTCTCCATCCCGATCGAGCGGAAGGTCCAGGCGCCGCTCCAGGAGTCATAAGACCTCGTCCCCCCGCTCGAAGTCGTTGAGTCAGTCAGGTAAGAGGCATAAGAAACACAAGAAGTTGAAGCATGCTTCCTCTTCTTCCACTCCGTTGGCCAACGCGACGGAAGAGCCTTGACGCTCTATGCCTCTTTCTGAAAAACCTGTGCCTGGGTCGGCTCCACGCCTCCCTGTATTTCCAGGAGCCGAAGCGACCACCGTCCAACTTAAGGAATTATTTGACGCCATGTGGCCCATATTTGGGCGACCTGACCCTCCCGGTGTGCCTTAGGCCCCTGGAGGCTCAGGAGGGGCTCTATCAGATTCCGTGCCGGTGGCTCCGGCGCCGATGGCCCCCAATGGATCTGGTCGTAGATCCAGACCGGTGCCAGTCGTACCCCTGCAACTTAACCGGCGCCAGCCCCTGCACCGAAGATCCCGGCGGCGCCAGTCCTATCCTTATCTCCGATGACCCGGAGCCGACTTGGCGCCTTTTGACACCGATACCAGCGCCGACGGCACCCTCGGGTCCTAGGTCAGTTCTTCATCCTTATTTTTAGGGGCTAGGAATGGAGGAGGATTGCAATGGGTCGCTGGACTCTTTACAAGACCAGCCTGAGCACGACATGGACTGGCATCAGGAACTGGGCGAGGCCAGAGGCCTGGATACCTCCCCAGATTCTGGCCTGCTCTCTCCCCCTACCTGGCTACAGAGGAGGGAGATTCATATGCTGTGGTCGTGAGAAGGGCAGCAGTGATCCTGGACTTTTAGCTCCCTTCGGCGACGTCAAGACTAACATCATGACGAAAGTTCTTCAGATGGGTGTCTCCTCATCAGAACCCCTCCTGCCTTTCAACGAGGCCTTAACTGATGTCCTTCTGGGCACCTGGTACAAGCCTTTACGTCACAAGGCACATTACCTTCGCACCCCCGGACACGGAATTTAAGAGGCTGGATAGTTGGGGCAAGAAGATTTTTTCTTCCGCCAGCCTTGCATTGCTGTCAGTGAGCACTGCATGCCTCTTGGGCCGTTACACCCACTCTTTGTGGGAAACTGTTGCGCAGGTGCTGCCACAGGTTCCGGAGGAGACCCGGGCTTTTCTGTTCCAAGCAGTATCAGAAGGGCGTAATGCGGCCAAGTTCACCATTGACTCTCCGAGCAGAGCAATGTTGTCAACGGTGGCTATTCGACGCCACTCCTGGTTACAGACTTCTGGGTTTTCTGGGGCTGTTAAGGCTTCCCTTATGGACATGCCCTTTGATGGCGCCTGTCTCTTTGGAGACCAGGCAGACATGGCCCTGGAATGCTTTAATTACTCGCAGGCTACGGCCAAGTCCTTGGGCCTCTCGGTGACCACCCGTACCCATCTGCTTTTCGTCCCTTTCATGGCCAAGGAAGGGGATTTCAGCCGTGCCAGCCAAAAAAACGTGCAATTTCAGCAACCTATGCGTGGCTCCTTTCGTCCCTGTGGATCAGGCAGCCAGAGGTCCAATCAGTCCACTCCCCCACTGCAGCCTCTCAACCTTCCTAGTCTGGCCCTTCAGGGTCATGGGCGACCAGTTGGTGGCAGGATCAGCAGTCACCTCCACAACTGGCAAACCATCACATTGGACAAGTGGGTTCTTCAGATAGTCCGGAAGGGCTACTCCCTATCTTTCGAGACTGCCCCTCCCTCCATGCCTCTAACTTACGACTGGCTGACAGAGGACCACCTGACTTTTCTTCAGGAGGAAGTCAGGGCTGTCTTGGCCAAGGGAGCCATAGAGAGGGTTCCGGCGCCAAAAGTAGGCTGTAGTTGCTATTCCCGCTACTTCCTGATCCCAAAAAAGGACAAGGGCCTTCATCCTATCCTAGATCTACGAGCCCTCAACTGCTTCCTCAAAAAGGAAAAGTTCAAGATGCTCTCTCTGGCTCAGGTCTGCCTGTCCTAGACACTGGAGACTGAATGGTAGCGTTGGACTTGCAGGACGCCTATTTTCACATTCCCTGTCCTGCCTGCTCATCGGTGTTACCTGTGGTTCATGGTAGGCCAAGAGCACTTACCAGCACCCTTGGGGTGTTCACCAAGGTGTGATGGTGGTGGTTTTGGCTCATCTGCGCAGATCAGGGGTGCCAGTCTTCCCCTATCTTGACAACTGGCTGTTGAAGGTGGGCTCGCCCCAGGCTGTTTCTCACCTCCAGACTACGGCGAGCATCCTGCTTTCCCTGCGGTTCACTATCAATGTGCCAAAGTCACACCTGGCTCCCACTCGGACGCTCCCTTTTGTCGGAGCTGTTCTGGACACAGTGCAATTTTGGGCCTATTCCCCCGAGCGGCGTGTCCACGATATTCAGGCTATGAAACTGATGTTTCAGCATCTATCCTGGATTTCGGTGCGACTGACTCGGAGGCTGCTTGGCCTCATGATCTCTTGCATCCTGCTAGTGACACATGCCAGATGCCATATGTGGGCTGTGCAGTGGGACCTCAAGTTCCAGTGGGTGCAGCATCAGGGGAATCTCTCCGACATGGTCCAGATATCAGAGAGAACTGCACAGGACCTGCAGTGGTGGCTGACCAACCACGATTGGGTCTGAGGCAGACCCCTCCCTTGCCCACCCAGATCACACAGTAGTGACAGATGGGGCGGCCATCTGGGGGAGGTGGAGATCAGAGGGCTCTGGTCTCCGGCGGAATCCGGACTCCACATCAACTTGCTGGCGTTCCGAGCAATTCGCTTGGCGTTTAAAGCTTTTCTTCCTTCCATCAATGGAAAACTGGTTCAGATGTTCACGGACAACACCACCGTTATGTGGTACTGCAGTAAACAGGCCGGGGTGGGGTTGTGGACCCTTTGTCAGAAGGCCCTGCATCTCTGGACATGGCTGAAACAGTAGGGCATATCCCTGGTGGTTCCACACCTGGTAGGTTACCTGAACGCCACAACCCCTTATCCTAAAGAAATATTCCCCCAGTCTTCTATATGGTTTACGAAAGAGACCAAAAGCTGATTGTATTTTCCTCAAACCCGGCTGCCCTATTATACCATGCCCTTGCTGTAATTTCACCTGCACCTCTCTACATAAAAAGCCACAGTCGCAGAATACTGCCATCCTGCTGAACTCCATTAAACAACCATCAGCAGGGGGAAAAACTATTAAAACTCACTCTAAAGAGTTTACATTTTTTAACTTAAATTGTAGATCCCTCGCCAAGCATAAGGAGGATATTTTTGATCTTCTTCATAACTCACAACCAGACGCAATTTTCCTTACGGAAACATGGTTACACGAAAGCTCCGGCCCCGACATTGCAGCGGCCCTACCGCCAACTTACACAATTGTTAGGAAAGACCGAGGAGATAAAATCGGAGGCGGTATAGCAATAATTTTCAAAAAAGATTATTCGTGTAAATGGGAGACACCACCCTGTGGAGGTTGTGAAGCTGGCTTTTTTAGACTCCTCCTTACACTTCAGTTCACGCTGACAGGCTTTTTGGTATATCGCCCCCCTGGTGCAGCGGGGCCATGGGCGGCAAGTTTTCCAGACATTATTGCTCCTTTCTTGCTTAATGCAGCCAACTTTACCATCGTGGGTGATCTTAATATTCACTTCAACGATCCTATATGTAAGATTGGCTCTAACATGATCGCCGATCTAGAAGCCATGAACATACCACTCTGCAATTCGGGTCCTACTCACAGGGGGGGACACTTGTTGGACCCCATCTTTTCAAACTTACCAAATATCTCAAGCCAAAAAGCTCTTCCCTTACTTTGGTCTGACCATTTTTTGGTAAGTTTTAAGGTGGCACTCGATTTACGGCCTAATAACCCGGTCATCTCCTTACCCAAAGCCAGGAGCAGAAACTGGAAGAATTTGGATATTGACTCCCTAAATCAACATCTTACGAGCAATATTCCTGATTTTCCTTCCATTAAGATCTCGGACGCAGCTGCCATCCGCACTTGGATTACGGCATCAGTGAACACCTGCCTCCCTACTTCATTTAAGAAATTAAATAATCACCGTCCCCCTGCCCCATGGTTTAATGAAAAATTAAAAATTGAAAAAACAAAATGTAAAGCCTTGGAAAGATGCTGGAGGAACGACTATTCCTTAGAATCCAAGCATCGTTACAAAACTGCTAAGAGAGAATATAATTCCCTATGTAAAGCAGCCCGTGCTGAATATGTGAACAAAACCATTACATCTGAAAGAGACACGTTAGTGACAGATTCCTTACCTTAGAATATCCCCAGGTGTCAGGCTGGATCCGGAAAGCTTTTGCGTAGCAGTACCCCTGCGCGTCGGTAGGCGGCGTCGTGCGGCTCCGCGTCCGTCATCGGCGTCGTGATCGCCGGGATGACGTCGCGGGCAGTACTTAGACGCCGCCCCTGCGCGCTGACGTCAGTTCTTCTTTTTCCGCGCCAGTAAGCGCAGATCCGGGAAGAGCAGTGCCCTAGTCACTTTTTGACTACCCTTTTTTGTGAATTTTTTCACTGTTTCTTCTACGAGTCTTCACGACTCCTAAGGTGTCGTAGGGATGCCCGGCTTTAAGCCCTGCGAGGTCGGTGCCCGCATGATGTCCATCACGGACCCGCATCTCGAGTGTCTCTTCTGTCTCGGCCGAGACCACGACAAGAAGTCGTGCCCTGACTGCCGGAAACTTCATCCGAAGGCTTTGCGAGAGCGGTCTCGAAAGCTGCTCGAGGTCCGGCAGTCGGCTCCGCGCCGCACCAAGCCCCGGTCACGGGAGAGGTCGAGGGACGGTCGCGGAGCCCCCATCGTTCGTCGGAATCCAAGTCTTCGCGCTCCTCCGGTAAGTCGAAGCACAAGAAGTCTAAGCGGCGTCATCGCTCTAAGACTTCGCCTCGCCGGTCTCGCGACTCGGCTGAGGCCCCTGTCGGCACCGTCCCCGCCCCGCGGCCCCGGACGTGCCTGTCGAGTCACCCCGCATTACCCGTCCTTCCTGGGTTCGGGGACGACTCCGGCCCAAGTACAGGAGTTCCTGTCGGCCATGGCCCGCCTCTTCGGGCCTCAAGGTCCCTCCGGCGCGCCTTCGGGCCCCGCGGGCCCTGATGGGGTTGCTCCAGCGTCGCCGTCGACTCCGGTCCCGGCGTCGCCTGTCCCACCAGCCTTCATCCCGGCTCCGGCCCCGGCCTCGATCCCGGCTCCGGTGGTGCCGCAACCCCCATCGACGCCGGTTGACCTAACCACGCCTCCGCCGATGTCCCCGGTGCCGTTCCTGACGCCGTCCGGGGCTCCGGACGGCGTCGTTCCCCGGCTCTCTCCGGCTCCGGACATGGAGCCGGACCGGCGTTGCCCGACGCCGGTTCCGGCGCCGATGAGACCTTGGGTCCCTAATGTCCCTCCTCCTCCATATTATGAACCTGAGGAGGACCAGGAGAGCTGGGAGGGGTCTGAGGACCCTCTCACACAACAGTGCGAGTTTGACCCGGACTGGGTTGAGGAACTTGGGGATGCCAGTGGTCTAGACCCCTCCCCTGACTCTGGCATGCTGTCTCCTCCCGTGGCTACGGAGGAGGGGGCTAATTTTGCAACGGTGTTGCGTAGAGCTGCTGGAGCCTTGAATCTCCAGTTGCCTACTGTGGCCGTCAGGACTAACCTCCTGACAGAAGTGCTTCAGCCGGCGGCCTCCTCTTCGGAGACTGTGCTGCCGTTCAATGATGCACTCACTGACGTTCTTTTGGGTGCCTGGTCCAAGCCCACCACAGGGGCTCCTGTGGATAGGAACGTGGACCGACGCCATCGCCCTGCTCCGGGCGACCCCCTGTTTCTCTCCCAACACCCCACCCCTGAGAGCTTGGTTGTCCAAGCCTCTGCCTCCCAAACCGCCTTCCCTACCGCCCCTCCGGATAGGGAATCCAAGCGCCTGGACCACTTTGGGAAGAAGGCTTTCTCTTCCTCCAGTGCTGGCTTGCGGTCCGTCAACACCGCTTGCCTCTTGGGCCGATATACCCACTCCCTGTGGGATTCAGTGGCGACTGTTTTGCCGCAGTGTTCTGAGGAGGTCCAGACACTGCTTACCCGCGCCATTGCGGAAGGGCGAGATGCGGCTAAATACACCATACGTTGTGGCCTTGATACCGCCGACTCGCTGGGCAGATCGCTTGCAACGACGGTGGCGCTGCGTCGCCACGCCTGGCTGAGGACCACTGGTTTTTCGGGTGATGTCCAGAATACACTCATGGACATGCCCTTTGATGGAGTCGGTCTTTTGGTTCAAAAGCAGACCATGCGCTGGAGCGTTTCAAGGACTCGCGGGCTACTGCCAAGTCCCTGGGCCTTGCTGTTGTGCGCCCTCCGCTGACATCTGCTTTTCGCCCCTTTCGTGGCCACGGGAGGGGCGCCCAGTCACGTCAGCAGCCCGGCCAACGGCCCGCGCAGCAAGCGCCTTCGCGTGGCAGAGGACGTGGATACCGCCGTGGCGGTTCGGGCAACCAGCGTGCGGGTCAGGCCACCACCTCCAACCCGTCCGCGGCCTCCAAGCCCTCCTAGTCCCTCCTTTCAGGTGCACAGCACGCCAGTAGGGGGCAGGGTCCGCCATCACCTTCACCACTGGTGTCCCATCACCTCGGACAGGTGGGTCTTGGACATTGTCCGAAGGGGCTACTCCCTCCCCTTCGAGACCACCCCCCCAGCCATGCCACCTCAATTCCACCGCATGTCAGGGGATCACTTGGTGCTTCTGCAGAAGGAAGTCACGGCCCTCTTGGCCAAGAGGGCCATCGAGCATGTTCCGACCCCAGAAGTAGGACGTGGTTGCTACTCCCACTACTTTCTGGTGCCCAAAAGGGACAAGGAGGACATGCGTCCTATCTTGGACCTCCGGAACGTCAATCGCTTCCTCCGGAAGGAGAAGTTCAAGATGCTCACCCTAGCTCAGGTCTTGACTGCCCTCGACCCTGGAGACTGGTTGGTAGCGTTGGACTTGCAGGAAGCTTATTTCCACATCCCCGTCCTGCCGGCCCACCGGCGTTACCTACGGTTCACGGTAGGCCTCGAGCATTTTCAGTTCACTGTGCTCCCCTTTGGCCTTACCAGTGCCCCTCGGGTGTTCACGAAAGTGATGGCGGTGGTCGCAGCTCATCTGCGCCGAGCTGGGGTTTCAGTCTTCCCCTACCTCGACGACTGGCTGCTGAAGGCGGGCTCGTCCCAGGCAGTCGTCTCCCACCTCCAGACTACGGCCGAACTCCTGCACTCGCTGGGGTTCTCCATCAATGTGCCGAAGTCGCATCTGATTCCTTCTCCACAGCTCCTTTTCATCGGAGCAATTCTGGACACGACGCAGTTTCGGGCCTATCCTCCCGAACGGCGAGTCCGGGATATTCAGGCTATGATCCCGATCTTTCAGCCTTTATCCTGGGTTTCGGTACGGATGACCCTGAGGCTGCTGGGCCTCATGGCCTCCTGCATCCTGCTGGTCAATCATGCCAGATGGCATATGCGGGCTCTGCAGTGGGACCTGAAGTTCCAGTGGGCGCAGCACCGGGGCAACCTGTCCGATCACGTCCAGATCTCGGAGGGGACTGCAAAACAGTTGCAGTGGTGGCTCACGGACCGGCAATGGGTCATGGGCAGATCCCTCTCCCTTCCCCAGCCAGAGCACACAGTTGTGACGGACGCGTCCCTTCTGGGATGGGGCGGTCACATGTGAGAGGCGGAGATCAGAGGCCTCTGGTCTCCGAGCGGAGTCCCGGCTCCATATCAACCTTCTGGAGCTCCGGGCGATCCGACTTGCACTCAAGGCATTCCTTCCCTCTGTCAAAGGGAAGGTTGTGCAGGTGTTCACAGACAACACCACCGCCATGTGGTACTGCAACAAACAGGGCGGGGTGGGGTCGTGGACCCTCTGTCAGGAGGCTCTGCGCCTCCGGACATGGCTGGAACATCAGGGCATGTTCCTGATGGTTCAACACCTGGCAGGTTCCCTGAACGCCAGGGCGGACGAACTCAGCCGCAGGTGCATGATGGATCACGAATGGCGTCTTCACTCGGAAGTGGCGCAAGACTCTTTCTACAATGGGGAGAGCCTTGGTTAGATCTATTCGCCACCGAAGAGAACGCGCAATGTCATCAGTTCTGCGCGTTGGAATTTCCAAGGCGGCACTCGCTCGGCGACGCTTTTCGTCGCGAGTGGAGTTGCGGTCTGTTGTACGCCTTTCCGCCTATACCACTTCTACCCAGAGTGTTGAAGAAGATTCGGCACGACCGGGCCCAAGTCATCCTTGTGGCTCCGGACTGGGCTCGAAGAGTTTGGTATCCCGAGCTACTCAGTATGAGCGTCGATCCCCGATCCGTCTGCCTCTTCGGGAGGATCTTCTGTCGCAGCAGCAGGGGACGGTCCTCCACCCGAACCTGTCCAGCCTCCACCTGCTTGCGTGGAGATTAAGCGGCGGCAGTTGATTCCTTTCGACTTGCCTCCCGAAGTTTGTGATGTGATTCTGGCAGCCAGGCGTCCCTCCACTAAGGTGGTATACGCCTGAAGGTGGAACAAATTTGTGGCATGGTGCACAGCAAAGGCTGTGAACCCCCTTTCTGCCCCTCTTTCTGAGGTCCTTCTGTTCCTTCTTTCTCTGGCCCAACAGGGTTCTGCCCTGGGTACCATCAAGGGTTATCTCTGTGCTATCTCGGCCTTCCTCATGCTCCCTGATCAGCCCTCCCTTTTCAGGTCCCCTGTTGTTAACAGGTTCTTAAAAGGCATTACACACCTCTTCCCTCCTGTTCCGTTTGTGATGCCTCAGTGGGACTTGAACTTGGTTCTTACCTTTTTAATGTGCGCTCCTTTGAGCCTCTACATAACTGTCCTCTTCGTCTTCTGACTCTGAAGACAGCCTTTCTGGTGGCCATCACCTCCGCTCGGCGGGTGAGTGAGCTCCAGGCTCTATCATGCAAACCTCCCTTTCTGTCTGTCCATCCAGACAAGGTTGTTCTTAGGACGCATCCGTCCTTCTTGACAAAGGTGGTTACTGCCTTCCACATTGGGCAGACCATCACTTTGCCTACCTTCTTTCCGCCTCCGCATCCTTCCAGAGAGGAAGAGAGGCTCCACCGTCTGGACCCAAAACGTGCGCTCTCCTTCTATATCGACCGCACAAAACACTTCCGGGTGGATGACCAGCTCTTTGTTGGCTACGTGGGCGCCAAAAAGGTCGGGCGGTGCACAAACGAACCATCTCCCGCTGGGTTACCTTGTGCATCAAGGCCTGCTATTCTTTGGCTAAGAAGGAGCCTCCTGTTGGGCTGCGTGCCCATTCCACCAGGGCAGCGGCTGCTACCACGGCTTTGGGCCGCGGTGTTCCGCTGCAGGTTATCTGTCAGGCAGCTACGTGGGCCTCGCTGCACACGTTTACAAAGCATTACTGCCTTGACAGTCAGGTCCGGAGGGACGGCTTCTTTGGCCGTTCTGTCCTCCGGGACTTCCTTGTCTGATCTTTGTTCGCAGACCCACCACCGGGGTTGGTATTGCTGGGGTATCTATTCTAAGGTAAGGAATCTGTCACTAACGTGTCTCTTTCAGATGCACAAGTTACTAACTTGTGTAACGATATATCTGTAAGAGACAGTAGTTAGTGACAGATTCCTACCGCCTCACCCATCCTCCCCGTTCTGCGAACTGATTTCTAGGGTTAAGGACATCCCTTTCAGGGCCCTAGTATTTTTCAGACACCTATGTCAGCTTCTTGCATGGCTCTGCGTTCCTGGCGCGGAAAGTCGTGTACAGAACTGACGTCAGCGCGCAGGGGCGGCGTCTAAGTACTGCCCGCGACGTCATCCCGGCGATCACGACGCCGACGACGGACGTGGAGCTGCACGACGCCGCCTACCGACGCGCAGGGGTACTGCTACGCAAAAGCTTTCCGGATCCAGCCTTACGCCTGGGGATATTCTAAGGTAAGGAATCTGTCACTAACTACTGTCTCTTACAGATATATCGTTACACAAGTTAGTAACTTGTGCATCAGCACATAATAATGCAAACGTCCTGTTCAAATTAGTTGGGGAGCTCTCGGGAGCAACTTGTCCACCGACACCCCCGATACTTGATGAAGCACACTGTGAAGTTGTGGCGAAGTTTTTCATTGAGAAAGTAGAAAAGATTTATGCAGAACTCGAGACGGTAACTATCAATACAGAACAGCAAATAATGAACTCACCCTCTACTCTTGGCTGTAACAACCCAGTCGGGGCCCCCTGATTCCGTATCTACTCTGAAAATAACAAACTGCCAACCCCTAGACCCTTTGTCTTTCAATGTTATTCTAAATAGCCTTAAATCAGGCTCCCCTAACGATCCACTTCCGGTCAACATTCTACAAAAACTAAAATCCCCCTCATTAAAGATCATTATGGAGCTACTTAATGCCTCACTGAGGGAAGCTATCTTACCAGCAGAGTGGAAACAAGCAATGGTTCTTCCCCTTTTGAAGAAACCAAATGCTGATCCAGCGGAACCTTCCAACTTCCGCCCGATCTCCCTACTCCCTGTTTTCTCTAAGATCTTGGAAAAACACGTGAACCAACAGCTTACGCAGTTTGTGGAATCTAATAACATCCTACACGGGTCCCAATCAGGCTTTAGAGCTGGATACTCTACAGAGACTACTCTCTTGGGAGTCACAGAAACACTACGCCAGCATCTGGATAAAGGGGAAACTGTGGCACTCATCCTATTAGACCTGAGTGCCGCCTTTGACACGGTGTCTCATCTTACCCTTTTAAAAGCACTCCAGTCCCTGGGGATTGCTGGCTCAGCTCTGGATTGGATTAAAAACTTCTTTACCGGTAGGACTTTTCAGGTCTTTTCCACATCGGCTTGCTCTAAGACCTATGCATCTCCCTATGGAGTACCACAGGGCTCGATTCTCAGCCCTATGTTATTCAATCTCTACGTTAGCCCTTTAGCTACCATCGCGGAAGAAGCTGGGTTGTCGATCTTCTCTTATGCGGATGACGCCCAGCTTCTCTTTTCATTATCCGCTAATGAAAATTCCAGAGTTTCATCCTTACAGGTAGGGCTGTATAAAATCGCCAGCTGGATGCATACTAACTGGTTAAAGCTAAACGGTGGTAAGACGGAGGTCTTGATCATGGGGAAAGATAAAGCTCCCTGGGGCCCTCACCATTGGCTGCCAGAAATGGGTGAACTTCCCAAACCGGTGCAAACCGTACATAATCTGGGCATAGTGATTGATGATCAGCTGTCCATGAAACAGCAAGTAGCTAAGACCACATCTATCTGCTTCACTATTCTTAAATGGCTTCGTAAGATACTTTGGATGCTGCCTGAATCCACTCAAAGAACTGTTATTCAAGCCTTAATCATGTCAAGGCTGGACTATGGCAACATCCTATATTTAGGAGCAAATAAGGAGTTAGTACGGAAGCTGCAAGTGGTACAGAATTCCGCGGCCAGGTTACTTTGTCATGTACCCAAAACATCCTCCATCAAAGGCACTCTTCGTGACCTCCACTGGCTCAGGATTGAGAATCGGACTACATTTAAGGCTCTATGCTATATGCATAATATTAAACTAGGCACAGCACCCCAATATCTATGCTCCCTAGCCCAGACATATCTCCCAACTCGTCTATTTCGTTCCTCATCCCAAGCCAAATTTCTAGTCCCCAGATTTAAACTATCACGTATGGGTGGACGTTCCTTCTCCTATTTGGCCCCAGTGTTGTGGAATTCACTACCTTCATCACTTCGTCATGAAGTTAGCCACAAAATCTTCCGCAATGGCCTTAAGACCTGGCTATTTAACCAGTAAATGCTGTCTTCTCTGTTGCGATTTGTCCTGGGCGCCGGGAAACCTCTGGGTAGCTGTGCGCCTTATAAATTTAATTTAATAATAATAACGCCAGGGTGGACAAACTCAGCGGTCAATGCCTAGTGGATCACGAATGGCGTCTCCATCCGGAGGTGGTGCAAAGTCTCTTTCAGAAGTGGGGACAGCCTTGGTTAGATCTGTTCGCATCCGCTGAGAACGTGCAATCTCAACAGTTTGGCGTGCCGTAGTTTCCAAGGTGGCACTCGCTCGGCGACGCTTTTCGTCTCGAGTGGAGCTCAGGCCTCCTGTACGCCTTTCTGCCAATGCCACCCCTGTCTAGAGTGCTCAACAAGATCAGGAGCTACCAGGCCCAAGTCATTCTTGTGGCTCCAGACTGGGCACAGTGAGTCTGGTATCCCGAGCTTCTCCAGTTGAACATTGATTCTTCGATCAGGCTGCCCCTTCGGGAGAATCTTCTGTCGCAGCAACAGGGGAGGGTCCTCCACCTGAACATGTCAACTCTACGCCTTCTTGCATGGAGATTGAGCGGCAGCAGTTAATAGCATTTGGCCTTCCTCCCAAAGTTTGCAATGTTATTTTGGTGGCTAGGCAGCTCTCCACCAAGACCGTGGATGCCTGCCGGTGGAACAAATTTGTAAAATATTGTTCAGAAAGATCTATTGATCCTCTTTCTGCTTCCCTCTCTCAGGTTTTACTCTGTACTCTGACCCTTGCCCAGCAGGGCTCTGCTCTCGATACTCTCAAAGGGTTCCTTTCGGCCCTGTCTGTCTTTTTGAGATTGCCAGACCAACCCTCTTTATTTAAATCCCCTATTGTAAATAGGTTTCTCAAGGAGTTTGTACATGTTTCCACCTGCCCCTTTCATCATGCCTCAGTGGGACCTTAATTTGGTTCTCACTTCCCTGATGTGTTATCCATTCGAACCCTTGCACAACTGCCCCCTCTGGCTGCTTACCATCAAAATTGCCTTTTTAGTGACAAGCACATCTGCCAGGAGGGTAAGCGAATTGCATGATCTGTCATCCAAGCCTTCTTACCTTACCATCTTTCCTGACAAAATGGTGCTTCGCACTAGGGTCTCTTTCTTACTGAAAGTGGTTACACCATTCCACGTTGGGCAATCTGTCACCCTGCCCACTTTTTACGCTCCTCTGCATCCCTCTAAAGAAGAGGAGTAACTTCACATCTGAAAGAGACACGTTAGTGACCGATTCCTTACCTTAGAATATCCCCAGGCGCCAGGCTGGATCCGGAAAGTTTTGCGTAGCAGTACCCCTGCGCATCGGTAGGCGGCGTCGTGCGGCTCCGCGTCCGTCGTCGGCGTTGTGATCGCCGGAATGACGTCGCGGCCAGTACTTAGACGCCGCCCATGCGCGCTGGCGTCAGTTCTTTCTTTTTCCGCGCCAGTAAGCGCAGATCCGGATTGAGCAGTGCCCCAGTCATTTTTTGACGGAGTATTTTTTGAGACTTTTTGTCCAAGTTTTCGAGTCGTTTCGGCTCCAAGGTGTCAGTAGGGATGCCCGGCTTCAAGCCATGCAAGGTCTGTAATCGCATGATGTCGATTACGGATCCGCACCGAGAGTGTCTCTTCTGCCTGGGGCGCGGCCACAACCCCACGTCGTGCCCCGAGTGTCGGTCCCTTGCCCCGAAAGCTTTGTGAGAGCGGTCTCGAAAGCTTCTCGAGGCCCGGCACTCTGCTCCGCTCGAGGTCCCGGTCCTGGGAGAGGTCGAGGGGCCGGTTGCGGAGCCATCGTCATTCGTCGGGGTCGAAGTCTTCGTCTTCAGGTAAGGCGAAGCACAAGAGGTCTAAGAAGCGTCGCTCTAAGACCTCCCTCGCCGGTCGCGCGACTCGGCTGAGGGTCCTATTGGTACCGCCCCGCGGCCCGGGAGTACCCGAACAGCCGACGCCGGCCTACCCGCCTGTTCCGGGTCCGACGTCGACTCCGGCCGACATCCAAGACTTCTTGTCGGCCATGGCTTGCATCTTCGGGCCTAAGGGTTACCCCGGTGCGCCTTCGGGCCCCGCGGGCCCCAGTGGGGATCCTCCTTCGGCACCACCGGCGGCTCCGGCCCCGGTGTCTCCGGTGTCTCCGGCGGCCCTGGCCCCGGCGCCGCAGGACCCCCTCGGATCCAGGCCTGGATCCCGGTCGACGCCGGTTGACCTAACAACACCTCCACCGGCGCCGGCCTCCCCGGTACCATTTACGGCGCCGTCCGAAGTCCCGGGTGACGCCGTACCCAGGTCCTCCCCGGAACCGGACACTGAGCCGGATCGACTTCGGCCGACGCCGATTCCAACGCCGATGGGACTTTTCTTCCCTCATGTCCGCCCTCCATACTTTTCACCTGTTTTGGAGGACGATGAGGACTGGGAGGGGTCGGAAGACCCTCTCACAGCTCAGTGCGAGCCTTGTCAGGACTGGGCAGAGGAACTGGGTGATGCCAGTGGCCTGGACACCTCTCCAGGCCTTGGCATGCTGTCTCCTCCTTCCGTGGCTACGGAGGAGGGAGCAAGTTATGCAACGGTGTTGCGTAGGGTGGCCGCGGCCTTGCGCCTCGAGCTCCCTACAGTGGCTGTCAGGACTAAACTCCTGACGGAAGTGCTTCAGCCGGCGGCTACCTCTTCGGAGCCACTGCTGCCGTTCAACGACGCACTTTCTGACGTTCTTTTGGGCACCTGGTCCAGGCCCACCACAGGGGCTCCTGTGGACAGGAACGTAGCCCGACGCCATCGCCCGGCTCCGGGCGACCCCTTGTTCCTCTCCCAACACCCCACCCCGAGAGCTTGGTTGCTCAAACCTCTGCCTCTCAGAGCGCCTTCCCTACGGCTCTGCCGGACAGGAAATCCCAAAAACTGGAACAATTTGGGAAGAAGATTTTTTCTTCCTCCAGTGCTGGCTTGCGGTCCGTGAACACCGCTTGCCTTTTGGGCCGTTATTCCCACTCTATGTGGGATTCGGTGGCGCAAGTGCTGCCTAAGTGTCCTGAGGAGGTCCAGACACTACTCACCCGTTTTATTGCAGACGGGAGAGACGCGGCGAAGTTCACAATCCGATGTGGCCTAGACACCGCTGACTCGCTGGGCAGATCGCTTGCTACGACAGTGGCGCTGCGCCGTCACGCCTGGCTGAGGACCACTGGCTTCTCGGGCGATGTCCAAAACACCCTTATGGACATGCCCTTCGATGGTATCCGCCTTTTGGCAATAAGGCAGACAGCGCGCTGGAGCGCTTTAAGGACTCGCGGGCTATGGCCAAGTCCTTGGGCCTCTCCGCCTCGCGCCCTCCGCAGCAGTCTGCTTTTCGCTCCTTTCGTGGCCACGGAAGGGGCGCCCAGTCACGTCCATTACCCAGCCACCGGCCCGCGCAGCAAGCGCCTTCGGGTGGCCGAGGACGTGGCTCCCGCCGAGGCGGGTCGGGTAACCAGCGTGCGGGTCCGGCCACCACCTCTGCCCCGTCCGCGGCCTCCAAGCCCTCCTAGTCCATCCTTTCAGGTCCACAGCACGCCAGTGGGGGGCAGGGTCCGCCATCACCTTCCCCACTGGCGTATCATCACATCGGACAGGTGGGTCTTGGACATTGTCCGAAGGGGCTACTCCCTCCCCTTCGAGACTACCCCCCCAGCCATGCCACCTCAATGTCACCGCATGTCGGGGGACCATTTGGTACTTCTTCGAAAGGAAGTTGCGGCCCTCTTGGCCAAGGGGGCCATCGAACGCGTTCCAACCCCAGAAGTAGGGCGTGGTTGTTATTCCCACTACTTTCTGGTGCCCAAAAAGGACAAGGAGGACATGCGTCCTATCTTGGACCTCCGGAACGTCAATTGCTTCCTCCGGAAGGAGAAGTTCAAGATGCTCACCCTAGCTCAGGTCTTGACTGCCCTCGACCCTAGAGACTGGATGGTAGCGTTGGACTTGCAGGACGCATATTTCCACATCCCCGTCCTGCCGGCCCACCGGCGTTACCTGCGGTTCACGGTAGGCCTCTTGCACTTTCAGTTCTCCGTGCTCCCCTTTGGCCTTACCAGCGCCCCTCGGGTGTTCACGAAAGTGATGGCGGTGGTCGCAGCTCATCTGCGCCGGGAAGGGGTTCCAGTCTTCCCCTACCTCGACGACTGGTTGTTGAAGGCGGGCTCGTCCCTGGCAGTCGTCTCCCACCTCCAGACTACGGCCGGACTCCTGCACTCACTGGGGTTCTCCATCAAGGTGCCGAAGTCGCACCTGATTCCTTCTCCACAGCTCCTTTTCATCGGAGCAGTTCTGGACACAACGCAGTTTCTGGCCTATCCTCCCGAACGGCGAGTCCAGGTTATTCAGGCTATGATTCCGATCTTTCAGCCTCTATCCTGGGTTTCGGTACGGATGACCCTGAGGCTGCTGGGCCTCATGGCCTCCTGCATCCTGCTGGTCGATCATGCCAGATGGCATATTCGGGCTCTGCAGTGGGACCTGAAGTTCCAGTGGGCGCAGCATCAGGGGAACCTGTCCGATTACGTCCAGTGGTGGCTCTCGAACCGGCAATGGGTCACGGGCAGATCCCTCTCCCTTCCCCAGCCAGAGCACACAGTTGTGACGGATGCGTCCCTTCTGGGATGGGGCGGTCACATGGGAGAGGCGGAGATCAGAGGCCTCTGGTCTCCGGCGGAGTCCCGGCTCCATATCAACCTTCTGGAGCTCCGGGCGATCCGACTTGCACTGAAGGCATTCCTTCCCTCTGTCAAGGGGAAGGTAGTGCAGGTGTTCACCGACCACACCTCCGCCATGTGGTACTGCAACAAACAAGGCGGGGTGGGGTCGTGGACCCTATGTCAGGAGGCTCTGCGTCTCTGGACATGGCTGGAACATCAGGGCATATCCCTGATGGTTCAACACCTGGCAGGTTCCCTGAACGCCAGGGCGGACGAACTCAGCCGCAGGTGCATGATGGATCACGAATGGTGTCTTCACTCGGAGGAGGCGCAAGGACTCTTTCTACAGTGGGGAGAGCCTTGGTTAGATCTATTTGCCACCGAAGAGAACGCGCAATGTCAGCAGTTCTGCGCGTTGGAATTTCCAAGGCGGCACTCGCTCGGCGACGCTTTTCGTCGCAAGTGGAGTTGCGGTCTGTTGTACGCCTTTCCGCCTATACCACTTCTGCCCAGAGTGTTGAAGAAGGTTTGGCGCAACCGGGCCCAAGTAATTCTTGTGGCTCCGGACTGGGCTCGAAGAGTTTGGTATCCCGAGCTACTCCGTATGAGCATTGATCCCCCGATCCGTCTGCCTCTTCGGGAGGGTCTTCTGTCGCAGCAGCAGGGGACGGTCCTCCACCCGAACCTGTCCAGTCTCCACCTCCTTGCATGGAGATTGAGCGGCGGCAGTTGATTCCTTTCGACTTGCCTCCCGAAGTTTGTGATGTGATTCTGGCAGCCAGGCGTCCCTCCACTAAGGTGGTATACGACTGCAGGTGGAACAAGTTTGTGGCATGGTGCACAGCAAAGGCTGTGAATCCCCTTTCTGCCCCTCTTTCTGAGTTTCTTCTGTTCCTTCTTTCTCTGGCCCAACAGGGTTCTGCCCTAGCTACCATCAAGGGCTATCTTTGTGCAATCTCGGCCTTCCTCAGGCTTCCTGATCAGCCCTCCCTTTTCAAGTCCCCTGTTGTTAACAGGTTTCTTAAAGGCATTACACACCTCTTCCCTCCTGTTCCGTTTGTGATGCCTCAGTGGGACTTGAACTTGGTTCTTACCTTTTTAATGTGCGCTACCTTTGAGCCTCTCCATAACTGTCCTCTTCGTCTTCTCACTCTGAAGACAGCCTTTCTGGTGGCTATCACCTCCGCTCGGCGGGTGACTGAGCTCCAAGCTCTTTCTTGCAAGCCCCCCTTTCTGTCTGTCCATCCAGACAAGGTTGTTCTTAGGACGCTCCGTCCTTCTTGCCAAAGGTGGTTACTGCCTTCCACATTGGGCAGACCATCACTTTGCCCACCTTCTTTCCGCCTCCGCATCCTTCCAGAGAGGAAGAGAGGCTCCACCGTCTGGACCCAAAACGTGCGATTTCTTTCTATCTGAACCGCACACAACAGTTCCGGGTGGATGACCAGCTCTTTGTTGGCTACGTGGGCGCCAAAAAAGGTCGGGCGGTACACAAGCGGACCATCTCCCGCTGGGTTGTCTTGTGTATCAAAGCCTGCTATTCTTTGGCTAAGAAGGAGCCCCCTGTTGGGCTACATGCCCATTCCACCAGGGCGCCAGCCGCCACCACAGCTTTGGGACGTGGTGTCCCATTGCAGGACATTTGTCAGGCAGCTACGTGGGCCTCGCTGCACACGTTTACCAAGCACTACTGCCTTGACAGCCAAGTCCGGAGAGACGGCTTCTTTGGCCGTTCTGTTCTCCGAGACGTCCTCGCCTGATCTTTGTTCGCAGACCCACCACCGGGGTTGGTAATGCTGGGGTATCTATTCTAAGGTAAGGAATCTGTCACTAACGTGTCTCTTTCAGATGCACAAGTTACTAACTTGTGTAACGATATATCTGTAAGAGACAGTAGCTAGTGACAGATTCCTTACCGCCCCACCCATCCTCCCAGTTCTGCGAACTGATTTCTAGGGTTAAGGTCATCCCTTTCAGGGCCCTAGGTTTCAGACACCAGTGTCAGTTTCTTGCATGGCTCTGCGTTTCTGGCGCGGAAAGTCGTGTACAGAACTGACGCCAGCGCGCATGGGCGGCGTCTAAGTACTGGCCGCGACGTCATCCCGGCGATGCCAACGACGGACGCGGAGCCGCACGACGCCGCCTACCGACGCGCAGGGGTACTGCTACGCAAAACTTTCCTGATCCAGCCTGACGTCTGGGGATATTCTAAGGTAAGGAATCTGTCACTAACTACTGTCTCTTACAGATATATCGTTACACAAGTTAGTAACTTGTGCGTTTGGACCGAAAAAGAGTGTTGTCGGTCTACCTTGACCGCACCTAAGAGTTCCAGGTGGACGACTGACTCTCCGTGGGATACGTTGGATGAAGGAAAGGTTGTGTGGTGCAGAAGAGGACTATCTGGCGATGGATCATCCTCTTTATCAAAATTTGCTACACTCTGGCCAAGAAACCGCCTCTTGCAGGCTTAAGAGCTCATTCCATCAGATCTCAGGCTGCGACCACAGTGTTGCAACGTGGTGTTCCAGTCCTTGACATTTGCTAGGCAGCAATGTGGACATCACTAAGCACTACTGCCTGGACAGTCCAGTCCACGGGGATGGCCTTTTTGGCCGCTCTGTCCTGCAGGACTTCCTGGTCTAAACTTGTCCACAGTCCTTCCTCCGTGAATGGTATTGCTGGGGTATCTATTCTAAGGTAAGAAATCTGCGGCTAGATGTCTCTATCAGATGGACAAGTTACTTACCTACGGTAACGCCTTATCTGGTAGAGACATAATCTAGCCACAGATTCCTTACCGATCCATCCATCCTCCCTGCACTGTGGACAGGTTTTTTAGGGTCAGGGCTGATCACTTTCAGGGCCATAACTGTTCTATGCACTATGCACCCCGCTGTCAGTGCACTTCATGGCTCCACGCTCCTGGCGTGGAAAGTCGTGAAAAGTAACTGACGTCAGCGCACGAGGTGGCGCCTATATAGGTGACGCGGACATTACTTCTGGCATGGATGCCGCCGACCTCACGCGGAGCCGACCAACGCCACCTATCATGCGCAAGGGTATTGCTCGAGCAAAAGTTTCCGGATCCAGTCTGAAGCCTGGGATATTCTAAGGTAAAGAATCTGCAGCTAGATTATGTCTCTACCAAATATGGCATTACCGAAAGTAAGTAACTTGTCCTTCTGTTTGAAAGCCTCTCTTTCACACAGAGACACCCAGTATTTACCCATGTTTCCTGGTATGATGAGGCATGCTGAGGACATTTTTAAAGAGCCAGTCCGTGCCAGAGTTATCACCCCAAAGGTGGACAAAAAATACAAGGCGGCTCCTTTGGACCCATTCTTTATCGGGGGTCAAGCTACACTTGACTTCATAGTTGCCACTATTTATTTATTTTTATTTAATGAATTTATAGAGCGCCTGAATCACCCCCTGAGGGGTATCTCTGCGCTAGGGACAAAGCTGCTGGCAGGCTGAAATAAAAGGAGTTAAAACAAAGTGGATTTAAGAAGTTTCCTAAAGCGAGGGTAATCAGGACAGAGCCTCACATGGATGGGCAGCTGGTTCCAGTAGAAGGGAGCGGGGTATGAAAAGGATTTACCACCTAATCTTGCTTTCCTAAATCTGAAAGAGACACGTTAGTGACAGATTCCTTACCTTAGAATATCCCCAGGCGTCAGGCTGGATCCGGAAAGTTTTTGCGTAGCAGTACCCTTGCGCGTCGGTAGGCGGCGTCGTGCGGCTCCGCGTCCGTCGTCGGCGTCGTGATCGCCAAGATGACATCGCGGGCAGTACTTAGGCGCCGCCCCTGCGCGCTGACGTCAGTTCTTCTTTTTCCGCGCCAGCAAGCGCAGATCCGGGAAGAGCAGTGCCCTTGTCATTTTTTGACTAACTTTTTGGGTGAATATTTTCACTGTTTTTCTTCGAATCGACTTCAAGGTGTCGTAGGGATGCCCGGTTTTAAACGTTGCGGCGCCTGTGCTCAGATGATGTCCATCACAGACCCGCATCGGGAGTGTCTCTTCTGCCTCGGCCGAGGCCACGACACGGAGTCGTGTTCCGACTGCCGGGCCCTCAACCCGAAAGCTTTGCGAGAGCGGTCTCGAAAGCTCCTCGAGGCCCGGCATTCGGCTCCGCGCAAGCCCCGGTCGCGTGAGAGGTCCAGGGGTCGATCGCGGAGTCCTCACCGGTCGTCGGCATCGAAGTCTTCTTCGTCCGGTAAGTCCAAACACAAAAAGTCCAAAAAGCATCGTCGCTCTAGGACTTCGCCTCGCCGGTCTCGCGACTCGGCTGAGGCCCCTCCCGGCACCGTCCCCGCCCCCACGGTCCCGGACATGCCTGTGGAGTCGCCCCCGCAATACCCGTCCTTCCCGGGTTCGGGGGCGGATCCGGCCCAAATACAGGAATTCCTGTCGGCCATGGCCCGCCTCTTCGGGCCTCCAGGTCCCTCCGGTGCGCCTTCGGGCCCCGCGGGCCCTGATGGGGTTGCTCCGGCGTCGCCGACGGCTCCGGCCCCGGCATCGCCCGTGCCTCCAGCCTCGATCCCGGCTCCGGCCTCGATCCCGGCTCCACAACCCCCATCGACGCCGGTCGACCTAACGACACCTCCGCCGACGCCGATGTCTCCGGTGCCGTTCTCGACGCCGCCTGGGGCTCCGGGCGGCGTCGTCCCCCAGTTCCTTCCGGCTCCGGACATGGACCCGGACCGACGCCGCTCGATGCCGGTTCCGGCGCCGATGGGACCTTGGGTCCCAAATGTCCCTCCTCCTCCTTATTTTGAACCAGAGGAGGACCAGGAGGACTGGGAGGGGTCTGATGACCCTCTGACACAACAGTGTCAGTACGATGAGGACTGGACAGAGGGTCTAGGGGATGCCAGTGGTCTGGATACTTCCCCTGACACTGGCATGCTGTCTCCTCCCGTGGCTACGGAGGAGGGAGCCAATTTTGCAACGGTGTTGCGTAGGGCGGCTGGGGCCTTACGTCTCCAACTCCCTACTGTGGCGGTCAAGACTAATATCTTGACAGAGGTGCTTCAGCCGGCAGCCTCCTCTACGGAGACTGTGCTGCCGTTTAACGACGCCCTCACTGACGTTCTTTGGGCGCCTGGTCCAAGCCCAACACAGGGGCTCCTGTGGATAGGAACGTGTCCCGACGCCATCGCCCAGCTCCGGGCGACCCCCTGTTTCTCTCTGTCCACCCCACTCCTGAGAGCTTGGTTGTCCAAGCCTCCGCTTCCCAAACCGCCTTCCCTACCGCCCCTCCGGATAGGGAATCCAAACGCCTGGATCAATTTGGGAAGAAGGGTTTTTCTTCCTCCAGTGCTGGCTTGCGGTCCATCAACACCGCTTGTCTTTTGGGCCGATATACCCACTCCTTGTGGGATTCGGTGGCGACTGTTTTGCCCCAGTGTTCTGAGGAGGTCCAGACACTGCTTTCCCGCGCCATTGCGGAAGGAAGGGATGCGGCCAAATACACGATACGATGTGGCCTTGATACCGCCGACTCGCTGGGCAAGTCTATTGCAACGACGGTGGCGCTGCGACGCCACGCCTGGCTGAGAACCACTGGTTTTTCAGGGGATGTCCAGAATACTCTCATGGACATGCCCTTTGATGGAGTCGGTCTCTTTGGGTCCAAAGCAGACCATGCGTTGGAGCGCTTTAAGGACTCACGGGCTACTGCCAAGTCCCTGGGCCTTTCTGCTACACGCCTCCGCTGACTTCTGCTTTTCGCCCCTATCGTGGCCACGGAAGGGGCGCCCGTCACGTCAGCAGCCCAGCCACCGGCCCGCGCAGCAGGCGTCTTCGCGTGGCCGAGGACGTGGATTCCGCCGTGGCGGATCGGGCAACCAGCGTGCGGGTCAGGCCACCACCTCCAACCCTTCCGCGGCCTCCAAGCCCTCCTAGTCCCTCCTTTCAGGTGCACAGCACGCCAGTAGGGGCAGGGTCCGCCATCACCTTCCCCACTGGCGTACCATCACCTCGGACAGGTGGGTCTTGGACATTGTCCGAAGGGGCTACTCCCTCCCCTTCGAGACCACCCCCCCAGCCATGCCACCTCAATTCCACCGCATGTCAGGGGATCACTTGGTACTTCTGCAGAAGGAAGTCACGGCCCTCTTGACCAAGAGGGCCATCGAGCGTGTTCCGACCCCAGAAGTAGGGCGTGGTTGCTACTCCCACTACTTTCTGGTGGACAAGGAGGACATGCATCCTATCTTGGACCTCCGGAACGTCAATCGCTTCCTCCGGAAGGAGAAGTTCAAGATGCTCACCCTAGCTCAGGTCTTGACTGCACTCGACCCTGGAGACTGGTTGGTAGCGTTGGACTTGCAGGACGCATATTTCCACATCCCCGTCCTGCCGGCCCACCGGCGTTACCTTCGGTTCACGGTAGGCCCGAGCATTTTCAGTTCACCGTGCTCCCCTTTGGCCTTACCAGTGCCCCTCGGGAGTTCACGAAAGTGATGGCGGTGGTCGCAGCTCATCTGCGCCGGGCAGGGGTTTCAGTCTTCCCCTACCTCGACGACTGGCTGCTGAAGGCGGGCTCGTCCCAGGCAGTCGTCTCCCACCTCCAGACTACGGCCGAACTCCTGCACTCGCTGGGGTTCTCCATCAATGTGCCGAAGTCGCATCTGATTCCTTCTCCACAGCTCCTTTTCATCGGAGAAGTTCTGGACACGACGCAGTTTCGGGCCTATCCTCCCGAACGGCGAGTCCGGGATATTCAGGCTATGATTCCGATCTTTCAGCCTTTATCCTGGGTTTCGGTACGGATGACCCTGAGGCTGCTGGGCCTCATGGCCTCCTGCATCCTGCTGGTCAATCATGCCAGATGGCATATGCGGGCTCTGCAGTGGGACCTGAAGTTCCAGTGGGCGCAGCACCAGGGCAACCTGTCCGATCACGTCCAGATCTCGGAGGGGACTGCAAAACAGTTGCAGTGGTGGCTCTCGAACCGGCAATGGGTCATGGGCAGATCCCTCTCCTTCCCCAGCCAGAGCATACAGTTGTGACGGACGCGTCCCTTCTGGGATGGGGCGGTCACATGGGAGAGGCGGAGATCAGAGGCCTCTGGTCTCCGGCGGAGTCCCGGCTCCATATCAACATTCTGGAGCTCTGGGCGATCCGACTTGCACTCAAGGCGTTCCTTCCCTCTGTCAAAGGGAAGGTAGTGCAGGTGTTCACAGACAACACCACCGCCATGTGGTACTGCAACAAACAGGGCGGGGTGGGGTCTTGGACCCTTTGTCAGGAGGCTCTGCGCCTCTGGACATGGCTGGAACATCAGGGCATGTTCCTGATGGTTCAACACCTGGCAGGTTCCCTGAACGCCAGGGCGGACGAACTCAGCCGCAGGTGCATGATGGATCACGAATGGCGTCTTCACTCGGAAGTGGCGCACGGACTCTTTCTACAGTGGGGAGAGCCTTGGTTAGATCTATTCGCCACCGAAGAGAACGCGCATTGTCATCAGTTCTGCGCGTTGGAATTTCCAAGGCGGCACTCGCTCGGCGACGCTTTCGTTGCGAGTGGAGTTGCGGTCTGTTGTACGCCTTTCCGCCTATACCACTTCTACCCAGAGTGTTGAAGAAGATTCGGCACGACCGGGCCCAAGTCATTCTTGTGGCTCCGGACTGGGCTCGAAGAGTTTGGTATCCCGAGCTACTCAATATGAGCGTAGATCCCCGATCCGTCTGCCTCTTCGGGAGGATCTTCTGTCGCAGCAGCAGGGGACGGTCCTCCACCCGAACCTGTCCAGTCTACACCTGCTTGCGTGGAGATTGAGCGGCGGCAGTTGATTCCTTTCGACTTGCCTCCCGATGTTTGTGATGTGATTCTGGCAGCCAGGCGTCCCTCCACTAAGGTGGTATACGCCTGCAGGTGGAACAAATTTGTGGCATGGTGCACAGCAAAGGCTGTGAATCCCCTTTCTGCCCCTCTTTCTGAGGTCCTTCTGTTCCTTCTCTCTCTGGCCCAACAGGGTTCTGCCCTGGGTACCATCAAGGGTTATCTTTGTGCTATCTCGGCCTTCCTCAGGCTCCCTGATCAGCCCTCCTTTTCAAGTCCCCTGTTGTTAACAGGTTCTTAAAAGGCATTACTCACCTCTTCCCTCCTGTTCCGTTTGTGATGCCTCAGTGGGACTTGAACTTGGTTCTTACCTTTTAATGTGCGCTCCCTTTGAGCCTCTACATAACTGTCCTCTTCGTCCTCTGACTCTGAAGACAGCCTTTCTGGTGGCCATCACCTCCGCTCGGCGGGTGAGTGAGCTCTAGGCTCTATCTTGCAAACCTCCCTTTCTGTCTGTTCATCCAGACAAGGTTGTTCTTCGGACGCGTCCGTCCTTCTTGCCAAAGGTGGTTACTGCTTTCCACATTGGGCAGACCATCACTTTGCCCACCTTCTTTCCGCCTCCGCATCCTTCCAGAGAGGAAGAGAGGCTCCACCGTCTGGACCCAAAACGTGCGCTCTCCTTCTATATCGACCGCACAAAACACTTCCGGGTGGATGACCAGCTCTTTGTTGGCTACGTGGGCGCCAAAAAAGGTCGGGCGGTGCACAAGAGGACCATCTCCCACTGGGTTACCTTGTGCAACAAGACCTGCTATTCTTTGGCTAAGAAGGAGCCTCCTGTTGGGCTGCGTGCCCATTCCACCAGGGCAACGGCTGCTACCACGGCCTTGGGCCGCGGTGTTCCGCTGCCGGTTATCTGTCAGGCAGCTACGTGGGCCTCGCTGCACACGTTTACAAAGCATTACTGCCTTGACAGTCAGGTCCGGAGGGACGGCTTCTTTGGCCGTTCTGTCCTCCAGGACTTCCTTGTCTGATCTTTGTTCGCAGACCCACCACCTGTCTTTCAGATGCACAAGTTACTAACTTGTGTAACGATATATCTGTAAGAGACAGTAGTTAGTGACAGATTCCTTACCGCCCCACCTATCCTCCCCGTTCTGCGAACTGATTTCTAGGGTTAAGGACATCCCTTTCAGGGCCCTAGTATTTTTCAGACACCTATGTCAGCTTCTTGCATGGCTCTGCGTACCTGGCGCGGAAAGTCGTGTACAGAACTGACGTCAGCGCGCAGGGGCGGCGCCTAAGTACTGCCCGCGACGTCATCCCGGCGATCACGACGCCGGACGCGGAGAAGTGATTTGCTTCTTGACCTGAGAGTTCTTGAGGGAACGTAAGGCTTAATCTTCCTAGTAATATAGGATGGGCCTATGTTATGTAAGGCTTTGTAGACTGTGCAGCAAACCTTGAATTTTATGCGCTTGCGAATTGGAAGCCAATGAAGTTTTTGTAATAGAGGGACTACTGCTCGTAAGAGATTTTACAGCCAGGATACTGAGGGTACTCCACCTCCTGAAAAGGAGAGTAAGCAAATAGATGCAGCTGGGAAAATAGTCACAGCACAAGCAGCTTATCATTGGTGTATTGCCAACTCCCAAGCCCTTCTGACCTGCTGTGACACAGCCCATTGGAATGAGATGGAGGAACTCTTACAGTACCTCCCAGAGGAACACTGCAAAAGGGGACAACAAATTGTCACAGAGCATTTATCGACAACTCCATCCGATGTGCACTAGATGCAGTGGATACAGCTGCTAGGAGTGTCAATACCAGCTTGCTTCTCAGACGACACGTATGCCTTAGGTGTTCTGGGTTCAAACCAGACGTCCAGCAGGCAGTACTAAATATGCCTTTTGACAAAGAGCACCTTTTGGCTCACAGGTAGACCCCGCCCTTGATAAAATAAAAAAGGACACTGACACAGCTAAGGCCATGGGAGCATTACAGACGTTGGCTCCTAGGGGGTCCTTTCGTCTCACAGGCTACAAGGGTGAATATAAATCCACCACCACAGACGCCTCCACTTTCCAACAAAAACAAGGCCAGTCTGCCTACAGTAAGGGATATTTTAGAGGTTCCTTCAGAGGCGGAAACAACAAGGGAAGGGGTAGGGGTGCCTCCCCACGCGAAGTAACACCCACTGCAAAGCAATGACTAACCAATCCTTTCCCCGGCCACTTCACACCTGTCGGGGGCAGACTACAATCTTTCTACCTAGTCTATGAATCCATCACCACAAACCAATGGGTACTAGCCATTATCCAACGTGGTTATTGTCTGGAGCTCATTACCACACCACCCAACATCCCACCTCGGACTCACAGGTTATCACAGAATCATCGAACACTTCTCAAACAAGAAGTCAAAGCCCTTCTTCTCAAAGGGGCTATAGAACCTGTCCCGCTTTAACAGCAAGGATCAGGGGTATATTCTCTTAACTTTCTCATTCCAAAAAGGACATATCACTGAGACTAATCCTAGATCTCCGACCCCTCAACCACTACATCCTGTCAGAACATTTCCATATGGTTACTCTGCAGGATGCTATTCCACTTTTCCAACAGGGTGACTTTATGGCAACTCCAGACCTAAAGAACGCCTATTTCCATATACCAATACACCCTGCACACCGCAAATAAACGTTCTACCGTTCGGGGTGACCACAGCACCTCAGGTTTTCACAAAGTGTCTGGCAGTAGTTGCAGCACATCTGTGAAGACAAAACGTTCACGGATTCCCATACCTGGACAATCGGCTTATCAAAGCCACTACTCACCTACAATGCCAACAGTACACTCAATTGACAGTGGATCTGCTTCACAGACTAGAGTTTTTCTCACCTTCAACCTCTCCAACTTCAACCTTACTTAGGAGAAATTCTTAACACACAGTTAGGACTAGCTCATCCCAATCCCGCTTGAGTTCTGAACTTTCAGCTAACTCTACCATAGTTCCAACCAAACAAAACTCTCACAGTTCGGACCGTGATGCATCTGCTAGGAATTATGGCCTCTTGCATTGCCATAGTTCCCCTTGCGAGCTTACACAAATGCGTCCCCTGCAGCAATGTCTAGCTCACCAGTGGTCTCAATCACAGGGTCACCTCGAAGAGCTTGTGTTGATAGACCGCTGCACTCGCCGTTCTCTGCAATGGTGGAACACCAACAACCTGCTAGAGGGGTGGCCTTTTCTAGACCTTCTTCCTCACCTCACTCTCACCACAGATGCATTGGAGACAGGTTGGATTGCCCATCTACAAGACCCCACAGTACAAGGTCAGTGGGATGCCAAACATCAATCTCTATAATCAACTACTTGGTATCTTCATGTGATCTTCCTACCACCAAAGGCTTTCCTTCCTCACCTATCTCACAAGGTTGTCCTAGTGCGGACGGGCACTATGACAGCCATGTGTTATTTTCAAAAACAGGGACACGGCCATCTCAGCTGTCACAACTATCTGAAAGAGACAATTAGTTATAGATTCCTTACCTTAGAATTACCCCCAAGCGTCAGACTGGATCCAGAGAATTTTCCGTCAGCAGTACCCCTGCGCGTCGAAAGGTGGCATCGGTCGGCTCCGCGTTCGTCGTTGGCGTTGTGGTTGCCGGGATAACGTCGCGGTAGCCACTTAGATGCCGCCCTCGCGCGCCGATGTCAGTTCTTCCTTTTTCCACGCCAGCCAGCGCAGATCCGGAGAGAGCGGTACCACCAGTCACTGTTTGACTGACTTTTTGTCGACGTCGTTTTTGAGTCTTCGACTCCTGGTGCACGTCAGGGATGCCCGGTTTCAAGGCTTGCGGGTCCTTCCGACGGTTAATGTCAGTAACGGATCCGCACCGCGTGTGCCTGTTCTGTTTGGAACCCGACCACGACTCCAAGTCGTGTTCTGACTGCCGGACCATGAACCCGAAGTCTTTGCTGGAGCAGTCCCGAAAGCTTCTCGAGGCCCAGCAGTCTGCTCCATGCTGCTCGAGGTCCAGGTCGCGTGGGAGGTAGAGGGACCGGTCGCGGAGCCACCACCACCAATCTTCTTCCAAGTCTTCGCACTCCTCCGGTAAGTCGAAGCACAAGAAGAAGTCAAAGAAGCATCGTCGCTCTTTGACTTCTCCCCGTCCGTCGGCCAATGCGATGAGGTTTGCGGGTGGTGCCCCTCCCGCGGCTCAGTGTGCGGAGCCCGCAGGGTCGACACCGGGTTTCCCTCCCTTTCCGGGACCCGGTGCAACCCCTGCTCAGCTTTGGAGTTTCTACGAAGCGATGCATGCCGTCTTTGGGTAGCCCGACTCCGAAGGCGCGCCTTCGGGCCCCGCAGACTCGGCTGGGGGCCCTGGGTCTTCGACGCTGGAAGCTTCGGCCCCGGCACCGCAGGGTCCCCTTGGATCCAGGCCTGGATCCGGATCGGCGCTGGTCGACCTGACTACACCTCCCCCGGCGCCGACTCCACCGGCACCACGCCCGCAGCCGACGCCGGTTGTGTACCCAGCCGGCGTGGACCCCGACGTGGACACGGAGCCAGACCGGCGTCGACCGACGCCGGTTCCGGCGCCGACGGGTACTTTTGTGCCCTTGTTCCACCCTGGTTCTTTTAGGCCAGATTGGCAACCAGAGGAGGAGGACTGGGAGCGGTCTGGAGACCCTTTAACTGACCAGTTAGACTATGATCCGGACTGGCGAGAGGAGTTGGGGGATGCCAGTGGACTGGATACTTCCCTAGACCGTGGCATGTTGTCTCCTCCTACCGTGGCTACGGAGGAGGTAGCGTCTTACGCAGTGGTGTTGCGTAGGGCGGCCGAGGCTCTCAACCTCGAGCTACCTACGGTGGCGGTCAGGACTAACCTCTTGACAGATGTGCTTCAACCGGCTGCGAGCTCTTCGGAGCCCCTGCTGCCGTTCAATGAAGCCCTCACTGACATCCTTTTGGGCACCTGGTCCAGGCCCAACACAGGGGCTCCTGTGGACAGGATGATTGCCCGACGCCACCGCCCGGCTCCGTGCGACCCCTCTTTCCTCTCCCAACACCCTTCCCCTGAGTGCTTGGTGGTCCAAGCCTCCACGTCCAAAGGCGCATTCCCTAACGCACCACCTGATATGGAATTCAAAAAGCTGGACCACCTTGGGAAGAAGATGTTTTCTTCCTCCAGCTTGGGACTGCGGTCGGTAAACACAGCATGTCTGTTGAGCCGTTACACCCACTCCGTGTGGGATATGGTGGCGCAAGTGCTGCCCCAGTACCCGGAGGAGGCCCGGGCCGTACTCTCCTTTGCAGTTGCCGAGGGGAGAGACGCAGCAAAGTTTACCATTCGCTGTGGACTGGACACCGCCGACTCGCTAGGCAGGACGATTTCCACGCCGGTAGCCCTTCGACGCTACGCCTGGCTGAGGTCGACTGGTTTTTGGGGGATGTCCAATCCACTCTTATGGACATGCCCTTTGATGGCCGTCGCCTGTTCGGCGTCAAGGCAGACAATGCGCTGGAGCGCTTTAAGGACTCTCGGGCTACGGCCAAGTCCTTGGGCCTCTCCACCACCCGCCCTGCGGGTTTTATGTTCGAACTACGAGTTTGCCAACCACGACTTCCCTAACAACTAGATCACAACCACGACCTCGTCTAAACCACGATTTTTTTTACCACGCCTTCCTTTACCACGATTTTTCGTGGTAAAGGAATGCGTGTTAAAAAAAAATGCTTTCCAACTAGTACCCCAATCCCCCCACCCCTTAAAAACGAATTACCCCCACCCTAAAAATAAACATGATCACCCACACACTCTAAACTAATTCCCCTACCCTAAAATTAAACACGATTACCAACACACCCTATAAACAAACACGATCACCCACACCCCCTAAAAACTAACCCCAAACTCCCAACCCCTAAAAACTAACCCCAAACCCCCCCAACCCCTGTATCCTAACCCCAAACCCCCGCCCTCTAAAAACTAATTCCCCCACTCTAAAAATAAACACGATCACCCACAAACACTAATAACGAATTCCCCCACCCTAATATTAAACTCGATCACCCACACACCCTTAAAACATACACAATCACCCACACCCCTTAATAAACGAACTCAACCCCCATAAAACTAATTTCCCCCTCCCTAAAAATAATCACGATCACCCCCACCGCCTAAAAACGATCTCAACACCTTATAATTCCCCCACCTTTAAAATAAATACGAACACCCATACCCCCTAAAAACTAAACCCCAACCCTTAAAATCAAACCCTAAACCCCCCCACCCCCTGAAAATTAACCCCTCTTACCTTTTCCTCTGCGACGCTCCTCCGAACTCCGCCCTGCCCGAACACTAGACCGACTCAGCCTTAACCACGCACATGCGTGGTTAAGGCTGAGTCGTTGTTCAGGCAAGTCGTCGTTCGGCTTGCGTGACTCCAGAACTCGTTGTTCCGGAGTCGTTGTTCAGGATGTTTCCCGCCCTGCGCAGTCTGCTTTTCGCCCCTTTCGTGGCTATGGAACGGGTGCCCCGCCACGTCCCGCCCAGAGCAACAGGCCAGTGCAAGCTGTTCAGCCCCTGCGCGGCCAGGGATGTGGGAACCACCGCCGTGGGTCTGGGGGCCAGCGCGCGGGCCAGTCCACCACAGCCCCCTCTGCAGCAGCCTCCAAACCCTCCTAGTCCGACCTTTCAGGGCCACCAATCGCCAGTGGGCGGCAGAATTCTCCATCACCTCCCCCACTGGCGCACCATCAAGTCGGACAGGTGGGATTTGCAGATAGTCCGAAGCGGCTACTCCCTCCCCTTCGAGGCTACCCCTCCAGCCATGCCACCTCAATACCATCGCTTGTTGGAGGATCATCTGGGCCTTCTCCAACAGGAAGTTTCGGCTCTCATGGCCAAGGGAGCCATCGAGCGCGTTCCTGCCCCAGAAGTAGGTCGTGGTTGCTATTCCTACTACTTTCTGGTGCCCAAGAAGGAAAAAGGCCTGCGTCCTATCTTGATCTCAGGAACGTCAACCGCTTCCTCCGGAAGGAGAAGTTCAAGATGTTGACGCTAGCTCAGGTCCTGTCTGCCCTCGACCCTGGAGACTGGATGGTAGCGTTGGACTTGCAGGACGCTTATTTTCACGTCCCCGTCCTGCCGGCCCACCGGCGTTACCTGCGGTTCACAATAGGCCACGAGCATTTTCAGTTCACCGTGCTCCCCTTCAGCCTTACCAGCGCCCCTCGGGTGATCACGAAAATGATGGCGGTGGTCGCAGCTCATCTGCGCAGATCAGGGGTTCCAGTCTTCCCCTATCTCGATGACTGGCTGTTGAAGGCGGGCTCGCCCCAGGCTGTCGTCTCCCACCTCCAGACTACGGCCGACCTCCTGCATTCGCTGGGGTTCGCCATCAATGTGCCGAAGTCGCACCTGATTCCCTCTCAGAAGCTCCTCTTCATCGGAGCGGTTCTGGACACGACGCGGTTTCGGGTTTATCCTCCCGAACAGTGAGTCCGGGATATCTGAAAGAAACACATAGTGATAGATTTCTTACCTTGGAATATCCCCAGGCGTCAGACTGGATCCGGAAAGTTTTCGTCAGCAGTACCCCTGCGCGTCGGTAGGGGCGTCGTGCGGCTCCGTCGTTGGCGTTGTGGTCGCCGAGATGACGTCGCGGGTGCTACTTAGACGCCGCCCACGCGCGCTGCCGTCCGTTCTGCGCCAGCAAGCGCAGATCCGGAGAGAACGGTACCCCTAGTCTTTTTTGACTAAGTTTTTTTAGATCTTTTTCTCACCTTTTGACACGCGTGTGTCTCTTCTGCCTGGGGCGCGACCACGACCCCAAGTCGTGCCCCGACTGCCAGTCCATGGCGCCGAAGTCTTTGCGGGAGCGGTCCCGAAAGCTGCTTGAAGCCCGGCAGTCGGCTCCGCGCCGTGAGAGGTCCCTGTCCAGAGGGAGGTCGAGGGACCGTGCGCGGAGTCACCATCGGCCATCGTCGGGATCGAAGTCTTCGCACTCGGGGTCAGGTAAGGCGAAGCACAAGAAGTCGAAGAAACGTCATCGTTCTGACTTCCCCTCGCCGGTCGCGCGACGCGGCTGAGGTTATGGGTGGTGCCACCCCCGCGGCTCCGGCGGAGTCCATGGAGTCGCCGCCCGACTACCCGCCCTTCCCGGGGTCGTCGGTGACTCCGGCCCAGATACAGGACGTCCTGTCGCCCATGGCTCGCCTCTTTGGGCCGTCGGGTCCCGCCGGTGCGCTTTCGGGCCCCGCGGTCCCGCCTCGGTGTCCTCGCGTTTCCTCGCCGGCGGCTCCGGCGTCGCTGTCGGCTCCGGCGCCGCAGGACACCCTTGGATCCAGGCCTGGATCCCGTTCGACGCCGGTTGACCTTGTTACGCCTCCACCGACGTCAACTCCACCGGCACCGATCCCGACGACGCCCGCTCCTCTGGACGACGTCGAACTCAGATTCAGCCCCGAAGTGGACGCGGCGTCGGTCCGGCGTCTGTCGATGCCGTTCTCGACGCCGTTTGGGGATTTCTATCCCCATGTCCCTACTCCTTATTTTAGGCCTGTTGAACAGCCTGAGGAGCAAGGGGAGGGGTCGGACGACCCTCTCGCTGCAGCCTGCGAGTCTGAACAGGACTGGGCTGAGGAATTGGGGGACGCCAGTGGTCTGGATACCTCACCAGACCTTGGCATGCTGTCTCCTCCTACCGTGGCTACGGAGGAGGGAGCCAGTTATGCAGTGGTGTTGCGTAGGGCGGCGGAGGCCCTACACCTCCAGCTCCCTACTGTGGCCGTCAGGACTAACCTCCTGACAGAGGTGCTTCAGCCAGCAGCTACTTCTGCGGAGCCGCTGCTGCCCTTTAATGAAGCCCTTTCGGACGTTCTTTTGGGCACTTGGTCCAGGCCCACCACAGGGGCTCCTGTGGATAGGAACGTGGCCCGACGCCATCGCCCGGCTCCGGGTGACCCCATTTTCCTCTCCCAACATCCCACCCCCGAGAGCTTGGTTGTCCAAGCCTCTGCTTCCCCAACCGCCTTCCCTTCCGCACCACCGGATAGGGAATCCAAGAAGCTGGATCAGTTTAGGAAGAAGATTTTCTCTTCCACCAGCTCTGCGCTGCGGTCCGTGAACACTGCATGCCTCTTGGGCCGTTATTCCCACTGTCTGTGGGATACGGTGGCGAACGTGCTGTCTCAGTGTCCGGAGGAGGCCCGGCCTGCTCTCGCCCAGGCTGTTGCAGAGGGGAGAGACGCAGCCAAGTTCATGATCCGTTGTGGTCTAGACACCACCGACTCACTGGGCAGATCCATTGCAACGACGGTGACGGTTCGCCGTCACGCCTGGTTGAGAACCACTGGATTTTCAGGGGATGTCCAAAACACACTTATGGACATGCCCTTTGATGGCCGTCGCCTCTTCGGCGACAAAGCGGACAGCGCGTTGGAGCGGTTTAAGGACTCACGGGCTATGGCCAAGTCCTTGGGACTCTCGGCAGTCCGCCCTCCTCCGCCTTCCGCTTTTCGCTCCTTTCGTGGCACAGGAAGGGGCGCCCCGCAGCGTTCGCAACAGAGCCACAGGCCGGTGCAGCAATCATCCCAGCACGGCCGTGGATGCGGTTTCCGCCGTGGCGGACAAAGGGGCCAGCGGGCGGATCAGACCACCACCACCCCCGCCACCTCTGCCTCCAAACCTTCCTTGTCCGAACTTTCAGGCCCATCAAACGCCAGTGGGCGGCAGGCTCCGCCATCACCTCCCCCACTGGCGCACCATCACTTCGGACAGGTGGGTTTTAGAGATAGTCCGAAGGGGCTACTCCCTCCCCTTCGAGACTACCCCTAGCCATGCCACCTCAATACCACCGCATGTCGGGGGATCACTTGGTGCTTCTTCAGCAGGAAGTTGCGGCCCTCTTGGCCAAGGGGGCCATCGAGCGCGTTCCGACGCACGAAGTAGGTCGTGGTTGTTATTCCCACTACTTTGTGGTGCCCAAGAAGGACAAAGGCCTGCGTCCTATCTTGGACCTCCGGAGCGTCAATCGCTTCCTCCGCAAAGAGAAGTTCAAGATGCTCACTCAAGCTCAGGTCTTGTCTGCTCTCGACCCACAAGACTGGATGGTGGCGCTGGACTTGCAGGACGCCTATTTCCACATCCCCGTCCTGCCAGCCCACAGGCGTTACCTGCGGTTCATGGTAGGCCACAAGCACTTTAAGTTTACCGTGCTCCCCTTTGGCCTTACCAGCGCCCCTCGGGTGTTCACCAAGGTGATGGCGGTGGTCGCAGCTCATCTGCGCAGATCAGGGGGCTCAGTCTTCCCCCTATCTCGACGACTGGTTGTTGAAGGCAGGCTCGCCCCAGACAGTCGTCTTCCACCTCCAGACTACGGCCGACCTCCTGCACTTGCTGGGGTTCTCCATCAATGTGCCGAAGTCGCACCTGATTCCCTCCCAGAAGCTCCTCTTTATCGGAGCGGTTCTGGACACGGCACAGTTTCGGTTCTATCCTCCCGAACAGCGAGTCCGGGACATTCGGGCTCTGATTCCCATCTTTCAGCCCTTGTCCCGGGTTTCGGTCAGGGTGACTCTGAGGCTGCTGGGCCTCATGGCCTCCTGCATCCTGCTGGTCAATCATGCCAGGTGGCGTATGCGGGCACTGCAGTGGGACCTGAAGTTCCAGTGGGCGCAGCATCAGGGAAACCTGTCCGATCACGTCCAGATCTCGGAGGGTGTGAGAAGTTGGCCTGGCATATGCTGTCCACTAATTATAGTGGGCACCTTGCACCAGTCCAAACAACCCCTTATTGGAGATAGGTTAAAGACAACCTTTATTGAAAGCTATCCTAGTGGTAGCTATGGAGAGCAGCCTTCAGGCTAAGTCTTGAAGGAATGTAAAGCAGCTTGTTTTACCAGTCTATAATCTCTTGAGTGACCAAATGAAAGAGCACCACACCAGGTATATATTCAAAATATATGTATTTATTACTAAACACACCCCTCTAGTCTCTTTATGAGGCTAGAGTTCGAAGTACATAAGTTATAAGTTATTTAAACACAGTAATAGCACAAATACACGTTTGGGCCCTAGGGCGTACCAAACCATATACCAATAAAGTGGTATAAGAACCACGACTGAGCTAGACACTAGGCCTAGAGCCTCTAGAAGTGCTTGGACCACAAGGAACCACCCAAGGTAGTGACACAGGGGACCCACGGGGACGCGTGCAGTGTAGTAACACAGCCGCGAATCGCCGTTAACTTCTATGGAGAAAGTCGCGGTTTGGAAATTAAAGAAAAGGGACACTTAAGGAAGGACTTGGAGCAAACCCTTTGAGAACTAGGTCGTTCTAGAGTCTCTACCCACGGGAGCACCGGAGTACTCTTGTTACCTCACCCAGGGAAGCCGGGTGCATAGGTGCCTTTCGGGGTTGGGTTTCGTCGTCGATTTGAATGGCGATCTGCTGCAAAGTGCTGCTGGCGACCAAGTGAAAAGTGTCCGGGTGGATCGGAGATCTGAAGAACCTGAAAGCAGAGGGGACAGAGTCTGGGTCACTAGCCAGTGACCAGGAAGGCGATGAGCAGATGCCCACCGATGTCGAGTGCTTCAGGTAGGTTGACGGCCGTCTTGACTCTTCAGCCACGAGGTCCAGGAGGCGTTGTCGGCGTCCAGGAGCAGGAGCAGGATTCGGGCTGGTACACGATGTCTGTCGAGTGCTGAGGTGTCGGCGACCGGATTGGACCCAACAAGCCTTGGCAACGGCAAGTCTCGATGAAGATGAAGATTGATCGATTGTGCAGACCAGCAAGGTCTGAGGAACTCACCCAGCAAGGGTAAGTGAGGGCAAGCCTGGAGCAACCAGGGAGCCCAAGTAGAAAAAGATTGGCCTTCGTGAAGGGCTACTAGCCAACGGGCTAGCGACCGCGAAGGAGCCTCGAGACGGTGCACGTGGAGCTGGCTCACAGGACACTCGTGGAGTGGAGGCCAGTGATCTTCGGTGCAGTTGGTGCTGGAGGCTAGGGCTACTCGGAGCCCAAAGCACGACTTCGTGGGAGACCCAGAAGAGGATGCACTTGCAAATGCGTGCGGTGTCCAGGGGTCACGGTTCCACGTTACCCACGACAGCTACGGGCCTCAGCTTTGCTGGGGACTCAGGGCAGCCTCGGGGAAGTCTGGAAATCCACCTCTGGTGATGCAAAGACTTCGGCGTCCGACGGGAGCTTAGGCGATGCAGACCGGACAATTGCTTCTTTGGTGCCTGCCAAGCAGGGGAGTCACTCCTTGACCCCAAGGGAGATTCTTCTGTCCTCTAATCTTTAAGTAGAGCGTCGAAGGTCCAGGATTCTGTGTCAGAGTTTCGTCCAGGGATAATCTAAAGTCCTAAGGACTGGGTTCCTATACTTATACTAAGTTTAGGGGTTGGACTTACTCTGTGGTCCCACCTATGGGAGGGTCAGGGCAGAGGGGTGGCTACACCCCTTTCCTTTGTCCAGTTCGCGCCAAAGCAGGGGCTGGAAGCCCCTGATCCGGTTTGAACTGGGGTATGCACAGGGACACCAAATGTGCCCCCAGTGCAGGACTTCAAAGCACCCGAGAGTGCTCCCGCCCAGCCCCAATACACACTATCCTGTCTGGGGAGGTGGTCACACCTCCCTGGGACAGGAAACCTATTGTCCAGGCCTCCCCTGCCGGAGTTTCGGTCAGCAGCAGGAGGCCAGACTTGTGTCTGTGGCAGCAGCATCCATTTTGTGATGCTGGGGCTTTGGAAAGAAGTTACCGGGCAAGCCAGGGTTAACATGTCTCTCCCTCTAGAAGGGTGGAATGCTACTCCCGCCGCCAGAATTGGCGGGGGGGTAGTATTCCAAGATGTTTGACACCAAACACGACATGTTTCTGTGCAGCCATCCCAAAGTTAGCATTTAACGCGAGGTTATAATGCGCTTAAGAGTATATGGTCAGGCTGCACTACAAACAGCATCAGAGAAGGGTGTCCGAACGCTGCAGAGGGGCCCTGCTCATGCAGGGGCACCCTCTCACATAGGAACCACGCACTCTGCCTTCAGGATTGATAAGGCCTGCCATAGGAGTGACTTATAGGTTTATATGTGTGTATGTATATAGTGATATAGGTAGCCTATATCACAGTAAGGGGTGCATGCACCACCTTACCCAGGCTGCAGTAGCAGACCTGTGGTGTCAGTTTGGATGGCCTTCCAGGGGTGGCACAATACATGCTGCAGCCCCTGGTAGGCCTCTGAGGTACCTATGCCCTGGGTACATAGTATACCATATACTAGGGACTTATAAGGGCACTCCAGATTCCAATCAGAGATGTGCCTAAGGCACATGGAAACCATTTTAGAGAGGAAGCAGCTAGGCTGGGGTTCTGATTAGCAGGGCCCCAGCCAGACTAAGGTCGAAAAACAGTGATGCATCAGCAAAAAGTGGGGGTACCCATGTGAAGCAGATCCTACTCTCCTACAGAGGGCACTGCACGACAATTGCAGTGGTGGCTCACAAACCCGCATTGGGTCGACGGCAGATCCCTCTCCCTTCCCCAACCGGAGTTCACAGTGGTGACGGATGCGTCCCTCCTGGGATGGGGCGGCCACATGGGAGAGGTGGAGATCAGAGGCCTCTGGTCTCCGGCGGAGTCCCGGCTCCATATCAACCTTTTGGAGCTGCGGGCGATCAGGCTGCACTGAAGGCATTCCTTCCCTCTGTCAAGGGGAGAGTAGTGCAGGTGTTCACAGACAACACCACCGCCATGTGGTACTGCAACAAACAAGGCGGGGTGGGGTCGTGGACCCTCTGTCAGGAGGCTCTGCGTCTCTGGATATGGCTGGAACATCAGGGCATGTCCCTGGTGGTTCAACACCTGGCAGGTTCTCTGAACGCCAGGGCGGACGAACTCAGCCGCATGTGCATGCTCGATCACGAATGGCGTCTTCACTCGGAGGTGGCGCAAGGTCTCTTTAAGCAGTGAGGAGAGCCTTGGTTAGATCTATTCGCCACCGAAGAGAACGCGCACTGTCATCAGTTCTGCGCGTTGGAATTTCCAAGGCGGCACTCGCTCGGCGACGCTTTTCGTCGCAAGTGGAGTTGCGGTCTGTTGTACGCCTATACCACTTCTGCCCAGAGTGCTGAAGAAGATCAGGCGCGACCGGGCCCAAGTCATTCTTGTGGCTCCGGATTGGGCTCGAAGAGAATGGTATCCCGAGCTACTCAGTATGAGCATGGATCCCCCGATCAGACTGCCTCTTCGGGAGGATCTTCTGTCGCAGCAGCAGGGGACGGTCCTCCACCCGAACCTTTCCAGCCTCCACCTCTTTGCGTGGAGATTGAGCGGCGGCAGTTGATTCCCTTCGACTTGCCTCCTGAAGTTTGTGACGTTATTCTGGCAGCCAGGCGTCCCTCTACTAAAGTGGTATACGCCTGCAGGTGGAACAAGTTTGTGGCATGGTGCACAGCAAAGGCTGTGGATCCCCTTTCTGCCCCTCTTTCTGAGGTTCTACTGTTCCTTCTTTCTTTGGCCCAGCAGGGCTCTGCTCTGGGCACTATCAAGGGCTACCTTTCTGCTATTTCGGCCTTTCTCAGGCTCCCTGATCAGCCCTCTCTTTTCAAGTCCCCTGTGGTAAATAGGTTTCTTAAAGGCATTACTCACCTTTTTCCTCCTATTCCTTTCGTGATGCCTCAGTGGGACTTGAATCTGGTTCTGACGTACTTGATGTGTGCTCCTTTTGAGCCCCTTCACAACTATCCTCTTCGTCTTTTGACGTTAAAAACTGCCTTCCTGGTGGCCATCACTTCAGCCAGGCGAGTGAGTGAGCTCCAGGCTCTTTCCTGTAAGCCTCCTTTCCTTTCAGTCCATCCGGACAAGGTTGTGCTCAGGCCCCGTCCTTCCTTTTTGCCAAAAGTGGTTACGGCCTTTCATATTGGGCAGACTATTACCTTGCCCACCTTTTTTCCGCCTCCGCATCCTTCCAGAGAGGAAGAGCGGCTCCACCGTCTGGACCCAAAACGTGCGCTTTCTTTTTATCTTAACCGCACACAGCAGTTCCGGGTGGATGACCAGCTTTTGTTGGCTACGTTGACACCAAGAAAGGTCGGGCGGTCCATAAGAGAACCATCTCCCGCTGGGTTGTCTTGTGTATCAAAGCCTGTTACTCTTTGGCTAAAAGAACCTCCGGTGGGGCTGCGTGCTCATTCCACCAGAGCTACTGCAGCCACTACTGCATTGGGACGTGGTGTCCCCCTGCAAGACATATGTCAGGCAGCCACGGGGCCTCGCTGCACACGTTTACCAAACATTACTGCCTGGACAGCCAAGTCCGGAGAGACGGCTTCTTTGGCTGTTCTGTTCTCCGTGACTTTCTGGTGTGATCTTTGTTCGCAGACCCACCACCGGGGTTGGTATTGCTGGGGTATCTATTCTAAGGTAAGGAATCTATCACTATGTGTTTCTTTCAGATGCACAAGTTACTTACCTTCGGTAACGATATATCTGTAAGAAACATTAGTAGTGATAGATTCCTTACCGCCCCACCCATCCTCCCCGTTCTGCGAACTGATTTCTAGGGTTAAGGTCATCCCTTTCAAGTCCCTAGTTTCAATGCACCAGTGGTCAGTATCTTGCATGGCTCTGCGTTCCTGGCGCGGAAAGTCGTGTACAGAACTGATGTCAGCGCGCGTGTGCGGCGTCTAAGTAGCGCCCACGACGTCATCTCAGCGACCACGACGCCAACAACGGACGCGGAGCCGCACGACGCCCCTACCGACGCGCAGGGGTACTGCTGACGAAAACTTTCCGGATCCAGTCTGACGCCTGGGGATATTCTAAGGTAAGGAATCTATCACTACTAATGTTTCTTACAGATATATCGTTACCGAAGGTAAGTAACTTGTGCATTCGGGCTATGATTCCGATCTTTCAGCCTCTATCCCGGGTTTCAGTCCGGATGACCCTGAGGCTGCTGGGCCTCATGGCCTCCTGCTGGTCGATTATGCCAGGTGGCATATGTGGGCTCTGCAGTGGGACCTGAAGTTCCAGTGGGCGCAGCATCAGGGGAATCTGTCCGATTGCGTCCAGATCTCAGAGGGCACTGCTCGACAGTTGCAGTGGTGGCTTACGAACCAGGATTGGGTCAATGGCAGATCCCTCTTCCTTCCCCAACCAGATCACTTGGTGGTGACGGACGCATCCCTTCTGGGATGGGGCGGCCACATGGGAGAGGCGGAGATCAGAGGACTCTGGTCTCCGGCGGAGTCCGGGCTCCATATCAACCTTCTGGAGCTCCGGGCGATTCGTCTTGCACTCAAAGCATTCCTTCCCTCTGTCCGGTAATGAGTAGTGCAGGTGTTCACGGACAACACCACCGCCATGTGGTACTGCAACGAACAGGGCGGGGTGGGGTTGTGGACCCTATGTCAGGAGGCCCTCCGCCTCTGGACATGGCTGGAACATCAGGGCATATCCCTGGTGGTTCAACACCTGGCAGGTTCCCTGAACGCCAGGGCGGACAAACTCAGCCGCAGGTGCATGATGGATCACGAATGGCGTCTTCACTCGGTGGTGGTGCAAGGTCTCTTTCAACATTGGGGAGAGCCTTGGTTAGATCTATTCGCCACCGAAGAGAACGCACAATGTCAGCAATTCTGCGTGTTGGAATTTCCAAGACTGCACTCGCTAGGCGACGCCTTTTGTCGCGAGTGGAGTTGCGGTCTGTTGTACGCCTTTCCGCCTATCCCACTTCTGCCCAGAGTGTTGAAGAAGATCAGGCGCGACCGGGCCCAAGTCATCCTTTCGGCTCCGGATTGGGCACGGAGAGTATGGTATCCCGAGCAGCTCAACATGGCCATCGATCCTCCGACCAGACTGCCTCTTCGGGTAGATCTTCTGTCGCAGCAGCAGGGGACGGTCCTCCGCCCGAATCTGTCCAGCCTCCACCTCCTTGTGTGGAGATTGAGCAGCGGCAGTTGACGTCTTTTGACCTGCCTCCTGAAGTTTGTGATGTAATCTTGGCAGCCAGGCGTCCCTCCACTAAGACGGTATACGCCTACCGGTGGAACAAGTTCGTGGCATGGTGCACAGCAAAGGCTGTGGATCCCCTTTCTGCCCCTCTTTCTGAGGTTCTCTTGTTTCTTCTTTCCTTAACCCAGCAAGGCGCTGCTCTGGGCACTATCAAGGGCTATCTTTCGGCCATCTCTGCCTTCCTTCGGCTTCCAGATCCACGTTCTCTTTTCAAGTCCCCGGTTGTTATCGTTTCTTGAAAGGAATAACTCATCTCTTTCCTCCTATTCCCTTTGTTATGCCTCAGTGGGACTTGAATCTAGTCTTAACTTTTTTAATGTGTGCTCCCTTTGAGCCGCTTCACAACTGTCCTTTGCGGCTTCTGACGCTAAAGACTGCATTCCTGGTAGCCATCACCTCTGCCAGGAGAGTGAGTGAGCTCCAGGCCCTTTCCTCCAAACATCCTTTCCTGTCTGTCCATCCGGACAAGGTGGTTCTCAGGACTCGTCCCTCCTTCCTTCCCAAGGTTGTCACTGCCTTTCACATCGGGCAGACCATCACTTTGCCCAGCTTCTTTCCACCTCCGCATCCTTCGAAAGAGGAGGGGAGGCTCCACCGTCTGGACCCAAAACGTGCGCTTTCTTTCTATCTGGATCGCACAAAACAGTTCCGGGTGGATGACCAACTCTTTGTTGGCTACGTGAGCGCCAAGAAAGGTCGGGCCGTACACAAGCGAACCATTTCTCGATGGGTCGTTTTGTGTATTAAGGCATGCTATTCTCTGGCTAAAAAGGAGCCTCCAGTGGGGCTACACGCCCATTCCACCAGGGCGACGGCAGCCACTACTGCTTTTGGGACGAGGAGTTCCTCTGAATGACATCTGTCAGACAGCTACGTGGGCATCACTGCACACGTTTACAAAACACTACTGTCTGGACAGCCAGGTCCGGAGAGACTGCTTCTTTGGCCGTTCTGTTCTCCAGGACCTGCTGGTGTGATATTGGTTCGCAGACCCACCTCCGGGGTTGGTATTGCTGGGGTATCTATTCTAAGGTAAGGAATCTATAACTAACGTGTTTCTTTCAGATGAACAAGTTACTTCCCTTCGGTAACGATATATCTGTAAGAAACATTAGTTAGTTATAGATTCCTTACCGCCCCACCATTCCTCCCCGTTCTGCGAACTGATTTCTAGGGTTAAGGTTATCCTTTCAGGGCCCTAGTTTTGTGCACCAGTGGTCAGTGTCTTGCATGGCTCTGCGTTTCTGGCGCGGAAAGTCATGTACAGAACTGACGTCAGCGCGCGAGGGCGGCGTCTAAGTAGCTGCCGCGACGTCATCTCGGTGATCACGACGCCAACGACGGACGCAGAGCTGACCGACGCCACCTTCTGACGCGCAGAGGTACTGCTGACGAAAAAACTTTCCGGATGCAGTCTGACGCCTGGGGGTAATTCTAAGGTAAGGAATCTTTAACTAACTAGGTAAGTAACTTGTTCTTTCAGGCCCTGGAAACCTTCTTTGGGTCGTCACCTCTCCCTGGTGCGCCTTCGGGCCCGAAAGAGGTTGAAGGGTCTCTGATCTGGAGTTCGCCGGCAGGTTCGCCTTTGCCGCCAGTCGAAGACCTCGACTCAGTACAGGGAGTCATCACGGTGTAAGGACACAGCCCGGTGCGGCTTCCAGTAGTAACGCCGGTGGCGTCGGATGAGGTGGTGGACACGACGCCGCCTAGTCGCCGGTCAACGCCGGAGACACCATTAGTGGTGCATATCTTTACGACACCGCCCGACGTTGATTGCTGCCGGAGACGCCGCCTATAGCCATAGCAGTTTCTGCACCATCCCCTCTTCAAGTTGAGGATGAGGCAGCTTTGGTGCCATTTCTCCAGTGTGGTAGGGAGATTCTGCACACACTGGTGACGTCGACTCCTTGGTTGGTCTTAGTCAACCTCAGGCAGGAAATTCTTTGGTTTTTGGTGGAGATAGTAGTCTGCAACCAACTCCTAATTATGATTTGCTTTCCCCACTACGAATGGCGACAGAAGCTAGTTCAGCTTTTGCTGAGGCTATTAAAAGAGCTGCTGGAATATTAAAATTACAGCTTCCATCGGTGGCTTTGTCATCTGATCCATTATTGGATCTACTTCATCAGGGTGTCACTGGTGTTGAACCTTTGCTACCTTACGGAGAGTCTCTATATGATATTCTCCTAGGTACTTGGGCAAGGCCTATGTCAGGCATCTCTGTCAAGCGTGCCATTTCGCATCGTCATCGTCCTGCTCCGGACGATCCTGCTTGCCTCTCTCGACACCCTACTGCTAAAGGGATTGTTGTGCAAACTGCTACAGCTTTGCTAAGTGTGGAGGTTTCTCCTTTGATTCCGCCAGGTAGAGATTCTAGGTGGTTGGAGATGTGTGGCCGGAATATCTTTGCGTCAACTAGTTCGGCCTTGAGGTCGTTGAGCACATTGTGTCCTGGGAAGGGCTTCCTTTGCTTTGTGGGACTCTGTCGACCACCTGCTTCCTTCCCTTCCTGAAAGGATCAGGTCTGAGCTCTCTCAGCGTGTGCCGGATGGCCGTGAGATGGCGAGGTTTAATATTAAATCTGCAATGGACACAATAGATTCTACTGGCAAAACTACGGCTCAATCAGTTGCTCTCCATAGATAAGCTTGGTTGTGTGAGTCAAGGTTACCTGAAAATGTTTGTGAGAGTTTAAAAGACTTGCCCTTTGATGGAGCTTGCCTATTTGATAGCCATGCTGATTCTGCGGTGCAGCGCCTCATTGCTGGCCATCAGTAACTGGACCTTATCAGGTTTTTTGTTACATTTCTTAAGTTTCCACAGCTGTGGTCCTCTGGTATGTCTTGTAGTGTTGAGGTGTAAAGCACTACTTTTTGCATATAATGAGAAGTTTTGACTCTGGATTTGACTTGTTGTATCTCCGGATGGTGTTTAGAGCTGGGTAGCTGGTTTATTCTTTCAATTAATTCTGATAAAGAGCTAGTCTCAAGAGTTTATACCTCTTTTTGGGTATGTGACTTACTCTATGTGGAGTATTGGTTTGCTATTGTGTAGCTCTTCAGAAATTCTACCTTGGTAATCTATTTCTTTACTATAGATCTCTCTGTTGTACAGCTTAGTCCTACTTGGACTTTGTGTTATGTTCTCGTAAGAACTAGTGTAGTGAGCTAAGAGCGCTCTTTTCCTCTTGTGATGCCCTTTCGGAGGGTTCTGTTACATTTTCACTCATCTATGTTTTTTTCTAAACCAGTGGATTCTGTGCAGTTTGTTTTCTCTTCTTCGGTGGACTACGTATTTATCATGAGCGCTTCAGTTCTTTGAAGATTGAGCAAGTTGGAACGCTGTTCTAGTTCAGAGTTTATACTTTGCATTCTTTTGGATGCTATTTGCTTTTGAGTTCTTCCTTTATGGGTAAAGGAATAGTGCCTAGCGTAGACGTGATTAATTCCTCAAATACAGGCATTACTTGTCCGTGCTCTGCAATGTGGTGCGGTAAATGGGCAGCTATAGGTTTGTGATTGGTCCAACTTGTCTCAAGACCAATGTAAATTTGGTTGGCATTTGTCCATGAAAGTCTTGAAGACTGTTTTTTGATAGATTTTTCTTCTTTTTATGTATACGTGGTTCTGTCTGATCCACATATCCTATCTTTTGGAGAGAAGGTACTTGTTTATTTCAGCATTTCTCATTTAGTGAGAATTTAGGACTGCTTCTCTTGTGGTTTTCAGTCTACCATTTGACAGACAGCATATTTCGTAAGGCTAGTCACCTACAGGGTTGTAGTGGTGGCGTAATTCCCCCTCTGCCCCCCTTTTTTCTCTTGGGGTTATATATTTTTGCTGAATCTCTCATTTCAGTGATACCATACATCATGATATATGGTATATACATGATAAAATGTGTTGCTGCGTTTCTTATATTGTCTTTTATCGCAGGTATCGTATGTGCCTGTTGTTGACAGGATTTTATTTTGGGACGGCACTCTTAGGTGCGTCCCTTCTTCAATAATATTGAGAAGTGTTTCTTGGAACTGGTTTCTCAGTTCTAGTTTATCCTTATGTATACAGTGTATACATGGCGGTATCATGTGTGTAACACATATTTGTTTAAAAAACAAAGAGAGAAGAAAGATGTTTAGTCAAAGATGCGGTTGATTCTCTTTTCTCGCTTGCCTTGGTGTTTGAGCTTATTCAGACCTCGAAATAGTGTTCAGTTTATTGCACTATGGCACTGAAGGCTGTATGGAGGCAAGCTTTATACGTTCTGTCTAGTTGCAGTATTTATTGACCAGTTATATTCTGTGATGTGCTGGGTCAGTTGGAGTATCTGGTGACGCATTTATGTTTGTATACATTTTTATGTCTATATATGCATCTTGTGGCAAGATGTTATGCAATCGGTGCATAGGATAATTTTGGATTGTCGTTCATCTATCCCTTGGGGAAATGAGTTCTGAAAGTCCTGTTTTGGGATTTTATCGGGACAGTTCTTTTTATAATTCTTTATTGTCATGAACAATGCAGATTATAGGACTTTTATTTTACTTTTTACCCTTTTCAGTCATTGAGCTTTTTTTCTCCTTTGGGGGACAGGGGTTCATGACTGTTCTCTGACAGATGATTCTTAAGGGGATTTCAACCCTTTTTTCATTCATGGGCCGATTCTCTCGGACCTGTAAGGTTGTTTTAATTAATATATTCTGTGACAGTGATCATTGATTCTACTAAGAGCACAAGCCCTTGTTCTGCTATTCCTATGTACACTTGGTCGGTGGTTAGTTTGACCGATTAGTTCTCTTTGAGAACTTTCATAGGATTGGTTCGCAGACCCTCGTCCAGTGGGGTACAGCTATGGTATTTAATTCAGTTAAGGAATCTGCGGCTAGATGTCTCTAGCAGATGTAAAAGTTACTTACCTTCGGTAATGCTCTATCTGGTAGAGACACAGTCTAGCCGCAGATTCCTTAACGCCCTGCCCATCTCCCCGCTCTGCGTATGATTCTTGGGGTAAGGGTTATACCCTTTCAGTACTGGGTTTATATTCCAGTGATCACTATCTCAATATATGTTGGGGTTAAACAAATTGCTTGGCCTGGCCCCTTAGCTTATGTTTAAAGGTTGCAATACCTTCTATTTCTGAATTTGTTTGGTTGGTAGAGTCGGTGTGTGTGTATTTTCTCTTGCTCTCTGGTTTACACACCAGTGGGCAGTATCAATTTATTTGTTCCTTCTATGAAAGATTTCTCTGTAACATTATACCGTGACACTGGTACTGTCAATATATCAGGTGATTGTGTAAATTAACAAACTGCTTAGTGTTGTTGTTGTAGGTCCTGTCGGGCTATTGCCATGCCATTCAATACCCTTGATGAATGGTTCATAGAGGGTATGGTCTCTTCCCTTATATGGGGGTTATTCACCAGGGCGCAGATTTTCATATAGCCCTGTGTTAAGTTGATTTTATTGGGGATTTTCACTCAAATCCATGTCTGGTATTTTCATACCATTTGATATTTAATTTTTAATGATGTTTAAAAGATTTTTGATCTTATTTGGCACACTGTTTCCACAACCAGTTTCTATAGTGGCTCCGCGTTCTGGCGCGGAATGTTTCACAGAAGAAGCTGACGTCCATGCGCCTGAGGGGACCTATATGGCTCCACTAACATCATATCCAGAGATGACGTCATCGCGGAGCCGTACGACGCCGTCCCCTCGGCGCGCAGAGGTATTGCTGAAAAAAGTTCCGGATCCAGACTGGCGCCTGGGCAGAATTCAAAGTTAAGGAATCTACTGCTAGACTGTGTCTCTACCAGATATAGCGTTACCGAAGGTAAGTAACTTTTACATTTAGAAGTTTGGCTCCTGTATCTTAATTGTATGAACATTCTTAAGCAAGCATGCAAACCCACAACTAGAGCATGTTATGCTGCAAAATGGTAACTTTTTGTTTGCTATTGCCAACACAAGCAAATTGATCCTATAAAAGCCATGGTGCAAGACGTTATGTGCTAAATACTTCATTTGCAAATGCTAATTTAGCCTACACTTCCATTAAGTTACACCTAGCTGCAGTGGCTGCCCATCTCCAAAATGGACAGCATCTCTCACTGTTCAAAATCCCAGTCATTAAGGCATTCATGGAAGGTCTGAGAAGAGTCATTCCTCCTTGGGTTCCTCCAGCATCCTTTGTAACCTTAACATTGTTATAACCAGACCCATGGGTTCCCCTTTTGAGCCTCTTCTCTCATGCCCCTTTCAATTTCTTTCATGGAAAGTGGAATTCTTAGTTGCTATTACCTCACTCAGGCATGTTAGTGAGCTCCAGGCTTTAACTTTAGTAGAACCATTCTTCCAAATACATAGAGACAAGCTGGTTTTTCTCATTATTCCTAAATTCCTACCTACGGTAGTCTCTCAGTTTCACCTCAATCAATCTATTGAGCTTCCAGTTTATTCCCCTAACCATGATTCTTTGGCAGAAAGAGTTCTTCATACCCTAGATGTAAAAAGAGCACTCATGTTCTACATAGATAGAACCAAAACTTTCAGGAAAACAAAGCAACTCTTTGTGGCCTTTTCTCCACCTCAAAAAGACACCCATATGTCCAAATTAGACCTAGCCAGATGGATTGTCAAATGTATTCAAACTTGCTACATTAAGGCCAAAATACATTTACCCGTTACTCCCAGAGCACATTCCACTTGTAAAAAGGGAGCTGCTATGGCCCTTTTAGGAAATATTCCCATAGCTGACATTTGTATGTCAGCTACATGGTTTACCCCACACACATTTACCAAACACTACTGTTTGGATGTTTTAGCACGCCAACAAGCCAATGTAGGTCAAGGAGTGCTACGTACCCTTTTTCAAACTACTGCTGCTCCCACAGGCTAGCCACCGCTTATAAGGAGGGACTGCTTTACAGTCCATGCAGAGCAAGTGTGTATACAGTCACACATGCCATCGAAAAGATTGTTACACTGTAAGCATCTCTGCGTGGCATGTAGTGCTCTAGATTCACTTGTGCCCACCCTCCTCCCCGGACGCCTTTGGCCGCTGTATTTACATTACATACTTCTGGGATACACTTACATTTAGCATGGACATCCTTGTTCTTACCACTCATTACACTCCTTTGTCACCTGCCTGTGGGAAAACAATCTAACAAAGGAGTAGATGCCCATGTGCAGTATCACCGAGAGGAGGAGTCACTCGGTCTTGTGACTCAAGAGACTTCTTTGAAGAAAAACAACTTGCACAACTCCGGACCCAACACTAGATGACAGGAGTAAGCAGAGCATGTGAATCTACAGCACTACATGCCACGAACAGATGCTTACAGGGTAAGTAACGTAATCCTTACTGAACATAAAACAGCATGAGACAGAAAAGTAAGCAAGCCTTCAAAAATGTAAATAAATAGTTCTGCATTGCTGAGAACCTAGTCACAAGAGCTCAGCCAGCACAAAGTTGTAACATTTGCTTCTTGTTCAAAACAAGCAAATATAGGTGCCTTAAAATGTTGTCCCTTTTGAGGTTATGCTTAATAATGAAAAACCTGCCACATAAATATAAACAGATGTGACATGAAGTCGTCCTATGAATTACAGAACTGTGAATCTTAAGGCAAGAACTGATGAATTATCCAACTCATCCTCTTCTAACATAGAAAAACATCGTCAATTCTAACTCTAATACAAAAATAACTTTGACCCGTGGCTCTTCACTGGTACTACTGTGGTGGTCGCAGGAAGTGAGTGTTGGCACATCTGAAACAGGGTGACTAAACAGAGATATATGGAGAAATAGAAAAAAAAATGCCTGTTGTGACGCCTTCACTGGTTACCTATCCGTCAAAGAATTAAGTTCAAGATCTGCTGTCTTGTACATAAAGTACTTAATGGCAGAGGTCCAAGCTACCTTACTCAAAAACGTATTTGCTATCAGCCACGCAGACCTCTACGCTCAGGGGAGAAAGCACTTCTTGTTACCCCCTGTTGTAGGAAACTCCGCGCTGGGGGGCAAAGCTTTTTCCTACATTGCTCCATGTTACTGGAACTTATTACCTGTATATCTACGAAAGTGCTCGGATTTCCTACTTTTCAGGAAACTCCTGAAAACAGAACTCTTCATTAACTGATTTTCCTGGCCTTTCATATCTGCTCCTCTAGCGTGGAGATGCCGTTTAGGGGGTGATTCCGGCGCTTTACAAATTCCTTCATTCATTCATTCAAGGACAGGGAAAAAGAGCACTTTTGGCCAAGTTGCCTTAAACTGTTTTTGTGAAGACCAGGATTTCCTGAGAATCTTTACTTTTTTCAGATTACTTTCGAGTTGAACCAGAGTGAGTGTCGTGCTTCCTGTATTTTCACCATTTCATTATCCTTCGAAGGCAGCAGGAGTATTAAATGGACGTTAATCTGAAAGCATTTCAGCCGTAATCTGTTAAAACAGATATTTTTAAAGAAAGTTTGTTTTGGCTTATGTTGGACAATCTGGGTGAATGGCAATGTCCAATCAAGCCATACCTCCATGGATAGCTATTATTTATTATTGATATAATGCAGCAAGAGTAGCTAGAGGCTAGAGTAGTGCTCCTGTGGGATGTTTATATGCAAGAAAAATGCAAAGCTGCTCCTCCGCCATTGGTGCATGCATTCTCAAAAGCTTTATTGTCTTCACACTTGATCAAATGTATCATTTGTAAGGTCTGCTCCTTCAGATTTGTGGAATATCTAAGTTTTTGGGCATTGCTGAGAGTATATTTTAAAAGAAAGAATCTGTAGCTGCAGTATTGTCCATCAAAAGAGAAGGCCTTCCCTATCATTAGTAAAATTGATTATGACATACACTCGTTTTCCTAAACAGGTTTTTTTCTCCCATCTGCATCCTCTCATACCACACAACGCCTGTGCCGTTAGATGACAAAAGGTATCATACACAGCTTCTGGTGTTATAACGTCCAGCTGTTGCTCTATGCCATCTGCTTACTTCCCTAGGACATTGGAGGCTCAAGTCCCCACCTGGTGGCTGGTAATATTTTCAAAAGATAAGGTATTCAGATTAAAAGTGTTTGTCAGAGCTGACGCAATCCAAAGGAATGCAAATGATTCCTATCTTATCCACAGAATCCCCCTCAGGTTTGTAGGTAAAGTTGTATCTAAGAGTGTGATGGTGCAGGTGCAACGGCTCCATATGTACCTTTGTTGTCAGCACATTCGGCTCGGTAGATCAGTGATGTATTGTCCAGCTTGATACTTTTGACGGCATTTGCCACCACTACCGGTTTTCATAGTTCCAGCCGAGGGAGTGAGGTGTTTGAGAGACGAAGAGTCTATGGTGTCCATCAGAACCAGTGTTACTAAAGGCAAACTGTGCATTATTACCTCGATGCTGGAATCCCTCTTGGTACTCCTTTAGCATACCATTCTTCCATGAGCACTTAAAAGTGTCATATGACAGTACGCTATATTCTAGAGAGTCTTCCAAGCGGGGGCAGACCACAAGCCCCAGGATACTCTGTGGCAGGAAGCCACTGCCTCTGACATCCTGCAGCGCCCGGAGGCGCTATTCAAATTCTGGCCTGGGGTCCTGCAGCGTGGGAGTAACTTACCAGCGGGGGCAGACCACAAGCCCAAGGACACTCTGCGGCAGGAAGCCACCACTTCTGACATCCTGCGGCGCCCAAAAACGCTATTCAAACTCCGGACGTTGGTCCCGCAGCACGGGGGTAACTTACCAGTGGGGGCGGACCATAAGCCCCTGGGAAGGGTACTCCTGGCTCTACACTAGATGGCTTGTTGCAAAGAGCTGTGGGGGTCATTAGCAGGGAAAATGACCTGGCAGAAAGGCGTTTGTCCTTGACCTCTTTGCCGGAGCCACTTTCTGAGACTACACAAGACCCCCTGATCCACATGTGTCTGCTGGGTTGCCGTCACCCAGTATTACTTTTCCTCAAATTGTCTCAGGTTCCGCTCGGTCGGACCCTTCCACTAGTACGATCACTCTGCCTGTTGTCACCGATGAGGGACATGATGCCACGGAGCATAATCAACCATCTGCTTGCCCAGTTATTTCGACTAACCCTGAGGTCACCAGTAACAGAGGGAGGGGGTAAGAGAAAGAGACAGGACTGGAATGTCAAGACGAAACCATTATATCCAGAACCATCTACAGTTCCACCTACCCCAGCCGCAGATCCATACCGGGATATTGGACCTAGACTTATGAGCTGCATGCAAGACTCTTTAGTGACTCTGGTCGGCGAATTATGCAACAATGTATTATCTTCACTTACTGCATCCCTGATTCCTATAATTGACAGATTAGGTAAGGTCAAGGAAACCTTGGCGAAACTGAGTGATACTTTGTTGGTGCAACACTTTGTAAGCCCTCCTTTGCCTAGTCCCTCTGGCTCCACCTCTGACCAGGCCCACCCAACACATCTACCATTACATCCCCCGGTTCCAGGTGGAGTGACCACCTCCTCTCGGGTTGCAAGGGGTACCACCAATAGCTCTAGCTCGGCCCAGCCTTTCCACGTTTCAGGGGCACGCTCACAGAACCTTTCTGAAGGCACTAGTGGGGACGGGGCTCAGCTAGTTAGCTCAGGTGGCCCTGGTAATATGTCTGTAGTCTTCACTCAGCGTTCTGGCTCCTCTAAGTACCACACATTGCCCCCTCAGCCTACCCCCTTTGCCGTGATCTAAGGAATGTCCCTCCGTTAAGCAAGATCTCATATGAAGATCATAAGCAATTGGTCAATAAAGTCGTACACTGGGTTAATACTCAAGTGGGTAGCCTTGTGCTAGGTCACAACAAATCTCTTGAGCAGAGTTTCCTGGGTGGGTAATACTCCAATACCAGATGGCAGTGATTGTATTGTGATTAATTTTATAGATCGAAGAGTGGCTAACATCATCCTCTCCCGACTTAACGTTTCCTGTATCTGAAAGAGACACGTTAGTGACAGATTCCTTACCTTAGAATATCCCCAGGCGTCAGGCTGGATCCGGAAAGTTTTTTGCATAGCAGTACCCTTGCGCGTCGGTAGGTGGCGTCGTGCGGCTCCGCGTCCGTCGTCGGCGTCGTGATCGCCGGGATGACGTCGCGGGCAGTACTTAGACGCCGCCCCTGCGCGCTGACGTCAGTTCTTCTTTTTCCGCGCCAGTAAGCGCAGATCCGGGAAGAGCAGTGCCCTAGTCACTTTTTGACTACCTTTTTTTGTGAATTTTTCACTGTTTTCTTCTACGAGTCTTCACGACTCCTAAGGTGTCGTAGGGATGCCCGGCTTTAAGCCCTGCGAGGTCTGTGCCCGTATGATGTCCATCACGGACCCGCACCTCGAGTGTCTCTTCTGTCTCGGCCGAGACCACGACACAAAGTCGTGCCCTGACTGCCGGAAACTTCATCCGAAGGCTTTGCGAGAGCGGTCTCGAAAGCTGCTCGAGGTCCGGCAGTCGGCTCCGCGCCGCACCAAGCCCCGGTCACGGGAGGGGCCGGTCGTTCGTCGGAATCCAAGTCTTCACGCTCCTCCGGTAAGTCGAAGCACAAGAAGTCTAAGCGGCGTCATCGCTCTAAGACTTCGCCTCGCCGGTCTCGCGACTCGGCTGAGGCCCCTGTCGGCACCGTTCCCGCGGCCCCGGACGTGCCTGTCGAGTCACCCCCGCATTACCCGTCCTTCCCGGGTTCGGGGGCGACTCCTGCCCAAGTACAGGAGTTCCTGTCGGCCATGGCCCGCCTCTTCGGGCCTCAAGGTCCCTCCGGTGCGCCTTCGGGCCCCGCGGGCCCTGATGGGGTTGCTCCGGCGTCGCCGTCGACTCCGGTCCCGGCATCGCCTGTCCCACCAGCCTTCATCCCGGCCTCGGCTCCGGCCCCGGCCTCGATCCCGGCTCCGGTGGTGCCGCAACCCCCATCGATGCAGGTTGACCTAACCACGCCTCCGCCGACGCCGATGTCCCTGGTGCCGTTCCTGACGCCGTCCGGGGCTCCGGACGGCGTCGTTCCCCGGCTCTCTACGGCTCCGGACATGGAGCCGGACCGACGTCGCCCGACGCCGGTTCCGGCGCCGATGAGACCTTGGGTCCCTAATGTCCCTCCTCCTCCATATTATGAACCTGAGGAGGACCAGGAGAGCTGGGAGGGGTCTGAGGACCCTCTCACACAACAGTGCGAGTTTGACCCGGACTGGGTTGAGGAACTTGGGATGCCAGTGGTCTGGACACCTCCCCTGACTCTGGCATGCTGTCTCCTCCCGTGGCTACGGAGGAGGGGGCTAATTTTGCAACGGTGTTGCGTAGAGCTGCTGGAGCCTTGAATCTCCAGTTGCCTACTGTGGCCGTCAGGACTAACCTCCTGACTGAAGTGCTTCAGCCGGCGGCCTCCTCTTCGGAGACTGTGTTGCCGTCGAATGATGCACTCACTGACGTTCTTTTGGGTGCCTGGTCCAAGCCCACCACAGGGGCTCCGGTGGATAGGAACGTGGCCCGACGCCATCGCCCTGCTCCGGGCGACCCCTGTTTCTCTCCCAACACCCCACCCCTGAGAGCTTGGTTGTCCAAGCCTCTGCCTCCCAAACCGCCTTCCCTACCGCCCCTCCGGATAGGGAATCCAAGCGCCTGGACCACTTTGGGAAGAAGGCTTTCTCTTCCTCCAGTGCTGGCTTGCGGTCTGTCAACACCGCTTGCCTCTTGGGCCGATATACCCACTCCCTGTGGGATTCGGTGGCGACTGTTTTGCCGCAGTGTTCTGAGGAGGTCCAGACACTGCTTACCCGCGCCATTGCGGAAGGGCGTGATGCGGCTAAATACACCATACGCTGTGGCCTTGATACCGCCGACTCGCTGGGCAGATCGCTTGCAATGACGGTGGCGCTGCGTCGCCACGCCTGGCTGAGGACCACTGGTTTTTCAGGGGATGTCCAGAATACACTCATGGACATGCCCTTTGATGGAGTCGGTCTTTTTGGTTCGAAGGCAGACCATGCGCTGGAGCGTTTCAAGGACTCGCGGGCTACTGCCAAGTCCCTGGGCCTTGCTGTTGTGCGCCCTCCGCTCACGTCTGCTTTTCGCCCCTTTCGTGGCCACGGGAGGGGCGCCCAGTCACGTCAACAGCCCGGCCAACGGCCCGCGCAGCAAGCGCCTTCGCGTGGCCGAGGACGTGGATACCGCCGTGGCAGTTCGGGCAAGCAGCGTGCGGGTCAGGCCACCACCTCCAACCCGTCCGCGGCCTCCAAGCCCTCCTAGTCCCTCCTTTCAGGTGCACAGCACGCCAGTCGGGGCAGGGTCCGCCATCACCTTCACCACTGGCGTCCCATCACCTCGGACAGGTGGGTCTTGGACATTGTCCGAAGGGGCTACTCCCTCCCCTTCGAGACCACCCCCAGCCATGCCACCTCAATTCCACCGCATGTCAGGGGATCACTTGGTGCTTCTACAGAAGGAAGTCACGGCCCTCTTGGCCAAGAGGGCCATCGAGCATGTTCCGACCCCAGAAGTAGGGCGTGGTTGCTACTCCCACGACTTTCTGGTGCCCAAAAGGACAAGGAGGACATGCGTCCTATCTTGGACCTCCGGAACGTCAATCGCTTCCTCCGGAAGGAGAAGTTCAAGATGCTCACCCTAGCTCAGGTCTTGACTGCCCTCGACCCTGGAGACTGGCTGGTAGCGTTGGACTTGCAGGACGCTTATTTCCACATCCCCGTCCTGCCGGCCCACCGGCGTTACCTACGGTTCACGGTAGGCCTCGAGCACTTTCAGTTCACCGTGCTCCCCTTTGGCCTTACCAGTGCCCCTCGGGTGTTCACGAAAGTGATGGCGGTGGTCGCAGCTCATCTGCGCTGGGCAGGGGTTTCAGTCTTCCCCTACCTCGACGACTGGCTGCTGAAGGCGGGCTCGTCCCAGGCAGTCGTCTCCCACCTCCAGACTACAGCCGAACTCCTGCACTCGCTGGGGTTCTCCATCAATGTGCCGAAGTCGCATCTGGTTCCTTCTCCACAGCTCCTTTTCATCGGAGCAGTTCTGGACACGACGCAGTTTCGGGCCTATCCTCCCGAACGGCGAGTCCGGGATATTCAGGCTATGATTCCGATCTTTCAGCCTTTCTCCTGGGTTTCGGTACGGATGGCCCTGAGGCTGCTGGGCCTCATGGCCTCCTGCATCCTGCTGGTCGATCATGCCAGATGGCATATGCGGGCTCTGCAGTGGGACCTGAAGTTCCAGTGGGCGCAGCACCAGGGCAACCTGTCCGATCACGTCCAGATCTCGGTGGGGACTGCAAAACAGTTGCAGTGGTGGCTCTCGAACCGGCAATGGGTCATGGGCAGATCCCTCTCCCTTCCCCAGCCAGAGCACACAGTTGTGACGGACGCGTCCCTTCTGGGATGGGGCGGTCACATGGGAGAAGGCGGAGATCAGAGGCCTCTGGTCTCCGGCGGAGTCCCGGCTCCATATCAACCTTCTGGAGCTCCGGGCGATCCGACTTGCACTCAAGGCATTCCTTCCCTCTGTCAAAGGGAAGGTAGTGCAGGTGTTCACAGACAACACCACCGCCATGTGGTACTGCAACAAACAGGGCGGGTGGGGTCGTGGACCCTCTGTCAGGAGGCTCTGCGCCTCTGGACTTGGCTGGAACATCAGGACATGTTCCTGATGGTTCAACACCTGGCAGGTTCCCTGAACGCCAGGGCGGACGAACTCAGCCGCAGGTGCATGATGGATCACGAATGGCGTCTTCACTCGGAAGTGGCGCAAGGACTCTTTCAACAATGGGGAGAGCCTTGGTTAGATCTATTCGCCACCGAAGAGAACGCGCAATGTCATCAGTTCTGCGCGTTGGAATTTCCAAGGTGGCACTCGCTCGGCGACGCTTTTCGTCGCGAGTGGAGTTGCGGTCTGTTGTACGCCTTTCCGCCTATACCACTTCTACCCAGAGTGTTGAAGAAGATTCGGCACGACCAGGCCCAAGTCATCCTTGTGGCTCCGGACTGGGCTCGAAGAGTTTGGTATCCCGAGCTACTCAGTATGAGCGTAGATCCCCCGATCCGTCTGCCTCTTCGGGAGGATCTTCTGTCGCAGCAGCAGGGGACGGTCCTCCACCCGAACCTGTCCAGTCTACACCTGCTTGCGTGGAGATTGAGCGGCGGCAGTTGATTCCTTTCGACTTGCCTCCCGAAGTTTGTGATGTGATTCTGGCAGCCAGGCGTCCCTCCACTAAGGTGGTATACGCCTGCAGGTGGAACAAATTTGTGGCATGGTGCACAGCAAAGGCTGTGAATCCCCTTTCTGCCCCTCTTTCTGAGGTCCTTCTGTTCCTTCTTTCTCTGGCCCAACAGGGTTCTGCCCTGGGTACCATCAAGGGTTATCTTTGTGCTATCTCGGCCTTCCTCAGGCTCCCTGATCAGCCCTCCCTTTTCAAGTCCCCTGTTGTTAACAGGTTCTTAAAAGGCATTACACACCTCTTCCCTCCTGTTCCGTTTGTGATGCCTCAGTGGGACTTGAACTTGGTTCTTACCTTTTTAATGTGCGCTCCCTTTGAGCCTCTACATAACTGTCCTCTTCGTCTTCTAACTCTGAAGACAGCCTTTCTGGTGGCCATCACCTCCGCTCGGCGGGTGAGTGAGCTCCAGGCTCTATCATGCAAACCTCCCTTTCTGTCTGTCCATCCAGACAAGGTTGTTCTTAGGACGCGTCCGTCCTTCTTGCCAAAGGTGGTTACTGCCTTCCACATTGGGCAGACCATCACTTTGCCTACCTTCTTTCCGCCTCCGCATCCTTCCAGAGAGGAAGAGAGGCTCCACCGTCTGGACCCAAAACGTGCGCTCTCCTTCTATATCGACCGCACAAAACACTTCCGGGTGGATGACCAGCTCTTTGTTGGCTACGTGGGCGCCAAAAAGGTCGGGCGGTGCACAAACGAACCATCTCCCGCTGGGTTACCTTGTGCATCAAGGCCTGCTATTCTTTGGCTAAGAAGGAGCCTCCTGTTGGGCTGCGTGCCCATTCCACCAGGGCAACGGCTGCTACCACGGCTTTGGGCCGCGGTGTTCCGCTGCCGGTTATCTGTCAGGCAGCTACGTGGGCCTCGCTGCACACGTTTACAAAGCATTACTGCCTTGACAGTCAGGTCCGCAGGGACGGCTTCTTTGGCCGTTCTGTCCTCCGGGACTTCCTTGTCTGATCTTTGTTCGCAGACCCACCACCGGGGTTGGTATTGCTGGGGTGTCTATTCTAAGGTAAGGAATCTGTCACTAACGTGTCTCTTTCAGATGCACAAGTTACTAACTTGTGTAACGATATATCTGTAAGAGACAGTAGTTAGTGACAGATTCCTACCGCCCCACCCATCCTCCCCATTCTGCGAACTGATTTCTAGGGTTAAGGACATCCCTTTCAGGGCCCTAGTATTTTTCAGACACCTATGTCAGCTTCTTGCATGGCTCTGCGTTCCTGGCGCGGAAAGTCGTGTACAGAACTGACGTCAGCGCGCAGGGGCGGCGTCTAAGTACTGCCCGCGACGTCATCCCGGCGATCACGACGACGGACGCCGAGCCGCACGACGCCGCCTACCGACGCGCAAGGGTACTGCTACGCAAAAAACTTTCCGGATCCAGCCTGACGCCTGGGGATATTCTAAGGTAAGGAATCTGTCACTAACTACTGTCTCTTACAGATATATCGTTACACAAGTTAGTAACTTGTGCTTTATGCCAACTGCCATTAAGTCTCTTCCGCTGGGCTATTTTTACAGACCTCGGGCGTCTGCCCACCTCTATATTTCCTGAGCCAAACTTGGCGACCTCTAATAGGTTATCTCCTTTATCCCAATTGGACCTACAAGACTGGCTTCCTGCTGCAGTTACTCCCTTGGGCCTAAGTGACCGACCAGCTGAGCCTGTGTTAGCCGGTACTCATATTGAATCTAGTCTCTATGTGCCCACAGGGTGTAATCTCGTTCCCACTAGGGCTAGCACAAGTCATCCTACGCAAATACTGTCCATAGCTTCCTGGAACTCCACTGGTTTAGCTAGTAAATGGGATAGGCCAGACTTGCTTAACCCCTTGAGTGCTTATGACGGCACCACGCCGTCATGAGTCACGGGCGGCGTGTGCTCATGACGGCGTGGTTCCGTCATGCCGCGGCCGCTCCGCCCACGCGGCATTAATTCCCTGTGCGGGCGAATTAATGAGCGGGCGTGGTCATGACGGAACCACGCCGTCATGAGCCCACGCCGCCCGTGACTCATGACGGCGTGGTGCCGTCATGAGCACCGAAGCGCCGCGCTCACCCCCTAGCCCCCCCGCGCCGCGGCGGAATTCGCGCCGCGGCGATGGGGTTAAGTTCCTTGAATGCCATGCTATTATCTGTCTACAAAAGACATGGCTTATTGACCCTATTTGTGTGGATGGGTTTGCCACCTACCAGATGCCAGCAGTGGCTAGTAATATGGGCAGGGCCAAGGGTGGTCTGATCACGCTTGTTTCTCTTTCCTCTTTCTCAAAGGTACTTTGGACAAAGTGTGACTCAGTATAGTCTCAGATTATTCTGTTTCAGTGTTCTGCCGCTAGATTGCAGCTGATAAATCTATACCACAATGTTTTTGACCACTCTAAGGTTGACTTAGCATGTTCTTTACTTAAGGACATTGAGAATTGTGTCAGCAACATACATGGTGATTGTGCCTTGGTTCTATTAGGGGAGTTTAACTTAAAAATCTGTCAGTATTCCCATGAAAATATTTGTGGGCTGGAGGAAGAGGATGGGGTCTCTATCACCCATTTTGCACATTGTCCTTAATCTCAGTTTTTCTTTTGATACTTTATGCTCCACAGCCAACAATACACTGACATTTGTGGGGCGAGGTACACCTAGTCAAATTGATTTTATTCTCTTTTCTAAATCACTAAGAGACTGGGTATTGGACTGTAGTTTGGCTGACTCTCCCCTTAGTGATCACAGACTTCTGTCTCTTTTTTTTCATGGCTCGCTGATCACCAGGATCCCTGTAGTGGTTCACCATAAGTGTTTATCATCTTCTAAGAATCATGGGGTAATAAAAGCATGGTCCAAGGTGGATGAACCCTTTTTTTTTAGTACAGCTAGTGGTCCCCACTTACCCTGACTTCTTGGTTTGTCTATCAGCCGATCACCCAAAGGGGTGGGGCCCAGCCCTCCTCAGTACTTTTAATCAAATTTGTAGAGCAGCATTCGATCTTCTATTAGTTCTGCATAACATAACATTATATTTAAGAATTTAATCAAACATTAACAATTTCAAAGGTTCAAAGCACTACCTGGAGCACTTTATTCACCATTTTCACCTTGGAGCAACCTTTGAAATTGTGAATGTTTGGTTAAATTCTTAAATATAATTCCTTCTCCAAACCAAGATTATTTGGTCATTGTTTAATTTAATAATTGTTGGGTGTCTTATTAGGTTTTTGTCTTTCTCTGAAAAGTATATAGGTCAGTTGGACCACTTGTTGTACATACCATTATTGGCCCAGGTCCAACTGCATACTGGGTATACCCTATTGCTATGTAATAATAAGCCAATTGCATCCAGGCACACAACCAGCTACTCGCTGCTTTAAGACAATCCCTCAGAGATCAGTGCGCGGTGCAGAGATGTCGATCCCTTTATAGAGACTCCCTCAAAGCCAGAAAGACCCAATCAGAGAGGCAGCATTCTCATCACAGGTCCAGGCAAGCAAACTCAGGGACTATAAGGCCTTTTGGGAAACAATTAATCACAGCTTTTTTGAGGCAAAAAGAGAACCAGGCATTGATACTGTTATTCCACCTGAATCCTGGGTTGCCCATTTTACCCAGCTTTATGCTGACCCTTATTCAGGAACCCAAGAGATCCCTGATGACAATCTTTTAGTCACCAGTAACCCAAATGTGTTTCAGCGTTCCGCAGTGCATCCAGCGGGTCCAGTCATTGACCTGGAAGAGGTTATGCGGGCTGTGGCTAATTGTCCGTTTGGGCGTGCTCCTGGTCCAGACAGGCTTTTCTCAGATCGGTTTAAAGCTAATATCTCACTGTGGGCCCCTTTATTGACAAATGTCCTTAACGCTACTCTAGTGACCAGCCCTCCAAAGAACTGGTCCCATGTGACCATTGTTCCAATTTTTAAAAGGGCTCGAAAAATGACCCCCACTACTATCGCCCTATCTCACTGATTAATTCCACTGCGAAGATCATGGGTTGAATTCTGTTGGACCGTTTGCAGCTTGGGCCGAGGAACGTAGCCTACTTTCGGATCTTCATTTCGGCTTCCGCTCCGGCCTTGGCACAGTCGAGCAGTCCTTAAATCTATATCTGCTAATTGCCAAATACACTGTGGCGAAGAATGGCAAGTTGTATATGGCTTTTATGGACTTGAGTTCTGCGCTAAACTCTGTAAACAGATCCACATTGTGGGACATCATGATTGATATGGGGGGTTGATGTCTATAGCGTTAACTTTCTCAGAGATCTGCATAATGATGTCACTGCCAGCATAAGGTACGGCCCAAGCAGAGAAACCACACCATCTTTCATTCTGGCTAGGGGCGTACGCCAGGGCTGCGTCCTGGCTCCTTTTCTGTTTTCCATTTACATAAACAGTCTGGAAAATAAACTGGTTAATCTCAGGGTTGATTGCCCTCATGTAGGTGTTGTGCGTATCCCCACTCTAATTTATGCGGATGATACAGTCCTAATTGCTAGGACTGCAAATGGTCTACAACGTCTTCTTGGCGGCTTTTGTGAGTTTATGGCCAGTTTCGATCTCATGGTCAACCAAAACAAGACCCACATAATGATTTTGGGGGGGGCGTGGCTGGACGCCGATCTAGACGGGAGCCTGAGCTCCAGTCGGTGATCCCCCATCCAGAACCATCCTGCCTGATATAGAGGGGCCGCAGGCGTGGGATCTCTTCCCCTCAGCCCCTGCAGCACTGGGGAGTCAACAATGCCCAAAAGTGCGTCGCCGGCCCCTGGGATCCGATATTATTCAGAAATCGCCAACGTGGCCGCGAGGCAGAGCAAAATGGCGGCTGCGATCTGACTGGAGGGAGCGGAGACGCGGCTGCCGCGGCCACGGATAACGCAGCGGGAGCGGATTAAGAGTCACCGGAGGACCGGACACTCCCTGCCCTTGCTGCCTGTGGGGTGGAGGACCGCAGTGAAGAGCGACGGGAGCGTGATTCACACGGCGGTGGCCGAGGCGGCATTGCGGTAAGACTGCAGCGGCCCGGTGCTGTGATGTGGAGGGCGTCTGGAGACTAAAGGGTCGAACCCCTGGACATGCGAGGAGTGTGGCGGGCTGTGTGAGGCTGAGGCCAGGGGTGGCTGAACGGGGGCGGAACCCCCTGGTGTTGCGAAGCTGACTGCTAGAAGCGAGTACGAAGAGACGGCGCTGAGGGGGCCCTGGGGAGCCTGAAACAATATAGGCCTGGGAAGGAGACAGAGGCGTGCAGCTGCAGCAGCAGTGGGACAGTGCAGTGCCTATCCTTGGACGAAGTGGGGGCCCAGCGTAGGTGGCGGGGGAGCAAATAGTGGGCCGAACAGGCAGCTGCCCGTGGCATAACTCGACGTGGCCTGGAGAGCTTGGGAGAGCACGTTGGAAAATCCGCTCCCTGCGCAGTGGATGGGCCCCAGATGAGAATCCCGGCCCTGCTGTAAAGTTGAGGAAGGCCTAGCCCGGGTGAGGAAGTCTCCTCGCTGCAGAGCGAATCTGGGTGAACGAGGCCACTCACGCAGCATAGTCCGGCTTCGCGTCTACTCCCCTATGCCCTAGAGGACTCCTGCGGGCCAGCCGCTGAAAGAGGAGAACAGGGGCTCGACAGACGGAACAACAAAGCCTATGGGGAACCGTCTCGGCCCACGCACAGCAGACCCCGATAAGGCTGCACCATATGCCCGGGAGGGGGCCAGTAGCGGACAAGCGCTCGAAGCGGCACAGGGCGCCAGAGCACTATTGTGGGTGGCAGCCATCGGAGCTCCCCAGGCAGCGCGGTTGTGAGTGAGGGCGGCATTACATAAGGGCCCAGACACAGTGCATTAGATAGCTGCACGAGAGGGAGACCTGCCGGCCCGTGGGACCCTGGGGACGCTGCTACGAGTACGAGTGGCAATATCTAGCTGCCTGCACCGAAATGTGAGCAGATAACACGCACTGCGCGGACCAACCTGAGGCGAGCAGCTGGCAGAAAGGCCCAAACAGCAGAAGAACGGCGGTGAGCGCTCACCGGCGCCAGTGGATCCAGCGGAGGCCCACGAGGTTGGAGTGGATCCCCGGGCCGTGCACCACTGCTGCCATGGGGAGAGTCTCTAAACGGAGGGACACAGAGCAACAACAGGAGTCGGCAGGAGAGGACTCTGGGGATGCACACCCGAGGACTGGAATGCGCAAGGATGCGAAGGAGACTCAGGAAGACCCTTCCCTTTATAATATCCTCAAAGCGATAGAACTGTCAAGAACAGCAGTGGAAACGAAAATAGATGTGCTACGAGAAGACCTTGGGCTGCTCAGGGCGGATCATAGGAAGCTGGCGGACCGGGTCATAGCGACTGAGGAAAACCTCCAAGATCTGAAACCTCGGGTGACTGCGTCTGCCCCGAGATTCGCTGAGATAGAGAAGAGGATTCAAGTACTAGAACTCGGAGCGGAAGACGCTGAAAACAGGGCGCGGCGCAATAACCTCCGCATAGTAGGCCTGCCGGAGAAAATTGAAGGGACTAACATGGTGGCCTACTTAGAACACTGGCTCCGAACAGAGGTGGCGGAAGAGGGCCTGTCCCCTTACTTTGCCCTGGAAAGGGCACACAGAGTCCCGGCTAGGGCGTTCCCGCCAGGCCGACCCCCGAGGCCAGTAGTAGCCCGACTACTCTTCTACAAAGACAGGGACCATGTGCTGAGTCAGGCCCGACTCAAAGGTCAACTCCAAGTCGGCAACAGTACTGTACGAATATTCCCGGACTTCTCAAGAGAAGTGCAAAGGGCGTCCTACACAGCAGTCAAGCGGAAGTTGAGACAATTGGGGGTACAATACTCCATGGTGTTCCCCGCCAAGCTCCGACTGATCTCTGCGGGAGAAACAAAATTCTTCAACGCTCCACAAGAGGTCTGGGACTGGGTCGATGCGCAAGTGCCACAGGAAAATTCAGAAGGTCGGTGGGAGCGGCCGAATCGGGACAAGAAGAGCACTACAGGAGGAGGTGGAAAACCCAAGAACATACCCACGATCGACGAGACCCGGCGAGACAGAGAGAATGCGGTCGTGGCGGTGATCTCCATGAGCAACCCGGGGGCACAGCGTTTATCTTCCCTGTCAGGGGAGGAATTGAGAGATTCGGACTCGGACACTAGCACCAGCACAATGGGTGAAAGCAGCCAGATTCTCCCTGAAATTACTCCCAGGCTGGCAGATGACATTGCATGAAGGTTATCGGGACACGCAAGTATGCCAGGGAAAAGGAAATGGTGGCAGGGAACCGAGAGTGTGCCGGAGGGGCGCTAGAATGAAGAGGATGGGGCCTGGTCGTTAGACATTGATTGAAAACTGTAGTATGCACTGGGTGGGAGGGATCCGGGGGGTAGGGTTCTCCTCTGTGTGGGCACTGGCATTGCCGCTACCTGAACTTTGGACACAGTTAAAGATCGTTTGGATAGGGACTAGTTCGACAGCACCTGTCCGGGGGAGGGGGAATTGGGGATGTTCTTCAGTTTCAAGGGTATGTTGGGGCAGGCGTGTCACTTGGGCAGTCGTTTGGGGGCTACTAGCTTTATCACTCCAATGGGATCCTCATTAGACTTGAAATGCGTCTCTTGGAATATTAGAGGGATGCACACCATGGGGCGCAGACACAAAATTCATGCATACTTGATTCGCAGGGGGGTCCAGATCGCGCTACTCCAAGAGACCCACATCATGGCGCAGGAGGGAATTGCACTACAGCGCAGATGGAGAGGGCAGGTGTTCTATACCAATTACTCAGTGTTTGCGTTAGGCGTCCTAATATGGGTGAGGGCGGGAGTTCCTTTCCAGTGCATGCATCAAATCATAGACCCGGAAGGCAGGTATGTAATAGCTGCTGGGAGACTGGATGGACAGGACATAGTCTTGGGTAGTATCTATGCTCCCAACACAGAACAGGCCACTTTCTTCTCGCTCCTGTCTAGGAGGCTAGCCTCTGTTCTTACGGGGTCGGTTATCCTCGGGGGAGACTTTAATTGCATTCCGGATGTGGCACTTGTCCGCTCCCATCCGCCGCTCCCTGACGCGCCCACCCATAAGATAGCAGATATACGACGGACTTGGCAGCGGACATGGGGGTTAGTGGACACTTGGAGAGTCCAGCATCCTGACACTCGAGATTACTCTTTTTTTCTCTGCGATACACGAATTGCACGTGCGGTTGGACGCCATCCTGTGTTCCCCAGATGTACATCGGGGAGTGCGCAGCAGCGAATACCTCACTAGGACAATCTCCGACCATAATCCGGTGTTGATATGCTTGACTTGGTCCCAGCCTAAGCCCAAGATACCCATGTGGCGGTTGCACCCGGAGGCCCTGGAAGATCAGGTGTTCCACGTCGTAATAGGCACGGCTATAGACCAATTCTTCCGCGAAAACGCTAACACGGCTACAGACCCAATGATAGAGTGGGATGCGTTTAAGACAGTCGTTAGGGGGCACTGCATATCCGAACTGGTGGGGACCCGGAAGGTACACCTCCAGGATATACAACGGGCGGATCACCACCTACGAGAGTTGGAATAAGAGAGGCCAGAGGACATAGGTAAACAGGGAGACCTACTGGAGGCTAGAGAGGCAGTGGCAGTACAGGTGGAACGCCTCCGCTGCTTTGACTATAAGCAATACTTGACGCTGGCCCACTCTGAAAGGGATAAATCGGGGGCTCTCCTCGCCTGGCTGGCCAACCCAGCCAGAAGGGGTACGGTTATCTTGGAAATCAGAGATCAAGCTGGTGAGACGAAGTATGATCAGCAAGGCATCAACGATTTGTTCCTTGAATACTACACTGCGTTATATAGGAGCAGAGCGACCCCCGGGGAAGGGGAATTGGACAGGTTCATGGGAGACCTAGAACTACCGCTTCTGGATGTGGAGTTAGCGGAGGGGCTGGGTCGCGATGTGGAACTGGGGGAGGTAAGAGGGGCCATCAAGTCATTAGCGCGAAATAAAACCCCAGGCACGGATGGGCTCCCGAGTGAATTTTACCTCAAATACATCGATCTCTTGGCACCCAAACTGGTCCAACTTTTCAATGAGGCAAAGCAAGCGGGGCGCCTTCCTGTTTCAACTAGAGAGGCAATCATTGTCCCCTTACTCAAACCGGGGAAGCAGCCATGGTACAGAACGGCGTACCGCCCGCTCTCCATGCTTAATATAGACTACAAAGTTCTTAGTCGCATGCTAGCCACTAGGTTGCTGCCGCACATGGCAACATTGATCCACAAGGATCAGTCGGGGTTTATCCCCACTAGAAACACAGCTACTAACATCCGTCGCCTACTGCGAGGCCTGGGAGCGGGCACCTACGAGAAGGAGTCGGGGTCAATCTTTGCGAAGGCGTTCGACAGCCTAGAATGGACATACCTGTACCATGTGATGAGGAGATTTGGGCTGGGGGACGAGTTTGTCAGCTGGACTGCGCTGCTGTATTCGGGTCCCACTGCTAGGGTCAGGACAGGTGGCCTGATATCGGATACCTGCGAGGTGGGGCGGGGCACGAGGCAGGGATGTCCTCTCTCCCCGCTGCTGTTCGCCCTAGCAATTGAACCGCTCGCCGCTCGAGCTAGAACGGGTAGTCACTATCAGGGTCTGGAGGTCGACGGGCAGGTACAACATATTGCGCTGTATGCTGATGACCTCCTGATGTTCCTAGCGGACACGGGAGAGGCACTTCGAGGAGCGATGGCATTACTCCAGGACTTGGGGGCAGTAGCGGGGTTGAAAGTGAACTGGTCGAAATCCTGCCTGTTCCCGACGAAGGAAGGCAGAGAGGGCCCGCTATATACCGAGGGCGTTAGATGGGAAGACAGATGTATCACATACCGCCCAAATATACCATGCCCAGGGCGACCTGTTGGAGGGTAACGTGGGCAGGGCCATAAGGGGAGCAAGGGGTAACTTTGAGTTCTGGAGTGGGCTGTCGCTGGCTGGCAGGGTGGCCCTCCTCAAGATGGTGACCCTGCTGAGGCTGCTATATTATTTTGGCAATCTGCCAATTTGGATCCCGCCACGATACTTTACCCAACTCCGATCAATGATCACGGGGTTTTTATGGGGCGCAGGGAGGAGGAGGGTGGCGCTTAACGTGCTAATGAGGCCACGAGCAGAGGGAGGTTGGGCGGTCCCAGACTTTGAAGCTTATTATCTAGCTGCACAGTTTCAATGGTTCACAAAGTGGGTGGCGGGGTGCCTACGGGGAGCGGGCGGGGAGGGTGGAGATGGGATGACCCTGAGGGTATTATCCCAGATCACCTTGCGGCTTCCGATCCGAAATCAAGTACTTCCTATGGAGTTGGCTACAGTGAGGCGCTGCTGGCACAGGTACCTGAGACGGCTCAAAGTCAGGAGTCCTTATGCCCCAGAGATCCAGTTGCTCATGTGCACGGCCTTGCCACACGGGGGAACTGGCAGAGACTAGAGAGCTGCGAGGACCAGGGGCTAGCTACACTGGGAGACCTATATGAAGAAGGGGCCATGATTCCCTTCAACGACTTGAGGGACCGGTACGACCTACCTGTGGGGGACTTTTTATTGCACTCTGCCCTCACTGCGGCCATACGAAGACATTGGGGAGGGGGACTTATTGAACCACCGACATCACTGGGATGCCAATATGTGGTGACGGCGGCTGGCACCTTTAAAGCGGTCACCTGTCTATACAGACGCGTAATGAGTGAGACATTACAACCCCTGACGGAGCTGCGCCTCAAGTGGGAGGCAGATTTGGGAGACGACATTCCAGAAACGGGCTGGTGAGAGTTAGTGGAAAGGGCCTGGAAAAGCACTAGGAACGCGAGGTTCCAACTGGTGCATTTTTACATTCTCCATCGGGCTTACCTCACGCCTGAAAGAATTAACAAGTACTTTGCATCTCCTGCGGCTTGCTCCCGGTGTGACCAGGAGAACACGAGCTTTAAACACATGTTCTGGGACTGCCGCCGCTTGTATAGTTTCTGGGAGGAGGTGATGGCGGTACTAACGGACGTTACAGACAGGGAACTTGAGACCTCTTTTAAACACTGTTTGCTGCACTGGTTTCCACATACATCCAAAAACAAAGTCACCAGCAAATTTCTAGACATGGGGTTACTTTTAGCCAAAAGAGACATAACCATGCACTGGAAGGCCACACAGGGGCCAAACGTGGCCAGATGGAGGAGGAAATTTACCAAGTGGGCAGAATGCGACGGTATAACTAGATTGCAATTGGCTGCCAGGACGGGAAGCGAGAAGTCATTAGATGCAGCGAGAGCATGGGAAGCATTAGTTGCGACACTCAAGGACCCAACCACTGGCGAGGAGGAGGAACCCATAGCGGAACCCCCAGCAGGAATAGGGTAAAATCCGAGAACATGGCCTGCGCGCCGTGACATAACGGGGGGACCCCTGGCATTACCTCTGCATAGCAATCCTTAGAAGTGGGATCATATAACAAGTCCATAAAACATAAAAGCAATGAACAGTGGAGACGCACTACACTGCAAGCTGAGACCAAGTGAGGCAAGTGGCACGCCTGGGGGGGAATGTTCTAAGTGGAAGGACCTCCCTCAGGTTTTGAACCAGGGCAGGAGAATGTACAGCATATTGTAAATCATTGGATCTGAGGCCGCCCAGGGCAGGGCGGGGGGAGGAATGACCTCGTCATAAAGAATATGGGAATATAGCTATGTAGCTGTGCCAGGCCTATGCACTATTTCTTTACCGGTATACAATGTACGTCAAAATCAATAAAGTTTGTTTTAAAAAAAAAAAGATTTTTGGGGGAAGGAAGAAGGAAAATGTTTCCTTTGTAGTGAATAGCAAGAAGCTTGGCTCTGTTCCCACCTTTACCTACCTTGGCATCCCCTTTGACACTCAACTCTCATGGGGACCACTGCAGACTAGTAGAGCTGCTGCCTTCTCCAAACCAGTGTAGGCCGTCCGTACTTTTGCCCGTAAACTTGGTCAGAAACCGATTAAGGAACTCTCAACAGACTACAAAGCCAAATGCTGTGCCATTGCTTCGTATGGGGCAGGGGTGTGGGGCATTGAAGATCAGAGGGCTCTGGAAAAAATCGAGAATAGTTTTATCAAGAGATTGCTAGCTGTCTACCAAAGCTCTAGTTCCCTTGTTTGCCACACTAAGGTAGGGATTGGTTATATCAACGACCTTATTAAAATTCAACCCCTCCTTTTGTGGCTTAGAAGATAGATCAAAAGCCAGACATCCTTCAATAGGGCTGTGCTTGCAGACTGCTTAACACTCGACCACTGTTTGAGTATTCCTTGGTTGAAGTATATACAGAGTCCAAGTTGCAGCATGGGACGGAAGGACTTGTTTACCTCTCCTAGCACTGCTCCAGCTACCTCCATTAGGACTTTGAAGTATGCGTTTCTAGAGGGATGCCTGGAGGATAGAATGCAGTGTGCTGCAGACAAACCAACAGTCCAGACTTATATGGGGATTTGTCCGGTTGAAAGTCCTGCGCCTTACTTAGTATGGGTGGGGGATACTTAACAAACACATTTTCATTGACGAGGCTAAGGCTTTGCGCTGTTCACTTTCTTGCTACTTTTTCGTCACAAGGCACTTATTTTTCACAACTTCCTTTATGCCCATGTGATGACCTATCCCCACAGACCACCTTACATTTTATTCTATTTTGTAAATTTTAATTGCTGTTGAGGAAACGCTATGTTCGAGGCATGTGAGCTGTAGATCACATGCTATGCATAGATTGCCATCTAGTGTTGGGTCCGGATGTTTGCACTTTGTTTTTCTTCGAAGAAGTCTTCCTAGTCGTGAGGTAGGTGACTCCTCCTTTAGGTGATAGTGCGCATGGTCATCGACTCCATCTTCAGATTGGTTTTTTCCGCCATCGGGTTCGAATGTTACTCGCTGCGCTCCGGTTCGACACCGATCCTTTGGTTTCCCTCGGTGCGAGAACACGCACCCTCGACGGTATTGTTTCCAATTGCGTATTCCATTCTTCGTGTATCATGTTATTTCGAGAAAAACCCTCTTTCGATCGGAGAGCTTGTGGTAGGCCGTCGGGCCTAACTCCCTCGATTCGACTCGCAGTCGATGGAACGAACTCCCTTTGAATTCTGCCCTCGGAGCCACGCGAAATACCCGCGCACCGACTCGCACGAAGTGTGCAACCTGTTTTTGTCTCCAGAACACATAGAACAGGACTGCGACGCATGCAAGGCTTTCCGCTCCAAGAAGACGCTTCGCGACCGTCGGGCTCGATGACGCGACATGCAGAGCCAACACACAGGCTCCATTCTGGACCTCTTCGTACCTGAATCGGAAGAAGAAGCCGGCGACGCTATCGGGCCGAGGAGGAACAGGATCTGATCTCCGTTTCAGAGAACGGCTCCGACCAGGATGAAGACATCCCGCATGGACAACGTACTGTAAGTACAGTCCCTTCTTCGCCCCGACTCCCAAGTCAACCAAAAAAGAAGGCTCCGGACCAACCCGCGCCCTCAGGCCCCGGTCGGCACCGAGACCACGCTTCCGACGCCCCGCCTTCCGGCTCGGCACCGAAGCCTACCAAAAAGCCGCCCGGCTCCGAAAAGTCCCATTCCAAGTCGGGCACCGAGCCAAAGCCTTCGGGATCGAAGCCCAAGTCTGGCTCCGAACCTCACCACTCGGCACCGAAAAACACTTCGGATCCGAAGACACCAACCCCGAAGCCGTCGGCACCGAAAACTTCGGCACTGAAACAGACTGATGCACCAAAGTCACCTAAAAAGCACCGTTTCAACGATCCGCTCGATAAACCGGACCCGAAACAGAAGCTATTGTACATACATCCTAAAACTGGACACATTACCACTAAAGTGACTCTAAAGAGAAGGACTGATACTGAAGAGGAACATCACATTCCCTTAAAGAAGAGAACTATTGGAACTAACCCTTCCCCTCCGCCTCTTCCTCCTCCTCTTCCATCACCACCTTCTCCTCAGTCTCTACCTGTGCCAACTTGACCTGAGCTCTCACCACCACATACACCTGACAATCAGGGGGATGGGGATGGGGATGATGATGATAAGGGTCAGCCAGGACCTACAGACGACTGGGACGACTACAATACTGACTCGCCCACAGACAATGATCCTGACCTATATCCTACCAGGCCCTCTCCACCAGATGACAGTGTAGGCTATATTGAATTGCTGGGCAGGGCTGCCAATTACCATGGGGTGCAGCTCCACAAAGAATCCCTTGAAGAGGATTTCCTTTTTGAAACATTGAACAGCACACAAAAGTCAACACATATGTTACCCATGCTGAAAGGAATGATCAGGCATGTAGACGACATATTTAAGGATCCTGTCAGGGCACGTATCCTTACCCCTAGGGTGGATAAAAAGTATAAGCCTGCACCATCTGATCCAGTGTACATAAGAGGACAATTACCCTTAGACTCGTTGGTAGTTTCCAATGCACGCAAAAGGACAAACTCCCAAACTACTGGAGACGCACCACCCCCAGATAAGGAATCAAAGCTTCTCGATGCTTCAGGGAAAAGGGTAGCCTCCCAGGCAGCTAACTTCTGGCGTAGATCTAATACACAAGCGTTGCTAGCCAGATACGACTGTGCGCATTGGGATGAAATGGAACAACTCATCCAATTTCTACCCCAAGAACATAAATCTAAAGCGCAAGACCTGGTACGTGAGGGACAATTGATTTCAAACAACCAAATCAGGTGCTCACTAGATGCTGCTGACACATTTGCCAGAGCGGTAAACACTAGTGTCCTTTTAAGAAGACACGCCTGGCTACGTATATCTGGGTTCAAACCTGAGGTTCAGACCTCCATATTGAACACACCTTTTGATAAAGAACACCTCTTAGGGCCAGTGGTAGATTCTTCACTGGAAAAGATGAAGAAAGATACTGAAGTGGCTAAATCTATGGGAGCCCTTCAGTCTACACAAGGCTGTGGTTCCTTTCGGCGCTCTTTCTATCGAGCGGGGTCCAAAAATACTTCCTCGGAAACTGCATCCACCTATAAGGGCAATAACCAACCCTACGGCTCTAAAAAATACTTCCAAGGGGGTTACAGAGGGAACAACGGCAGAGGTAGAGGCTCTAGCACACGTACCTCCCCCTCCAATACAAAGCAGTGACTTGCCCATAGTTCTCCCCGCAAACTTAACATCTGTCGGGGGAAGATTGTCAGGTTTCCTACCAAAGTGGCAGTCAATAACAACAGACAAATGGGTTCTACAGATTATCCGTTCTGGTTACTGCCTGGAGTTCATCAACACTCCTCCAAACATTCCCCCAAAGTCACACAAACTTTCACCAGATCATCTACACCTCCTCAAACAAGAGGTACAGTCCCTACTACTAAAAGGAGCTACAGAGCCCGTACCACTACAACACCAAGGGTCGGGCGTGTATTCCTTTTACTTCCTAATTCCCAAAAAGGACGGCTCTCTCAGACCAATATTAGATCTCAGAGAACTAAATTTTTACATGCAATCAGACCATTTCCACATGGTAACACTTCAACAGGTACAACCTCGTTTGCCAAAAAGGCGACTTTCTGTCTACTCTAGACTTAAAGGACGCCTACTTTCATATTCCAATCCACCCTGCTCATCGCAAATTCCTCAGGTTTGTGGTAGCAGGTCAACATTACCAGTTCAAGGTACTCCGATTCGGAGTCACCACTGCCCCCAGAGTCTTCACAAAGTGTCTGGCGGTAGTAGCTGCTCATCTGAGAAGACAAAGCATCCATGTTTTCCCATACCTAGACGACTGGCTCATCAAAGCCAGCACGTACCAACAATGCCTCAGGCATACTTCTATAACCATTCTGTTACTTCACCAACTGGGGTTTACAGTCAATGTGTTAAAATCACATCTGCAACCAGCCAAAACTCAGAACTACCTAGGAGCCACTTTAGATACTCAAAAGGCTCTGGCGTTTCCCAACGCAGCCAGAATTCGAAACATTCAGGCGTTAGTTCTTCAGTTTCGAGCCAATCAATCACTTCCAGCTCGAGTTTATATGCAACTGCTGGGAATGATGGCGTCTTGCATCATGATCGTTCCCCATGCCAGGCTGCACATGCGTCCACTTCAGGAATGCTTAGCCAGTCAGTGGAACCAGTCACACGGTCTATTAACCGATCTAGTGTTGGTAAGCGGCCATACTCATCGCTCTCTGCAGTGGTGGAACACACAAAATTTGTCAAAAGGACGGCCCTTCATAGACCCGGTTCCACAGACAGTACTAACAGCGGGCGCGTCCCTTACTGGCTTGGGAGCTCATCTTCAGCAACAAACAGTACAAGGCCCATGGAGCTAACAGCAAAGGAGGCTCCACATCAATCATTTAGAGCTGATGGCAATCTTTCTAGCTCTCAAAGCTTTTCAAGGTCACCTGTCTGGCAAAGCTATCTTGGTTCGAACCGACAACATGACAGCTATGTATTACATACAAAAACAGGGGGGACACACTCTCTCTAGCTGTCCCACTTAGCCCAAGACATCTGGAGGTGGGCTATTCACCACAAAATCTATCTCCTAGCGGAACACCTCCCAGGAGTGAACAACCAGATTGCTGACTTCCTCAGCAGGCAGAGGTATCAAATACACGAATGGGAGCTTCATCCTCAAGTTCTCCGCCCATACTTCCAAGCTTGGGGAGTCCCTTACATAGATCTGTTTGCAACACCCCAAAACGCCAAATGCCAAAGCTTCGCCTCCAGGTACCCACACCCGTTATCCAAAGGCAATGCTCTATGGGTGAACAGGTCAGGGATATTTGCTTATGCTTTTCCGCCTCTCCCACTCATTCCATCAGTGGTTCGGAAATTCAGGCAAACATCTCTCACACTAATCCTAGTAGCTCCAACATGGGCATGTCAACCCTGGTTCACAACCCTGTTGGAACTCTCTCTGGTACCGCATAAAAAATTACATTTAACTCCCAGTCTCCTCACACAGCACCATGGACAAATCAAACACCCAGATCCCAAACAATGGAACCTCGCAATCTGGCTCCTGAAGTCATAGAGTTTGGTTATCTCAACCTTCCACCAGACTGTATGAACATTATTAAGGAGGCCAGAAGGCCTACCACAAGAGCCTGCTACGCAGCCAAATGGAAGCGATGTGTTATCTATTGCAATAACAATAACATCAACCCTCTTGATGCTTCCATACAAAACATTCTCTGCTACCTGTTACATTTGCAGCAGTCAGCATTGGCCTATACATCCATCAGACTGCATCTCGCTGCAGTAGCAGCCTATCTTCAGAATAGGCAACATTTATCACTCTTTAGAGTGCCTGTAATCAAAGCATTTATGGAAGGACTAAAAAGAGTATCTGAAAGAGACACGTTAGTGATAGATTCCTTACCTTAGAATATCCCCAGGCGTCAGGCTGGATCCGGAAAGTTTTGCGTAGCAGTACCCTTGCGCGTCGGTAGGCGGCGTCGTGCGGCTCCGCGTCCGTCGTCGGCGTCGTGATCGCCGGGATGACGTCGCGGGCAGTACTTAGGCGCCGCCCTGCGCGCTGACGTCAGTTCTTCTTTTTCCGCGCCAGCAAGCGCAGATCCGGGAAGAGCAGTGCCCTGGTCAATTTTTGACCATACTTTTTGGTGATTTTTTCACTGTTTTTTCCAACTTTAAGGTGTCGTAGGGATGCCCGGCTTCAAGCGATGCGGCGCCTGTGCGCGGATGATGTCCGTCACCGACCCGCATTGGGAGTGTCTCTTCTGCCTCGGCCGAGGCCACGACACCGAGTCTTGTCCCGAATGCCAGGCCCTCAACCCGAAAGCTTTGCCAGAGCGGTCTCGAAAGCTCCTCGAGGCCCGGCATTCGGCTCCACGGAAGCCCCGGTCGCGTGAGAGGTCCAGGGGTCGCTCGCGGAGTGCACACCGGTCGTCGGCGTCGAAGTCTTCTTCGTCCGGTAAGTCTAAGCACAAGAAGTCCAAGAAGCATCGTCGCTCTCGGACTTCGCCTCGCCGGTCTCGCGACTCGGCTGAGGCCCCTCCCGGCACCGTCCCCGCCCCGCGGCCCCGGACTTGCCTGTGGAGTCGCCCCCGTCATACCCGCCCTTCCCGGGTTCGGGGGCGGATCCGGCCAAGGTACAGGAGTTCCTGTCGGCCATGGCCCGCCTCTTCGGGACTTCAGGCCCCTCCGGTGCGCCTTCGGGCCCCGCGGGCCCTGATGGGGTTGCTCCGGCGTCGCCGGCGGCTCCGGCCCCGGCGTCGCCCGTGCCTCCAGCCTCGATCCCGGCTTCGGCCCCGGCCTCGATCCCGGCTCCACAACCCCCATCGACGCCGGTCGACCTCACGACACCTCCGCCGGCGCCGATGTCTCCGGTGCCGTTCTCGACGCCGCCCTGGGCTCCGGGCGGCGTCGTCCCCCAGTTCCTTCCGGCTCCGGACATGGACCCGGAGCGACGTCGCTCGACGCCGGCTCCGGCGCCGATGGGACCTTGGGTCCCAAATGTCCCTCCTCCTCCTTATTTTGAACCAGAGGAGGACCAGGAGGACTGGGAGGGGTCTGATGACCCTCTGACGCGCAACTGTCAGTATGATGAGGACTGGACAGAGAGTCTAGGGGAGGCCAGTGGTCTGGATACTTCCCCTGACACTGGCATGCTGTCTCCTCCTGTGGCTACGGAGGAGGGGGCCAATTTTGGTACGGTGTTGCGTAGGGCTGCTGGGGCCTTACGTCTCCAGCTCCCTACTTTGACGGTCAAGCCTAACATCTTGACAGAGGTGCTTCAGCCGGCAGCCTCCTCTGCGGAGACTGTGCTGCCGTTTAACGACGCCCTCACTGACGTTCTTTTGGGCGCCTGGTCCAAGCCCATCACAGGGGCTCCTGTGGATCGGAACGTGTCACGACGCCATCGCCCCGCTCCGGGCGACCCCTGTTTCTTTCTGTCCACCCCACTCCTGAGAGCTTGGTTGTCCAAGCCTCCGCTTCCCAAACCGCCTTCCCTACCGCTCCTCCGGATAGGGAATCCAAACGCCTGGATCAGTTTGGGAAGAAAGGTTTTCTTCCTCCAGTGCTGGCTTGCGGTCCGTTAACACCGCTTGTCTTTTGGGCCGCTATACCCACTCCCTGTGGGATTCGGTGGCGGATGTTTTGCCGCAGTGCCCTGAGGAGGTCCAGGCACTGCTTTCCCGCGCCATTGCGGAAGGAAGGGATGCGGCCAAATACACTATCCGTTGTGGCCTTGACACCGCCGACTCGCTGGGCAGGTCGATTGCAACGACGGTGGCGCTCCGGCGCCACGCCTGGCTGAGAACCACTGGTTTTTCAGGGGATGTCCAGAATACTCTCATGGACATGCCCTTTGATGGAGTCGGTCTTTTTGGGTCCAAAGCAGACCATGCGTTGGAGCGCTTTAAGGACTCACGGGCTACTGCCAAGTCCCTGGGCCTTTCTGCTACACGCCCTCCGCTGCCTTCTGCTTTTCGCCCCTATCGTGGCCACGGTAGGGGCGCCCTTCACGTCAGCAGCCCAGCCACCGGCCCGCGCAGCAGGCGTCTTCGCGTGGCCGAGGACGTGGATTCCGCCGTGGCGGATCGGGCAACCAGCGTGCGGGTCAGGCCACCACCTCCAACCCGTCCGCGGCCTCCAAGCCCTCCTAGTCCCTCCTTTCAGGTGCACGGCACGCCAGTAGGGGGCAGGGTCCGCCATCACCTTCCCCACTGGCGCACCATCACCTCGGACAGGTGGGTCTTGGACATTGTCCGAAGGGGCTACTCCCTCCCCTTCGAGACCACCCCCCAGCCATGCCACCTCAATTCCACCGCATGTCAGGGGATCACTTGGTGCTTCTACGGAAGGAAGTCACGGCCCTCTTGACCAAGAGGGCCATCGAGCATGTTCCGACCCCAGAAGTAGGGCGTGGTTGCTACTCCCACTACTTTCTGGTGCCCAAAAGGACAAGGAGGACATGCGTCCTATCTTGGACCTCCGGAACGTCAATCGCTTCCTCCGGAAGGAGAAGTTCAAGATGCTCACCCTAGCTCAGGTCTTGACTGCCCTCGACCCTGGAGACTGGTTGGTAGCGTTGGACTTGCAGGACGCGTATTTCCACATCCCCGTCCTGCCGGCCCACCGGCGTTACCTTCGGTTCACGGTAGGCCCCGAGCATTTTCAGTTCACCGTGCTCCCCTTTGGCCTTACCAGTGCCCCTCGGGTGTTCACGAAAGTGATGGCGGTGGTCGCAGCTCATCTGCGCCGGGCAGGGGTTTCAGTCTTCCCCTACCTCGACGACTGGCTGCTGAAGGCGGGCTCGTCCCAGGCAGTCGTCTCCCACCTCCAGACTACGGCCGAACTCCTGCACTCGCTGGGGTTCTCCATCAATGTGCCGAAGTCGCATCTAATTCCTTCTCCACAGCTCCTTTTCATCGGAGCAGTTCTGGACACGACGCAGTTTCGGGCCTATCCTCCCGAACGGCGAGTCCGGGATATTCAGGCTATGATTCCGATCTTTCGGCCTTTATCCTGGGTTTCGGTACGGATGACCCTGAGGCTGCTGGGCCTCATGGCCTCCTGCATCCTGCTGGTCAATCATGCCAGATGGCATATGCGGGCTCTGCAGTGGGACCTGAAGTTCCAGTGGGCGCAGCACCAGGGCAACCTGTCCGATCACGTCCAGATCTCGGAGGGGACTGCAAAACAGTTGCAGTGGTGGCTCTCGAACCGGCAATGGGTCATGGGCAGATCCCTCTCCCTTCCCCAGCCAGAGCATACAGTTGTGACGGACGCGTCCCTTCTGGGATGGGGCGGTCACATGGGAGAGGCGGAGATCAGAGGCCTCTGGTCTCCGGCGGAGTCCCGGCTCCATATCAACCTTCTGGAGCTCCGGGCGATCCGGCTTGCACTCAAGGCATTCCTTCCCTCTGTCAAAGGGAAGGTGGTGCAGGTGTTCACAGACAACACCACCGCCATGTGGTACTGCAACAAACAGGGCGGGGTGGGGTCTTGGACCCTTTGTCAGGAGGCTCTGCGCCTCTGGACATGGCTGGAACATCAGGGCATGTTCCTGATGGTTCAACACCTGGCAGGTTCTCTGAACGCCAGGGCGGACGAACTCAGCCGCAGGTGCATGATGGATCACGAATGGCGTCTTCACTCGGAAGTGGCGCAAGGACTCTTTCTACAGTGGGGAGAGCCTTGGTTAGATCTATTCGCCACCGAAGAGAACGCGCAATGTCATCAGTTCTGCGCGTTGGAATTTCCAAGGCGGCACTCGCTCGGCGACGCTTTTCGTCGCGAGTGGAGTTGCGGTCTGTTGTACGCCTTTCCGCCTATACCACTTCTACCCAGAGTGTTGAAGAAGATTCGGCACGACCGGGCCCAAGTCATTCTTGTGGCTCCGGACTGGGCTCGAAGAGTTTGGTATCCCGAGCTACTCAATATGAGCATAGATCCCCCGATCCGTCTGCCTCTTCGGGAGGATCTTCTGTCGCAGCAGCAGGGGACGGTCCTCCACCCGAACCTGTCCAGTCTACACCTGCTTGCGTGGAGATTGAGCGGCGACAGTTGATTCCTTTCGACTTGCCTCCCGAAGTTTGTGATGTGATTCTGGCAGCCAGGCGTCCCTCCACTAAGGTGGTATACGCCTGCAGGTGGAACAAGTTTGTGGCATGGTGCACAGCAAAGGCTGTGGATCCCCTTTCTGCCCCTCTTTCTGAGGTCCTTCTGTTCCTTCTCTCTCTGGCCCAACAGGGTTCTGCCCTGGGTACCATCAAGGGTTATCTTTGTGCTGTCTCGGCCTTCCTCAGGCTCCCTGATCAGCCCTCCCTTTTCAAGTCCCCTGTTGTTAACAGGTTCTTAAAAGGCATTACTCACCTCTTCCCTCCTGTTCCGTTTGTAATGCCTCAGTGGGACTTAAACTTGGTTCTTACCTTTTTAATGTGCGCTCCCTTTGAGCCTCTGCATAACTGTCCTCTTCGTCTTCTGACTCTGAAGACTGCCTTTCTGGTGGCCATCACCTCCGCTCGGCGGGTGAGTGAGCTCCAGGCTCTATCTTGCAAACCTCCCTTTCTGTCTGTTCATCCAGACAAGGTTGTTCTTCGGACGCGTCCGTCCTTCTTGCCAAAGGTGGTTACTGCTTTCCACATTGGGCAGACCATCACTTTGCCCACCTTCTTTCCGCCTCCGCATCCTTCCAGAGAGGAAGAGAGGCTCCACCGTCTGGACCCAAAACGTGCGCTCTCCTTCTATATCGACCGCACAAAACACTTCCGGGTGGATGACCAGCTCTTTGTTGGCTACGTGGGCGCCAAAAAGGTCGGGCGGTGCACAAGAGGACCGTCTCCCGCTGGGTTACCTTGTGCATCAAGACCTGCTATTCTTTGGCCAAGAAGGAGCCTCCTGTTGGGCTGCGTGCCCATTCCACCAGGGCAACGGCTGCTACCACGGCCTTGGGCCGCGGTGTTCCGCTGCCGGTTATCTGTCAGGCAGCTACGTGGGCCTCGCTGCACACGTTTACTAAGCATTACTGCCTTGACAGTCAGGTCCGGAGGGACGGCTTCTTTGGCCGTTCTGTCCTCCAGGACTTCCTTGTCTGATCTTTGTTCGCAGACCCACCACCGGGGTTGGTATTGCTGGGGTATCTATTCTAAGGTAAGGAATCTATCACTAACGTGTCTCTTTCAGATGCACAAGTTACTAACTTGTGTAACGATATATCTGTAAGAGACAGTAGTTAGTGATAGATTCCTTACCGCCCACCCATCCTCCCCGTTCTGCGAACTGATTTCTAGGGTTAAGGACATCCCTTTCAGGGCCCTAGTATTTTTCAGACACCTGTGTCAGCTTCTTGCATGGCTCTGCGTTCCTGGCGCGGAAAGTCGTGTACAGAACTGACGTCAGCGCGCAGGGCGGCGCCTAAGTACTGCCCGCGACGTCATCCCGGCGATCACGACGCCGACGACGGACGCGGAGCCGCACGACGCCGCCTACCGACGCGCAAGGGTACTGCTACGCAAAACTTTCCGGATCCAGCCTGACGCCTGGGGATATTCTAAGGTAAGGAATCTATCACTAACTACTGTCTCTTACAGATATATCGTTACACAAGTTAGTAACTTGTGCTATAGCACCAAGACTTCCACCTGCCCCAGTGTGGAATCTTAACATAGTCCTTACAAGGTTAATGGGCCCACCATTTGAACCCATGCACAAATGTGAACTACAGTTCCTCACTTGGAAAACAGCTTTCCTCATTACAATCACTTCATTGAGGAGAGTGGGTGAACTACAGGCACAAACCATAGAAGAACCTTTTTTCCAGCTACACAAAGATAAAGTAGTTCTTCGTACCAGTCCCCAATTCCTACTTAAGGTAGTATCTGCATTTCACATAAATCAGTCGGTCGAATTACCTGTTTTCTTCCCTCAACCTGATTCTGTTGCAGAACGAGCTCTACACACCTCAGATGTTAGAAGAGCACTGTTGTATTTTATTACACTGAGAGAACAAAATCTTTTCGTAAGACCAAACAACTCTTTGTCGCTTTTACACCACCTTACAAAGGCAATCCTATATCCAAATCAGGTATTGCTAGGTGGATCGTTAAATGTATTCAGATTTGCTAAGCAAAAGCCAAAAGGACTCTAACTGTACCCCCTAGAGCACATTCCACTCGTAAGCTAGGGGCTACTATGGCTTTCTTAGGGAACATCCCTATTACTGATAACTGCAAAGCTGCAACATGGTCTACACCACACACATTCACCAAGCACTATTGTGTAGATGTGTTAGCCAGACAACAAGCTAATGTGGGCAAAGCAGTACTTAAAACACTGTTTTAGACAACTCCATCAGTTACAGGATAGCCAGCGCTTGGAGGAGACTACTGTATAGTCTGTGCATAGCATGTGATCTACAGCTCACATGCCTCGAACGGAAAATGCTACTTACCCAGTATGCATCTTTTCTTGGCATGTAGAGCTGTAGAATCTCATGCGCCCACCCACCTCCCCGGGTACCTGTAGCTTCTGTAGTTTTCTTGTCACTATATATACATACGCATGGACATATCTATTCTTTACTACTACTCCATTCTCTCACCCTCTGCGGAAACAATCTGAAGATGGAGTCGATGACCATGCTCACTATCACCTAAAGGAGGAGTCACCTACCTATCTTCAAAGAAAAACAAAGTGCAAATATCCGGACCCAACACTAGATGGCGATCTATGCATAGCATGAGATTCTACAGCTCTACATGCCAAGAACAGATGCATACTGGGTAAGTAGCATTTTCCTTACTGCCCATCCTTAGGTCGGCCAACATTCGCCACTGTAGAGCCGCTTTTATTTATCTGCAATATTTACCCACAATCAAGATCTGCTTCTCCGTTGCCACATACATTGATTGTGCTATTAAGCACAGGGCTATAGTTCTTATATGATGTTTTATGAATCTTATGTGGTTTTTATGGATTTTATTTTTATGATGGATCACCGTGCTCTTGATTGTAGTACTGACTGTCTTCAATATGTTTGAATTTCTTCTTAGATAACTCAGGTGGACATAGGGGACCCCTAACGAGTTTTTCTTTTAGGACTCCTTTCGGGATTTTTGTTCCTTTGGTTTTATCTGAGCTTTTTGGTTTTCCATTTGACAATTGCTGCTGTATGATTATTTATTTATTGCTATGAACTGGGATGAGTACTTTTAATGTTTTATTATACATATTGTTCTGCACTGTGCACTTTTATGGTTCAAACGTGTCTTTACCGACTATTGTAGTGTTCAAGGCTGCTGATCTTTAGTTCTCTGGCATTAACATGACTCATGCTTTAATTATTTTGAAGTGCTGTTTGAAATTCAGCAAATTAAAATAAAACTATATCTGAAAGAGACACGTTAGTGATAGATTCCTTACCTTAGAATATCCCCAGGCGTCAGGCTGGATCCGGAAAGTTTTGCGTAGCAGTACCCTTGCGCGTCGGTAGGCGTCGTCGTGCGGCTCCGCGTCCGTCGTCGGCGTCGTGATCGCCGGGATGACGTCGCGGGCAGTACTTAGGCGCCGCCCCTGCGCGCTGACGTCAGTTCTTCTTTTTCCGCGCCAGCAAGCGCAGATCCGGGAAGAGCAGTGCCCTGGTCAATTTTTGACCATACTTTTTGGTGATTTTTTCACTGTTTTTTCCAACTTTAAGGTGTCGTAGGGATGCCCGGCTTCAAGCGATGCGGCGCCTGTGCGCGGATGATGTCCGTCACCGACCCGCATTGGGAGTGTCTCTTCTGCCTCGGCCGAGGCCACGACACCGAGTCTTGTCCCGAATGCCAGGCCCTCAACCCGAAAGCTTTGCGAGAGCGGTCTCGAAAGCTCCTCGAGGCCCGGCATTCGGCTCCACGGAAGCCCCGGTCGCGTGAGAGGTCCAGGGGTCGCTCGCGGAGTGCACACCGGTCGACGGCGTCGAAGTCTTCTTCGTCCGGTAAGTCTAAGCACAAGAAGTCCAAGAAGCATCGTCGCTCTCGGACTTCGCCTCGCCGGTCTCGCGACTCGGCTGAGGCCCCTCCCGGCACCGTCCCCGCCCCCGCGGCCCCGGACTTGCCTGTGGAGTCGCCCCCGTCATACCCGCCCTTCCCGGGTTCGGGGGCGGATCCGGCCAAGGTACAGGAGTTCCTGTCGGCCATGGCCCGCCTCTTCGGGACTTCAGGCCCCTCCGGTGCGCCTTCGGGCCCCGCGGGCCCTGATGGGGTTGCTCCGGCGTCGCCGGCGGCTCCGGCCCCGGCGTCGCCCGTGCCTCCAGCCTCGATCCCGGCTCCGGCTTCGGCCCCGGCCTCGATCCCGGCTCCACAACCCCCATCGACGCCGGTCGACCTCACGACACCTCCGCCGGCGCCGATGTCTCCGGTGCCGTTCTCGACGCCGCCCTGGGCTCCGGGCGGCGTCGTCCCCAGTTCCTTCCGGCTCCGGACATGGACCCGGAGCGACGTCGCTCGACGCCGGCTCCGGCGCCGATGGGACCTTGGGTCCCAAATGTCCCTCCTCCTCCTTATTTTGAACCAGAGGAGGACCAGGAGGACTGGGAGGGGTCTGATGACCCTCTGACGCGCAACTGTCAGTATGATGAGGACTGGACAGAGAGTCTAGGGAGGCCAGTGGTCTGGATACTTCCCCTGACACTGGCATGCTGTCTCCTCCCGTGGCTACGGAGGAGGGGGCCAATTTTAGTACGGTGTTGCGTAGGGCTGCTGGGGCCTTACGTCTCCAGCTCCCTACTTTGACGGTCAAGCCTAACATCTTGACAGAGGTGCTTCAGCCGGCAGCCTCCTCTGCGGAGACTGTGCTGCCGTTTAACGACGCCCTCACTGACGTTCTTTGGGCGCCTGGTCCAAGCCCAACACAGGGGCTCCTGTGGATCGGAACGTGTCACGACGCCATCGCCCCGCTCCGGGCGACCCCCTGTTTCTTTCTGTCCACCCCACTCCTGAGAGCTTGGTTGTCCAAGCCTCCGCTTCCCAAACCGCCTTCCCTACCGCTCCTCCGGATAGGGAATCCAAACGCCTGGATCAGTTTGGGAAGAAAGGTTTTTCTTCCTCCAGTGCTGGCTTGCGGTCCGTTAACACCGCTTGTCTTTTGGGCCGATATACCCACTCCCTGTGGGATTCGGTGGCGGATGTTTTGCCGCAGTGCCCTGAGGAGGTCCAGGCACTGCTTTCCCGCGCCATTGCGGAAGGAAGGGATGCGGCCAAATACACTATCCGTTGTGGCCTTGACACCGCCGACTCGCTGGGCAGGTCGATTGCAACGACGGTGGCGCTCCGGCGCCACGCCTGGCTGAGAACCACTGGTTTTTCAGGGGATGTCCAGAATACTCTCATGGACATGCCCTTTGATGGAGTCGGTCTTTTTGGGTCCAAAGCAGACCATGCGTTGGAGCGCTTTAAGGACTCACGGGCTACTGCCAAGTCCCTGGGCCTTTCTGCTACACGCCCTCCGCTGCCTTCTGCTTTTCGCCCCTATCGTGGCCACGGTAGGGGCGCCCTTCACGTCAGCAGCCCAGCCACCGGCCCGCGCAGCAGGCGTCTTCGCGTGGCCGAGGACGTGGATTCCGCCGTGGCGGATCGGGCAACCAGCGTGCGGGTCAGGCCACCACCTCCAACCCGTCCGCGGCCTCCAAGCCCTCCTAGTCCCTCCTTTCAGGTGCACGGCACGCCAGTAGGGGCAGGGTCCGCCATCACCTTCCCCACTGGCGCACCATCACCTCGGACAGGTGGGTCTTGGACATTGTCCGAAGGGGCTACTCCCTCCCCTTCGAGACCACCCCCCAGCCATGCCACCTCAATTCCACCGCATGTCAGGGGATCACTTGGTGCTTCTACGGAAGGAAGTCACGGCCCTCTTGACCAAGAGGGCCATCGAGCATGTTCCGACCCCAGAAGTAGGGCGTGGTTGCTACTCCCACTACTTTCTGGTGCCCAAAAGGACAAGGAGGACATGCGTCCTATCTTGGACCTCCGGAACGTCAATCGCTTCCTCCGGAAGGAGAAGTTCAAGATGCTCACCCTAGCTCAGGTCTTGACTGCCCTCGACCCTGGAGACTGGTTGGTAGCGTTGGACTTGCAGGACGCGTATTTCCACATCCCCGTCCTGCCGGCCCACCGGCGTTACCTTCGGTTCACGGTAGGCCCCGAGCATTTTCAGTTCACCGTGCTCCCCTTTGGCCTTACCAGTGCCCCTCGGGTGTTCACGAAAGTGATGGCGGTGGTCGCAGCTCATCTGCGCCAGGCAGGGGTTTCAGTCTTCCCCTACCTCGACGACTGGCTGCTGAAGGCGGGCTCGTCCCAGGCAGTCGTCTCCCACCTCCAGACTACGGCCGAACTCCTGCACTCGCTGGGGTTCTCCATCAATGTGCCGAAGTCGCATCTAATTCCTTCTCCACAGCTCCTTTTCATCGGAGCAGTTCTGGACACGACGCAGTTTCGGGCCTATCCTCCCGAACGGCGAGTCCGGGATATTCAGGCTATGATTCCGATCTTTCGGCCTTTATCCTGGGTTTCGGTACGGATGACCCTGAGGCTGCTGGGCCTCATGGCCTCCTGCATCCTGCTGGTCAATCATGCCAGATGGCATATGCGGGCTCTGCAGTGGGACCTGAAGTTCCAGTGGGCGCAGCACCAGGGCAACCTGTCCGATCACGTCCAGATCTCGGAGGGGACTGCAAAACAGTTGCAGTGGTGGCTCTCGAACCGGCAATGGGTCATGGGCAGATCCCTCTCCCTTCCCCAGCCAGAGCATACAGTTGTGACGGACGCGTCCCTTCTGGGATGGGGCGGTCACATGGGAGAGGCGGAGATCAGAGGCCTCTGGTCTCCGGCGGAGTCCCGGCTCCATATCAACCTTCTGGAGCTCCGGGCGATCCGGCTTGCACTCAAGGCATTCCTTCCCTCTGTCAAAGGGAAGGTGGTGCAGGTGTTCACAGACAACACCACCGCCATGTGGTACTGCAACAAACAGGGCGGGGTGGGGTCTTGGACCCTTTGTCAGGAGGCTCTGCGCCTCTGGACATGGCTGGAACATCAGGGCATGTTCCTGATGGTTCAACACCTGGCAGGTTCTCTGAACGCCAGGGCGGACGAACTCAGCCGCAGGTGCATGATGGATCACGAATGGCGTCTTCACTCGGAAGTGGCGCAAGGACTCTTTCTACAGTGGGGAGAGCCTTGGTTAGATCTATTCGCCACCGAAGAGAACGCGCAATGTCATCAGTTCTGCGCGTTGGAATTTCCAAGGCGGCACTCGCTCGGCGACGCTTTTCATCGCGAGTGGAGTTGCGGTCTGTTGTACGCCTTTCCGCCTATACCACTTCTGCCCAGAGTGTTGAAGAAGATTCGGCACGACCGGGCCCAAGTCATTCTTGTGGCTCCGGACTGGGCTCGAAGAGTTTGGTATCCCGAGCTACTCAATATGAGCATAGATCCCCCGATCCGTCTGCCTCTTCGGGAGGATCTTCTGTCGCAGCAGCAGGGGACGGTCCTCCACCCGAACCTGTCCAGTCTACACCTGCTTGCGTGGAGATTGAGCGGCGGCAGTTGATTCCTTTCGACTTGCCTCCCGAAGTTTGTGATGTGATTCTGGCAGCCAGGCGTCCCTCCACTAAGGTGGTATACGCCTGCAGGTGGAACAAGTTTGTGGCATGGTGCACAGCAAAGGCTGTGGATCCCCTTTCTGCCCCTCTTTCTGAGGTCCTTCTGTTCCTTCTCTCTGGCCCAACAGGGTTCTGCCCTGGGTACCATCAAGGGTTATCTTTGTGCTGTCTCGGCCTTCCTCAGGCTCCCTGATCAGCCCTCCCTTTTCAAGTCCCCTGTTGTTAACAGGTTCTTAAAAGGCATTACTCACCTCTTCCCTCCTGTTCCGTTTGTAATGCCTCAGTGGGACTTGAACTTGGTTCTTACCTTTTAATGTGCGCTCCCTTTGAGCCTCTGCATAACTGTCCTCTTCGTCTTCTGACTCTGAAGACTGCCTTTCTGGTGGCCATCACCTCCGCTCGGCGGGTGAGTGAGCTCCAGGCTCTATCTTGCAAACCTCCCTTTCTGTCTGTTCATCCAGACAAGGTTGTTCTTCGGACGCGTCCGTCCTTCTTGCCAAAGGTGGTTACTGCTTTCCACATTGGGCAGACCATCACTTTGCCCACCTTCTTTCCGCCTCCGCATCCTTCCAGAGAGGAAGAGAGGCTCCACCGTCTGGACCCAAAACGTGCGCTCTCCTTCTATATCGACCGCACAAAACACTTCCGGGTGGATGACCAGCTCTTTGTTGGCTACGTGGGCGCCAAAAGGTCGGGCGGTGCACAAGAGGACCGTCTCCCGCTGGGTTACCTTGTGCATCAAGACCTGCTATTCTTTGGCCAAGAAGGAGCCTCCTGTTGGGCTGCGTGCCCATTCCACCAGGGCAACGGCTGCTACCACGGCCTTGGGCCGCGGTGTTCCGCTGCCGGTTATCTGTCAGGCAGCTACGTGGGCCTCGCTGCACACGTTTACTAAGCATTACTGCCTTGACAGTCAGGTCCGGAGGGACGGCTTCTTTGGCCGTTCTGTCCTCCAGGACTTCCTTGTCTGATCTTTGTTCGCAGACCCACCACCGGGGTTGGTATTGCTGGGGTATCTATTCTAAGGTAAGGAATCTATCACTAACGTGTCTCTTTCAGATGCACAAGTTACTAACTTGTGTAACGATATATCTGTAAGAGACAGTAGTTAGTGATAGATTCCTTACCGCCCCACCCATCCTCCCCGTTCTGCGAACTGATTTCTAGGGTTAAGGACATCCCTTTCAGGGCCCTAGTATTTTTCAGACACCTGTGTCAGCTTCTTGCATGGCTCTGCGTTCCTGGCGCGGAAAGTCGTGTACAGAACTGACGTCAGCGCGCAGGGGCGGCACCTAAGTACTGCCCGCGACGTCATCCCGGCGATCACGACGCCGACGACGGACGCGGAGCCGCACGACGCCGCCTACCGACGCGCAAGGGTACTGCTACGCAAAACTTTCCGGATCCAGCCTGACGCCTGGGGATATTCTAAGGTAAGGAATCTATCACTAACTACTGTCTCTTACAGATATATCGTTACACAAGTTAGTAACTTGTGCACTACATAGAAAACACATACCTTAGGTTGCAAACGTGTATCCTGATATTATAATCTTTAAAATGTGTTTACCTTACATTATATGTACATCTTTTCTTCTAGAATCAGCCATCCGACCATGAGCCAAGAGCGCCAAGGACAGCTGAAAAAAAAGAATGAGTGCATTGAAGCAATTAAATGTTTGTGTGAGGAGTGCCTTCCTTAAATGAGTTTTGTATTTAATGTTTTAATAATTATAATTTATAGAAAGCAATAATTATTGATTGTTGGTTAAAAATAACCCATTTTGACAGCTTTTTTTATTTTATTTTGTCTTCAAATTATTGACCAACAAAACACACTGCCTGTACTTTATTTTTGTAAAAGTTGCATTTATTTCTGCCTTTTGCAGTTGATCATTTTTTAATGTATTACAAAACCCCATGCCTTTTTAAAACTTTTTTTAGCACGAAAAAAATACTCATTTAAGAATTGCACAAAACTCTGATGGTACCAGCTACTTTCAATTGCAGCTGTAAAATATATATTTATAAATGGGTACATTTTATAACAATTTTGCTTAATTTGTAGATACTAAAAAAAAGGCTTCAAAAACACTGACTTTGCAAATTAAATCTTGCATTTAAAAAGTGCTTGTTGATTATCTTTTATTGTCCAGATGGAAATTTGAATAGTGGTGCAGGGGGGGGAGTACTAGTATGTATGCAAGTTTGTGTGTCACATTTTTATCACACTACTTTTCTACTTGAATTTGCATTCAAAACGCACAACTTTTTTATGTTGTCACTATTGCATCAGTCCTTAATTCTGTAAAAAACTTCATGACCAAATCTACGGCATGTGTCGTCCACCACTTCAGCTAATATAGATCAACAATAGGTGAGACTCTTCCTATAACACCAAGAGAAGAACGTGCACTGCCCTAATACATTGCAACAAATCATAGCATACTAGCAGCAAGTACAGCATTTCCTCCAACAGTTCTACATTACGGAATACAGGTATTTTGTACATGCTATTCATCACAGTGCTTGTATTTTAGCTGTTTCATCTCCGAGAAATGGGCAAAAGTGCCAGTTCTGTAAACTACAAAATAGTTTAGACCTGAACAGGAGGCTTGCTGGAGACCAATGTGGCTATGTGTTGGTAATCCCTTGAATGTTGTTCCATATCTCCTTTTTCCCTCTTGGTCGTGGCTGTGGAGGAGCAAGGAAGTTCATGAGTAGGTCTTCCTTTTGGATGAGAAATTCAAGTGTGCTAAGGGCATCCTTAAACATGTTTGCTGTCCTTCCACCCTCACACTGTGCTGTTTGCTGTTTCAAGCATCAAATTGACAAACCCAAGTTTCTCTGTAACTTTTGATATCTAGCACCAGTGACTCTGGGTGACTTATAACTGTGACAGAGGAGGCTGGGGCTAAAGGTGTTGAGTGCCATTCTATACCTGAGCCACGTGCTGAGACTGAGTCGTGGTTGGAGCGAAATGCCAGGCAATGTTGAACTGTGTCCCCTAGGACTTGTAGATGGCCTTATGAAACATTTGAAGAGTGAGAAAAGTGGAGGTGGAACGGTGATTGCTAATTCATCTTAAAGATTTGGAGGTATAATATAATTAATAGAAAATGGGGGTCCACTTGGGTTGTGCACTGTCCCTTATGATTTTGTTTACAGATGTATAATGATTTTATAACGTATTCCAAAAATAAAGGTAAGCCAGCTCCTTTTGACCTATATCATGTATGCCTAACCCAAGGAGTCTTCTTCTAATCGGTTTCTTAGAGACTTTGGTGCTAGTTTTGATCAGGGTTTTGTGTCTTTATTTCATTGCTCCTCATTTTGAAGGGGAGCTAAAAGCTTTTTTTGCAGAATACTTGTTGACAGAGCATGGGTTGTGCTCATGTGACCTTGCTTTTTGCTGTGCCTAGGTTGTGGCCCTTCTGTGATCAACATCATAATAGGGCTGGCCTTTTCCTTAATGTTGATGTCTAGGCACTAATATACACAAACCGCAAATTGAATTTTTTCGTCAGTTTTTACTCACATCTAGGGTTCTCAGAAGAATTAAAGGACTAGATCTTTCTATATACTTCTTTATTATGAAACAATCAATACAATCCAAAACAAATATCACAAATTCATTAGAAATTAGTTACATCCTACACCTAAAAACATTATATACCTAACCAAGCAGACTCAACACTCCTCATTAAATACTAATATGTAAAAAAAAGTTTGGAAGAGAGAGTCATCTATAATATATGAGGTACATCTTATATCACAGTATGTACATCACATAATAGATTCAATCTTGTTAGACTTCTCTTATAGCCTTTTTTGTTTTTATATACTAAGAATCCATAGTTTCAGCTTAATCACCTCAAGCCTTCACCAGGATGGGGCTATATACATGTTACACCATCTTGTGTAACTGTATATTGAATATTTAAGAATATTCAAATCAATTATCTTACATGCCTATGTAATATATGCATCTTCCAAAGATTTCTAAGGACTCCCACATTTCTCTCCAGACAAGACAACAAAATGTCACTAGTCCAAGGTGCATGGAGAACAGAAAAGCATTTGTTCTGGAGAACAGAAAGGAATGTGTTCTTTCTTATACAGAACCATTCTCAATCAAACTTTTACTGTCCAAAAAATATTTTCCTGATTCTCAGTTTCTAAAGAATATATTAATTTGATGCTTAATTCAACCATCATTTCTCAGTACAGTCACATTATACCTATGTATACAAATAATTAGACTGTCACTATATTGCAATGCTAAAACATCTCTGGGTGTAGCCTGTATTGCCTCTTTCATAATAATCTGTCTCACAGATCTACACAAAGGGAAATATTCTTGTTGCATCCTGTACTCCTGTAATGAACTGAGTTAACCTTACGATTGGTATACCTTTTTAGAAAACTTTTAACAGCAACTTGATTCATCTATTCCTTCCTTCTCCAAGTGTCAGTAGTAAGCCTTGTATTAATGGCACATCTATTTATATCATATCCTAATACTTTCTTTCAGATCGATTTTCTTTTTTCTTTTCTACCCTTAGGATCCTAGAGACATGGTTTAGTCATCCTTATCACTTGATAGCCGTCTCTCTTGTCCTAAAAAAAATGGTTGCCAGTCAATACACTGTCTAGCCTTTCTCCCTAGGCTTCTCAAAGGGCACTAGTTTAATAGTTACAGTTCTGTCCCTCGATTAGCTTCATCTATCTTAATCAAGGCTGTGCTAGTCCCTTCTGTTGTTTGTTGTTTTTTTTTATAAGTCGTCAGTCTAAAGATAGAATGTTTTATATCTGAAAGAGACACGTTAGTGACAGATTCCTTACCTTAGAATATCCCCAGGCGTCAGGCTGGATCCGGAAAGTTTTTGCGTAGCAGTACCCTTGCGCGTCGGTAGGCGGCGTCGTGCGGCTCCGCGTCCGTCGTCGGCGTCGTGATCGCCGGGATAACGTCGCGGGCAGTACTTAGACGCCGCCCCTGCGCGCTGACGTCAGTTCTTCTTTTTCCGCGCCAGCAAGCGCAGATCTGGGAAGAGCAGTGCCCTGGTCATTTTTTGACCATACTTTTTGCTGAATTTTTTCACTGTTTTTCCATCTTTCAAGGTGTCGTAGGGATGCCCGGCTTCAAGCGATGCGGCGCCTGTGCGCGGATGATGTCCGTCACCGACCCGCATTGGGAGTGTCTCTTCTGCCTCGGCCGAGGCCACGACACGGAGTCTTGTACCGACTGCCAGGCCCTCCACCCGAAAGCTTTGCGAGAGCGGTCTCGAAAGCTCCTCGAGGCCCGGCATTCGGCTCCGCGGAAGCCCCGGTCGCGTGAGAGGTCCAGGGGTCGATCGCGGAGTCCACACCGGTCGTCGGCGTCAAAGTCTTCTTCGTCCGGTAAGTCGAAGCACAAAAGTCCAAAAGCATCATCGCTCTAGGACTTCGCCTCGCCGGTCTCGCGACTCGGCTGAGGCCCCTCCCGGCACCGTCCCCGCGGCCCCGGACATGCCTGTGGAGTCGCCCCGCCATACCCGCCCTTCCCGGGTTCGGGGCGGATCCGGCCAAAGTACAGGAATTCCTGTCGGCCATGGCCCGCCTCTTCGGGCCTTCAGGCCCCTCCGGTGCGCCTTCGGGCCCCGCGGGCCCTGATGGGGTTGCTCCGGCGTCGCTGACGGCTCCGGCCCCGGCGTCGCCCGTGCCTCCAGCCTCGATCCCGGCTCCGGCTTCGGCCCCGGCCTCGATCCCGGATCCACAACCCCCATCGACGCCGGTCGACCTAACGACACCTCCGCCGGCGCCGATGTCTCCGGTGCCGTTCTCGGCGCCGCCCTGGGCTCCGGGCGGCGGCGTCCCCCTGTTCCTTCCGGCTCTGGACATGGATCCGGACCGACGTCGCTCGACGCCGGCTCCGGCGCCGATGAGACCTTGGGTCCCAACTGTCCCTCCTCCTCCTTATTTTGAACCAGAGGAGGACCAGTTGGACTGGGAGGGGTCTGATGACCCTCTGACACGACACTGTCAGTACGATCAGGACTGGACAGAGGGTCTAGGGGATGCCAGTGGTCTGGATACTTCCCCTGACACTGGCATGCTGTCTCCTCCCGTGGCTACGGAGGAGGGAGCCAATTTTGGTACGGTGTTGCGTAGGGCAGCTGGGGCCTTACGTCTCCAACTTCCTACTTTGACGGTCAAGCCTAACATCTTGACAGAGGTGCTTCAGCCGGCAGCCTCCTCTGCGGAGACTGTGCTGCCGTTTAACGACGCCCTCACTGACGTTCTTTGGGCGCCTGGTCCAAGCCCAACACAGGGGCTCCTGTGGATCGGAACGTGTCACGACGCCATCGCCCAGCTCCGGGCGACCCCCTGTTTCTCTCTGTCCACCCCACTCCTGAGAGCTTGGTTGTCCAAGCCTCCGCTTCCCAAACCGCCTTCCCTACCGCTCCTCCGGATAGGGAATCCAAACGCCTGGATCAGTTTGGGAAGAAGGGTTTTTCTTCCTCCAGTGCTGGCTTGCGGTCCGTTAACACCGCTTGTCTTTTGGGCCGATATACCCACTCCCTGTGGGATTCGGTGGCGGATGTTTTGCCCCAGTGTCCTGAGGAGGTCCAGACACTGCTTTCCCGCGCCATTGCGGAAGGAAGGGATGCGGCTAAATACACCATACGTTGTGGCCTTGACACCGCCGACTCGCTGGGCAGGTCTATTGCAACGACGGTGGCGCTCAGACGCCACGCCTGGCTGAGAACCACTGGTTTTTCAGGGGATGTCCAGAATACTCTCATTGACATGCCCTTTGATGGAGTCGGTCTTTTGGGTCCAAAGCAGACCATGCGTTGGAGCGCTTTAAGGACTCACGGGCTACTGCCAAGTCCCTGGGCCTTTCTGCTACACGCCCTCCGCTGACTTCTGCTTTTCGCCCCTATCGTGGCCACGGTAGGGGCGCCCTTCACGTCAGCAGCCCAGCCACCGGCCCGCGCAGCAGGCGTCTTCGCGTGGCCGAGGACGTGGATTCCGCCGTGGCGGATCGGGCAACAAGCGTGCGGGTCAGGCCACCACCTCCAACTCGTCCGCGGCCTCCAAGCCCTCCTAGTCCCTCCTTTCAGGTGCACAGCACGCCAGTAGGGGGCAGGGTCCGCCATCACCTTCCCCACTGGCGTGCCATCACCTCAGACAGGTGGGTCTTGGACATTGTCCGAAGGGGCTACTCCCTCCCCTTCGAGACCACCCCCAGCCATGCCACCTCAATTCCACCGCATGTCAGGGGATCACTTGGTGCTTCTACAGAAGGAAGTCGCGGCCCTCTTGACCAAGAGGGCCATCGAGCGTGTTCCGACCCCAGAAGTAGGGCGTGGTTGCTACTCCCACTACTTTCTGGTGCCCAAAAGGGACAAGGAGGACATGCGTCCTATCTTGGACCTCCGGAACGTCAATCGCTTCCTCCGGAAGGAGAAGTTCAAGATGCTCACCCTAGCTCAGGTCTTGACTGCCCTCGACCCTGGAGACTGGTTGGTAGCGTTGGACTTGCAGGACGCATATTTCCACATCCCCGTCCTGCCGGCCCACCGGCGTTACCTTCGGTTCACGGTAGGCCCCCAGCATTTTCAGTTCACCGTGCTCCCTTTGGCCTTACCAGTGCCCCTCGGGTGTTCACGAAAGTGATGGCGGTGGTCGCAGCTCATCTGCGCCGGGCAGGGGTTTCAGTCTTCCCCTACCTCGACGACTGGCTGCTGAAGGCGGGCTCGTCCCAGGCAGTCGTCTCCCACCTCCAGACTACGGCCGAACTCCTGCACTCGCTGGGGTTCTCCATCAATGTGCCGAAGTCGCATCTGATTCCTTCTCCACAGCTCCTTTTCATCGGAGCGGTTCTGGACACGACGCAGTTTCGGGCCTATCCTCCCGAACGGCGAGTCCGGGATATTCAGGCTATGATTCCGATCTTTCAGCCTTTATCCTGGGTTTCGGTACGGATGACCCTGAGGCTGCTGGGCCTCATGGCCTCCTGCATCCTGCTGGTCAATCATGCCAGATGGCATATGCGGGCTCTGCAGTGGGACCTGAAGTTCCAGTGGGCGCAGCACCAGGGCAACCTGTCCGATCACGTCCAGATCTCGGAGGGGACTGCAAGACAGTTGCAGTGGTGGCTCTCGAACTGGCAATGGGTCATGGGCAGATCCCTCTCCCTTCCCCAGCCAGAGCACACAGTTGTGACGGACGCGTCCCTTCTGGGATGGGGCGGTCACATGGGAGAGGCGGACATCAGAGGCCTCTGGTCTCCCGGCGGAGTCCCGGCTCCATATCAACCTTCTGGAGCTCCGGGCGATCCGACTTGCACTCAAGGCATTCCTTCCCTCTGTCAAAGGGAAGGTAGTGCAGGTGTTCACAGACAACACCACCGCCATGTGGTACTGCAACAAACAGGGCGGGGTGGGGTCTTGGACCCTTTGTCAGGAGGCTCTGCGCCTCTGGACATGGCTGGAACATCAAGGCATGTTCCTGATGGTTCAACACCTGGCAGGTTCCCTGAACGCCAGGGCGGACGAACTCAGCCGCAGGTGCATAATGGATCACGAATGGCGTCTTCACTCGGAAGTGGCGCAAGGACTCTTTCTACAGTGGGGAGAGCCTTGGTTAGATCTATTCGCCACCGAAGAGAACGCGCAATGTCATCAGTTCTGCGCGTTGGAATTTCCAAGGCGGCACTCGCTCGGCGACGCCTTTCGTCGCGAGTGGAGTTGCGGTCTGTTGTACGCCTTTCCGCCTATACCACTTCTACCCAGAGTGTTGAAGAAGATTCGGCACGACCGGGCCCAAGTCATTCTTGTGGCTCCGGACTGGGCTCGAAGAGTTTGGTATCCCGAGCTACTCAATATGAGCGTAGATCCCCCAATCCGTCTGCCTCTTCGGGAGGATCTTCTGTCGCAGCAGCAGGGGACGGTCCTCCACCCGAACCTGTCCAGTCTACACCTGCTTGCGTGGAGATTGAGCGGCGGCAGTTGATTCCTTTCGACTTGCCTCCCGAAGTTTGTGATGTGATTCTGGCAGCCAGGCGTCCCTCCACTAAGGTGGTATACGCCTGCAGGTGGAACAAATTTGTGGCATGGTGCACAGCAAAGGCTGTGAATCCCCTTTCTGCCCCTCTTTCTGAGGTCCTTCTGTTCCTTCTCTCTCTGGCCCAACAGGGTTCTGCCCTGGGTACCATCAAGGGTTATCTTTGTGCTATCTCGGCCTTCCTCAGGCTCCTGATCAGCCCTCCTTTTCAAGTCCCCTGTTGTTAACAGGTTCTTAAAAGGCATTACTCACCTCTTTCCTCCTGTTCCGTTTGTGATGCCTCAGTGGGACTTGAACTTGGTTCTTACCTTTTTAATGTGCGCTCCCTTTCAGCCTCTACATAACTGTCCTCTTCGTCTTCTGACTCTGAAGACAGCCTTTCTGGTGGCCATCACCTCCGCTCGGCGGGTGAGTGAGCTCCAGGCTCTATCTTGCAAACCTCCCTTTCTGTCTGTTCATCCAGACAAGGTTGTTCTTCGGACGCGTCCGTCCTTCTTGCCAAAGGTGGTTACTGCTTTCCATATTGGGCAGACCATCACTTTGCCCACCTTCTTTCCGCCTCCGCATCCTTCCAGAGAGGAAGAGAGGCTCCACCGTCTGGACCCCAAACGTGCGCTCTCCTTCTATATTGACCGCACAAAACACTTCCGGGTGGATGACCAGCTCTTTGTTGGCTACGTGGGCGCCAAAAAAGGTCGGGCGGTGCACAAGAGGACCATCTCCCGCTGGGTTACCTTGTGCATCAAGACCTGCTATTCTTTGGCGAAGAAGGAGCCTCCTGTTGGGCTGCGTGCCCATTCCACAAGGGCAACGGCTGCTACCACGGCCTTGGGCCGCGGTGTTCCGCTGCCGGTTATTTGTCGATACAAAAGGGGATGATGGACGGAACGTTTGAGCCAATCAAACACTCACCCCCAGTCAACTGATCTGGGTTTAATCCATCATCATTCTTTAGCTCACTCCACCACCCCAGTTCAGACATGGCCATATGCAAATCAGTCTGACCCTGTGCCTCATGGGAACAGTCCAGCCCGAACTGCCAAGCCATGTCTTCCCTGGACCGGAAACAAGCATCCTAGGACCGGTTTCTGGCATTCCAGCCGTCATCAGCCAGGCTTGCTTGAATCCAGTGGCAAAGTGAGCAAGGGACCCACGTCTGGGCATACCCCCGCCAACTTAGGGGCGAACAAAGCGATACAAAAGGGATGATGGACGGAACGCTTGAGCCAATCAAACACTCACCCCCAGTCAACTGATCTGGATTTAATCCATCATCATTCTTTAGCTCACTCCACCACCCCAGTTCAGACATGGCCATATGCAAATCAGTCTGACCCTGTGCCTCATGGGAACAGTCCAGCCCGAACTGCCAAGCCATGTCTTCCCTGGACCGGAAACAAGCATCCTAGGACCGGTTTCTGGCATTCCAGCCGTCATCAGCCAGGCTTGCTTGAATCCAGTGGCAAAGTGAGCAAGGGACCCACGTCTGGGCATACCCCGCCAACTTAGGGCGAACAAAGCGATACAAAAGGGGATGATGGACGGAACGTTTGAGCCAATCAAACACTCACCCCCAGTCAACTGATCTGGGTTTAATCCATCATCATTCTTTAGCTCACTCCACCACCCCAGTTCAGACATGGCCATATGCAAATCAGTCTGACCCTGTGCCTCATGGGAACAGTCCAGCCCGAACTGCCAAGCCATGTCTTCCCTGGACCGGAAACAAGCATCCTAGGACCGGTTTCTGGCATTCCAGCCGTCATCAGCCAGGCTTGCTTGAATCCAGTGGCAAAGTGAGCAAGGGACCCACGTCTGGGCATACCCCCGCCAACTTAGGGCGAACAAAGCGATACAAAAGGGGATGATGGACGGAACGTTTGAGCCAATCAAACACTCACCCCCAGTCAACTGATCTGGGTTTAATCCATCATCATTCTTTAGCTCACTCCACCACCCCAGTTCAGACATGGCCATATGCAAATCAGTCTGACCCTGTGCCTCATGGGAACAGTCCAGCCCGAACTGCCAAGCCATGTCTTCCCTGGACCGGAAACAAGCATCCTAGGACCGGTTTCTGGCATTCCAGCCGTCATCAGCCAGGCTTGCTTGAATCCAGTGGCAAAGTGAGCAAGGGACCCACGTCTGGGCATACCCCGCCAACTTAGGGCGAACAAAGCGATACAAAAGGGGATGATGGACGGAACGTTTGAGCCAATCAAACACTCACCCCCAGTCAACTGATCTGGGTTTAATCCATCATCATTCTTTAGCTCACTCCACCACCCCAGTTCAGACATGGCCATATGCAAATCAGTCTGACCCTGTGCCTCATGGGAACAGTCCAGCCCGAACTGCCAAGCCATGTCTTCCCTGGACCGGAAACAAGCATCCTAGGACCGGTTTCTGGCATTCCAGCCGTCATCAGCCAGGCTTGCTTGAATCCAGTGGCAAAGTGAGCAAGGGACCCACGTCTGGGCATACCCCCGCCAACTTAGGGCGAACAAAGCGATACAAAAGGGGATGATGGACGGAACGCTTGAGCCAATCAAACACTCACCCCCAGTCAACTGATCTGGGTTTAATCCATCATCATTCTTTAGCTCACTCCACCACCCCAGTTCAGACATGGCCATATGCAAATCAGTCTGACCCTGTGCCTCATGGGAACAGTCCAGCCCGAACTGCCAAGCCATGTCTTCCCTGGACCGGAAACAAGCATCCTAGGACCGGTTTCTGGCATTCCAGCCGTCATCAGCCAGGCTTGCTTGAATCCAGTGGCAAAGTGAGCAAGGGACCCACGTCTGGGCATACCCCCGCCAACTTAGGGGCGAACAAAGCGATACAAAAGGGGATGATGGACGGAACGTTTGAGCCAATCAAACACTCACCCCAGTCAACTGATCTGGGTTTAATCCATCATCATTCTTTAGCTCACTCCACCACCCCAGTTCAGACATGGCCATATGCAAATCAGTCTGACCCTGTGCCTCATGGGAACAGTCCAGCCCGAACTGCCAAGCCATGTCTTCCCTGGACCGGAAACAAGCATCCTAGGACCGGTTTCTGGCATTCCAGCCGTCATCAGCCAGGCTTGCTTGAATCCAGTGGCAAAGTGAGCAAGGGACCCACGTCTGGGCATACCCCCGCCAACTTAGGGCGAACAAAGCGATACAAAAGGGGATGATGGACGGAACGTTTGAGCCAATCAAACACTCACCCCCAGTCAACTGATCTGGGTTTAATCCATCATCATTCTTTAGCTCACTCCACCACCCCAGTTCAGACATGGCCATATGCAAATCAGTCTGACCCTGTGCCTCATGGGAACAGTCCAGCCCGAACTGCCAAGCCATGTCTTCCCTGGACCGGAAACAAGCATCCTAGGACCGGTTTCTGGCATTCCAGCCGTCATCAGCCAGGCTTGCTTGAATCCAGTGGCAAAGTGAGCAAGGGACCCACGTCTGGGCATACCCCCGCCAACTTAGGGCGAACAAAGCGATACAAAAGGGGATGATGGACGGAACGTTTGAGCCAATCAAACACTCACCCCCAGTCAACTGATCTGGGTTTAATCCATCATCATTCTTTAGCTCACTCCACCACCCCAGTTCAGACATGGCCATATGCAAATCAGTCTGACCCTGTGCCTCATGGGAACAGTCCAGCCCGAACTGCCAAGCCATGTCTTCCCTGGACCGGAAACAAGCATCCTAGGACCGGTTTCTGGCATTCCAGCCGTCATCAGCCAGGCTTGCTTGAATCCAGTGGCAAAGTGAGCAAGGGACCCACGTCTGGGCATACCCCCGCCAACTTAGGGCGAACAAAGCGATACAAAGGGGATGATGGACGGAACGTTTGAGCCAATCAAACACTCACCCCCAGTCAACTGATCTGGGTTTAATCCATCATCATTCTTTAGCTCACTCCACCACCCCAGTTCAGACATGGCCATATGCAAATCAGTCTGACCCTGTGCCTCATGGGAACAGTCCAGCCCGAACTGCCAAGCCATGTCTTCCCTGGACCGGAAACAAGCATCCTAGGACCGGTTTCTGGCATTCCAGCCGTCATCAGCCAGGCTTGCTTGAATCCAGTGGCAAAGTGAGCAAGGGACCCACGTCTGGGCATACCCCCGCCAACTTAGGGCGAACAAAGCGATACAAAAGGGGATGATGGACGGAACGTTTGAGCCAATCAAACACTCACCCCCAGTCAACTGATCTGGGTTTAATCCATCATCATTCTTTAGCTCACTCCACCACCCCAGTTCAGACATGGCCATATGCAAATCAGTCTGACCCTGTGCCTCATGGGAACAGTCCAGCCCGAACTGCCAAGCCATGTCTTCCCTGGACCGGAAACAAGCATCCTATTTGTCAGGCAGCTACGTGGGCCTCGCTGCACACGTTTACAAAGCATTACTGCCTTGACAGTCAGGTCCGGAGGGACGGCTTCTTTGGCCGTTCTGTCCTCCAGGACTTCCTTGTCTGATCTTTGTTCGCAGACCCACCACCGGGGTTGGTATTGCTGGGGTATCTATTCTAAGGTAAGGAATCTGTCACTAACGTGTCTCTTTCAGATGCACAAGTTACTAACTTGTGTAACGATATATCTGTAAGAGACAGTAGTTAGTGACAGATTCCTACCGCCCCACCCATCCTCCCCGTTCTGCGAACTGATTTCTAGGGTTAAAGACATCCCTTTCAGGGCCCTAGTATTTTTCAGACACCTATGTCAGCTTCTTGCATGGCTCTGCGTTCCTGGCGCGGAAAGTCGTGTACAGAACTGACGTCAGCGCGCAGGGGCGGCGTCTAAGTACTGCCCGCGACGTCATCCCGGCGATCACGACGCCGACGACAGACGCGGAGCCGCACGACGCCGCCTACCGACGCGCAAGGGTACTGCTACGCAAAAACTTTCCGGATCCAGCCTGACGCCTGGGGATATTCTAAGGTAAGGAATCTGTCACTAACTACTGTCTCTTACAGATATATCGTTACACAAGTTAGTAACTTGTGCTTTAATCTACGTGTTTTGAATATATCACAATCCATTGTTACAACACTTTATCTCCTACTCTCACCTTGATTTAAAATGTTTCCAAAGGCAGGCGCATTCTCTAATGTTCCTTATCCAGAAAACAATTAATCTTTAACACAGGTACAGTTGTCCCTCTTTCCTTTGTTGTGGAATTACACTTCTAAAAACAGAAGGGTTACATTTTAATAGAGCTGTTACCAACCTTTTTTTGTTACCCCATTTTGCAAAGCAATCCCTTTCCTCACCTTCATTTATTATTTTCCCATGGCGCCCATTGTTCTTCGCTCAAAGGGAGTGACATGGTGCTACACCACTGTTAAATAGCTGGCATGCATGAACAGCTGATAGGCGTTTTCCTTGATGATTGATGGCATTTGGCAATGACTGAGACATTCTCAGCTGCAGTTTTATGATGTCAGACATACTGCAGCCTTATGGAGTTTGTCTAAGCAAGAATCTAGTAATATCTCCAAAGGTGTTTTATGTAGCTGCAAGATGTGTAAACATATGACGGTGTGCCAGGGAAATGTCACCTCTCAAAGCTACAGGTTTTAAACCTTATAGGAGCTGTCACAAACAGATGCCTGTAATAGACCCTCATCAGGTTTCCCTGGGCTCGAGTCACAACTCTAAGGCCTGCAGCAATTGCAAGTCGATGAATTGCGTGACGAAACTCTACATCACCCAGCACCAGGAGACTCCTTTACGAGACTGCTCCAAATCAAAAGTTCGACAATGGTGCCGTTCCAGATGTCGTAGGAATCATTCCTGAGGTCAGTCTTTGTCTCGATCAAAATCGTCTGGCAAAGTTGAAAAAACACAAGTAACCTAAAACACTAGTAATCTAACACAAGTAATCTAAAACACAAGTAATCTAAGAAGGACCCCTTCCCAACAGTATCACTCTCCTGAGACATCGTGGGGGCGGTGCCATACTTCTTGATATCACTCCAAAAATCGATTGATGTCAGACCCTTTCCAGCAACTTGTTCCAGCGCAAGCCGAGTTTCCGGACATCTGCCATGCCAAAACAAATTGTGGAGTTCTGGGAGGCCATGCTCTGACTCTTCGGATCCTTGCCAACTCTCTGTGGTGTGCCTTTGGGCCTAATGGCCTTCCATCTTGAATACTGTCAGCGGGTTCGCCCTCTCCGCCAGTTGGAACATCCGACCCCACTGCAGGGCCATCTCTGGCTCCAGTTCTGACTTTACCTCTGGCGCCAAGGAAATTTTGACACCGATGCAGACTCCATTGACGCTGGAAGATGACGTACTGTCAACAAGGGGACCCCGGAGAGGAAAATGTAGACTTAACCTGAAATCCCTTGCTAGTCTCTGCACAACACGAACTCTGCAAAACAACAAGAGGAGAAGGTCAGCATAACAGAAGATGGACAAGAGTCAGGTACAAAAATAAAAACAAAGAGAGGACCGCTGCGAGAGGAGAAGCTGTCCGGCCCCGAAGAAGAAGGAAATGAGGGCGAATTCACAGAAGGCGAGCAACAGAGCAGTTCCCGAAGAGACCACCGCCAGATCAGCTCTCGACCCCGCCACGCTCCTGGATGAGCGTGGCTTGCTTAGGTGCGTTCCTGGGTAAAAGGGTGGAGCATGGTTATGGGGAAACATGCCAACGAGAATCTGCAGGGAAAGTATGAAACCGAGCTTTGTTAAAGAAGGGGCTTTAAAATTGCAAGCAATGAAAATACGTCCAGAAAACAAAAAGAAACTTACAAGAAACTTACGCACCTCCCGACTGAAGTTTTTTTATATTTAATTCCTTTCCCTTATAAATTTTATATCTGAAAGAGACTATTAGCTATAGATTCCTTACCTTAGGATTGCCCCCAGGTGTCAGACTGGATCTGAAGAATTTTTTCTGCAGCAATACCCCTGCGCATTGGTAGGTGGCGTCGGTCGACCCGCATCCGGCGTCGTGGTCGCCAGGATGACGTTGCGGTGCCGCCACTGTGCGCTGACGTCAGTTCTTTGTTTTTCATTGCCAGCCTAGCGCAGATCCGGAGAGAGCTTGCCCCTTAGTCATTTCTTTACTTTTGTCAACATCTTTTTTTAAGTCTTCAACTCCTGGTAGCGCGAGGGATGTCCCATCGTCGGACCGGATTCAAGCCCTGTGACTCCTGTCACAAGCTGATGTCCGTGACCGATCCGCACCTCGTGTGCCTCTGGTTCCTGGAGCACGACCACGTCCTGAAGTCGTGCTCCGACTGTCGGACCATGAATCCGAAGTCTTTGCGGGAGCGGTCCCGAAAGCTTCTGGAGTCCCGGCAGTCAGCTGCGTTGCTCCCGGTCTGGCTCAAGGAGAAGGTTTTGAGACCAGTCACAGAGCCACCACACCTCCTCCAAGTCTTCGAACTCTTCGGGTAAGTCGAAGCACAAGAAGAAGGCAAAGAAGGACCGTCGCTCTTCGCCTTCCCCCTGTCGTTTAGCTGACGTAACGCGGGAGCCGGAGCTTCGTCGTTCTAAGGCTCCATCTTTGGCACCTGACTCAGGGACGACTCCGCGTTTCTGGGAGCCTGAGCGTCCTTTTCCCAGCTTCGTACGTTCTACGAAGCCCTCCATCGTGCCACTCCTTTGGGCCCCGCGGAGCCAGTTGGGGGCCCTGGGCCTTTGATGCCCCCGGCGGGCCCCCGTGGATCCAGGCCTGGATCTGGATCGATGCCGGTCGACCTTACTCGACCTTCCCCGGCGCTGATCCCAGCGACGAAGCCCCCGGCGCCGGCAGTGCCCCCGGCCGACGCCATCCCCATCCCCGAGATGGAGCCGGACCGACATCGAAACCGACGCAGTTGGGTACTTTTGTTCCTTTGTTCATCCCAGGGATTCCCTATCTCCATGATGGTGGTGACAAGTACTGGGAGGGGTCGCTGGACCCTTTGACAGACCAGCTGGAAGAACCGGACTGGAGAGAGGAATTGGGTGACACCAGTGGTTTGGATACCTCTCCAGACCTTGGCATGCTTTCACCCCCTACCGTGGCTACAGAGGAGGGAGCGTCCTATGCAGTGGTGGTGCGTAGGGCAGCCGAGGCTTTGGGCCTGGAGCTCCCTACAGTGGCAGTCAGGACTAACCTCCTGACGGAGGTGCTTCAGCCGGCGGCAACTTCTTCTGAACCCCTTTTTGCCATTCAACGAAGCCCTCACTGACGTCCTTCTGGGCACTTGGTCCAAGCCCAGCATAGGGGTTTCTGTGAACAGACGATTGCCCGCCTTCACCGCCCGGCTCCGGGTGACCCCAGCGAAGCAGGTCTGGGAACCAGCGGGCGGGCCAGTCCACCCTTTCCCCCCCCTGCAGCAGCCTCCAAACCCTCCTAGTCTGACCTTTCAGGCCCATCAGCGGCCAGTGGGTGGCAGGATTTGCCATCACCTCCCCCACTGGCAATCCATCATGTCAGACAGGTGGGTTTTGCAGATAGTCCGAAGGGGCTACTCCCTCCCCTTCGAGACTACCCCTCCATCCATGCCACTGTCTTTCGATCGCATGTCAGACGATCATTTGGGGTTTCTCTGCCAGGAAGTCTTAGCTCTCTTGGCCAAGGGAGCCATCAAGAAGGTCCCCGCGCCAGAAGTAGGTCGTGGTTGCTATTTCCGCTACTTTCTGGTGCCCAAGAAGGACAAAGGCCTGCGTCCCATACTAAACCTCAGGGCCCTCAACCGCTTCTTCTAGAAGGAGAAGGTTAAAATGCTAACCCTGGCTCAGGTCCTGTCTGCCCTCAATCCTGGAGACTGGATGGTGACGTTGGACTTGCAGGACGCCTATTTTCACATCCCCGTCCTGCCAGCCCAATCAATCAATCATGTCACTTATAAAGCGCACTACATACCCGCGAGGGTCTCAAGGCGCTGGGGGAAGAGGGGGGTGGTGCTGCTACTGATCGAAGAGCCAGGTCTTGAGGAGTCTTCTGAAGGCCAGTAGGTCTTGGGTCTGTCGGAGGTTGGTGGGGAGGGTGTTCCAGGTCTTGGCGGCGAGGTGGGAGAAGGATCTGCCGCCGGCAGACGTTACCTACGGTGCACGGTAGGCCACGAGCATTTTCAATTCACCGTGCTCCCCTTCGGCCTTACCAGTGCCCCTCGGGTGTTCACGAAAGTGATGGCGGTGGTCGCAGATTATCTGCGCAGATATGGGGTTCCAGTCTTCTCCTATGTTGACTACTGGATGTTGAAGGCGGGCTCGCCCCAGGCTGTCGTCTCCCACCTCCAGACTACGGCAGACCTCCTGCATTCACTGGGGTTCACTATCAACGTGCTGAAGTCACACCTGACTCCCTCTCAGTCGCTCCCTTTCATCAGAGCTGTTCTGGACACAGTGCAGTTTCGGGCATATCCTCCCGAGCAGCGATTCCAGGATATTCGGGCTATGATTCCAATGTTTCAGCCTCTATCCTGGATTTCGGTGAGAATGACCCTGAGGCTGCTGGGCCTCATGGCCTGCATCCTGCTGGTGAATCATGCCAGATGGCAATTGCTGGTTCTGCAGTGGGACCTGAAGTTTCAGTGGGCGCAGCATCAGGGGAATCTTTCAGACTACGTCCAGATCTCAGAGGAAACTGCGCAACAACTGCAGTGGTGGTTAACAAACCAGATCTGAAAGAGACACGTTAGTGATAGATTCCTTACCTTAGAATATCCCCAGGCGTCAGACTGGATCCGGAAAGTTTTCGTCAGCAGTACCCCTGCGCGTCGGTAGGCGTCGTCGTGCGGCTCCGCGTACGTCACTGGCGTCGTAGTCGCCGAGATGACGTCGTCGGAGCTACTTAGACGCGCCCACGCGCGCTGACGTCAGCAAGCGCAGATCCGAGAGAGAGCGGTACTCCTAGTTAATATTTTAACTTGGTTTCTGAGACTTGTTTCTCTTGTTTTGTCGAGTACTCGACTTCTGGTGCAGTAGGGATGCCCGGGTTTAAGTCCTGTAGGGACTGCCGTCGGACCATGTCGGTGGCGGACCCGCATGACGTGTGTCTCTTCTGCTTGGGGCACGCCCATGACCCCGAGACGTGCCCCGATTGTCGGGCCATGGCGCCGAAGGCTTTGCGGGAGCGTTCCTGAAAGTTATTGGAGGCCCGGCAATCGGTTCTGCGCCGCTCAAGGTCCCGCTCCCGTGGGAGGTCGAGGGCCAGGTCGCGGAGCCGACACCATCGTTCGTCGGAATCGGGGACAGGTAAGTCCAGGCGCCACAAAAAGTCGAAGAAGCGACATCGCTCTTCGTCTACCCCTCGCCGGTCGCGGGACGCGGTGGAGGGGGCGGGCGCGGTCACTCCCCTGCGGCTCCGGTGGAGCCTACGTTGTTGCCTGCGGCCTACCCGCCTTTTCCGGGGCCGTACGCGACTCCGGAAGAAATACAGGTATTCCTGTCGGACATGGGCCGTTTATTTGCCCCATCGTGTCCCTCCGGAGCGCCTTCGGGCCCCGTGGACCCGTTGGGTGGTTCTGCCCCCGTGCCGCCGCCTTTGGCCCCGGCTATGCCGGCAAGATACCCTGCGGCACCGTTGGCTCCGGCCTTGGCGCCGAGGTCGGGGCCGAGGCCGACGCCGGACACGACGCCGTTGCCTATGGGCCCGGACTACGTCGAGCCTGTATTGGTCTATTATCCTCCCATTCCTATTCCAGGAGGGGAATTTATTCCCTTTCCCCGGGCCCCTCGTCCTTACCAGCAGTCGGTGGACGCAGGCGAGTACTGGGAGGGCTCTGAGGACCCTCTCGCAGCTCAGTGTGAGGATGAACCAGAATGGGAGGGCGATGTGGAGGGTCCAGGCGATCTGGATTTCTCTCCGCACCCTGGTACCCTGTCCCCTTCTTCCGTAGCTACGGAGGAGGTTGGGTCCTTCTCTGTGGTGTTGCGTAGGGTGGCTGAGGCTCTTAACCTCGAGCTCCCATCGGTGCCTGTCAGGACCAATCACCTGACTGAGGTGCTGCAGCCAGCGACCTCCTCGGCGGAACCGCTGCTGCCCTTTAATGACGCGCTTACAGACATTCTGTTAAGCACCTGGACCAAGCCTAACACAGGGGTTCCTGTGGATAGGAGTGTGGCCCGACGCCATCGCCCGGCCCCGGGTGACCCCAGTTTTCTCACGCAACACCCAACGCCTGAGAGTCTGGTTGTCCAGGCCTCTGCCTCTCCAAGCGCATTCCCTTCCGCCCCTCCGGACAAGGAATCCAAAAAACCTGAGCAGTTTGGGAAAAAGATTTTCACCTCTGCCAGTTCAGGTTTACGGGCGGTGAATACTGCATGCCTTTTGGGCCGCTATTCCCACTCTGTATGGGACACAGTGGCACAGGTGCTGCCTCATTGTCCGGTGGAAGCTCGGGCGGTGCTCTCCCAAGCCATTACCGAGGGGAGAGATGCCGCAAAATTCACTATACGTTGTGGCCTTGACACCACCGACTCCCTCGGCAGAGCAATTTCCACGACAGTGGCGCTCCGCCGTTACGCCTGGCTCAGAACAACCGGCTTCTCAGGGGATGTCCAGAGCACTTTGTTGGATATGCCCTTTGATGGCACACGCCTCTTTGGTGACAAAGCGGATAGCACATTGGAACGCTTTAAAGACTCCCGGGCTACGGCCCAGTCCTTGGGCCTTGCCACCGCGCGCACTCCCTTAGGGTCTGCCTTTCGCTCCTTTCGAGGTCAGGGTCGAGGCGCCCAAACGCGTTCCTTTCAGAGCTGCCGGCCTGTGCAGCAACAGTCCCAGCGCAGCCGCGGACGGGGGGCCCGCCGAGGTGGGTCAAGGGGCCAGCGGGCGGGTCAGTCCACCACCGCCCCTGCCACCACTGCCTCAAAACCTTCTTAGTCCGGTGTTTCAGGCCCACCGAACGCCAGTGGGCGGCAGGATTCGCCATCACCTCCCCCACTGGTGCACCATCACTTCTGACAGGTGGGTTCTGCAGATAGTCCGAAGGGGCTACTCCCTCCCCTTCGAGACTACCCCTCCAGCCATGCCACCTCAGTACCACCGCATGTCGGGGATCACTTGGCGCTTCTCCAGCAGGAAGTTGCGGCCCTCTTGGCCAAGGGGGCCATCGAGCGCGTTCCGACGCCAGAACTAGGTCTTGGTTGTTACTCCCACTACTTCCTGGTTCCAAAGAAGGACAAGGGCCTGCGTCCTCTCTTAGACGGCCGGAACGTCAATCGCTTCCTCCGGAAGGAGAAGTTCAAGATGCTCACGCTTGCTCAGGTCTTGTCTGCCCTAGACCCGCAAGACTGGATGGTAGCGTTGGACTTGCAGGATGCTTATTTTCATATCCCCATCCTGCCGGCCCACCGGCGTTACCTGCGGTTCACGGTAGGCCACAAGCACTTTCAGTTCACTGTGCTCCCTTTCGGCCTTACCAGCGCCCCTCGGGTGTTCACGAAAGTGATGGCGGCGGTCGCAGATCAGGGGTCTCAGTCTTCCCCTATCTCGACGACTGGCTGTTGAAGGCGGGCTCGCCCCAGGCAGTCGTCTCCCACCTCCAGACTACGGCCGACCTCCTGCATTCGCTGGGGTTCTTCATCAACGTGCCGAAGTCGCATCTGATTCCCTCTCAGAAGCTCCTCTTCATCGGGCGGTTCTGGACACTGCGCAATTTCGGGTTTATCCTCCCGAACAGCGAGTCCGGGACATTCAGGCTATGATTCCGATCTTTCAGCCCTGGTCCTGGGTTTCGGTCAAGAAGACACTGAGACTGCTAGGCCTCATGGCCTCCTGCATCCTGCTGATCAATCATGCCAGAAGGCATATGCGGGTTCTGCAGTGGGACCTGAAGTTCCAATGGACGCAGCATCAGGGAAATCTGTCCGACTACGTCCAGATCTCGGAGGGCACTGCACAGGACTTGCAGTGGTGGCTCACGAACCAGCGTTAGGTCAGCGGCAGATCCCTCTCCCTTCCCCAACCAGAGCACACAGTAGTGACTGATGCGTCCCTCCTGGGATGGGGCGGCCACATGGGAGAGGCGGAGATCAGAGGCCTCTGGTCTCCAGCGGATTCCAAGCTCCATATCAATCTTTTGGAGCTCCGGGCAATCCTACTTGCACTGAAGGCATTCCTTCCCTCTGTCAAGGGGAGGGTAGTGCAGGTGTTCACAGACAACACCACCGCCATGTGGTACTGCAACAAGCAAGGCGGGGTGGGGTCGTGTACCCTATGTCAGGAGGCTCTGCGCCTCTGGACGTGGCTGGAACGCCAGGACATTATCCTGGTGGTTCAACACTTGGCAGGTTCTTTGAACGCCAGGGCAGACGAACTCAGCCGCCGGTGCATGATGGATCACGAATGGCGTCTTCACTCGGAGGTGGCACAAGGTCTCTTTCAGCAGTGGGGAGAACCTTGGTTAGATCTATTCGCCACCAAAGAGAACGCGTAATGTCAGCAGTCCTGCGCGTTGGAGTTTCCAAGGCGGCACTCGCTCGGAGACGCTTTTCGTCGCGAGTGGAGTTGCGGTCTGTTGTACGCCTTTCCGCCTATACCACTTCTACCCAGAGTGCTGAAGAAGATCAGACGCGACCGGGCCCAAGTCATTCTTGTGGCACCGGACTGGGCTCAAAGAGTTTGGTATCCCGAGCTACTCAGTATGAGCGTGGATCCCCCGATCCGACTGCCTCTTCGGGAGGATCTTCTGTCTCAGCAACAGGGGACGGTCCTCCACCCGAACATGTCCAGCCTCCACCTCCTTGCGTGGAGATTGAGCGGCAACAGTTGATTCCATTTGACTTGCCTCCTGAAGTCTGTAATGTGATCCTGGCAGCCAGGCGTCCCTCAACTAAAACTGTATACGCCTGCCGGTGGAACAAATTTGTGGCATGGTGCACAGCCAAAGCTGTAGATCCCCTTTCTGCCCCTCTTTCTGAGGTCTTATTGTTCCTTCTCTTTTTGGGCTCTGCTCTGGGCACTCTCAAGGGCTACCTTTCTGCTCTTTCAGCCTTTCTCAGGCTGCCTGATCAGCCCTCTCTTTTCAAGTCCCCTGTTGTCAATAGATTTCTCAAAGGCATTACTCACCTTTTCCCTCCTATTCCCTTTCTGATGCCTCAGTGGGACTTGAACCTGGTTCTCACATACTTAATGTGCGCTCCCTTTGAGCCTCTTTATAACTGTCCTTTGCGGTTATTAACTTTGAAAACTGTCTTCCTGGTGGCCATCACCTCCGCTAGGCGGGTGAGTGAGCTCCAGGCTCTTTCATGTAAACCTCCTTTCCTGGCGATTCATCCGGACATGGTTGTGCTTCGCCCACGTCCCACCTTTTTACTGAAAGTAGTCACTGCCTTTCATCTTGGGCAAACTGTCACTCTGCCCACTTTCTTTCCGCCTCCGCACCCTTCGAGAGAGGAAGAGAGGCTCCACCGTCTAGACCCGAAACGTGCGCTTTCATTCTATCTCAACCGCACACAACAGTTCCGTGTGGATGACCAGCTCTTTGTTGGCTACGTGGGCGCCAAGAAAGGTCGAGCTGTACACAAGCGGACTATCTCCCGATGGGTTGTCTTGTGTATTAAAGCCTGTTACTCTCTGGCTAAAAAGGAACCTCCGGTAGGGCTGCACGCCCATTCTACCAGGGCGACGGCAGCTACTACAGCATTGGGACGCAGTGTGTCCCTGCAAGACATCTGTCAGGCAGCCACGTGGGCCTCGCTGCATACTTTCACTAAGCACTATTGCCTTGACAGTCAAGTCCGGAGAGACGGCTTCTTTGGCCGTTCGGTTCTCCGTGACTTTCTGGTGTAATCTCACTTTGCAGACCCACCACCGGGGTTGGTATTGCTTGGGTATGTATTCTAAGGTAAGGAATCTATCACTAACGTGTCTCTTTCAGATGCACAAGTTACTTACTTGTGTAACGATATATCTGTAAGAGACATTAGTTAGTGATAGATTCCTTACCGCCCACCCATCCTCCCCGTTCTGCGAACTGTTCTCTAGGGTTCAGGTAGTCCCTTTCAGGGCCCTAGTTCTATTGCACCAGTAGTCGGTCTCTGGCATGGCTCTGCGTTCCTGGCGCGGAAAGTTGTGTATAGAACTGACGTCAGCGCGTGTGGGCGCATCTAAGTAGCTCCGACGTCATCTCGGCGACTACGACGCCAGCGACGTACGCGGTGCCGCACGACGACGCCTACCGACGCGCAGGGGTACTGCTGACGAAAACTTTCCGGATCCAGTCTGACGCCTGGGGATATTCTAAGGTAAGGAATCTGTCACTAACTAATGTCTCTTTCAGATATATCGTTACACAAGTAAGTAACTTGTGCGATTGGGTCAAAGGAAGATTCCTCTTCCTTCCCCAACCAGACCTCACAGTGGTGACCGACACATCACTGCTGGGTTGGGGCGGCCACCTGGGAGAGGCGGAGATCAGAGGAGTCTGATCGGCATAGTCCGGGCTCCATATCAACCTGTTGGAGCTCTGAGCGATTTGCTGGCACTGAAAGCATTCCTTCCCTCTCTCAAGGGGAAGGCACTGCAGGTGTTCCCGGACAACACCACTGCCATGTGGTACTGCAACAAAGAGGGCGGGTGGGGTCGTGGACCCTTTGTCAAGAGGCTCTTCGCCTTTGGACATGGCTGGAACATCAGGGCATTACCCTGGTTGTTCAACACCTAACAGGTTCTCTGAACGCCAGGGCGGACAAACTCAGCCGCCGGTGCCTGGTGGATCACGAATGGCGTCTTCACTCAGAGGTGGTTCAAGGTCTATTTCAGCATTGGGGAGAGCCTTGGTTAGATATGTTCGCCACCGAAGAGAATGCGCAATGCCAGCAGTTCTGCGCATTGGATTCCAAGGCTTCACTCGCTCGGCTACGCTTTTCGTCGCGAGTGGAGCTGCGGCCTCCTGGATGCCTTTCCGCCTGTACCACTTCTGCCCCCAGTGCTGAAGAAGATCAAGCGCGACTGGGCCCAAGTCATTCTTGTGGCTCCGGACTGGGCACGAAGAGTTTGGTACCCCGAGCTCTTGAGCATGGCCATCAATCCTCCGATCAGACTGCCTCTTCAGGAGGATCTTTTGTCTACCTGGCAGCCATTTCTGCTTTTCTTCGGCTACCAGATCAGCCCTCTTTGTTCAAGTCCCCTATTGTAAGTAGGTTCTTTAAAGGCATTATTCATCTCTTTTCTCCATCTCCTTTCATAATGCCTCAGTGGGACTTGAACCTTGTTTTGACTTACCTCATGTGCACTCCCTTCGAGGCTCTTCACAACTGTCCTCTTCGGCTTCTTACTCTGAAGACTGCCTTTCTTGTTGCTATCACCTCTGCTCGCAGAGTGAGTGAGCTTCAGGCTCTTTCTTCTAAGCCCCCTTTCTTCTTGGTCCATCCGGACAAAGTGGTGCTTCGAACGAGGCCCTCGTTCCTGCCTAAAGTTGTCACTCCCTTTCACATCGGACAGACTATTACTCTGCCCACCTTTTTCCACCGTCTGTACCCGAAATGTGCGCTGTCTTTCTACCTTGACCGCACGAAGGATTTCCGGGTGGACGATCAACTCTTTGTTGGCTATGTGGGTACCAAAAAAGGTTGGGTGTGCAAAAGCGTACCATCTCTCGATGGGTAGTCCTTTGTATCAAGATTTGTTATGCTTTGGCTAAAAAGGAACCTCCAGTGGGGCTGCGAGTTCATTCCACTAGAGCTACGGCAGCAACTACTGCTTTGTCGCGTGGAGTCCCACTTATCGATATCTGTCAGGCGGCCACATGGGCTTCTATGCACAAGTTCACCAGACATTACTGCCTGGATAGTCGAGTCCGTAGGGACGGCTACTTGGCCCGTTCTGTCCTCCAGGACTTTCTGGTGTGAACTTGGTTAGCAGTCCCTCCTCCGGGGTTGGTATTGCTTGGGTGTCTATTCTAAGGTAAGGAATCTATAACTAATAGTCTCTTTCAGATGAACAAGTTGCTTACCTTCGATAACGATGTATCTGTAAGGGACATATATTAGTTATAGATTCCTTACCGCCCCACCCATCCTCCCCGCTCTGCGAACTGACCTCTAGGGATAGGGACTCCCTTGTAGGGCCGTAGTGTGGCGCACCAGATGTCAGTGTCTTTCATGGCTCTGCGCTTCTGGCGTGGAAAGTCATGTCAGAACTGATGTCAGCGCGCAGGGGCGGCATCTAAGTAGGCACCGCGACGTCATCCCGGCAACCACGACGCCGCCAACGGACGCGGAGTCAACCGATGCCACCTACCGACGCGCAGGGGTATTGCTGAAGAAATAATTCTCCGGATCCAGTCTTACGCCTTGGGGTAATTCTAAGGTAGGGAATCTATAGCTAATATATGTCTCCTACAGATACATCGTTATCGAAGGTAAGTAACTTGTTCATTGGGTTGACAAAAAGAATGGATGATTTGAGAAATAAACAACACTAGTGGGAGAAGCAGAAGGAAACTAGCTAAGTACTGAAAAGGAAATAGTCATTAAAGAAATGCGATCAATAGAAAAAAGACCTTTTAATTTGGGTGCTTTTAAATTAAAGAATAAGGTGAAGACAGGGACTTAGTTCCCCTCAAAGAGAAGGGTAAATGATATAAGAAAAATAACACCCCTAAGACGAGAGAGAGAATTGTAGAGAAAGTGGAGAGAAAACAGAAAAGTTAGGGTGGTTTACGTTAAAATAGGATCACTTGCGTGTGAATTGTTTTCTCGGTTTTTTTGCCAAGGGCTCCAAATGGGAAGGTTCAGTAAGTGGAGTTACCTGAAGAAGAAGAGCAATCCATTATATTAAAGGACTTCACTGTTTTCATTATCAAAGACTGAATAAGAAGTGACTGAAAATTAAAGGTATCTGATTTCTGGGAAATAAAAGCAAAGAATAATAAAAATAGAATTCTAACAACCAATGAGATCTTTATCCTCCATTATTTCAAAGCTCAAGATCACACGTACCTACATTACTTTCTCATTCTGAGATAGTGCCGGTTCGCGGCTTCTTCCAACTAAGCCTTCACAAGGGAGAACACATACTCTGCATTCCCCGTTTGGCACCGATTTGGACAGCAATTACGAACCAGGTGATGAGATTGGCCAGCCATACCATAAAGAGAATTGGCACGACAAGTTACAAAAGGCTAGTGGCCTTTATACCCAGAGTCTGGTTTCTTCTCACCCCATTGTCCTGCCACTTAGGAGAGTGCTTCCTACTTCATGGCGATGTGTAGGGGTGCCAAAGTCCCTGACCTTTAGCTCCCCACCTTAGAGGTCAAGACCAATGTTCTTACATAAGTCCTTCAGCGGGGGCCAGTATCCACTGAGCCCCTCTTATCTTTTTACAAGACCCTTACAGACCCTTTTTTGGGGTCAGGAGCACACCGTGCGTCAACCGCTAGATTGCAAGAAGCCCCCACTCTGCAATGGATGACCAGGTATTTTTATCTCAGTGCCCAGCAGTTTCATGGGTGAGGCCATGGTGCCCACCAGCAACTCCTCAGTCAAGGTCAATGACGGCCAAGTCCACTACTCCACCTGCCAAACCCCTTTAGTGTGCCCTTAGTGGAGTACAGCCACCCAGTGGGAGGCAGAATCCGACTAGACTTGTTCGGTTGGCTGGCCATAATATCAGACAGGTGAGTCCTGCAAGTTGTAGGGTAGGGATATGCCCTACCTTTCATTCTCTTGCTGCTACACATTCCACTTTGGACATGGCTGGAACATCAGGGCATTACCCTGGTTGTTCAACACCTAACAGGTTCTCTGAACGCCAGGGCGGACAAACTCAGCCGCCGGTGCCTGGTGGATCACGAATGGCGTCTTCACTCCGATGTGGTTCAAGGTCTATTTCAGCATTGGGGAGAGCCTTGGTTAGATATGTTCGCCACCGAAGAGAATGCGCAATGCCAGCAGTTCTGCGCATTGGATTCCAAGGCTTCACTCGCTCGGCTACGCTTTTCGTCGCGAGTGGAGCTGCGGCCTCCTGGATGCCTTTCCGCCTGTACCACTTCTGCCCCCAGTGCTGAAGAAGATCAAGCGCGACTGGGCCCAAGTCATTCTTGTGGCTCCGGACTGGGCACGAAGAGTTTGGTACCCCGAGCTCTTGAGCATGGCCATCAATCCTCCGATCAGACTGCCACTGGGGTGGGCAGGGTTTCACTGCCCACCCCTGCGACTGACGGACGATCATCGGTCCATTTTACAGCAGGAAGTGCAAGCCTTTTCAGCCAAAAGGGCTATGATGAGGGTGCCAGGAGTAGGATGCAGTTGTTATTCCCGCTACTTTCTGATGCTCAAGAAGGACTGAGGTCTTTGTCCTATTTTAGATCTACGCCCTCTCAACGCCTTCCTCCAGAAAGAAATATTTAAACTGATCACACTGGCCCAGGTCAGGTCTGCCCTCAACACTGTAGACTGGATGGTGGCATTCAGCCTGCAGGCCATCTACTTCGATATTCGACTCCTGCAGGCCCATCAGCATACCTATAGGTTGTGGTAGGGCAGGAGCATTTTCAGTTTGCTGTGCTCCCCTTTGGTCTCAACAGTGCCCTTCTGGTGTTCACAAAAGTGGTGGCAGTACACTTTCAGATGTCAGGGGTGCCAGTTTCTCCTCCCCCCTGTTGTCCTTGGGGTTCACTATGAACATACCAAAGTCACATCTCACTCCTTCTCAGGCACTCCCCTCCATTGGAGCCAATCTGGATACGGTCCGGTTTCATGCCTTTCCCTGGAAAAAAAGAGTCCAGGACATTCAGGCTTTGATCCACATTTTTGCAGCCCCAGTCCTCGATTTCAGTGAAGTCGACTGATGGCCTTCTGCGTCGTGCTGTTCGAGCATGCCAGGTGGCATATGCAGGCTCTGCTATGGGATCTGAAGGCTCAGTAGGCCCAACATCAAGCGAACCTTTCTGTCCACGTTCAATTTCAGAGGAGACTGCAAAAGATCTGCAGTGTTGGTTACTGGACCACGATTGGGTCAGCGGCAGATCTCTTTCCCGCCCCCATCCAGAGCTGACAGTGGTGACCAATGCATCTCTTCTGGGTTTGGGGTGGTCATATGGGAGAGATGGAGATCAGAGGCCTCTAGTGTCCAGGGGCATCCCTGCTCCATGTCAACCTTTTTGAGCTGAGGGCCATCTCCTAGGCATTGAAAGCCTTTCTTCCATCCATCAAGGGGAGGCTGGTACAGGTACTAACGGACAACACCACTGCCATGTGGTTCTACAACAAACAGGGCTCGGTGGGGTCACGGACTCTGTGCAAGAAGGCCTTGCACCTCTGGAAATGGCTGGACCACCAAGGAATTTTCCTGCTGGTGAACCACGTAGCAGGAACATTGAATGCCAGTGCGGACGAGCTCAGCCATCAGCATTTAGCAGATCACGAGTGACAGTTATGCCCAGAGATGGCGCATGGTCTCTTCCGCGAAATATGAAGATCCTTGCCTCGATCAGTTTGCCACTCCAGAGGGCACACAATGTCAGCACTTCTGCGCTTTGGAGTTTCAAAGGTGTCTCTCGCTGAGAGATGCGTTCCGCCTTAAGGGAACGCAATACTCCTGTATGCCTTTCCATTAATACCACTCCTGTCCCAAGTTCTCAATATGATCAGAACCTACCAGGCCCAAGTCATCCTAGTGTATCCTGATTGGGCACGGAAAGTATGGTATCCAGAATCCTAGGCTTCAGCATCTGTCCTACGATCAGGCTGCAACTCCCAGAGGATATGTGGTCTCAGCAGCCAGACTAGGTTTTGCCTCGGGTCTTCACAATCTCCACCTTCATGCTTAGAGATTGAGTGGCAACAGCTGAACACCTTTGACGTTCCTCCGGAGGTGGTTGATGTCATCTTGACAGCCATGCCTCCCTCGACAAAAACTGTGAGCACCTGCCATTGGGACAAATTTATGGCTTTGTGTGGTACTCAGCAGACAGAATCTCTCCAGACAAAGTTGTCTGACCCTTTATTTGTTTTGTGCCTGGATCTGCAAGGCTTTACTCTGGGCACATTTAAAGGGTACTTTTTGGCTTTTTTGCAGATCTTGGATCAGCCCTCTTTGTTTAAGTCCCCATTTGTTATGATCGTTTTGAAAGGTTTACAACATTTGTTTCCTCCCTCTCCCTTTTTCATGCCACATTGGGACCTTAACTTGGTCCTTATGTTTCTAATGTGTACCCCATTCGATCCGCTTCACAGCTGCTATGTGGTTCCTACATAGGCTCCGTATGCCATTTCCGGAGTGGAACACAAGTGAAGAGCCCCTACCAGCAGAAGTATTGTTGAAGAATATTCGGATCCAGCCTGCTGCCTGGAGAGTATTCAAAAAGTGAGAAATCTGTGACTAGATAGAGTCTACTAGAAAGAGCATCACAGAAGGTAAGTAATTTGTTCTTCATGGCCTGCCGAGCCTAAAGTCCCCAAACTAGGCCTGGGTTTGATTTAAAAAAGAGACGCTGTTATAGAGATGACATATCTATGGATGTATATGGTATTTCTATAGCGCGAACCTATCCTAAAGGCAGCTAAGAGCTGGTTTTTAAGGTAAGACAGACTGACAAGAGGAGTCAATAGAGTTCCATCTGGATGAGGGATATGTTATCATATTTCTTTAGGCCCTCCATGAGATGTGATGCAGCGTGTAGGATGCCCCTAAGTGGTACCAGTGTGGAGTTTGAGGCCATGGAGTAGGGCATTACCACAGTCTGGATGCCAGAGTTTACTGAGTCCTGGATCTTCAACATTGTAGGGGTAGAAATGAAGGAACATCAACCAGAGCCCTTAAGAATTACGAATTCTGGCCTCTTTGTCAAAGGATGTAAGACATGCACAACCATTCTGGTTCACCTTGTGACCTGAATTTTCGATAAGTGAACTGCTGGACTATGGCTCTTAACCTGTGCAAGCAGAGGTAATAGATCAATTGTGCATTGGGGGATTTCATTTTCATTCCTGCTGAAGCCTGGCTTTAAAAGGGCCATGTCATGCATGACCAGCAGGTTTTGCCCCAGGTCCAATTTCTTAACATTGGGGCCCTGGTCTTCAAAACTGGTCTTTGGATGCAGTAACAGTATACTCTTTTTTCTGCGGCTACATCAGCAAACATTACAAACATTTCTGGATCTCTAAGGCTACAAGGTCCAAAGTCCATGGAGATGTTGTGGTATGAGAGGAAGGGTGGGGTTAGATTGGAAAGCTTTTTGGATATTCCATAAATCTGTTAATATTAAAGTAACAGTCCAAAAGGCTACGTCAGAATCCTTTTACAGGTGGGTCCATGTTTGATGTCATTGTGAGGAGGGATTGACTGACAGATGTCTATGCAAGCCCAAGTCATTGATGGCTATGAAAATGTGTTATGTGCGGGGTGGGATAGATTGTTGATGGCTGAATAGTCTGGGTAATAACGGCAGATGTTTATTGATTACTAAACACAGCAGCCTAAATCAAAGACCACTTCAAAACCCATTGACAGATGATGATTGAGCAAGTTACTTGAAAAGCTGTGACGTCAGATGTGGAAGGCCAGTGTTGAACATGTCTGAACAATGTCCATTGCAATGGGGTCGATGTTCCATAGAAAGAATGCACCTTGGAGAAGGGATGAGTACCAGTCTGAGGTTCCCTCTGTGCTCCTGATTGGTGTGACTCATGCCCCAACACAAGCCAATTGTTCTTTACACATGCTGACTGTAGCAGCATATTTATGGTTGGCATACAGATTTAATATTAAACTGGCTAGCTTTTTGATTAGGTTGTTTATTACCTCCAAAGTATTGTAGTCAGTTATGCTGTCGGGTCCCCCAAAATGACATCTTCGAGGTGGGCTGTGCACTCCTGCTCTTCAGATGCCGCCTTCTGAGTGAAGGTTGGTCTCTCCTCCAAAGGGGTGGTGTTGGGTCGTTTTTGACCCCTCCCCCCCCAAACCCCTTCCTAAAGTGTTTCTTTGTGATGGGATGTGGCTCTTCTACAAATCATTGTTGGACTGACGTGTGAGCGTCCTTCAGAATTATGTAGTAATGTTAGGTTTTAAGTCTTCCAAATTGACATCATTATCCTCTGATTTGACATTCCCAAAATTACTTCGTTGGAATGGATGATGACTCTCAAAATATTGGCTCTCAAGGTGGTGGGGCAAGGTCTTTAAGAGTGGTCATCAGTAGGAATGGTATGGTCTTCAAGGGATGTGGTCAGAGGAGGTGGTCGATCTGTCACTGGAGGGAGCTTGATTGGATGCTAGTGTGTTACTGCTCATGGCATCTCACATAACGTGCATTTAGATAACACTAGTCTATCTCAGGATTAGGGTTGGGTGACCAGATGGCTCCGAGCCACTGGTTCACCACTTTACTTTTATAGGTCATTGTTATTAAGTGTGTTTGTCTAATTGGCACAATTAAAATGAACCAAGACTACAAATTCCAGAATGCACAGATATGTAAAAGCAAAGACCAGGCATGGAAAAGTGGTGACATGGTGCCATCTGATCACACTAATTTAGGGCTCAGCCCCACTGGCAGCTGTTCACTATTTGGACACCGTTTGCAAAAAGCAGAAGGAAAAATAACATTTTCAAAAGTACTTGACACCAATAAAGAAAACGCCTAAAAGCTCAGAATTAGCGTCTGTAAGAGATACGGGTCAGTTCGGAGAAGGCAGTACACAGAAGCGCCGGGCCTTGTTTCTGTAGCAGGTATGGGAATTCCCAGACCAGATGGGCCGGCTGTCCTTTTTCCAATCATTTGGCATGAATCGGCTTCTATAATGTCCATCTATTAAGCCGTTTCATAGTCCTCCTAACTGCTGTATTTTTGAAGCAATGAAAGCGTTAACGGACTCCCTCGCCTCCCCCTCAACCATCTCTCCTCCCCCGCAGCTGCTGCTCCCCCTGTAGTTTAGCAACCTCTCCATTTATGTTGGAAGAGATGCTTGTGCGCGCGCTGGAAGAGGAAGCGGGCACTTTGAACTTGTTGCTGTGTATGGAACACACAGCTGTCTGCTTCCCACCCTGCTTTGCGCTCACTCCTCTGAACCCAAATATTGTCCTTATGTAGAGAAGAGGAGCGACGAACAGGCGTAAATTATTCAAGGTATCATTTGAAGAACTTTTTTTTATTACATAAGCGATGTTTTCTGTATCTTCCAGTCGCACTAAATGCAAATTATCTTTTCTTTTTTTTTTTTTTTAATTATTAATGGCTCTGGCGGGTTTATTTGCTATAAATGTATATGTACCTATTGCAATAATTGTATTTTAAAGGATGAGGTATTGGTTTATATAAACATGTCTGTTTCTATATCATGGTGGTTAGAAAGTTCACTGGGCTGAGACATCTGTCTGAGGTAGAGATCTCACTTGATTAATATAGCATTGTGTTTCCGGGCAAATAACTTTCTTACCTATACCCGAAATTGTAAAGTTGTGTTATACAAGTATGTACAATTGCATGATGCTAAAATGTGCACTATAAAAATTTAATTGTACTGTGCATACTGTCACAATTACATGTTCCCACCCGGATTTCTGCCAGTCCAAGTTTTCCAAGAGTAATCATAGAAAAGTGTCGTATATTCCTTGTTTGCTTCTGAGAATCAATGTATGCATGTATTTGTCGCCTGTAAAAAAAAATGACGCACTTTGGCAAAGCCCACGGGCTTGGGTGACACATTGGCAATATGTGGTTTCCCCATCAACTTTGTACTTAGGACTAAGATGGTTAAATAATGTAGTTTTGCAGTTTTGTACCTGTACACCTCTTTGAACCTTGTATTCATTGGGAGAGCGAGTTCTTTAGTGCCCTCTGGTATGGCTTTTCGTTTGAGTACAGGTATACTTCATTACTGGGTTTTTTTTTTAGCCACACACACTACCCACCCATTTTGGGATAGGGTTGGTTCCCTTCCCCTTTTAACGAAGATAAGAAATGTGCTCCTTCTCTTAACAGAAGAACATATCAGACAGTTTCTAGTGTGAGACAAGAAAAAGATTTGCCTCTACCCACAAAGCTGTGAGTTTGTGGGTGTTCAATACTTCCACGTCATTTCCTCCTCAAACACAAGAGGGGAGAGAATGCTCTCATGGAAACCTCAGTGTGAGTAAACACTCGCAAGTGCAAAATTGACTTCTGTGAATTACAAAAGTCGTTTTCCCCTATGAAGAAGAGTATTTGTGTATGCAAGCCTTGTGAACGAGGCCCTATGAGTCAGCTGGGTTTTTATAACTATGGCTAGGCAAGATGGCACAGCGAGTTAAGCAAGCAGCTGCTGACATCTGATGTGACCTACAAGTCATAAGGTATTAAGGCCTTTCTAACAGCACATTATTCTCAGCAATAGAGTCATCCAGGAACCATACATTTACAGTTGTTTAATATCCAAACGACCGCGCTTTTCACCAGGGATTAGCATTTAGCTCATTGACAATGTGTTCAGTAGGTAACCACAGTTAACATGACCTGGCTATAGGCAGGCACCTGCTTTGTAAATAGTTATGCCTGGGCTTGTATAAACATCTACAGTGACATGGGTCTGTCTAGAGATTGGGTGAAGATCACAGGCTGTGTCTGCCAAGGAAACTCAAACACCTCCCCTCACCATTAACTGCAAAATATATTTAAAAAGTGAAAGTTTTAAATATAGTTAGGCTACCGGTACTTCCACATTACCATGTGTGCCCCCTATTTGGTTTCTGAATATTGGTTGGCCAAAAGACAACCATAAATTAATTACCTTTGCAGAGGAGACTTTTGTGTGTATAAAAAGCCACATTTACAATCAATTAGGCTAGAACCAGGATTTCCAATTTGCCTTATCATTTTCGCTTGTGCTGATAGTACTTTTAGCCTGGTACATATTGTTAAATACAATTTAGAGTTTGTTATGGGCTGAAATAATGAACTGAAAAGGCATGTATTTATGTAGACTGAGATATCTGAAAGATACCATTAGTTATAGATTCCTTACCTTAGAATTATCCCCAGGCGTCGGACTGGATCCGGAGAATTTTTCTGTACCAGTACCCCTGCGCCGTCAGTAGGTGGTGTCTGTCGACTCCGCGTCCGTCGTCGGTGTCGTGGTCGCCAGGATGACGTCACGGTGTCTACTTAGATGCCGCCCCTTCGTGCTGACATCAGTTCTTTCTTTTTGCGCGCCAGCCAGCGCAGATCAGGAGAGAGCTTGCCCCTTAGTCATTTTTTGACTAAACTTTTTTCAACTTTTGTCGACGTCTTTTTTGAGTCTTCGACTCCTGGTAGCACGAGGGATGTCCCGTCGTCGGACCGGCTTCAAGCCTTGTGACTCCTGTCACAAATTGATGTCCATCACGGATCCGCACCTCGTGTGCATCTGGTGCCTAGAGCGCGACCACGACCCGAAGTCATGCTCCGACTGCTGGGCCATGAATCCGAAGTCTTTGCCGGAGCGGTCCCGAAAGCTCTTGGAGGCCCTGCAGTCTGCTCAGTCGTTCGAGGTCCCAATCGAGAGGAAGGTCTCTGGACTGGTCGCAGAGCCACCACCACTCATCATTGAAGTCTTCGCACTCCTCGGGTAAGTCGAAGCACAAGAAGAAGGCGAAGAAGCATCGTCACTCTTCGCCTTCTTCCTGTCTGTCAGCCGACGGGACGAGGAGCGTCGTCGCTCTCCAGCTCCATCTTCGGAGCCCGCTTCTGGGACGGCTCAGCGCTTCCCTCCCTTTCCCGGAGCGTCCCCTGCCCGGCTTCAAGCTTTTTACGAAGCGCTTCATAGCATCTTTGGGCAGCCCGACTCGGCTGGCGCGCCTTCGGGCCCTGCGGACTCAGCTAGGGGACCTGGGCCTTCGATGCCGGCGGCTTGGGCACCAGATGGCCTTGAGGATCCAGGCCTGGACCCGGATCGGCACCGGTCGACTTCACGGTACCTTCCCCGACACCGATTCCAGTGACGACGCCTCAACGTCAGTTGTACCCCCGACCGGCGTCGACCCCAGCCTCACCCCCCACTTGGACACGGTGCCGAACTAACGTCAGCACCGGTGCCGGAGGGTACTTTCGTACCGCTGTTCATCCCTGGCATTCCCTACCTGGCTCTGAGTGGCAGCCAGAGGAGGGTGAGGAGGACTGGAAGGGGTCTGTCGACCCTTTAGCTGACCAGCTTGAAGAGTTAGACTGGCGAGTGTAACTGGGTGATGCCAGTGGTATGGATACCGCCCCAGGCCTTGGCATGCTCTCCCCTCCTACCGCGGCTGCGGAGGAGGGAGCTTCGTACGCAGTGGTGTTGCGTAGGGTGGCTGCAGCCTTGGGCCTGGAGCTTCCTACGGTGGTAGTCAGGACTAACCTCCTAACAGAGGTACTTCAACCAGCAGCGGCATCTTCGGAGCCCCTGCTGCCTTTTAATGAAGCCCTCACCGACGTCCTTCAGGACACTTGGTCCAAGCCCAGCACAGGGGCTCCTGTAGACAGGATGATTGCCCGACGCCACCGCCCAGCCCCGGGCGACCCACTTTTTCTCTCCCAACTACCCTACCCCAGAGAGCTTGGTGGTCCAAGCCTCGTCTTCTAAGGGCGCATTCCCTACTGCTCCCCCAGATAGGGAATCCAAGAAGCTGGAACATCTTGGGAAGAAGATGTTTTCTTCGGCAAGCTTAGCGCTGCGGTCGGTGAACACCGCATGCCTCTTGGGCCGTTATACTCATACAGTGTGGGATACGATTGCACAAGTGCTGCCACAGTGCCAGGAGGAGGCCCGGGCAGTTCTAACCCGCTCAGTGGCAGAGGGTCGAGACGCAGCTAAGTTCACCATCCAGTGTGGGCTGGATATCGCTGACTCTCTGGGTAGAACGGTTTCCACGTCAGTAGCCTTGAGGCGCTACGCCTGGTAGAAGACGTCTGGTTTCTCTGGGGATGTCCAATCCACCCTTCTGGGCATGCCCTTTGATGGCCGTCGCCTGTTCAGTGACAAGGCGGACTCAGCGCTCGAGCGCTTCAAGGATTCTAGGGCTACGGCCAGATCCTTGGGCCTCGCAGCAACCTTTCGCCCCACGCAGTCTGCCTTTCGCCCCTTTCGTGGCTACGGAAGGGGTGCCCCACCACGTTCCACCCAATCTGGCCACAGGGCGGCGCAAGCTACCCAGCCTCTGCGTGGCCCCGGACGTGGGACCCAGCAACGTGGGTCTGGGGACTAGCGGGTGGGCCAGTCCACCCATACCCCCCTGCAGCAGCTCCAAACCCTCCTAGTCCGACCTTTCAGGGCCACCAGAGGCCAGTGGGTGGCAGGATTCGCCATCACCTCCTCCACTGGCAAAACATCACGTTGGACAGGTGTTTTTTTTTAGATAGTCCGAAGGGGCTAGTTCCTCCCCTTCGAGACTACCCCTCCCTCCATGCCACCAGCACTCCATCGCATGTCGGGGGATCACTTGGCCCTTCCCCGCCAGGAAGTTGCAGCTCTCTTGGCCAAGGGAGCTATCGAAAGGGTCCCTGTGCCAGAAGTAGGTCGTGGTTGTTACTCCCGCTACTTTCTGGTACCCAAGAAGTACAAAGGCCTGCGTCCTATCTTAAACCTCAGGGCCCTCAACCACTTTCTAAGGAAGGAGAAGTTCAAAATGCTCACGTTGGATGAGGTCCTGTCTGTCCTCGATCCCCGAAACTGGATGGTAGCGTTGGCCTTTCAGGACGCCTATTTCCACATCACTGTCCTGCCGGCTCACAGGTGTTACCTACGGTTCATGGTAGGCCACGAGCATTTTCAGTTTACGGTGCTCCCCTATGGCCTTAACAGCGCCCCTCGGGTGTTCACGAAAATGATGGCGGTGGTCGCAGCTCATCTGCGCAGATAAGGGGTTCCAGTCTTCCCCTATCTCAACGACTGGCTGTTGAAGGCAGGCTCGCCCCAGGCTGTCGTCTCCCACCTCCAGACTACAGCGAACCTCCTGCACTCGCTGGAGTTCACCATCAACGTGCCGAAGTCACACCTGATTCCCTCTCAGAAGATCGGGCTATGATACTGATGTTTCAGCCTATATCCCGGATTTCGGTGAGAATGACCCTGAGGCTGCTGGACCTCATAGCCTCCTGCATCCTGCTGATGGATCATGCCAGGTGGCATATGCGGGCTCTGCAGTGGGACTGAAGTTCCAGTGTGCGCAGCATCAGGGGAATCTTTCCTTTGTCATCCAGATCTTGGAGGGGACTGCATGTCAATTGCAGTGGTGGCTTAAAACCAGGATTGGGTCAGCGGCAGATCCCTCTCCCTTCCCCAACCAGTATTCACAGTAGTGACGGATGCGTCACTCCTGGGATGGGGCGGCCACCTGGGAGAGGCGGAGATCAGGGGCCTCTGGTCTCTGGCGGAGTCCAGTCTCCACATCAACCTTTTGGAGCTCTGGGCGATCCGTCTTGCACTGAAGGCATTCCTTCCTTCTATCAAAGGAAGAGTAGTGCAGGTGTTCACAGACAACACCACCTCCATGTGGTACTGCAACAAACAGGGCGGGGTGGGGTCGTGGACCCTAGGTCAAGAGGCTCTTTGCCTTTGGACATGGCTGGAACATCAGGGCATATCCCTGGTGGTTCAACACCTGGTAGGTTCTCTGAACGCCAGGGCAGACGAACTCAGCCACCGGTGCATGATGGATCACGAATGGCATCTTCACTCGGAGGTGGTGCAAGGTCTCTTTCAGCAGTGGGGAGAGCCTTGGTTAGATCTGTTCGCCACCGAAGAGAACGCGCAATGTCAGCAGTTCTGCGCGTTGGAGTTCCAGAGGCAGCACTCGCTCGGTGACGCTTTACGTCGCGAGTGGACTTGCGGCCTCCTGTACGCCTTTTCGCCTGTACCACTTCTGCCCAGAGTGTTGAAGAAGATCAAGAGCAACCGGGCCCAAGTCATTTTTGTGGCTTCGGACTGGCCACGAAGAGTCTGGTACCCCGAGCTCTTGAGCATGGCCATCGATCCTCCGATCAGACTGCTTCGGGAGGATCTTCTGTCGCAGCAGCAGGGGACGGTCCTCCACCCTAACCTGTCCAGCCTCCACTTCCTTGCGTGGAGATTGAGCGGCGACAGTTGACAGCTTTCGACCTTCCTCCCGAAGTCTGTAACGTCATCTTGGCAGCCAGGCGTCCCTCCACTAAAACGGTATACGCCTGTAGATAGAACAAATTTGTGGCATGGTGCACAGCAAAGGCTGTGGATCCCCTTTCTGCCCCTCTTTCGCTCTTAAAGGCTACCTTTCGGACATCTCTGCCTTTCTGCGCCTTCCTGATCAGCCGTCTCTTTTCAAGTCTCTGGTTGTAAATAGATTTCTAAAGGGCATTTCTCATCTCTTTCCTCTTCTCCTTTCGTAATGCCCCAGTGGGACTTGAATCTTGTTCTTACTTACCTTATGTGTGCTCCCTTCGAGCCACTACATAATTGTCCTCTTCATCGTCTTACCTTGAAGACCGCTTTCCTGCTTGCCATCACATCTACTCGCAGGGTGAATGAGCTTCAGTCTCTTTCCTCCAAGCCTCCTTTTCTTGCAGTTTATCCGGACAAAGTGGTCCTTTGCACTAGGCCCTCTTCTCTGCCCAAAGTGGATACCTCTTTCCACATAGGTCAGACCATCACATTGCCCACCTTCTTCCCGCCTCCGCACCTTTCCAAAGAGGAGGAGATACACCACCGTCTGGACCCAAAACGTGCGCTGTCCTTCTACCTTGATTGCACTAAAGATTTCCGGGTGGACGTTAATCTCTTCGTGCGTTATGTGGGCGCCAAGAAGGGTCGGGCCGTGCAAAAAGTTACCATCTCTCGCTGAGTTGTCCTATGCATCAAAGTCTGCTATTCTTTAGCGGAAAAAGAACCTCCAGTAGGACTGCGCGCCCACTCTACCCGGGCGACGGCAACCTCTACTGCTTTGGGACGTGGAGTTCCGCTGATTGACATCTGCCAGGCAGCCAAGTCCAGCTTGACGGCTTTTTCGGTCGTTCTGTTCTGGTGTGAACTTAGTTTGCAGACCCACCTCCGGGGTTTTGGGGCATCTATTCTAAGGTAAGGAATCTATAACTAATGGTCTCTTTCTGATAAACAGGTTACCTACCTTCGGTAACGATGTATCTGTAAGAGACATACGTTAGTTATAGATTCCTTACCGCCCTACCCGTTCTGCGAACTGACGTCCGGGATAGGGACTCCTTTCCAGGGCCCTAGTTTTGTGCACCAGTGTTCAGTGTCTTGCATGGCTCAGTGCTACTGGAGTGGAAAGTCGTGTCAGAACTGACATCAGTGTGCAGGGGCGGCGTCTAAATAGACTCCGCGACGTCATCCCGGCGACCACGACGACGGACGCGGTGTCGACCGACGCCACCTACCGACGCGCAGGGGTACTGCTACAGAAAAATTCTCCGGATTCAGTCTGACGCCGGGGGGTAATTCTAAGGTAAGGAATCTATAACTAATGTATGTCTCTTACAGATACATCGTTACCGAAGGTAAGTAACTTGTTCATTAAACCTAAAACAACTTTTTGACGTTCCATTCCATTTGTTGATGGCTGCTGCTGAAAAAAGCTGACAGCGCATTTACACATGAAGCAGATTTCACTTTACTTATCAGAAGGCCATATAACATTACTTCCTCATCCCTACCTTCTCCCAGTCCTTACAATATGTGGTGTGTTCCACGGCTACACAGGCACCATGTGACATAGCAACACAACCGCCTCCAACTGCATCCTCTCAATTTCCAGCCTTGGGCCTATAAGGGACTCTGTCCTAAATCGAAGTCTGTGTTTTTGTCTGCTTTCTGCAGACAGCATAATGACCTTAACCAAACATAGTATTTTACCTAGCGCCATACATTTTTCTTTATGTATATATATATATATTTTATTTTCGACAGCTGCGCTACTGGTATTTATTTTTATTTTTAGGATAGTTTTTAGATGTAATACGATCAACAGCCTGCGATCAGTGTCATGCTGGTTTTCCATCCACTTGTAGTAGGGTGGAGTTATATGTAGCCTGTGGGCTGCTGGATTTGAGGACCTCCTCCGGTTGAATGGGAAGCCTTTGCCTGAACTTGGCCAGTGGGTTACAGTGGGAGAAGGGCGGATTCATGAGTGGCTGAATCACCTCCTTGACTTCACTCGAGAGGCCGGCTATGCAAGAGCTCTGTACAAGGACCTCGCCGCCGGCTCCAGCTGCCAGATGTAGTCTTTCATGCAGCAAAGCACAAGAATAAATGTGGATGCTTCACCTCCTCCTCTCAGTTATTTGAAAGGGCGGGGGGCGGTGAGATGTTGATTATTATACTACCTTCATCTTTCTCTCAAACAGATGCTTTTTGGTTATGAGAGAACGATGCGGCCCGGGAAGATAAAATAAAAGATGGTGAAGAAGAGGTATCAAGGCTTTGACTCTGAGTGAAGACTAGCAGGGCAGCCTACTCAATGCTCATGTATTTTAAGCAAGAAATAAAAGAATTCAAGTAAGATATAAATACATTTTCACTGATCAAAGCATTTTTATTTTGCTGCATGTTTACTATTTGTGGTGCCCTTTAAACCATTCAAGGTAAGGTTGGGGCCTTTCACACTGACTTCTAGGCAGTTGTAGATGTTGAAAGTCCTTATTTTATATTAATAAAATGTTAGTTGATAGTTGTTTGGTCTCTTAAGGTCCTGACAAGAGGATAGTTAAGAAGCTTGGGAGATTCTCCAGTGGGTTTTTGGTGCTTGCAATTATGGAGCCCTGTAAGCATTCTAATAAATGACATCATCCATCCAGAGGAGAAGAAAAGGCTGGAGCTAGAAGGCGTAGGGTTGGTCCGGCGATCCCTCACACTTCGTCTAAGCGTCTGCTATCTCTGAGGCATTAGAAAGGTCCATTGGTGAACCAGTGTTAGATATCCCTTTAGGAGAGGAGTTTCTTCTGTATTCTCCTTTGATTTCTGCTTAGTGATTTCTTCTACTCCCTCAGTGATTGCCTGGTCATCACCCAAGTATGAGCATAATGAAGATCCTGAGCCTGTTAACAGAGGCCAGTTTGTTTAGTATGCTGATATGGACGCGCTTTTCAGAAACCTGGTACAGAACCTTCAGCTTCAAATGGAAGATTAAATGTCCAGTACCAGTACATGCTTGTTCCAGCATCCTCCCAGACTGCCAGTAAACGGGGAAGTGAAGGATTTACTGCTTCACAAGTGGAATGATCCAGAAAAGACTGCTTTACCTTGATTGCACACAAGACTCTATCCTTTGGCTAAGGTTAATTGGACCTAACTGCTGTAGTAGCCCTTGCTCCTGTGTTAGCCAGTTTAAGAGCTAAATGGTCAGTGGTCACACATGATGTTTCAGTGCCCCCTCATAGCGGAGGGGAACTTACGCCCTGGACAGTTTTTACTACATAGAACACTTATAGCCTCGTTATCGTCTAAATGGGGTACACTCGCTCAGGAGCGGCCCATTCACCACACATTGCAATACCTTCATGTGATGGGAACCGGGAGACGCCCGACACGCTGGTTCGCATCTTCCATCCGGCAACCCACGGAGGCTGACCTCACTCGGCTTCGGCACCATTGGGAGGGGGCCCTGGGGAGGGCATTCACAGATAGAGAGTGGACTGTTGCCCGGGGCAGTCCGACATACATTCCATGCAATCAGCGGTTCAAGCAAATTCAATTCTTTGTGTTACATCGGGCTTACCTTACCCCAGCTCAAATCAACAGGTACTTCCTCCGCGCAGACGCGGCCTGCCCCCGTTGCAGGCAGTTAGACGCCGACATTCTCCATATGCTCTGGCATTGTCCGGTCTCAAGCGAATACTGGAGCAATGTGACAGCTACCCTGACAGCCTGCACCTCCCTTGCTGTCCCCCTAGATGGGAGGCTCATGTATTACACCTCTTTGGCAGAAATAAAAAATATAGAGCAGCCACTCGATTTCTGGACCTGGGTCTAATAACAGCCAAACGCTTGGTCACCAAGCGATGGAAATCTCCTCTGTCGCCGCACCCACTCTCCTGGCGCAGATCCTTGCTTAACTGGGCCAGAGCGGAAGGGGTGGCGTTACGTAGGGAGGACCTGCTTGGCATTCGTACATTCCCCCTAGCGCCTCAGTGGTACACCATGGTTTCGAAGCTCCAGGAAATGGTCACTAACACAGGGGATCCGAGAACGATGCCTGGGGCTGATACCCGCAGTTCATCCCCCACCGGCAGGGGTGTTGAGTAATGCTGACTTCCAGACTGATATGATCCTTCTGTTTCAGAACTCCATTGTCACTGGGTCCTGATGGATCTGGGCCCCCCCCCGGCTACACTAGACAGGGCAGCAGGTCTCAAGCGACTCCCTTACCCTTCCTTGAATTACGTTGTCCTCCTTTTGTTGTACCCTATGTCCCCAGTTTGGTTCAAACTGCACTATATCTGAACTGTTCACATGCATGCCTTCCGGTGGTAAGACTCATCGACATCGATACGCCTTGTCTATAGACACTGCCCTACGACCTCTTGTGGTCACTGTGATACACTCATCTGTCTCTTCCTTTGCTGTTGGGTACTAGACACTGTACTGTTGGCAACCACCTTTTCTAGACGCACGAGCACTGCTTTGTTTGTATGCTTAAAATGTGCAAAATGTTAATAAAAAGATTTAAACAAAAAAATGGTGTATCTGAAAGAGACACGTTAGTGATAGATTCCTTACCTTAGAATATCCCCAGGCGTCAGGCTGGATCCGGAAAGTTTTGCGTAGCAGTACCCTTGCGCGTCGGTAGGCGGCGTCGTGCGGCTCCGCGTCCGTCGTCGGCGTCGTGATCGCCGGGATGACGTCGCGGGCAGTACTTAGGCGCCGCCCCTGCGCGCTGACGTCAGTTCTTCTTTTTCCGCGCCAGCAAGCGCAGATCCGGGAAGAGCAGTGCCCTGGTCAATTTTTGACCATACTTTTTGGTGATTTTTTCACTGGTTTTTCCAACTTTAAGGTGTCGTAGGGATGCCCGGCTTCAAGCGATGCGGCGCCTGTGCGCGGATGATGTCCGTCACCGACCCGCATTGGGAGTGTCTCTTCTGCCTCGGCCGAGGCCACGACACCGAGTCTTGTCCCGAATGCCAGGCCCTCAACCCGAAAGCTTTGCGAGAGCGGTCTCGAAAGCTCCTCGAGGCCCGGCATTCGGCTCCGCGGAAGCCCCGGTCGCGTTAGAGGTCCAGGGGTCGCTCGCGGAGTGCACACCGGTCGTCGACTTCTTCGTCCGGTAAGTCTAAGCACAAGAAGTCCAAGAAGCATCGTCGCTCTCGGACTTCGCCTCGCCGGTCTCGCGACTCGGCTGAGGCCCCTCCCGGCACCGTCCCCGCCCCCGCGGCCCCGGACTTGCCTGTGGAGTCGCCCCCGTCATACCCGCCCTTCCCGGGTTCGGGGGCGGATCCGGCCAAGGTACAGGAGTTCCTGTCGGCCATGGCCCGCCTCTTCGGGCCTTCAGGCCCCTCCGGTGCGCCTTCGGGCCCCGCGGGCCCTGATGGGGTTGCTCCGGCGTCGCCGGCGGCTCCGGCCCCGGCGTCGCCCGAGCCTCCAGCCTCGATCCCGGCTCCGGCTTCGGCCCCGGCCTCGATCCCGGCTCCACAACCCCCATCGACGCCGGTCGACCTCACGACACCTCCGCCGGCGCCGATGTCTCCGGTGCCGTTCTCGACGCCGCCCTGGGCTCCGGGCGGCGTCGTCCCCCAGTTCCTTCCGGCTCCGGACATGGACCCGGAGCGACGTCGCTCGACGCCGGCTCCGGCGCCGATGGGACCTTGGGTCCCAAATGTCCCTCCTCCTCCTTATTTTGAACCAGAGGAGGACCAGGAGGACTGGGAGGGGTCTGATGACCCTCTGACACGCAACTGTCAGTATGATGAGGACTGGACAGAGAGTCTAGGGGAGGCCAGTGGTCTGGATACTTCTCCTGACACTGGCATGCTGTCTCCTCCCGTGGCTACGGAGGAGGGGGCCAATTTTGGTACGGTGTTGCGTAGGGCTGCTGGGGCCTTACGTCTCCAGCTCCCTACTTTGACGGTCAAGACTAACATCTTGACAGAGGTGCTTCAGCCGGCAGCCTCCTCTGCGGAGACTGTGCTGCCGTTTAACGACGCCCTCACTGACGTTCTTTTGGGCGCCTGGTCCAAGCCCAACACAGGGGCTCCTGTGGATCGGAACGTGTCACGACGCCATCGCCCCGCTCCGGGCGACCCCCTGTTTCTTTCTGTCCACCCCACTCCTGAGAGCTTGGTTGTCCAAGCCTCCGCTTCCCAAACCGCCTTCCCTACCGCTCCTCCGGATAGGGAATCCAAACGCCTGGATCAGTTTGGGAAGAAAGGTTTTTCTTCCTCCAGTGCTGGCTTGCGGTCCGTTAACACCGCTTGTCTTTTGGGCCGATATACCCACTCCCTGTGGGATTCGGTGGCGGATGTTTTGCCCCAGTGCCCTGAGGAGGTCCAGGCACTGCTTTCCCGCGCCATTGCGGAAGGAAGGGATGCGGCCAAATACACTATCCGTTGTGGCCTTGACACCGCCGACTCGCTGGGCAGGTCGATTGCAACGACGGTGGCGCTCCGGCGCCACGCCTGGCTGAGAACCACTGGTTTTCAGGGGATGTCCAGAATACTCTCATGGACATGCCCTTTGATGGAGTCGGTCTTTTTGGGTCCAAAGCAGACCATGCGCTGGAGCGCTTTAAGGACTCACGGGCTACTGCAAAGTCCCTGGGCCTTTCTGCTACACGCCCTCCGCTGCCTTCTGCTTTTCGCCCCTATCGTGGCCACGGTAGGGGCGCCCCTTCACGTCAGCAGCCCAGCCACCGGCCCGCGCAGCAGGCGTCTTCGCGTGGCCGAGGACGTGGATTCCGCCGTGGCGGATCGGGCAACCAGCGTGCGGGTCAGGCCACCACCTCCAACCCGTCCGCGGCCTCCAAGCCCTCCTAGTCCCTCCTTTCAGGTGCACGGCACGCCAGTAGGGGGCAGGGTCCGCCATCACCTTCCCCACTGGCGCACCATCACCTCGGACAGGTGGGTCTTGGACATTGTCCGAAGGGGCTACTCCCTCCCCTTCGAGACCACCCCCAGCCATGCCACCTCAATTCCACCGCATGTCAGGGGATCACTTGGTGCTTCTACGGAAGGAAGTCACGGCCCTCTTGACCAAGAGGGCCATCGAGCATGTTCCGACCCCAGAAGTAGGGCGTGGTTGCTACTCCCACTACTTTCTGGTGCCCAAAAGGACAAGGAGGACATGCGTCCTATCTTGGACCTCCGGAACGTCAATCGCTTCCTCCGGAAGGAGAAGTTCAAGATGCTCACCCTGGCTCAGGTCTTGACTGCCCTCGACCCTGGAGACTGGTTGGTAGCGTTGGACTTGCAGGACGCGTATTTCCACATCCCCGTCCTGCCGGCCCACCGGCGTTACCTTCGGTTCACGGTAGGCCCCGAGCATTTTCAGTTCACCGTGCTCCCCTTTGGCCTTACCAGTGCCCCTCGGGTGTTCACGAAAGTGATGGCGGTGGTCGCAGCTCATCTGCGCCGGGCAGGGGTTTCAGTCTTCCCCTACCTCGACGACTGGCTGCTGAAGGCGGGCTCGTCCCAGGCAGTCGTCTCCCACCTCCAGACTACGGCCGAACTCCTGCACTCGCTGGGGTTCTCCATCAATGTGCCGAAGTCGCATCTAATTCCTTCTCCACAGCTCCTTTTCATCGGAGCAGTTCTGGACACGACGCAGTTTCGGGCCTATCCTCCCGAACGGCGAGTCCGGGATATTCAGGCTATGATTCCGATCTTTCGGCCTTTATCCTGGGTTTCGGTACGGATGACCCTGAGGCTGCTGGGCCTCATGGCCTCCTGCATCCTGCTGGTCAATCATGCCAGATGGCATATGCGGGCTCTGCAGTGGGACCTGAAGTTCCAGTGGGCGCAGCACCAGGGCAACCTGTCCGATCACGTCCAGATCTCGGAGGGGACTGCAAAACAGTTGCAGTGGTGGCTCTCGAACCGGCAATGGGTCATGGGCAGATCCCTCTCCCTTCCCCAGCCAGAGCATACAGTTGTGACGGACGCGTCCCTTCTGGGATGGGGCGGTCACATGGGAGAGGCGGAGATCAGAGGCCTCTGGTCTCCGGCGGAGTCCCGGCTCCATATCAACCTTCTGGAGCTCCGGGCGATCCGGCTTGCACTCAAGGCATTCCTTCCCTCTGTCAAAGGGAAGGTAGTGCAGGTGTTCACAGACAACACCACCGCCATGTGGTACTGCAACAAACAGGGCGGGGTGGGGTCTTGGACCCTTTGTCAGGAGGCTCTGCGCCTCTGGACATGGCTGGAACATCAGGGCATGTTCCTGATGGTTCAACACCTGGCAGGTTCTCTGAACGCCAGGGCGGACGAACTCAGCCGCAGGTGCATAATGGATCACGAATGGCGTCTTCACTCGGAAGTGGCGCAAGGACTCTTTCTACAGTGGGGAGAGCCTTGGTTAGATCTATTCGCCACCGAAGAGAACGCGCAATGTCATCAGTTCTGCGCGTTGGAATTTCCAAGGCGGCACTCGCTCGGCGACGCTTTTCGTCGCGAGTGGAGTTGCGGTCTGTTGTACGCCTTTCCGCCTATACCACTTCTACCCAGAGTGTTGAAGAAGATTCGGCACGACCGGGCCCAAGTCATTCTTGTGGCTCCGGACTGGGCTCGAAGAGTTTGGTATCCCGAGCTACTCAATATGAGCATAGATCCCCCGATCAGTCTGCCTCTTCGGGAGGATCTTCTGTCGCAGCAGCAGGGGACGGTCCTCCACCCGAACCTGTCCAGTCTACACCTGCTTGCGTGGAGATTGAGCGGCGGCAGTTGATTCCTTTCGACTTGCCTCCCGAAGTTTGTGATGTGATTCTGGCAGCCAGGCGTCCCTCCACTAAGGTGGTATACGCCTGCAGGTGGAACAAATTTGTGGCATGGTGCACAGCAAAGGCTGTGGATCCCCTTTCTGCCCCTCTTTCTGAGGTCCTTCTGTTCCTTCTCTCTCTGGCCCAACAGGGTTCTGCCCTGGGTACCATCAAGGGTTATCTTTGTGCTATCTCGGCCTTCCTCAGGCTCCCTGATCAGCCCTCCCTTTTCAAGTCCCCTGTTGTTAACAGGTTCTTAAAAGGCATTACTCACCTCTTCCCTCCTGTTCCGTTTGTAATGCCTCAGTGGGACTTGAACTTGGTTCTTACCTTTTTAATGTGCGCTCCCTTTGAGCCTCTGCATAACTGTCCTCTTCGTCTTCTGACTCTGAAGACAGCCTTTCTGGTGGCCATCACCTCCGCTCGGCGGGTGAGTGAGCTCCAGGCTCTATCTTGCAAACCTCCCTTTCTGTCTGTTCATCCAGACAAGGTTGTTCTTCGGACGCGTCCGTCCTTCTTGCCAAAGGTGGTTACTGCTTTCCACATTGGGCAGACCATCACTTTGCCCACCTTCTTTCCGCCTCCGCATCCTTCCAGAGAGGAAGAGAGGCTCCACCGTCTGGACCCAAAACGTGCGCTCTCTTTCTATATTGACCGCACAACACACTTCCGGGTGGATGACCAGCTCTTTGTTGGCTACGTGGGCGCCAAAAAGGTCGGGCGGTGCACAAGAGGACCATCTCCCGCTGGGTTACCTTGTGCATCAAGACCTGCTATTCTTTGGCTAAGAAGGAGCCTCCTGTTGGGCTGCGTGCCCATTCCACCAGGGCAACGGCTGCTACCACGGCCTTGGGCCGCGGTGTTCCGCTGCCGGTTATCTGTCAGGCAGCTACGTGGGCCTCGCTGCACACGTTTACAAAGCATTACTGCCTTGACAGTCAGGTCCGGAGGGACGGCTTCTTTGGCCGTTCTGTCCTCCAGGACTTCCTTGTCTGATCTTTGTTCGCAGACCCACCACCGGGGTTGGTATTGCTGGGGTATCTATTCTAAGGTAAGGAATCTATCACTAACGTGTCTCTTTCAGATGCACAAGTTACTAACTTGTGTAACGATATATCTGTAAGAGACAGTAGTTAGTGATAGATTCCTTACCGCCCCACCCATCCTCCCCGTTCTGCGAACTGATTTCTAGGGTTAAGGACATCCCTTTCAGGGCCCTAGTATTTTTCAGACACCTGTGTCAGCTTCTTGCATGGCTCTGCGTTCCTGGCGCGGAAAGTCGTGTACAGAACTGACGTCAGCGCGCAGGGGCGGCGCCTAAGTACTGCCCGCGACGTCATCCCGGCGATCACGACGCCGACGACGGACGCGGAGCCGCACGACGCCGCCTACCGACGCGCAAGGGTACTGCTACGCAAAACTTTCCGGATCCAGCCTGACGCCTGGGGATATTCTAAGGTAAGGAATCTATCACTAACTACTGTCTCTTACAGATATATCGTTACACAAGTTAGTAACTTGTGCTTCAGTGCCTGATCCTGTGGACAATTGTGTAGAAGCAACCCTCAAGAAAAGTTTTGCAAGATTAAATTAAGTCACACGGCATCTGTGCAGTTTGTCTCTCAATCTCTGTTTAATGAATTTCAATCAGTAGTAGCAGGCACCCAGTCTGGGGAGGACTGTGCAAATATTTTGGCTAGAATGGAATTTCAGGCTACATTTATGTCCTCTGTTATGAATTGAAAGCTGCCTTTGCCACAAGCTCACAGTTAGAAGCTAGGTGTCAGTGTAAGTATGAGTGACATTCTACTGCCAAATGTGTAAAACTTTGAGGGACACTTTCCGTGAGTAGGCCAAAGCAATGTCCACTATTTTAGTGCCTCTCTGATAGTTTTATGTTATTTTACCCATACATATAACACAGCAATGAACATGTCCCTAAAACCAAGCCAGCCCTCTTGGCATTACCAGTGCTTGTTAGCAGTATCAGAAGAGTAATAAGAATAATGTTGTTGTAACTAATAATCTGAAAGAGACACGTTAGTGACAGATTCCTTACCTTAGAATATCCCCAGGCGTCAGGCTGGATCCGGAAAGTTTTGCGTAGCAGTACCCTTGCGTGTCGGTAGGCGGCGGCGTGCGGCTCAGCGTCCGTCGTCGGCGTCTGGATCGCCGGGATGACGTTGCGGGCAGTACTTAGACGCCGCCCCTGCGCGCTGACGTCAGTTCTTCTTTTTCCGCGCCAGTAAGCGCAGATCCGGGAAGAGCAGTGCCCTAGTCATTTTTTGACTAAGTTTTTGGGTGATTTTTCACTGTTTTTCTCAACGAGTCTCTCGACTCCGAAGGTGTCGGTAGGGATGCCCGGCTTCAAGCCATGCGACGCCTGTGGTCGGATGATGTCGATCACAGACCCGCATCAGGAATGTCTCTACTGCCTCGGCCGCGACCACGACACGAAGTCGTGCCCCGACTGCCGGGCGTTGCATCCGAAGGCTTTGTGAGAGCGGTCTCGAAAGCTCCTCGAGGTCCGGCAGTCGGCTCCGCGCCACATCAAGCCCCGGTCACGTGAGAGGTCGAGGGGCCGGTGGCGGAGTCCTCATCGGTCGTCGGGGTCCAAGTCTTCGCACTCCTCCGGTAAGTCGAAGCATAAGAAGTCGAAGAAGCGTCATCGCTCAACGACTTCCCCTCGCCGGTCTCGCGACTCGGCTGAGGGTCCTGTCGGCACCGTCCCCGCGGCTCCGGGAGTGCCTGTGGGCCGCCACCGCATTACCCCCCTTATCCGGGTTCGGCGGCGACTCCGGCCGAGATACAGGAGTTCCTGTCGGCCATGGCCCGCCTCTTCGGGCCTCAAGGTCCCTCCGGTGCGCCTTCGGGCCCCGCGGGCCTTGATGGGGTTTCTCCGGCGCCGCCGGCGACTCCGGTCCCTGCGCCGCCTGTCACACCGGCCTCAGTCCCGGCTCCGGCCCCGGCCTCGACCCCGGCTCCGGTGCTGCCACAACCCCGATCGACGCCGGTTGACCTGACGACACCTCCACCGGCGCCGTTCCCGACGCCGTCCGGGGCTCCGGGCGGCGTCGTTCCCCGGTTCTCTCCGGACACGGCGCCGGACCGGCGTCGCTCGACGCCGGCTCCGACGCCGATGAGACCTTGGGTCCCGCATGTCCCTCCTCCTTATTTAGAACCAGAGGAGGACGAAGAGAACTGGGAGGGGTCGGATGACCCTCTCACACAGCAGTGTGAGTTTGATCAGGACTGGGCTGAGGAACTTGGGGATGCCAGTGGTCTGGACACCTCCCCTGACTCTGGCATGCTGTCTCCTCCTTCCGTGGCAACGGAGGAGGGAGCAAACTTTGCAACGGTGTTGCGTAGAGCAGCTGGGGCCTTACACCTCCAATTGCCTACAGTGGCTGTCAGGACTAACCTCCTGACGGAAGTGCTTCAGCCGGCGGCTACCTCCTCTGAGGCACTGCTGCCGTTTAATGACGCGCTTTCCGACGTTCTTTTGGGCACCTGGTCCAAGCCCGCCACAGGTTGCTCCTGTGGATAGGAACGTGGCCCGACGCCATCGCCCCGCTCCGGGCGACCCCCTGTTCCTCTCCCAACACCCCACTCCTGAGAGCTTGGTTGTCGAAGCCTCTGCTTCCCAAACCGCCTTCCCTACCGCTCCTCCGGATAGGGAATCCAAACGCCTGGATCAATTTGGGAAGAAGGTCTTTTCTTCCTCCAGTGCTGGCTTGCGGTCTGTCAACACCGCTTGCCTTTTGGGCCGATATTCCCACTCTCTGTGGGACTCGGTGGCGCAAGTTCTGCCCCAGTGTCCTGAGGAGGTCCAGACACTGCTTTCCCGCGCCATTGCGGACGGAAGAGATGCGGCTAAATACACCATTAGATGTGGCCTTGATACTGCCGACTCGCTGAGAACCACTGGTTTCTCGGGTGATGTCCAAAACACCCTTATGGACATGCCCTTTGATGGGGTCGGTCTTTTTGGAAACAAAGCAGACCATGCGCTGGAGCGCTTTAAGGACTCGCGGGCTACAGCCAAGTCCCTGGGCCTTTCTGCTGTACGCCCTCCGCTACCATCTGCTTTTCGCCCCTTTCGTGGCCACGGAAGGGGCGCCCAGTCACGTCCGCTGCCCAGCCACCGGCCCGCGCAGCAAGCGTCTTCGCGTGGCCGAGGACGTGGCTCCTGCCGTGGCGGGTCAGGCAACCAGCGTGCGGTTCAGGCCACCAACCCCGCCCCGTCCGCGGCCTCCAAGCCCTGCTAGTCCTTCCTATCTGAAAGAGACACGTTAGTGACAGATTCCTTACCTTAGAATATCCCCAGGCGTCAGGCTGGATCCGGAAAGTTTTTGCGTAGCAGTACCCTTGCGCGTCCGTCGTCGGCGTCTTGATCGCCGGGATGACGTCGCGGGCAGTACTTAGACGCCGCCCCTGCGCGCTGACGTCAGTTCTTCTTTTTCCGCGCCAGCAAGCGCAGATCCGGGAAGAGCAGTGCCCTAGTCATTTTTTGACTAACTTTTTTGGTGAATTTTTCACTGTTTTCTCGAATCGACTTCAAGGTGTCGTAGGGATGCCCGGTTTTAAACGTTGCGGCGCCTGTGCTCGGATGATGTCCATCACAGACCCGCATCGGGAGTGTCTCTTCTGCCTCGGCCGAGGCCACGACACGGAGTCGTGTTCCGACTGCCGGGCCCTCAACCCGAAAGCTTTGCGAGAGCGGTCTCGAAAGCTCCTCGAGGCCCGGCATTCGGCTCCGCGCAAGCCCCGGTCGCGTGAGAGGTCCAGGGGTCGATCGCGGAGTCCTCACCGGTCGTCGGCATCGAAGTCTTCTTCGTCCGGTAAGTCCAAGCACAAAAGTCCAAAAGCATCGTCGCTCTAGGACTTCGCCTCGCCGGTCTCGCGACTCGGCTGAGGCCCCTCCCGGCACCGTCCCCGCGGCCCCGGACATGCCTGTGGAGTCGCCCCCGCAATACCCGTCCTTCCCGGGTTCGGGGGCGGATCCGGCCCAGATACAGGAATTCCTCTCGGCCATGGCCCGCCTCTTCGGGCCTCAAGGTCCCTCCGGTGCGCCTTCGGGCCCCGCGGGCCCTGATGGGGTTGCTCCGGCGTCGCCGACGGCTCCGGCCCCGGCATCGCCCGTGCCTCCAGCCTCGATCCCGGCTCCGATCCCGGCTCCGCAACCCCCATCGACGCCGGTCGACCTAACGACACCTCCGCCGACGCCGATGTCTCCGGTGCCGTTCTCGATGCCGCCTGGGGCTCCGGGCGGCGTCGTTCCCCAGTTCCTTCCGGCTCCGGACATGGACCCGGACCGACGTCGCTCGACGCCGGTTCCGGCGCCAATGGGACCTTGGGTCCCAAATGTCCCTCCTCCTCCTTATTTTGAACCAGAGGAGGACCAGGAGGACTGGGAGGGGTCTGATGACCCTCTGGCACAACAGTGTCAGTACGATGAGGAATGGACAGAGGGTCTAGGGGATGCCAGTGGTCTGGATACTTCCCTGACACTGGCATGCTGTCTCCTCCCGTGGCTACGGAGGAGGGAGCCAATTTTGCAACGGTGTTGCGTAGGGCGGCTGGGGCCTTACGTCTCCAGCTCCCTACTGTGGCGGTCAAGACTAATATCTTGACAGAGGTGCTTCAGCCGGCAGCCTCCTCTACGGAGACTGTGCTGCCGTTTAACGATGCCCTCACTGACGTTCTTTTGGGCGCCTGGTCCAAGCCCAACACAGGGGCTCCTGTGGATAGGAACGTGTCCCAACGCCATCGCCCAGCTCCGGGCGACCCCTGTTTCTCTCTGTCCACCCCACTCCTGAGAGCTTGGTTGTCCAAGCCTCCGCTTCCCAAACCGCCTTCCCTACCGCCCCTCCGGATAGGGAATCCAAACGCCTGGATCAATTTGGGAAGAAGGGTTTATCTTCCTCCAGTGCTGGCTTGCGGTCCGTCAACACCGCTTGTCTTTTGGGCCGATATACCCACTCCTTGTGGGATTCGGTGGCGACTGTTTTGCCCCAGTGTTCTGAGGAGGTCCAGACACTGCTTTCCCGCGCCATTGCGGAAGGAAGGGATGCGGCCAAATACACGATACGATGTGGCCTTGATACCGCCGACTCGCTGGGCAGGTCTATTGCAACGACGGTGGCGCTGCGACGCCACGCCTGGCTGAGAACCACTGGTTTTTCAGGGGATGTCCAGAATACTCTCATGGACATGCCCTTTGATGGAGTCGGTCTTTTGGGTCCAAAGCAGACCATGCGTTGGAGCGCTTTAAGGACTCACGGGCTACTGCCAAGTCCCTGGGCCTTTCTGCTACATGCCCTCCGCTGACTTCTGCTTTTCGCCCCTATCGTGGCCACGGAAGGGGCGCCCGTCACGTCAGCAGCCCAGCCACCGGCCCGCGCAGCAGGCGTCTTTGCGTGGCCGAGGACGTGGATTCCGCCGTGGCGGATCGGGCAACCAGAGTGCGGGTCAGGCCACCACCTCCAACCCGTCCGCGGCCTCCAAGCCCTCCTAGTCCCTCCTTTCAGGTGCACAGCACGCCAGTAGGGGGCAGGGTCCGCCATCACCTTCACCACTGGCGTACCATCACCTCGGACAGGTGGGTCTTGGACATTGTCCGAAGGGGCTACTCCCTCCCCTTCGAGACCACCCCCCCAGCCATGCCACCTCAATTCCACCGCATGTCAGGGGATCACTTGGTACTTCTGCAGAAGGAAGTCACGGCCCTCTTGACCAAGAGGGCCATCGAGCGTGTTCCGACCCCAGAAGTAGGGCGTGGTTGCTACTCCCACTACTTTCTGGTGCCCAAAAAGGACAAGGAGGACATGCGTCCTGTCTTGGACCTCCGGAACGTCAATCGCTTCCTCCGGAAGGAGAAGTTCAAGATGCTCACCCTAGCTCAGGTCTTGACTGCCCTCGACCCTGGAGACTGGTTGGTAGCGTTGGACTTGCAGGACGCATATTTCCACATCCCCGTCCTGCCGGCCCACCGGCGTTACCTTCGGTTCACGGTACGCCTCGAGCATTTTCAGTTCACCGTGCTCCCTTTGGCCTTACCAGTGCCCCTCGGGTGTTCACGAAAGTGATGGCGGTGGTCGCAGCTTATCTGCGCCGGGCAGGGGTTTCAGTCTTCCCCTACCTCGACGACTGGCTGCTGAAGGCGGGCTCGTCCCAGGCAGTCGTCTCCCACCTCCAGACTACGGCCGAACTCCTGCACTCGCTGGGGTTCTCCATCAATGTGCCGAAGTCGCATCTGATTCCTTCTCCACAGCTCCTTTTCATCGGAGCAGTTCTGGACACGACGCAGTTTCGGGCCTATCCTCCCGAACGGCGAGTCCGGGATATTCAGGCTATGATTCCGATCTTTCAGCCTTTATCCTGGGTTTCGGTACGGATGACCCTGAGGCTGCTGGGCCTCATGGCCTCCTGCATCCTGCTGGTCAATCATGCCAGATGGCATATGCGGGCTCTGCAGTGGGACCTGAAGTTCCAGTGGGCGCAGCACCAGGGCAACCTGTCCGATCACGTCCAGATCTCGGAGGGGACTGCAAAACAGTTGCAGTGGTGGCTCTCGAACCGGCAATGGGTCATGGGCAGATCCCTCTCCCTTCCCCAGCCAGAGCACACAGTTGTGACGGACGCGTCCCTTCTGGGATGGGGCCGTCACATGGGAGAGGCGGAGATCAGAGGCCTCTGGTCTCCGGCGGAGTCCCGGCTCCATATCAACATTCTGGAGCTCCGGGCGATCCGACTTGCACTCAAGGCATTCCTTCCCTCTGTCAAAGGGAAGGTGTGCAGGTGTTCACAGACAACACCACCGCCATGTGGTACTGCAACAAACAAGACGGGGTGGGGTCTTGGACCCTTTGTCAGGAGGCTCTGCGCCTCTGGACATGGCTGGAACATCAGGGCATGTTCCTGATGGTTCAACACCTGGCAGGTTCCCTGAACGCCAGGGCGGACGAACCTGCAGCCGCAGGTGCATGATGGATCACGAATGGCGTCTTCACTCGGAAGTGGCGCAAGGACTCTTTCTACAGTGGGGAGAGCCTTGGTTAGATCTATTCGCCACCGAAGAGAACGCGCAATGTCATCAGTTCTGCGCGTTGGAATTTCCAAGGCGGCACTCGCTCGGCGACGCTTTTCGTCACGAGTGGAGTTGCGGTCTGTTGTACGCCTTTCCGCCTATACCACTTCTACCCAGAGTGTTGAAGAAGATTCGGCACGACCGGGCCCAAGTCATTCTTGTGGCTCCGGACTGGGCTCGAAGAGTTTGGTATCCCGAGCTACTCAATATGAGCGTAGATCCCCCGATCCGTCTGCCTCTTCGGGAGGATCTTCTGTCGCAGCAGCAGGGGACGGTCCTCCACCCAAACCTGTCCAGTCTACACCTGCTTGCGTGGAGATTGAGCGGCGGCAGTTGATCGCTTTCGACTTGCCTCCCGAAGTTTGTGATGTGATTCTGGCAGCCAGGCGTCCCTCCACTAAGGTGGTATACGCCTGCAGGTGGAATAAGTTTGTGGCATGGTGCACAGCAAAGGCTGTGAATCCCCTCTCTGCCCCTCTTTCTGAGGTTCTTCTGTTCCGTCTTTCTCTGGCCCAACAGGGTTCTGCCCTGGGTACCATCAAGGGCTATCTTTGTGCAATCTCGGCCTTCCTCAGGCTTCCTGATCAGCCCTCTCTTTTTAAGTCCCCTGTTGTTAACAGGTTTCTTAAAGGCATTACACACCTCTTTCCTCCTGTTCCGTTTATAATGCCTCAGTGGGACTTAAACTTGGTTCTTACTTTTTTAATGTGCGCTCCTTTTGAGCCTCTGCATAACTGTCCTCTTCGTCTTCTTACTCTGAAGACAGCCTTTCTGGTAGCCATCACCTCCGCTCGGCGGGTGAGTGAGCTCCAGGCTCTTTCATGCAAACCTCCCTTTCTGTCTGTTCATCCAGACAAGGTTGTTCTTCGGACGCGTCCGTACTTCTTGCCAAAGGTGGTTACTGCCTTCCACATTGGGCAGACCATCACTTTGCCCACCTTCTTTCTGCCTCCGCATCCTTCCAGAGAGGAAGAGAGGCTCCACCGTCTGGACCCAAAACGTGCGCTTGCCTTTTACATCAACCGCACACAACAGTTCCGGGTGGATGACCAGCTCTTTGTTGGCTACGTGGGCGCCAAAAGAGGTCGGGCGGTACACAAGAGGACCATCTCCCGCTGGGTCATCTTGTGTATCAAGGCCTGTTATTCTTTGGCTAAGAAGGAGCCTCCTGTTGGGCTGCGTGCCCATTCCACCAGTGCTACGGCTGCTACCACAGCTTTAGGCCGCGGTGTTCCGTTGCAGGTTATTTATCAGGCAGCTACGTGGGGCTCGCTGCACACGTTTACCAAACATTACTGCCTTGACAGCCAGGTCCGGAGAGATGGCTTCTTTGGCCGTTCTGTCCTCCGGGACTTCCTTGTCTGAATCTGTTCGCAGACCCACCACCGGGGTTGGTATTGCTGGGGTATCTATTCTAAGGTAAGGAATCTGTCACTAACGTGTCTCTTTCAGATGCACAAGTTACTAACTTGTGTAACGATATATCTGTAAGAGACAGTAGTTAGTGACAGATTCCTTACCGCCCCACCCATCCTCCCCATTCTGCGAACTGATTTCTAGGGTTAAGGACATCCCTTTCAGGGCCCTAGTATTTTTCAGACACCTATGTCCGCTTCTTGCATGGCTCTGCGTTCCTGGCGCGGAAAGTCGTGTACAGAACTGACGTCAGCGCGCAGGGGCGGCGTCTAAGTACTGCCCGCGACGTCATCCCGGCGATCCCGACGACGGACGCGGAGCCGCACGACGCCGCCTACCGACGCGCAAGGGTACTGCTATGCAAAACTTTCCGGATCCAGCCTGACGCCTGGGGATATTCTAAGGTAAGGAATCTGTCACTAACTACTGTCTCTTACAGATATATCGTTACACAAGTTAGTAACTTGTGCATTATTGAAAATGTTTCAATTCTGAAAAATGTGAACGTGAATTGAACATTGCTGAGGCCGTCGCATCACTTTGCTCTGCGCTCTTTTCCTCTGTTAGCCACTTTTCTCGTTTTCTCCTGATGTCTTACTGAAATTCTCCAACTGCAAATCTCATAAGTCATCTCCTTCCTTTTGGAAACTGTCATTTCACTCTGTCTTCTTTTTCCCCCCCAAGTCTTTTTATTTGATTTTCCAATATAAGTTCACACATCACATAAAGGTCGTATTGTGTACAGTCTCTTCCACCCCTCCCCCCACCACTCTATCTTCTTGCATGTACTTTTTTGTGTCCCGTTCCCCCTTCACCATGCTGTCCCTAATATACCCTTGCTCACACTGTCTCTGTCCTCACCTGTAAATATAGTATTTTTTACCTTGGAGCTGCTCTAAATTTCAACAGTTTATATGCTTCCTTAACATACTTTCACATAATTGCGATTAGTACATGTATGACTATCACTCTGTGCACTCTGCAGAGAGGCCAATTAACGATGAGCATGTAGTTTTAACACCATTATAACCCAGTGACAGACATTGTGAGAAACCCGCTGCCGTCAGTGCTGTACTCCACTCTCCTATCCCTGCTCAAGTACCGCCCTGCAATGACTAGGGCCAGCTTGGGGACCAGGGCTGCAGTGATGATAATTTAGGATGAGGAGCTAGCAGAGGCCTGCTGGTGACTGGCCTTGAACAGTTCTTTGCAGGTCTCAGTGCTCAGAGAGAGGCTGCTTGCTGCTGAGTCCTGGATAGGCATGTTTGTCAGGGAAGCCTAATTTGTTTTGCGGTGCGGAACTAAAGGGCCGATTTATATGTTGGCAGAGAGGGAGCGCCGTTGAAACGGCGCTGGGAGTTCCCTGTCCGCAAACACAGTGGTCGACCTGCCCGATTTAAATGCGGTTGGATCATGGGTTTGGCTACGGCAGTGACTACTCCATCACCACTTTAGGCAAACTTCTCGAAGGCCCGATGGAGTAAGGGATGTTGGAGAATTGGCTATATGTCTATCTGCCCAATTAGGATGGGTGGATATATAATGTTTTTTTTTTTAATGTCCATCACCGCGAGGCAAACCCTGGCAGTAATGGACAGTAAAAAAACACAAAGTGTCCCCCTCGCCATGGGAGATGACTTCCAATTTGAGAATTTCTTTATGGAAATAAAAAAATAAAACAATTTGGTGCAGGGCTCCATCATGTTGACAGAGCCCTGCAACAAACTGCAAAAAGCATTGACAAGAACCACTGTGACGGTAGTTCCTGGTAATGCTTTACAGGTGACGGCCAGCTTGGTGGTCATTTCTAAATTCACCGGGCAGCATCTCCGTCGGGGCAACAGAGTAATTTACTACGTCGCCTTGGCAGAGAAATGGGCTTCCCGCTGATAACTAGATCACCCCCTAAGTACTTTATTACAAAGTAAAATTATTATTACCTGGGGGAACAGCGCACAGCAAGCTGAAGCGCGCTGCTGTTTTTGTTTCTTTGATAGTCCACAGAGCTCCTGCTGTGACTCTGCATGCTAATAGGAGCTAGTAATCCGTGACTGATGCATTTCAGTGTGGTGATGTGGACATCAGCACTAAAAACCCAGATGCGTGGTATTTGACAGGGCTATGGGTACTGGAAATATTCAAGCAAGGATGCCACCTGAAATTCGGTTAAATTCCTCAAGATTCACGTTCTGCGCCCACTTCCTGGCAAATACCTCCGTCCAGGCAATTATCCGTTCTGCAGGGGATTAAAGAACTGTTGCAGAAAAGAGCTGTGATATCAGTCCACTCAACACAGATTGGTCAGAAAGTATACCCCTTGGTGTTCCTGGCCCAAAACCCGTGAGAGAGTTTTTGCATAATTATCAACAAGCACGAAAAGCTTCAAAATGGAGATGGTACAATAAGTCATTCTGTTGATTTCTCCAGGGAAATATATGACAGCTATAAACATACACTTTCACATACCGCTCGGTCCATCTCATCAGAGGTATCTTCGCTTCTGTGTCTGGAGAGTCTGTTGGCAGTTTGGAGGTCCTCTATTCAATATTAAACCGTCTCCAAGGGCTTTTAGTAAGGCCTTGTCTCTTTTGTCAGCAATCCTTCAAAATTCAGGCATTCTGAACCCTTTGTACTTAGAGGACTGAGTCAATCATTCTTCAATGCTACACAACCAAGAGGGACATGGAAAGAGTGTGCCATCTTGTTCAACATGGATTTCTAATTAGCCTGCAGAAATTCCTTCTGACTCTGTCTCAGAACCTAACATTTATTTGCTCAGCTCTTTAACTCGGTTGAGAACAATATTGTTACCAGACTAGATGGCTGCAATTCTTCAACATCTAGTAGAGCAACTGAGCAACCTATTTGCAGGATTGACTTCAGGTTTAGGGAGACAGGCTGAGGCTTGTTTGAATGATGGCTCAGGGTGGATCACCTCGTAGAATTTTGTCTAACCATTTTTGGCTTTTAGTTCTATGTTTTTTTTCACAAGCCTCGTGTGTTCATGATGCCATGAGCTCGTCTCACCAGAGGTCTTTGTTTCGGCATTTACTTCACTACTGGAACCCTTTGTCTCGGAAATTTGACTTTCAAGGACCCAGTGACTATGGAGATACAGGAAATTTACAGTAGTATCAGATTCCAGAAAATCTCTTCCACTCCCAGTGTTGGTGACCACGGATGCCAGCAGTCGAGGGTGGAGAGCTACTCTGAGGCCCTCTCAGGGCTCTGGGTCGGTGGCTTCCATTAAGAGCACTCAATTATTCAACTGGAGGGAATTAGTTGTGGTGCTGAAAGCTCTCCTCTGGTTATTACCTCAGATACCGGGTAATGCAGGTTTTCTTCAAATTGACAACACTGTAATGAAACTTATATGAACCCACAGTTTTTTTTTAGTTTTTTTTTTTACAGAGTATTTATATATTTTTTATTGGGTTTTCACATTACATACAAAGTCAAACAACATATATGCCACAGAAACAAAGTAAAAACAAAGAACCCGTGATCGACCAGACCAGTTGCATATTCGCCCACAGATGCATTCATATTAGCTGTTTGACATGTTGTGTTACAGTTTATACATGACCAATGTTATCCATCTTCGTTTTCAGATAGTGCAGCTTGATCCTTAGTCCGCAGATATTGTTTTAGTGGTTTCCAAATGTCTCTGGGTCGTGATGAAGTTGGTAGCTCTTCAGCATATAGTTCAAGGTTCTCCCTGCAGTACACAAGGTCCTGAATCCAGCGGTCTCGGAGTGGAGCAGCTGAACTCTCCCATTTCATCGCCACCCTCCTTTTCCCCATTAGCAGAGCAATTCTAACAAATTTACCAAGGACACCCTACAGATGCGGCGTAAAACACAGTAGGCATACCTGTGGGGTACATTGTAAGATTACAGTGGTCATGACCTGAATCCTGTTCGTCACTTCCGCCCAGAAATCAGCCACCCGGCCACACTCCCAGGCCAGGTGCCAGAAGTTCGCTCCTGAAGCTCCACATCTTTTGCATGTATCACTTTCCCGAAGGCCATATTTGTGCAATCTAGATGGTGTGGTATATTTGGTGAAGATATTTAAAGTGTATTTTGCGCAAATTACCATTTGATGTAAATGCACTAGTGAGTTGGCAGCAATATTCCCAATCTTTTAGCGTTAGTTGAGGGTGAAGTCTAGCGTTCCATCTAGCAAGGCTCCTGTCGTCCGTAGCTACCTTTTAGTCCCTGGCTGCTTTGTACCGTTTAGTAATCAACTTGTGTCGTGTGGGGCTAACCAAGAGCGATTGAAGAGTTTGTAATGTCGGCGGTTCAGCTGGGAAGGTGTGATAATGTGCTTGTACTGCCTTCTTGAGCCTGTGAAATATAAACAGGAAGAGCGGCGACCTGTTATGCACATATCGCATCTCCTCTTCCGTGATGAAACTGCCATTGGGGAATAGATCCTGCATGCTATCTATACCTGTCAATGTGCGCATAGCGCCTGCTTCTCTTGTGACTGACAATGCTGCATGATGCGCTAGCGGCAGCGAGGGGACATACAATGGGAGTATCTGAAAGAAACAGTTAGTTATAGATTCCTTACCTTAGAATTACCTCCAGGCATCAGACTGGATCCGGAATGTTTTTCGTCAGCAGTACCCCTGCGCTTCGGAAGGTGGTGTCGGTCGACTCCGCGTTCGTGGTCGCCGGGATGACGTCGCGGTAGCTACATAGACACCGCCCTCGTGCACTGACGTCTGTTCTTTCTTTTTCCGCGCCAGCAAGCGCAGATTCGGAGAGAGCGGTACCTCCAGTCACTTTTTGGCTGACTTTTTTCTCGACTTTTGTCGAATTCGTTTTTTTAGTCCATCGACTCCTGGTGCACGAGGGATGCCCGGATTCAAGGCCTGCGGTTCCTGTAACCGACTGATGTCGGTGACGGACCCGCACCGCGTGTGCCTCTATTGCCTGGAGCGCGACAACGACCCCAAGTCGTGCTCCGACTGCCGGACCATGGCCCCAGAGTCTTTGCGGGAGCAGTCCCGAAAGCTACTCGAGGCCCGGCAGTCTGCTCCGCATCGCTCGAGGTCCCAGTCGCAGAGGAGGTCGAGGGACCGGTCGCGGAGCCAACACCATTCTTCGTCTAAGTCTTCGCACTCGGGGTCAGGTAAGTCGAAGCACATGAAGAAGTCGCAGAAGCATCGTCGCTCTTCGACTTCTCCCCATCCGTCGGCCGACGCGACGAGGGATGTGGATGGTGCCCTGCCTGCGGCTCCCCGTGCGGAGCCCGCTGGGTCGACTTTGGGTTTCCCTCCCTTTCCGGGACCCGATGCGACCCCTGCCCAGCTTCGGAGTTTCTACGAAGCGATGCATGCCATCTTTGGGCAGCCCGACTCCGCCGGCGCGCCTTCAGGCCCCGCGGACTCGGCTGGGGGCCCTGGGTCTTCGGTGGCTTCGGCGCCGCAGGGTCCCCTTGGATCCAGGCCTGGATCCGGATTGGCGCCGGTCGACCTTGTTACGCCTCCCCCAGCGCCGATTCCACCAGCACCATGTCCGCTACTGGTGTCGGCTGTGTCCCCAGCCGACGTCGACCCCGGCCTCCACCTCGAGGTAGACACGGAGTTGGGCCGGCGTCGACCGACGCCGACAGGTACTTTGGTGCCCCTGTTCTACCCTGGCTCTTTGAGACCAGATTGGCAGCCAGAGGAGGGTGAGGAGGACTGGGAGGGGTCTGGTGACCCTTTAACCGACCAGTTGACTTATAAGCAGGACTGGAGCGAGGAACTGGGGGAAGCCAGTGGTCTGGATACCTCACCAGACCTTGGCATGTTGTCTCCTACCGTGGCTACGGAGGAGGGAGCGTCATACGCAGTGGTGTTGCGTATGGCGGCCGAGGTTCTCCACCTCGAGCTACCTACGGTGGCAGTCAGGACTAACCTCCTGACAGAGGTCCTTCAACCGGCAGTGAGCTCTTCGGAGCCCCTGCTGCCGTTTAATTAAGCCCTCACGGACATCCTTTTGGGCACCTGGTCCAGGCCCAACACAGGGGCTCCTGTGGACAGGATGATTGCCCGACGCCACCGCCTGGCCCCGGGCGACCCCCTTTCCTCTCCCAACACCCCACCCCTGAGAGCTTGGTGGTCCAAGCCTCTACTTCCAAAGGTGCATTCCCTAATGCACCACCCGATAGGGAATCCAAAAAGCTGGACCACCTTGGGAAGAAGATGTTTTCTTCCGCCAGCTTGGGACTGCGGTCGGTAAACACTGCATGTCTGTTGGGCCGTTACACCCACTCTGTGTGGGATGCGGTAGCGCAAGTGCTGCCCCAGTGCCCGGAGGAGGCCCGGGCCGTGCTCTCCCGTGCAGTTGACGAGGGGAGAGACGCAGCAAAGTTTACCATCCGCTGTGTGCTGGATATCGCTGATGCACTACGCAGGACGATTTCCACATCAGTAGCCCTTCGACGCTATGCCTGGTTGCGGTCGACTGGTTTTTCCGGGGATGTCCAATCCACTCTTATGGACATGCCCTTTGATGGCCGTCGCCGTTTCGGCGAGAAGGCAGACAACGCGCTGGAGCGCTTTAAGGACTCTCGGGCTACGGCCAGGTCATTGGGCCTCTCCACCACCCGCCCTGCACAGTCTGCCTTTCGCCCCTTTCGTGGCTACGGAAGGGGTGCCCCGCCACGTCCCACCCAGGGCCACAGGCCGGCGCACGTGGGAACCAGCGCCGTGGTTCTGGGGGCCAGCGGGCGGGCCAGACCACCACAGCCCCCTCTGCAGCAGCCTCCAAACCCTCCTAGTCTGACCTTTCAGGGCCACCAAACGCCAGCGGGCGGCAGGATTCGCCATCACCTCCCCCACTGGCGCACCATCACGTCGGACAGGTGGGTTTTGCATATAGTCCGAAGGGGCTACTCCCTCCCCTTCGAGACTACCCCTCCATCCATGCCACCTCAGTACCATTGTATGTCGGAGGATCATCTGGCCCCTCTCCAACAGGAAGTTTCGGCACTCTTGGCCAAGGGAGCTATCGAGCACGTTCCTGCCCCAGAAGTAGGTCGTGGTTGCAATTCCCACTACTTTCTGGTGCCCAAGAAGGACAAAGGCCTGCGTCCTATCTTGGATCTCAGGAACGTCATCCGCTTCCTCCGGAAAAAGAAGTTCAAAATGTTGACGCTCGCTCAGGTCTTGTCCCTGGACCCTGGAGACTGGATGGTAGCGTTGGACTTGCAGGATGCTTACTTTCACATCCCCGTCCTGCCGGCGTTACCTGCGGTTCACGGTAGCCCACGAGCACTTTCAGTTTACCGTGCTCCCCTTTGGCCTTACCAGCGCCCCTCGGGTGTTCACGAAAGAGATGGCGGTGGTCACAGCTCATCTGCGCAGATCAGGGGTTCCAGTCTTCCCCTATCTCGACGACTGGCTGTTGAAGGCGGGCTCGCCCCAGGCTGTCGTCTCCCACCTCCAGACTACGGCCGACCTCCTGCATTCGCTGGGGTTCTCCATCAATGTGCCGAAGTCACACCTGACCCCCTCTCAGAAGCTCCTCTTCATCGGAGCGGTTCTGGACACGACGCAGTTTCGGATTTATCCCCCCGAACAGCGAGTTCGGGATATTCGGGCTATGATTCCGACCTTTCAGCCTCTGTCCCAGGTTTCAGTCAGTGTTGGACTTGGCCCTTTTTGCAGGGTCATCCCAGAAATTTTTGCCTTCCTCCTGTATTTTTTCTGACCTGTTGTTGGTTGTTGTATGACTCTGGGCACTTTACCACTGCTGATCAGTGCCAAAGTGCATATGCTATCTTTTGTAAATTGTGCTATGGATTAGTGTTTCCATGATTGGCTATTTGATTTACTTGTCAGACCCTAGTACAGTGCACTATGTGTGCCCAGGGCCTGTAAATCAAATGCTGCTGGTGGGCTTGCAGCACTGATTGTGCCACCCACAGAAGCAGCTTGTAAAATGTGACTCAGGCCTGCCATTGCAGAGCCTATGTGCAGTCTGGGACTGCCATGTCGACTTGGCAAGTGCACACACTTGCCAGTCCCTAAACCTTCCCTTTTCTACATATTAGTCACCCCTAAGGTAGGCCCAAGGTACCCCTGTGGGCAGGGTGCATTGTATGTGAAAGGTAGGACATGCCCTGATGTGTGTGACATGTCCTGATAGTGAAATACTGCCAATTTCGTTTTTCACTATTGCAAGGCTATCTGTTCACATAGGACAGAATGGGGAGTTTATTTATAACATCTTATAAACATAACTGACCCTGGGAACAAGATCGAAAAGTAAAGTTTAGTATGCCTGAACTCAGAACGTTAAAGTGCATCTTTTAGTGAGGGTGATTTTTACATTCTGTGTTTGAAAATACCACTTTTAGAAAGTAGGTATTTTCTTGCCTAACCATCCAGTATGCCTCTGCTAGGTTTGTGTATTGCATGTCTGGCTTTTGGATGACAGGGGTTGGAGAGGGGCAGCGGCTCCAGAAGTCTGATGAGTCAGGGCTGTGCTGAATAGGCCTGCTCTGCATTTGGAGTGGTGGGAGGAGTAGCACCTTCACCTGAATTGGGCCGTGCCTGCCTTCCACAATGACGGCTCCGCCCCCCTGTGGTATGTCTGGAGCCAGGGCTCACACTGACAATGGAGGTTGTTGTGCACTTTCAAAGTGCTACACAGAACTGGTTTTGGCTGGGTACAGACACTCTCTGCCTTCAGAGAACAAAGGATTTTTGGGTATAAAAAGAGGGGCCTAGACCCCAGACTTTTAGATTACTTCTGGGAAATCAAGAGGAACCTTTGCCAAGGAGAAGAGCTGGATAAGCTGAGGAGGAATACTGCCCCTGTGCTGTTTGCTGTCTGGGGTTGGCCTGCAGTGGCTGCTTGCTGCTAAGGAAAGGAGAAAAAGGACTTTGCTGTTTGCATTGTCTCCTGCTTGAAGAAAAGATCTCCAAGGGCTTGAAACTGAGCTTGCCTCCTGTTCTGAAGTCTCAGGGACACAAAGACTTCACCACCAGCTCCCCTGAATCCCCTTGCTAGGAATTCCAACCTGCAAAGAGGTGCCTGCTGCTGTTTAGGACCTCTAGAGACTGTTTGTCGTTGGGAGCTGGAAAATCAACGCATCACCTTTCCTGCGTGTAAGGAACCAACGCATCACCCTCCCTGCGGCCATTTTGTTTGTTTTGCGTGAGGCATCCAAGGTACTTTATGAGAAAAGTGTCGCATTTACAACTTGCACTGAACTATTTCTACCATTTGAAAGCCTTATTTTTAATACTGTATTGTGGATTTTTGTTGTTTGGTCTTGTTTTGGTTTAGATAAAGATTGCTTATTTTTCTAAACTGGTGTGGTGTCCATTTGTAGTGTTTTCACTGTGTTACTGTATGTGTTCACAAATGCTTTACACACTGCCTCTGAGATAAGCCTGTCTGCTCGTGCCAAGCTACCAAGGGGGTGAGCAGGGGTTATTTTAGAAGTGTATCCCCCTTACCCTGAATAGAAGCAATGGTCCATATTTGGACAAAGGCACCTACCTCTGCCAACTAGAGACCCCCATTTCTAACAGTCAGGATGACCCTCAGGCTGCTGGGTCTAATGGCCTCCTGCATCCTGCTGGTGGACCATGCCAGATGGCATATGCGGGCTCTGCAGTGGGACCTGCAGTTCCAATGGGCACAACATCAGGGGAATCTGTCCGATTGCGCCCAGATCCCGGAGGGCACTGCACACCAATTGCAGTCGTGGCTTACGAACCAGGATTGGGTCGACGGCAGATCCCTCTCCCTTCCTCAGTCAGAGTTTACAGTGGTGACCGATGCATCACTTCTGGGAAGGGGCGGCCACATGTGGGAGGCGGAGATCAGAGGCCTCTGGTCTCCGGCGGAGTCCGGGCTCCACATCAACCTTCTGGAGCTTCGGGCGATTCGTCTTGCACTCAAGGCATTCCTTCCCTCTGTCCGGGGAAGAGTAGTGCAGGTGTTCACAGACAACACCACCGCCATGTGGTACTGCAACAAACAAGGCGGGGTGGGGTCGTGGACCCTATGTCAGGAGGCTCTCCGCCTCTGGACATGGCTGGAACATCAGGGCATATCCCTGGTGGTTAAACACCTGGCAGGTTCTCTGAACGCCAGGGCGGACGAAGTCAGCCGCAGGTGAATGATGGATCACGAATGGCGTCTTCACTCGGAGGTGGTGCAAGGTCTCTTTCAGCAGTGGGGAGAGCCTTGGTTAGATCTATTCGCCACCGAAGAGAACGCGCAATGTCAGCAGTTCTGCGCGTTGGAATTTCCAAGGCGGCACTCGCTGGGCAACGCTTTTCGTCGCGAGTGGAGTTGCAGTCTTCTATACGCCTTTCCGCCTATACCACTTCTGCCGAGAGTGCTGAAGAAGATCAAGCGCGACCGGGCCCAAGTCATTCTTGTGACTCCGGATTGGGCACGAAGAGTCTGGTATCCCGAGCTACTCAACATGGCCATCGATCCTCCGATCAGACTGCCTCTTCGGGAGGATCTTCTGTCGCAGCAGCAGGGGACGGTCCTCCACCTGAACCTGTCCAGCCTCCACCTCCTTGCGTGGAGATTGAGCGGCGGCAGTTGACGTCGTTTGACCTGCCTCCCGAAGTCTGCGATGTTATCTTGGCAGCCAGGTGTCCCTCCACTAAGACGGTATACGCCTTCAGATGGAACAAATTTGTGGCATGGTGCGCAGCAAAGGCTGTGGATCCCCTTTCCGCCCCTTTTTCTGAGGTTCTATTGATCCTCCTTTCTTTGGCCCAGCAGGGCTCTGCTCTGGGCACTCTAAAGGGCTACCTCTCGGCCATTTCAGTCTTCCTTAGGCTTCCTGATCAGCCATCTCTTTTCAAGTCCCCTGTTGTAAATTCCTTAAGGGCATTACTCATCTTTTTCCACCTGTTCCCTTCGTAATGCCTCAGTGGGACTTGAACTTGGTTCTTACTTATCTCATGTGCGCTCCCTTTGAGCCGCTACATAACTGTCCTCTCAGACTTCTCAATTTGAAAACTGCCTTTCTGGTGGCCATCACCTCTGCACACAGGGTGAGTGAGCTGCAAGCTCTTTCTTCCAAGCCTCCCTTTCTGGCTGTCCATCCGGACAAGGTTGTCCTGAGAACTAGACCTTCCTTTCTTCCCAAGGTGGTTACTTCTTTCCACATTGGCCAAATCATCACTTTGCCCACCTTCTTTCCGCCTCCGCATCCTTCAAAAGAGGAAGAGAGGCTCCACCGTCTGGATCCAAAACGTGCGCTTTCCTTCTACTTGGATCGCACCAAACCATTTCGGGTGGACGACCAGCTCTTTGTTGGTTACGTGGGTGCTAAGAAAGGTCAGCCCGTGCACAAACAGACCATCTCCAGGTGGGTCGTTCTGTGCATCAATGCTTGCTATTCTTTGGCAAAGAAGGAGCCTCCAGTGGGACTGCGTGCCCATTCCACCAGGGCGACGGCAGCCACCACTGTTTTGGGACGGGGAGTCCCCCTTAATGACATCTGTCAGACAGCTACGTGGGCATCGCTGCACACGTTCACCAAACACTACTGCCCGGACAGCCAAGTCAGGAGAGACGGCTTCTTTGGCCGTTCTGTTCTGCAGGACTTTCTGGTGTGAACTTAGTTCGCAGACCCACCTCCGGGGTTGGTATTGCTGGGGTATCTATTCTAAGGTAAGGAATCTATAACTAACTGTTTCTTTCAGATGAACAAGTTACTTACCTTCGGTAACGATATATCTGTAAGAAACTTAGGTTAGTTATAGATTCCTTACCGCCCCAGCCATCCTCCCCGTTCTGCGAACTGACTTCTAGGGTTAAGGACTTCCTTTCAGGGCCCTAGTTTTGTGCAACAGTGGTCAGTGTTTTGCATGGCTCTGCGATTCTGGCGTGGAAAGTCGTGTACAGAACTGACGTCAGCGTGCGAGGGCGGCATTTATGTAGCTACCGCAACGTCATCCCGGCGACCACGACGCCGAACGCGAAGTCGACCGACGGCACCTTCTGACGCGCAGGGGTACTGCTGACGAAAAACTTTCCGGATCCAGTCTGACGCCTGGGGGTAATTCTAAGGTAAGGAATCTATAACTAACCTATGTTTCTTACAGATATATCGTTACCGAAGGTAAGTAACTTGTTCTTCGCAGCCAACCGACCTATATCCTGCCAGGCCGCAATTGTGGTGTCTATAGTGTTGATTTCTTTCTTGGGAATGCCTCTATGGGTGTACGACAGCATACATTTTAGTGGAATCCGGTGCACGTCCGCATCTTCAACCGCAACATGCGGAATTAAGTCATGATGATTGTACCAATAGTATGCATATTGCGCCTGTGTGCAGAGATAGCACAAATGCATGTCTGGCACGCTGAAGCCACCCTTACCGTAGTCCAGTGTCAGGGTATCCCAACTCACTCGGGGCTGCTTCCCTCCCCATGCATTCCGCACAAAGAGCGAGCGCATTGTTTTAAAAAAATGCTGGGTCAACTTTATTGGTATGTTGCTGAACAAGTACAGAAATCGAGGTAGGACAATGATTTTAATGAGTTCTATGCGGTCAGCCAACGACAGCGGCATCACTGTCCAACGGTCGACCTGCTGTTCCAGCATGGCGCATGCGCCGCCGTAATTCTCCCTTATGACTATGTCTGGATCTTGGTGAACCCACACCCCTAAGTATTTAACAGGGTCAGACGACCATACAAGGGGAAAGTCTAAAGCATGAGCAATTGTATTTACAGTGAGGGGAACCACCAGCGACTTATTCCAATTAATGCTGATCCCAGAGAAAAACCCAAATCTTATGTATTCAGGCAGTATTTGCGCCAGATATATCTGCGGCTCTTTAACAAAAAGCAGCATATAGTTGGCATTTAGCGATATGCCTACAGGTCGGTGTGCGAATCGCAGAGCTGCCTCTCTGGGCCGCTGTCTATCTGAAAGAGACACGTTAGTGACAGATTCCTTACCTTCGAATATCCCCAGGCGTCAGGCTGGATCCGGAAAGTTTTGCGTAGCAGTACCCTTGCGCGTCGGTAGGCGGCGTCGTGCGGCTCCGCGTCCGTCGTCGGGATGACGTCGCGGGCAGTACTTAGACGCCGCCCCTGCGTGCTGTTCTTCTTTTTCCGCGCCAGTAAGCGCAGATCCGAGAAGAGCAGTGCCCTAGTCATTTTTTGACTAAGTTTTTTGGTGATTTTTCACAGTTTTTCTCAACGAGTCTCTCGACTCCGAAGGTGTCGGTAGGGATGCCCGGCTTCAAGCCATGCGACGCCTGTGGTCGGATGATGTCGATCACAGACCCGCATCAGGAATGTCTCTACTGCCTCGGCCGCGACCACGACACGAAGTCGTGCCCCGACTGCCGGGCCTTGCATCCGAAGGCTTTGCGAGAGCGGTCTCGAAAGCTCCTCGATGTCCGGCAGTCGGCTCCGCGCCACACCAAGCCCCGGTCACGTGAGAGGTCGAGGGGCCGGTCGCGGAGTCCTCATCGGTCGTCGGGGTCCAAGTCTTCGCACTCCTCCGGTAAGTCGAAGCATAAGAAGCCGAAGAAGCGTCATCGCTCGACGACTTCCCCTCGCCGGTCTCGCGACTCGGCTGAGGGTCCTGTCGGCACCGTCCCCGTGGCTCCGGGAGTGCCTGTGGGGCCGCCGCATTACCCCCCTTATCCGGGTTCGGCGGCGACTCCGGCCGAGATACAGGAGTTCCTGTCGGCCATGGCCCGCCTCTTCGGGCCTCAAGGTCCCTCCGGTGCGCCTTCGGGCCCCGCGGGCCCTGATGGGGTTTCACCGGCGCCGCCGGCGACTCCGGTCCCGGCGCCGCCTGTCACACCGGCCTCGGTCCCGGCCCCGGCCTCGACCCCGGCTCCGGTGCTGCCACAACCCCGATCGACGCCGATTGACCTGACGACACCTCCACCGGCGCCGATCTCTCCGGTGCCGTTCCCGACGCCGTCCGGGGCTCCGGGCGGCGTTGTTCCCCGGTTCTCTCCGGATCCGGACACGGCGCCGGACCGGCGTCGCTCGACGCCGGCTCCGACGCCGATGAGACCTTGGGTCCCGCATGTCCCTCCTCCTTATTTTGAACCAGAGGAGGACGAAGAGAACTGGGAGGGGTCGGATGACCCTCTCACACAGCAGTGTAAGTTCGATCAGGACTGGGCTGAGGAACTTGGGGATGCCAGTGGTCTGGGCACCTCCCCTGACTCTGGCATGCTGTCTCCTCCTTCCGTGGCAACGGAGGAGGGAGCAAACTTTGCAACGGTGTTGCGTAGAGCAGCTGGGGCCTTACACCTCCAATTGCCTACAGTGGCTGTCAGGACTAACCTCCTGACGGAAGTGCTTCAGCCGGCAGCTACCTCCTCGGAGCCACTGCTGCCGTTTAATGACGCGCTTTCCGACGTTCTTTTGGGCACCTGGTCCAAGCCCGCCACAGGCGCTCCTGTGGATAGGAACGTGGCCCGACGCCATCGCCCCGCTCTGGGCGACCCCCTGTTCCTCTCCCAACACCCCACTCCTGAGAGCTTGGTTGTCCAAGCCTTTGCTTCCCAAACCGCCTTCCCTACAGCTCCTCCGAATAGGGAATCCAAACGCCTGGATCAATTTCGGAAGAAGGTCTTTTCTTCCTCCAGTGCTGGCTTGCGGTCTGTCAACACCGCTTGCCTTTTGGGCCGATATTCCCACTCTCTGTGGGACTCGGTGGCGCAAGTTCTGCCCCAGTGTCCTGAGGAGGTCCAGACACTGCTTTCCCGCGCCATTGCGGACGGAAGAGATGCGGCTAAATACACCATTAGATGTGGCCTTGATACCGCCGACTCGCTAGGCAGATCGCTTGCGGCGACAGTGGCGCTGCGCCGTCACGCCTGGCTGAGAACCACTGGTTTCTCGGGTGATGTCCAAAACACCCTTATGGACATGCCCTTTGATGGGGTCGGTCTTTTTGGAAACAAAGCAGACCATGCGCTGGAGCGCTTTAAGGACTCTCGGGCTACAGCCAAGTCCCTGGGCCTTTCTGCTGTACGCCCTCCGGTACCGTCTGCTTTTCGCCCCTTTCGTGGCCACGGAAGGGGCGCCCAGTCACGTCCGCTGCCCAGCCACCGGCCCGCGCAGCAAGCGTCTTCGCGTGGCCGAGGACGTGGCTCCCGCCGTGGCGGGTCAGGCAACCAGCGTGCGGGTCAGGCCACCAACCCCGCCGCGGCCTCCAAGCCCTCCTAGTCCTTCCTTTCAGGTGCACAGCACGCCAGTAGGGGGCAGGGTCCGCCATCACCTTCACCACTGGCGTACCATCACCTCGGACAGGTGGGTCTTGGGCATTGTCCGAAGGGGCTACTCCCTCCCCTTCGAGACCATCCCCCCAGCCATGCCACCTCAATTACACCGCATGTCAGGGGATCACTTGGTGCTTCTTCAGAAGGAAGTTGCGGCCCTCTTGGCCAAGAGGGCCATCGAGCACGTTCCAACCCCAGAAGTAGGACGTGGTTGCTACTCCCACTACTTTCTGGTGCCCAAAAAGGACAAGGAGGACATGCGTCCTATCTTGGACCTCCGGAACGTCAATCGCTTCCTCCGGAAGGAGAAGTTCAAGATGCTCACCTTAGCTCAGGTCTTGACTGCCCTCGACCCTGGAGACTGGATGGTAGCGTTGGACTTGCAGAACGCTTATTTTCACATCCCCGTCCTGCCGGCCCACCGGCGTTACCTGCGGTTCACGGTAGGACTCGAGCATTTTCAGTTCACCGGGCTCCCCTTTGGCCTTACCAGCGCCCCTCGGGTGTTCACGAAAGTGATGGCGGTGGTCGTAGCTCATCTGCGCCGGGCAGGGGTTCCAGTCTTCCCCTACCTCGACGACTGGCTGCTGAAGGCGGGTTCGTCCCAGGCAGTCGTCTCCCACCTCCAGACTACGGCCGAACTCCTGCACTCGCTGGGGTTCTCCATCAATGTGCCGAAGTCGCACCTGATTCCTTCTACACAGCTCCTTTTCATCGGAGCAGTTCTGGACACAACGCAGTTTCGGGCCTATCCTCCCGAACGGCGAGTCTGGGATATTCAGGCTATGATTCCGATCTTTCAGCCTCTATCCTGGGTTTCGGTACGGATGACCCTGAGGCTGCTGGGCCTCATGGCCTCCTGCATCCTGCTGGTCGATCATGCCAGATGGCATATGCGGGCTCTGCAGTGGGGCCTGAAGTTACAGTGGGCGCAGCACCAGGGCAACCTGTCCGATCACGTCCAGATCTCGGAGGGGACTGCAAAACAGTTGCAGTGGTGGCTCTCGAACCGGCAATGGGTCAGGGGCAGATCCCTCTCCCTTCCCCAGCCAGAGCACACAGTCGTGACGGACGCGTCCCTTCTGGGATGGGGCGGTCACATGGGAGAGGCGGAGATCAGAGGCCTCTGGTCTCCGGCGGAGTCCCGGCTCCATATCAACCTTCTGGAGCTCCAGGCGATCCGACTTGCACTCAAGGCATTCCTTCCCTCTGTCAAAGGGAACGTAGTGCAGGTGTTCACAGACAACACCACCGCCATGTGGTACTGCAACAAACATGGCGGGTGGGGTCGTGGACCCTATGTCAGGAGGCTCTGCGCCTCTGGACATGGCTGGAACATCAGTGCATTTTCCTGATGGTTCAACACCTGGCAGGTTCCCTGAACGCCAGGGCGGACGATCTCAGCCGCAGGTGCATGATGGATCACGAATGGCGTCTTCACTCGGAGGTGGCGCAAGGTCTCTTTCAGCAGTGGGGAGAGCCTTGGTTAGATCTGTTCGCCACCGAAGAGAACGCGCAATGTCAGCAGTTCTGCTTGTTGGAATTTCCAAGGCGGCACTCGCTCGGCGACGCTTTTCGTCGCGAGTGGAGTTGCGGTCTATTGTACGCCTTTCCGCCTATACCACTTCTGCCCAGAGTGTTGAAGAAGATTCGGCGCGACCGGGCCCAAGTCATCCTTGTGGCTCCGGACTGGGCTCGAAGAGTTTGGTATCCCGAGCTACTCAGTATGAGCGTCGATCCCCTGATCCGTCTGCCTCTTCGGGAAGATCTTCTGTCGCAGCAGCAAGGGAGACGGTCCTCCACCCGAACCTGTCCAGTCTACACCTGCTTGCGTGGAGATTGAGCGGCGGCAGTTGATTCCTTTCGACTTGCCTCCCGAAGTTTGTGATGTGATTCTGGCAGCCAGGCGTCCCTCCACTAAGGTGGTATACGCCTGCAGGTGGAACAAGTTTGTGGCATGGTGCACAGCAAAGGCTGTGAATCCCCTTTCTGCCCCTCTTTCTGAGGTTCTTCTGTTCCTTCTTTCTCTGGCCCAACAGGGTTCTGCCCTGAGTACCATCAAGGGCTATCTTTGTGCAATCTCGGCCTCCCTCAGGCTTCCTGATCAGCCCTCTCTTTTTAAGTCCCCTGTTGTTAACAGGTTTCTTAAAGGCATTACACACCTCTTTCCTCCTGTTCCGTTTATAATGCCTCAGTGGGACTTAAACTTGGTTCTTACTTTTTTAATGTGCGCTCCTTTTGAGCCTCTGCATAACTGTCCTTTTCGTCTTCTTACTCTGAAGACAGCCTTTCTGGTAGCCATCACCTCCGCTCGGCGGGTGAGTGAGCTCCAGGCTCTTTCATGCAAACCTCCCTTTCTGTCTGTTCATCCAGACAAGGTTGTTCTTCGGACGCGTCCGTCCTTCTTGCCAAAGGTGGTTACTGCCTTCCACATTGGGCAGACCATCACTTTGCCCACCTTCTTTCCCGCCTCCGCATCCTTCCAGAGAGGAAGAGAGGCTCCACCGTCTGGACCCAAAACGTGCGCTTGCCTTTTACATCAACCGCACACAACAGTTCCGGGTGGATGACCAGCTCTTTGTTGGCTACGTGGGCGCCAAAAAAGGTCGGGCGGTACACAAGAGGACCATCTCCCGCTGGGTCATCTTGTGTATCAAGTCCTGTTACTCTTTGGCTAGGAAGGAGCCTCCGGTTGGGCTGCGTGCCCATTCCACCAGGGCTACGGCTGCCACCACGGCTTTAGGCTGCGGTGTTCCGTTGCAGGATATTTGTCAGGCATCTACGTGGGCCTCGCTGCACACGTTTACCAAACATTACTGCCTTGACAGCCAGGTCCGGAGGGACGGCTTCTTTGGCCGTTCTGTCCTCCGGGACTTCCTTGTCTGAATCTGTTCGCAGACCCACCACCGGGGTTGGTATTGCTGGGGTATCTATTCTAAGGTAAGGAATCTGTCACTAACGTGTCTCTTTCAGATGCACAAGTTACTAACTTGTGTAATGATATATCTGTAAGAGACAGTAGTTAGTGACAGATTCCTTACCGCCCCACCCATCCTCCCCGTTCTGCGAACTGATTTCTAGGGTTAAGGACATCCCTTTCAGGGCCCTAGTATTTTTCAGACACCTATGTCAGCTTCTTGCATGGCTCTGCATTCCTGGCGCGGAAAGTCATGTACAGAACTGACGTCAGCGCCCAGGGGCGGCGTCTAAGTACTGCCCGCGACGTCATCCCGGCGATGCCGACAACGGACGCAGAGCCGCACGACGCCGCCTACCGACGCGCAAGGGTACTGCTACGCAAAACTTTCTGGATCCAGCCTGACGCCTGGGGATATTCTAAGGTAAGGAATCTGTCACTAACTACTGTCTCTTACAGATATATCGTTACACAAGTTAGTAACTTGTGCAATAATGCAGGCCAACGGCTCTAGCATTAGGGAGAATAGGAGTGGCGAGAGAGGACACCCCTGTATGGTGCCCCTACCGATCCGTATCGGATCTGACGTGATTCCGCCTACTCGGACACGTGCCGTAGGGCTTGTGTACAGTAATCGCACTCATCTACTATAACCCACAGGGATCCCTATGCGCTGTAATATTTGGAACATGTCTCCCCATTCTATAGAATAGAATGCTTTAGCCGCATCCAGCATAACCGCCGCCGCTTGGAGATCAGGGTCGAGTATATGAAACATCGCAAAGATTGTGCGAAGATTATGCGATGTGGATCTATCTGGTATGAACCCAGATTGGTCCGGTAGGACCAGATTTGGCATTAACGGTTGAAGTCTAGTGGCTAAAATTTTTGCTAAAATGTTTGCGTCTATGTTAATAAGTTACAGGGGTCAGTGCGACTCACAGCAGGAGGGCTCCTTGTCTTTTTTTAATAAAGTGATTATCAACGCTTCTCTGAGGGTTGGTGGTAACCTCCCTGTCTCATAGGCCTCCTCATACATTTCCAGCATGAATATGTCTCTTTACACCGCGAGCAAATACCACGCGGTAGGTTACAACGCGGACGTTACATCGTCCGCGTTGTTACCACGCATGGCCTTACATCGCAAGTCGTTTCTACGACTTGCACTAGATGGCGCGCTGGACTTAGGAATAGTATAAATTACTATTCCTACTCCAGTTAGCGCAACAGCAGGGAATGTGTTGGATTTAAAATCCAACACATTCCCTGGTGTTGCGCGCCATCTAGCGCAAGTCGTTGAAATGACTTGCGATGTAATGCCATGCGTGGTAACAACGCGGACGATGTAACGTCCGCGTTGCAACCTACCCGCGTGGTATTACCCGCATTGAAACCGCTGTTTCCCGTCCAGCATGTATGGTATTAACTCATCCGCGAATTCCTTATTCATAGAATTCGCACGTGAGGCCATCCGGCCCCGGAGCTTTCTTGTTAGGCTGCGAACAGATTGCCTCACTGATATCAGCAGCTTCAATCGGCTGACATAAATACGCTGCCCAGAAGACAGCCAGGCCAAGGTTATGTCTGCCAAATAGTCATACATTTCTCTTGGCTCAGTCTCCCCTCTAGAGGTGTACATCTCAGTGCAGCAGCTAAGGAACTGCTCCGCGATTGCCTGCGTAGAGTAATGATCACGCCCAGCGTTATCCGTGATTTTTGTTATAACTTGATTTTCGGTCCTGGATTTAATCTTAGCAGCTAAATTATGACCAGGTCTGCCCCCTTCACCGTATGCACGAGCTACATGTCTTTTAGAGAGATAACGCCCCTCCCCGATCGCCAGTTCATTGTACTCCAGAATAAGGTCTTTGATTTGGGCTAGTGTAGTCGCACATGGGAGGGCTTCATAATCTCATTCAAGCCTTGATAGTTCAGTTCCACCCTGGAGAGTTGGCCATGAATATCTCTGAGGATACCTGACGTTGTGCTTATACATGTGCCCCTAATAGTGACCTTGATGGCCTCCCAGAGAGTAGCGGCACTTCTCACCGTCCCCTTATTTAAATCAAAATAGTGGACTATGGCTTCTCTTATTGTGTTAGTGTATAGCGGGTCGAGTAACGCCTCTGATCTGAAACGCCAGGTAAACTGACGGGGGACGCTCAACGGGATATGCAGGGTAAGCTTGACCGGGTTGTGATCAGAGAGCGTTCTTGGCATTGCATCTATTGTGTAAATCCATGCATTCACTTCATCACTCACCAGCCAATAGTCTAACCTCGACCAACTACCATGTGCTGCAGATGCGTGCGTGCCTTCCAGCCTATCTATGTTTCGGAGCCTCCATGCGTCTATAAGTCCCATTTCGGCCATCCCGTTATTTATAACCAGAGCTGCCTTAGGTGATTGCCCTCCCTGTTTACTCGATTTATCTTTGCTGGGGTCCAGATGTGTGTTCAGGTCACCTCCCCATATAATTTGTGCTTCAGGCCACTCTCTCAGAATATTAAATATAGCCTCAAAGAGTGCAGGCGTATCAGTGTTGGGTCCATATACATTCACTATAGTGAAAAGCGAGCCAGAGCGTTTCCCATGTACAATAGTGTAACGCCCTTCGTCGTCTGTGTAGGATTTGATAGCAGTAAATGGGAGACCTCTCGTTATTAATGTAATTACCCCTCTTGCATACGATGAGTACGAGGACGCCAGGTGATACCCCGCCCATCGTGAGCCTACCCTGACCTTGGTCTGTCTAGTCAGATGTGTCTCCTGGAGAAGAGCGACCTTGACATCATGCCTGTCTGAATTTGTTTGGAGACTTTAATCCGCAGACATCAACGTCATGCATGTGATATTGTCTTTATCTAACATTGTCATGTAAGCTTTACAGCAGTATACCAAGAGCACCTGTGAAAGGAGGCGATACAAAGAGTCTCAGATGTATTCTTGATTTCTGGTCGGTCATACAAAAAAAATCTTATATCTCCCCGCCACCCACTTCCTCCCCCCACCCACTTCAGCACCCCCAACTTTGCTAAAGCCATCCCAAGAACAGCAAAGCAAACACCCAATGCAGAACAGAGTCACAATTAAATGCGGGGTACACCCACAGGGGAACGCCGGAGCACATTGACCCTTCCAGGTGAGAAGGGAGGTGGCTGAACATACTTAGATAGATCTCCCTGAATTTTGAAATCTCTAAGCAAAGAGGGACATACATAACGAAACCATTGGCCGTAACATCATATTATACATACAGTGTAGTAATGTAACAGATGGCTCGGCAAGGGAAGTGAGAATAAATCTGAGCAGGCCTCCCATCCACCACTCCCCGAGAGCAACCATACCCCATAACTCTAGAGCCATCCCAATACAGAGCTGAAAGATTTAGCAAATACATCACCATGTATAGTTCGGCTGCGTTCAGTCCTCTTCATCTAATGTGTCAGATATATCCCAAGAATTTCATTTCATGTTCTTTGCATACTCCATAGCTGATTTAGGATTCGTGAATATTTTTGTTTTGCCTTCTGCTCCTATGCGCAGACGAGCCGGGTACAGCATGTCATATGGGACGTTCTTCGCCATCAGTAGTTTCTTCACCACTTGGTACTCCCTTCTTGCCGCTTGAACCGCCGCTGTGAAGTCCGGATAGAGCGCCAAATCATTCCCTTGGTAAGTTATGGTACCTTTATCACGGGCCATACGTAGGATTGAATCGCGGTCTCTGTAATTCAAGAGACAAGCAATGATCGGTCTCGGCGGGGCGCCCAGCAATGATCGGTCTCGGCGGGGCGCCTGGGGGAGGACGAGCGGCCAAAGAATGGTGAGCTCTCTCAATTATCAGTACCTGGGATAGATGCTCCGATCCAAATATCTCACGTATCATCGCCTCCAAGTATGTTTCCAGTCTTCCCATGTTGGTCGACTCCGGCAGGTCAGTAATTCTTATATTATTACGCCGAGACCTGGCTTCCAGGTCTTCGTTTTTCGCTTGTATGACGGCGAGCACCTTCTCCATGTCATGAGTCTTGGAGGCCACCTTTTGCAAATTGTCCTCCGTGTCCGAGATACGTTTCTCCGCCTCCCAGCTCGTCAGCATGCTTGTCTAATTTCACAGACATGTGGTCCATTCGTATATTAAGACCGTCTATTTTGCCATCTATGGACTGCAAACTGTTCTGCATGGCAAGGAGCGTTGCCTCCAGGGACGGCGAGCTCTCAGATGGGGCGTCAAGTTCCGAGTCCGAGGTAGCTCTTTGCCTCGATTTTCCTGGTGTACGGGGCTCAAAAGTGAGGCAAGGCTGAGTTTTATCGGATTTGCCCATGCTTGCTTTTATATATACCCCAGCAGTGCTCAGCAATTCGGTGTGGGCTATTGATCTGTTGACCTACAGGCTTGTTGTCTAGTTCACCCGCAAGCATCAGCAATCACACCTCCAGGGTGGGCAGTAGCACTCAGCTCCGATCTGTGCACCCACAGGGGACGGTGCCTCCAGCCGGAATAATCTCAGCCTCAGAATGGCTGCATAAGGATCAAACGTAACAGCCCTGGTCCCGCCCCTGTACAATCTCCGCACCGGTATCTAACAGCCTTAGATGTGTGTTCAGAGCTTCGGCATAATGTACAAATCCTACCTCAGCCAGCTGCCTTATGTCCATTCGTTTGTTGTTCTATTTGGCAGCAGAGACACCCACCGGCGCCCTCAAAAAATGAGCACCCAGTTAGCTAGCAGATCAGGGATGATGAAGCAGAGATGCTGTGTTCACGCAGCGCAATATTCCCAGGTCAGCCCGACCACGGCACCGCACGTACAAAGCCAATAAATTAAGGCCACGCGTACAGGCCGCCCCAACCAGGGCCTCTTGTGAAGTTCAGTCCTCGTGCAGCGTGCCACCTCCGGCAGCGGCGGTGCCCCCTCGGGCGCCCGTCCATGTCTTTATTTCCTCTCGGCCCGCTGTTTCCCACGTTCAGGAGCGCTCTGGCACGTCAGGAAGGCCCCTCGGTGGCCTTACATCTACCAGCAGAGGGGGAAAGGCCGCTACGCCATCCGATGTCGTCGCCAGGGTTGTATCGCCGGCCGCAGACTCACCACTAGCTCCGCCTGGCTCCAGAGCCCGCAATCAGGGCAAATTTCAAACGTGAGCTCTCGCACCGCAGTCAGCGGGCTCGACGCCTCCCAGGCGGCAGTGTATCACTCGGGCACGATAGGTTTCTTCAGCCGCCTACACAGCCGCCATAGTGCGCGTAGGCCGCCACCACGTCAGGTCGCCGTCCGAGGCTGCCAGAGCAGTTCGCCACCCTCAAACCACCTCCGAGCCAGCCGCCTCGATTATGCAGCGTCTCCCTCCTTTACTTTGCTCCGGATTGCACCGAGAGAGCAGGATTATTAACGGATCCTTAATTCAGCCGGCAGAGCTGCACTACGGCGCAGCCATCTTCCCCCGCGCTCTCTAGTGCCCCCAATATGTGAACCCCCAGTTAGCCACGGGTTATGCATCTCTAGCTCCTCTGTCCTTTCAATTCAAACAGGTTGTTGGGCGGAACAAAACCTAGTGTCTTTTTCAGCCACACACATTCAGAGGTAGGCAACATGACTGCAGATCAGCAGCGTCTTTCTCCCTTCTTACTATTTCCTCCTGGCTCCCATGATGCTCAGACAGATACGTACCAGATGCCGGGCTATGCAGCTAGAGCTGTTAGCAAGTGCCAGCAGTGCTTTTCTACCATGTTTTCTGTCCCAATTTCCGGGGGCGAAGGTGGGAGAAGTGGATGACCTGTCCCCCACTTGGCCTCCTCTTCTTTATGGTATCCTTTTCCCCTGGTAGCTGCGTCCCTAGCATGTCAGAGAAGGGAAAAGAAGGAATCATTGTGGTTGTTACCTTTTGGCGAGGCATGGTGTGGTTTTCCCTTCTGAAATGTCTGGCCGAATCCAAAGTATGGATTCTTCCTTTGGTCTCTTGTCCATAATGAGTCCATCCCTATCTCTACTGTCATGCCGAGGCCACAGCTTTCTGTCTGAAAGTTGAAAGGAGGGATCTTCAACAGTTAGGACTCCCCTCTTCTTTAGCAGCCTCCGTTTGGGAGTATTTCCGGGGGGGGGGGGTGTTCAAGAAGTGGGTCACATAATCAACACTGGGTACCTTTTGCTTTTTTGTGCCAGGCTCGTTACTTAGATCCATGCACCTGCGAGCCTGGTTGGGTGTTACAGTTCCTCCAGGACTGGTTCGATGTGGGTCTGGTGGTGTCTACTCTCAAGAGTTCAGAGGGTACCCGCCTCGTGGGGAGATCTTTCTAATATGGATGAGTTGGAGTCTCCTCTTTTGAAGGGTTTTTCTTTTCAAAGGCCTCTTGCTAAGTCAGTACTTCCCGCCTGGAACTTACCCTTGGTGCTTAAAGCCCTATACCGTCCATCATTCTGGCATTTAGGGGAAGCACACCTTACGCTTTTGACACTGAAACCTTCTTACTTGTTGCCATTCCATCAGTTCTCAGCCTGGAGAATTCGCTTCTTTGTCATTGACGGCCCCTTAGTTGCTGATTTTTCCAGACAATTGTTTTACGGTTAGTACCTGGTTTCTGACTTAAAAGAGCTTCAACCTTTCATACTAAGCTAGAGTTTGTTATCCTCTTTTTCCAAATCCTTCCTTGGAGTAAGAAGATATTTTGCACCTATTGGATGTAAATAGAGCAGTTAAAATTCACACCTCACGATCTCTTTATCAATTTCGTAGATTTCGACATGGACACACGGCTCATTGAGCTGCTGGGTGAAATCTGCAATTTGGGTTTTGAAGCTCCTGTTTTTCTGCCTAGTTTGGTACTGGGTCAACACACTTTGGGAATGGTTGCATGGCTGCGCAAGTCTCTTTCTAGAATATCTGTCAAGCAGATACTTGGTCCACAATTTCCACATTCTTCTCTCGTTATTGACTGATTGTTGGGCTGAAAGATCATTGGATTCTGAGATCACGGGCCCCCCTCGCTTGGTCCCCTACGTTATGTAATTACATTACATGTACCTATTATCAACACCTGTTACTTGACATGTAGGTCAGGAGGAGGAAATATTGGGACTCACTTGTGTAATTGGTGTTTTTCGACACCAGATTCCACATTTGAGTTTCCCACACATTTTTTCCTTGTACATTTTGACAGGTTTGACCTGCTGAAATTTGCCTGGGGAAAGTTGTGGGGGAGGGGGGGATGTTGTGATTTCTAGTTTACTCAGAATTCTGATCCATGGGCAAATTGGCATTTGCTATTTACACAGGCATTGGAATTCACCCTCACCTTGTAATCGGGGTATGATATAGAATGTATGTATGTATGTATGCTTGTATATTGAATTTCTATAGTGCAAACCTAGACAAAAGGCAGCGGAGCATGGTACATGATCAAAGGCAAGCGTAAAGTTGGCTGGTAATAGTAGAGGAATAGATAAGTTGTGGATAGTTAATGCATTGTGATGTAGTGTTCTGTAAAGAGGCGAGTCTTCAGCTCTTTCCTAAATTGTAGCAGCGCTGGTCGAGGGTGGTGGTTGTGATGGCTCTGTAAATAACGCCGCTGGGTTTGGAGATGGGGCGGGCTGGCAAGGGGAAACCACCACATGTGAAACACTGCGGACTGGGTAAGGATTCACTAGTTGGATCCTGCTGTTATAGATGATGACAGATTCCTTTGTGCAAATATACATGCTTAGTGGTAACCAGCAAATGTCATGGATGCCCACCTTTTTCCATGATGACCAACAGATGCCATGGGTGCGCACACTTGCAAGGGATGTCCATCACTGTGCCTCAAAGGTCTACAAGAATTGAAAGGATGCTGGCAATATGCTAAAGACAGCCACCTAATGCCAGGGGCGCACCCTCAATTCTTGTTATTAAAGGCCCAGCACCTAATGGAGATTCCTTTCACAGGGTACTCTCTGCAGTATGGTAAGTCTTTACTCCTCCTATTTCTGTTTCTATTGTGTCATGTGTTTATATAGGAGCGCTGTTAATAAATAAACGCCCAACAAACCAGGATTGCTACATGCTTAACTGCAGTGATAGGAATATGTCGTGTTGATGCTGCGAATTGCAGCACATTATAGCGAATAAAACTCTAATTCATAAGAATATCGAATCTGATCCTCTCGTGTTGAATAAGGGTAAAGTATAAGAATCCAATAACTTACAATAAATCCTCTAAATCAAACTTTTAATGTACCATTTATTAAAGTAAACAGTGTAGATAATATTTTCCTCTGACAATTGCATAGAAGCAATAAGTAAATGCATCAATTACAATTGGAAAACCATGGTACAAAACAGCTAATATACTGCAGCACTTAAATTATTTTTCAAGAGATACAGGCGCATGTACTTCAGCTTAAGTGGCACTGCACGCAGGCAATTTCCTGCGCGCGTGACCACGTCTACAATGAAGAAAATGCCATGTCTGGGGCGGCCATTGTTCTGCCTTGAGCACAGCCCTTGCCTTTGAGGAAGAGGCAGCTCGCCCTTGCCTTGAACAGACAGCACGTGTCACCCTGGAGATGCTGTATTGTACCAGACTTCCTCCTTTCTTCCAAAGATTGGACTCTGGGTCCTGAACCCTGAAATCTCATCAAATAAAAACGTGACTTTGCTAATTTATACTAAATATGTCAAAGTAATGTCTTCGGTGTCTAGCTCGATTAAATCTGTTTAAATCGTCAAAAAGTTTGCATTTTTTGTTCCCATTTAGTCCTTAGATTAAAGGCCCAGTGAACATAAAGTTGGCAAACACCAGCATCAGTGGATTTAGCAAAGGGCTGGAGGCTGCATTCATTTCACATATTTTTGTAGTCAATTATTTTTCAGAAAATCAACAAGTTACTTAAGCTTAGCATATCGCAAACACACCATGATGAGTACTGATATTGTTATAACCAATAGCTGTTTATGAAAAGTGGAAATAGGGCAAAGAAGGAGAGCTAGGAAAAGGTCTACCAGTAATAGCATCCTCAGTCAACTCTGTCCCAAAGATTTGCCCATCCTTGCTTTCCACAACTCAGCACACGAGCCTTCAGCGCAGGTGAAATATGTCACTACATTGCTGTTCCATTATTATGCATACTGGCAAAGCATCTTCATGCATATTTGCAAACATTCACCTGCTTAATTTCTTAAGCTGCAAGTTTTCCCTGAATGCTTGTGCCTGCTCAATATTGATCAAGATCTATGGTTTTTCCCAATACCTGGACCTGGCATTGTATTGCACAGATGTTCAAATGATCATGTACAGCAATGTTTTCTGCAGCTCTGGCATAACTTTCCTCTTCAGCTGGAGAACTGGGTGCAAGAAGCAGAGGTGGATCCTCCACAAGAAGTTTTGTAGATGATACCTGGGAGTCATGGAATGGATCTGGAGTATAGGATCCATCTGCAGCTACTGGCATGAACAATTTGCTGCTTTCTGACCATCCTTTCAGAAACGCCACTCTATGGCTTATTTAGTACCGCAATCACTGATCCGCTCTCCTTTATGCTGCCAATGGGGCAATTTGTTGGCAGTCTGAACATTTTAACATGGTCATTCTAAGGCAGGGGTGGCATCTCTGTACAACTGCTTGTAACATTGGTTACCTTGTGGATTATAGCTGTCCTAAACTACAGATGTAATGTTGTGCTCTGTTATGTTATTTTATGTTACAATCATTAGTATAGTTCATTCATGCAATTTGAATGGTTCACTAGCACTTTCAGAATATGGGTGTCCTTTTCTGGAGTACTTGTTTACAGGAGTGAAAATGATCTGTTTGCATTGTATTTGGTTGCGTTACGTTTTGTTTACCATTGAGTCATACTGGATAGTGATCAACAAGGTTAGACTAGACTAGTGTAGTGCTTTGTGATGGCATATATTGGATAGTGACCAGTTAGATACTGCTATGGATCTCTGTAGAGCATTTTGTGGATAGATGTGTGTGCTGAAGGACATTGCAGTTTGTTTCGTTCTGCTGGGGTTGTCCATTTCTCAGCTTTCCATGGCTGTTATGAATTGGCACATCTTTTGCCACACTTATACGGCTTTGAGACAATGCTATGTGCTTATGTTATCTTAAGTACATTATCTGATCGAGACATCTAGCCACAGATTCCTTACTTTTGAATTTCCTCAGCCGTCTGGATCTTGAAGATGTTTTCATGAGCTGTACCCCTGTGCGCCGGTAGGTGGCGTCGGTCGGCTCTGCGTGGCGTCCGTGCTGGAAGTGACATTTGCGTCACCTATATAGGTGCCACCTTGACACACTGACGTCAGTTCTTTTCTTTCCGCACCAGCCAGCGCTGATCCGAGAGAAGAGCTACCCCTCTGTCAGTTTTTGACAGGATTTTTGTAACTTTTTGTCGTTCTTTTTTTAGGTTTCCTCCTGGTGTGTCGAGGATGTCATCGTGGAAACCCTGTGCGCCTGTCAGCGCGCCATGTTGGTGACGGACCCGCACCTCGTGTGTTTATGGTTTTTGGAGCGCAACCACGACTCCAAGTCATGGTCCGACCATGGCGCCAAAGGCTTTGAGAGAGCGGTCCCTGAAGCTGCTAGCTGCCCGGCAGGCGACTCCGCGAAATTCACAGTCCTGCTTGAGAGGAAGGTCTCAGGACAGGACCGTTCCAGGAGTCTGACGTCCTCTTCGTACCACTGCAAATCAACGGAGCACTCAGGTAAGAGGCAAAAAAAACACAAGAAGTCGAAGTGTGCTTCGACTTGTCCTTGTCTATTGGCTGACGCGATGAAGGAACATCAGCGTCTGAGGCCTGCTTCCTCAGAACCTGCAGCTGGACCGACTCCGCGCCTCCCCAATTTTCCAGGAGCCAGAGCAACCCCTGCTCAAATCAAAGAGTTCTATGAGGCCATGCGCCTCATTTTTGGGTGACCCGACCCCTCCGGCACGCCTTCGAGCCCTGCGGGGTTAAAGGGGGCCACAACTGGTTCCGTGTCGGTGGCTCCGGCTCGGGCTCCCCCATGGATCTGGACCGGCGCCGGTCGTGCCACTGTGACCTTCCCTGCCGCCGATGCTCCTGGCGCCAGCCTCATTCCGATACCTGAAGACACGGAGCCGGACCCCCGTCGACCAATGCCGACAGAACCCCTCGTCCTAGGTCAGAGCCTGAGCCCTATTCAGATAGGCTAGGCCTCAGGAGGCATGGAAGGGGTCACTGGACCCTTTAGAATACCAGTATGAAAAGGATATGGACTGGTGTGAGGAACTAGGTGATGCCAGCAGACTGAACATGTCTCCAGATACCAGCATGGTTTCTACCCCTACTGTAGCTACCGAGGAGGGAGCTACATATGCAATGGTGACGCAGAGGGTGGCTGAGATCCTCAACCTTCAGTTGCCCTTGGTGAAAGACAAGACTAATATCTTGATGGAGGTCCTGCAACCGGGAGTCTCCTCCTCTGTACCCCTACTCCTGTTCAACAAAGCTCTCACCAACGTCCTTCTGGGGACCTGGTCCTAACCCAGCACAGGGGCTCCTGTGAATAGGTCGATTGCCTGCCGCCACCGCCCGCTCCAGGGGATCCAAAATTCTTCACCCTACCCCGGAGAGCGTGATGGTCCAAACTTCCACTTCACATGGTGCGTTTCATACCGCTTCCCTGGACATGGAATCTAAGAGGCTGGATAGCTTGGGAAAGAAAATGCTTTCTTCCACCAGCCTTGCATTGCGGTCAGTGAACACCACATGCTTATAGGGCCGCTCTTCCCACATGCTGTAGGAAATGGTTGCGCAAGTGCTGACACAGGGCCCGGAGGAGGCTCAGGCCATTCTCTCTCAAGCAGTCACAGATGGGAGAGACATAGCGAAGTTCACTATATGCTGTGGCTTGGACTCAATCGACTCGCTGGGCAGAGCAGTTTTGTCGACAGTGGCACTCAGACGCCATGCCTGGCTGAGAACATTTGGCTTTTCGGGGGATGTCCAGGCTTCCCTCTTGGACATGCCCTTTGATGGCACCTGTCTCTTTGGAGACAAGGCAGACTTGGTGCTCGAGCACTTTAAGGACTCGCGGGCTACCGCCAAGTCCTTGAGCCTCTTGGCTGCCCCACGTCATCCCCAGTCTGCCTTTCGCTTCTTTTGAGGCCTTGGAAGGGGCTTTCATCTGCACCATCCTTATCCGAGCTACAAGTCACTCAAGCTTCCCCGCCTCTGCGTGGATGAGGGCGCGGTTCCTAGCCACCACCCCTCCGGCCGCTGCAGCCTCCAATCCCTCCTAGTCTCGCCTTTTTAGATCATGGGTGTCCAGTTGGTGGCAGGATCCGCCGCCACCTCCACCACTGGCACTCCATAACATCGCACAGGTGGGTTCTGCAGATTGTCCAGTGGGGCTACTCCCTCCCCTTCGAGACTGCCCCTCGCTCCATGCCTCCATCTGATGGCTGGCTAACGGAGGATCATCTGTCTCTGCTCCGGGAGGAAGTCATGGCTCTCTTGGCCAAGAGAGCCATAGAGAGGGTTCTAGTGCCAGAAGTAGGCTGTGGTTGCAATTCCCGTTACTTTTTGGTCCCGAAAAAGGACAAGGGCATTCGTCTTATCCTACATCTCCGAGCCCTCAACTACTTCCTCAAAAAGGAGGACTTCAAAATGCCCAAATTGGCTCAGGTCTTGTCTGCCCTGAACCCATTAGACTGGATGGTGGCGTTGAACTTACAGGATGCCTATTTTCACATCCCCGTTCTGCCTGCCCATAGGCATTGCCTGAGGTTTGCAGTAGGCCACAAGCATTTTCAGTTCACTATGCTCCCCTTTGGCCTTACCAGTGCCCTTCGGGTGTTCACCAAGGTGATGGCGGTGGTGGTTGCAGCTCATCTGCGCAGATCAGGGGTGTCAGTCCTCCCCTATCTCGACGACTGTCTGCTGAAGGCTGGCTCACCCCAGGCTGTCATCTCCCACCTCCAGACTACGACGGACCTCCTGCATTCGCAGGGGTTCACTATCGACATGCCGAAGTCACACCTGACTCCCTCTCAGATGGTCCCTTTCATCTGAGCTGTTTTTGGACACAATGCAGTTTCGGGCTTACCCTCCCAAGCGACGAGTCCTGGATATTCAGGCTTTGATACCGTTGTTCGAGCCACTATCCTGGATTTGGGTGACTGAGTCTAAGAATGCTGGGCCTAATGGCCTCCTGCATCCTTCTAATGACACATGCTAGATGGCATATGCGGGCTCTCCAGTGGGACCTGAAGTTCAAGTGGGTGCAGAATCAGGGGAATCTCTACAACATGGTCCAGATCTTGGAGTGAACTCCAAAGGACCTGCAGTGGTGGCTAATGAACCTCGATTGGATCAGAGGCATACCCCCTCCCTTCCCCAACCAGATCTCACAGTAGTTACAGATGCATCACTCCTGGGATGGGTTGGCCATTTGGGAGAGGTGGAGATCAGAGGACTCTGGTCTCAGGTGGAATTCTCACTCCACATCAACCTGTTGGAGCTCAGAGCGATCCGATTGGCATTGAAAGCCTTTCTAACCTTCATCAAGGGCAGGCTGATACAAGTGTTCACAGACAGCACCACCGCCATGTGGTACTGCAACACACAGGGCGGGTGGGGTCATGGACCTTTTGTTAAGAGGCCCTGCGTCGCTGGACATGGCTGGAACAGCAGGGCATTTCCCTGGAGGTTCAACACCTGACAGGTTCCCTGAATGCCAGGGCGGACAAACTCAACCGTCGATGCCTAGCAAATCACAAACGGCGTCTCCACCTGGATGTGGCACAAAGTCTCTTTCAGCAATGGAGAGAGCCTTGGTTAGATCTGTTTGCCTCCGCCGAGAACGCTCAATGTCAGCAGTTTTGCATGCTGGAGGTTCCAAGGCAGCTCTTTCTCAGAGACATTTTTCATCTCGAGTGGAGCTCGGGCCTCCTGTATGCCTTTGCGCCCATACCACTCCTGCCCAGAGTTCTCAAGAAGATCAGAAACGACCAGGCCAAGTCATTCTTGTGACTCCGGACTGGGCACTGAGAGTCTGGTATGCCGAGCTTCTGAACATGAGCATCGGTCCTCCAATTAGGCTGCCCCTTCGGGAGGATCTCCTGTCGCAGCAGCAGGGGATGGTCCCCCACCTGAACCTGTCAACTTTCCGCCTTCTTGCATGGTGATTGAGCGGCTGCAGTTGATAGCTTTTGACTTACCTCCTGAAGTCTGTAATGTTATTCTGGCAGCCAGGCGTTCCTCCACAAAGACGGTATACGCCTGCCGATGGAAAAAATTTGTATCATATTGTACAGAAAAGTCTATTGACCCTCTTTTTGCCTCCCTTTCTGATATTTTGCTTCTTATGTTGACCCTTGTCCAGCAGGGCTCTGCTCTGGGCACTCTGACAGGGTATATTTCTGCCTTGTCTGCCTTCTTGCGGCTGCCTGACCAACTCTTCTTATTTAAATCTCCCATTGTAAATAGATTTTTAAAGGTCTTGTACATATGTTCTCACCTTCCTCTTTCATTATGCCTCAGTGGGACCTTAATTTGGTTCTCACATTTATGATGTGTTCTCCCTTCAAGCCTTTATACAATTGTCCCCTGAGGCTGCTCACCCTCCAAGCATTCTTCCTTGTCTCGATTACATCGGCCAGGAGGGTGAGTGAGCTGCAGGCTTTATCATTCAAGCCTCCCTTATTATCAGTTTTTTCTGACAAACTGGTGCTTCACACAAGGGTCTCTTTCCAGTCAAAAGTGACAACACCATTTCAATTGGCCCAATCTGTCACCTTGCCCACTTTCTGTGCTCCTCCACATCCCTCTAAAGAAGAGGAGCGACTCCACCGTCTGGACCCAAAAAAAGCATTGTCGTTCTACCTTGACCGCACACGAGAGTTATGGGCGAATGACCAACTCTTCGTTCGGTATGTTGGTGCGAAGAAAGGTCAGGCGGTGCAGAAATGGACCACCTCTCGATGAGTCATTCTCTGCATCAAGATCTGCTATGCACTGGCAAAGAAGCAGCCTCCTGAAGGCTTAAGAGCTCATTCCACCAGAGCTAAGGCTGCGACCACTGCATTAGCCCATAGAGTTCCACTTCCAGTCCTGGACATCTGTCAGGGAGCAACGTGGGCATCCCTGCACACTTTTACCAAGCATTACTGCCTGGACAGTCAGGTCCACAGGGATGGTCACTTCGCCTGTTCGGTCCTGCAGGACTTCTTAGTCTAAATTTGTCCGCAGACCCACCTTCGGGGGATGCTATTGCTCAGATATCTGTTCAAAGGTAGGGAATTTGCGGCTAAGTGTCTCTATCAGATAAACAAGTTACTTACCTTCAGTAACGCCTTATCTGGTACAGGCAATATCTAGCCGCAGATTCCTTACCAACCCACCCATCCTTACCACTCTGCGGACAGATTCCTAGGGTCAGAGCTGATCCCTTTCAGGGCCCTAGTTTGGACACACCAGTGTCAGTGCACTTCATGGCTCCACGCTTCTGGCGTGGGAAGTCATGAAAAGTAACTGACGTCAGCGCGCTATGGTTGTGCCTATATAGGTGACGTGGATGTCACTTCTGGCATGGCCGACGACGCCACATGGAGCCGATTGATGCCACCTGAAGGCGTGCAGGGGTACTGCTCACGAAAAATCTTCCAGATTCAGTCTGACACCTGGGGAAATTTAAAGCTAAAGAATCTGCATCTAGATATTGTCTACCACATTAGGCGTTACCGTAGGTAAGTAACTTGTTCTTTAAGATGGTTGATATTTAGATTGTTGAGAGGATATGGGTGTTTTGTCGTAGGGGCAATTGAGCAAAGGTTTAGCCAACTGTATGGCTAGGAGCCGTGTTTTGGACATATTGATGTCAGGGCCGTTTTTTTAGGTCTCGCCTGAGCCAGCGCGCATGCGCTGTTCGGCTTTTAGTAAGGGCTTTTAAACTCTAAACACACGCTCGTGCGTGTGCTTTTTTTTTTATCACCCGCAATTGGCCTTTGCATGCGTCTTTCTAAGAAAGACAGCACGCAATTGGTCCAAGGCGGGTGCATGTCCCGCCTTCTCTGTCCCCTGGCCTAGGGTGCTCGGGAGCGAGCAGCAGCGCCATCTGTTTCCAATTATAGCGTTCGCGTTAATTGGAAACAGATGGCGCTTGCGTTTTTTCTTGTTTTCCCTTAAGAGTAAACCTCGTGGCAGCCATGAACACTGCCTCGGGCTAAGGGAGCGCATTCACTTCAACGTGCACTTATTTACATCGAACACTTCTTAGAAGTGCCTGCGCCTTTAAATCCTGGCTGGAAGCTTTAGTTGTGTGCACACGTCGGATAGAGGTTCGCAGTGGTATGGGCAATTTACACGATCGCATTTCCCCAGGCCGTCCAATCCACCACCACCTTCCGTCCTACGCCGCTTTTTATTGTCGGGGCTTCAGCAAAGGAGAACAGACTAATAATGTGCAGCGCAGACTTTGCCTGTAAGTGAAAGAATTTCTTTGAAGGTTGCAGGTCATATGCGGCTCAGAGACATTAATCAGCACCCACGTTAGCGCCTCTGCTCAATTCTCTTCCGATCCTTTTATCATTCCAGCCGAGGTCTCAATTTCAGCAGAAGGGGGCGGCCTCTTCTAGGATATTAAGACGTGTGTGCGAGGTGTAACGCTTACAAGGTTCAGACTCTGTCACACTGTCAGCACCTTTATCAGGTCCCCACATGTACTTTCTTATTTGAAAGGAGGGCAGCTGGTATGTCCTCGGAGACAGAAAGGTGTTTTTGTGCTACAGATCCAATGCCCCCCCCCCCACGAAAAAAGGCAGGCTATTTTGTTTACTTACGCCTGGCACCTAATTACGATGGAAACATGCTCTGAAAATGGAGACTACACCAGGTGTCCCAGATTTACCAGGATTTTCCTCTTTTAGTTTGGCAATCCACCCAGGCAAATGTCAGTAATATTAGCACATGTCCACTTTTCACTTTTCTACCCAAACCAACCCTTTTATTTAACAACATTAGGATGATGAAAGAGTGGGGAAAAACCATCACTTTCTAACCTAGACGATGCAGCTCTCTGATGGCAGTTCTTATGTGTTATGTTAGGATTGTAACTTAAGAACAGCAAGTAACGACAGGATCTCTGTGACAAAGGAAGTAACCCGCTGAGCTATCCACATAAATACAATTCTGTGATCTGCATGGTACACATTCTTTGCAGCAGGTATGTTAGCCCTGTGCGCTACTTTATGACGAGTCAAAACTGCCACTTGACAAAACTTTGTTCTCTCTCCAACACGAGTCTGAGCCACCGGCATTATCTTGACATTTTTATTGTTACCTGAAATGTAGTGGACACACAAGGAACTCTCAGCAGCTGCTCTTAAACCAATAAGTTATTTTGTAACACAGCACCTCACTGCTCCCAAACTCATCGCCGGTGCAGCTGCACCGGTCACACCGCCCTACAACCAGCCCGGGGAGAGATGATATGTTTTAGGACATATGCCTAAAACATGCCTGACCCCCTTTCCTCTCTAGGCATCAATAAAATGTACCTGTATCTAAGCAGTCTGCTTGATGGCTCATTTTCTCCAAATTCCAACATCCCTTCACCCCACTGTGAGCTGCAGTAAAATTGATGTGTGTGTTATTAAAGCAAATGTCGGAGGCTCGGCAAGTACACAACTGAGGAGGTGGGATGAAACAGTATCTAATCTTAAACCATGAATTCACCACAGAACAACATCTGTATTAAGATACGATAGACGCTCTAATGTAAGACTTGGAAGGCATTCCAGGATCAACCTTGGTCAATGTCTGTAAGACAGGTGAACTCCAAGGCCTATGCATGCCCTATTACCTGAGCCTGACCAGTGGGTTACTGACTACAAAGAGATGGTAGATAGAAAAACTGCTCAAAATCGTGCTAGGTGGAAAAGTGATGAGATGATCTGGTTACAAACGAGGTAAGCACAGGCAGTAAGATCAACACCTGACCTGTGGCGTAATCAGGTGCAGTGAAATGGAGAGTGGAAGCCAACAAATTGGGCAAACCCGTTGCCATGGAAAGGCACAGAGGTGTCTAAGCAAAATACATGTGAATTTTAACTGTGAAAACTGTGTGATTAGATGTCTGATCGCTTTGATTTGTGAAGAAACATAGACAATGCCAATAGGCCTACCTTGAAAATGTTACCTCATGCATAAAACATGGACACACAAATGTGCGCTTGTACATGTTGCACTTCAAACTATAATAAAAATAGGATTGCCCACAAAAACACATCATGCTGCCAACATTGGAAAAACAACAATTGATGGACAGAATGCAGAACAATGTCGTACATTCACCCCAGTACAGAGATCTGGGCCTAAATCCATCGTTTTTTTGCTCACCATGCCATTCCAGTTTGGACCCAGCCATATGCAAATCAGTCTTGACCCTGCGCCCAATGGGAACAGTCCAGCCCGAACTGCCCGGCCAGGTCCTCCCCGGACTGGAAACAAGCATCCTAGGACCGGTTTCAGGCTTTCAGCCCTCATCAGCCAGGATAGCTTGACTCCAGTGGTATGGAGAGCACGGGACCCACGTCTGGGCATACCCTGTCCCACTCGGGGTGACAAATGCAAAAACAACAATTGATGGACAGAATGCAGAACAATGTCATACATTCACCCCAGTACAGAGATCTGGGCCTAAATCCATCGTTTTTTTGCTCACCATGCCATTCCAGTTTGGACCCAGCCATATAAAAATCAGTCTTGACCCTGCGCCCAATGGGAACAGTCCAGCCCGAACTGCCAGGCCAGGTCCTCCCTGGACTGGAAACAAGCATCCTAGGACCGGTTTCGGGCTTTCAGCCCTCATCAGCCAGGATAGCTTGACTCCAGTGGCATGGAGAGCACGGGACCCACGTCTGGGCATACCCGTCCCACTCGGGGTGACAAATGCAAAAACAACAATTGATGGACAGAATGCAGAACAATGTCGTACATTCACCCCAGTACAGAGATCTGGGCCTAAATCCATCGTTTTTTTGTTCACCATGCCATTCCAGGATGCTTGTTTCTGGTCCAGGGAGGACCTGGCCTGGCAGTTCGGTCTGGACTGTTCCCATGGGGCACAGGGTCAAGACTGATTTGCATATGGCTGGGTCCAAACTGGGGTGGCGTAGTGGGCAAAAGAACGATGGATTTAACCCAGATCTTTGACTGGGGGAGAATGTTTGCATTGTCAGCATTCCGTCCATCATTTGTTTGCTGTAACACTTTTCGCCCTAAGTGGGATGGGTATGCCCAGACGTGGGTCCCTTGCTCACTGTGCCACTGGATTCAAGCTAGCCTGGCTGAAGACGGGTGACATACCCTGAAACCGGTCCCAGGATGCTTGTTTCTGGTCCAGGGAGGACCTGGCCTGGCAGTTCGGTCTGGACTGTTCCCATGGGGCACAGGGTCAAGACTGATTTGCATATGGCTGGGTCCAAACTGGGGTGGCGTAGTGGGCAAAAGAACGATGGATTTAACCCAGATCTTTGACTGGGGGAGAATGTTTGCATTGTCAGCATTCCGTCCATCATTTGTTTGCTGTAACACTTTTCGCCCTAAGTGGGATGGGTATGCCCAGATGTGGGTCCCTTGCTCACTGTGCCACTGGATTCAAGCTAGCCTGGCTGAAGAAGGGTGACATACCCTGAAACCGGTCCCAGGATGCTTGTTTCCGGTCCAGGGAGGACCTGGCCTGGCAGTTCGGTCTGGACTGTTCCCATGGGGCACAGGGTCAAGACTGATTTGCATATGGCTGGGTCCAAACTGGGGTGGCGTAGTGGGCAAAAGAACGATGGATTTAACCCAGATCTTTTGACTGGGGGGAGAATGTTTGCATTGTCAGCATTCCGTCCATCATTTGTTTGCTGTAACACTTTTCGCCCTAAGTGGGATGGGTATGCCCAGACGTGTGGGTCCCTTGCTCACTGTGCCACTGGATTCAAGCTAGCCTGGCTGAAGAAGGGTGACATACCCTGAAACCGGTCCCAGGATGCTTGTTTCCGGTCCAGGGTGGACCTGGACTGGCAGTTCGGTCTGGACTGTTCCCATGGGGCACAGGGCCAAGACTGATTTGCAAATGGCTGGGGCCAAACTGGGGTGGCGTAGTGGGCAAAAGAACGATGGCTTTAACCCAGATCTTTTGACTGGGGGAGAATGTTTGCATTGTCAGCATTCCGTCCATCATTTGTTTGCTGTAACACATCTGAAAGAGACACGTTAGTGATAGATTCCTTACCTTAGAATATCCCCAGGCGTCAGGCTGGATCCGGAAAGTTTTGCGTAGCAGTACCCTTGCGCGTCGGTAGGCGGCGTCGTGCGGCTCCGCGTCCGTCGTCGGCGTCGTGATCGCCGGGATGACGTCGCGGGCAGTACTTAGACGCCGCCCCTGCGCGCTGACGTCAGTTCTTCTTTTTCCGCGCCAGCAAGCGCAGATCCGGGAAGAGCAGTGCCCTGGTCAATTTTTGACCATACTTTTTGGTGATTTTTTCACTGGTTTTTTCCAACTTTAAGGTGTCGTAGGGATGCCCGGCTTCAAGCGATGCGGCGCCTGTGCGCGGATGATGTCCGTCACCGACCCGCATTGGGAGTGTCTCTTCTGCCTCGGCCGAGGCCACGACACCGAGTCTTGTCCCGAATGCCAGGCCCTCAACCCGAAAGCTTTGCGAGAGCGGTCTCGAAAGCTCCTCGAGGCCCGGCATTCGGCTCCGCGGAAGCCCCGGTCGCGTGAGAGGTCCAGGGGTCGCTCGCGGAGTGCACACCGGTCGTCGACTTCTTCGTCCGGTAAGTCTAAGCACAAGAAGTCCAAGAAGCATCGTCGCTCTCGGACTTCGCCTCGCCGGTCTCGCGACTCGGCTGAGGCCCCTCCCGGCACCGTCCCCGCCCCCGCGGCCCCGGACTTGCCTGTGGAGTCGCCCCCGTCATACCCGCCCTTCCCGGGTTCGGGGGCGGATCCGGCCAAGGTACAGGAGTTCCTGTCGGCCATGGCCCGCCTCTTCGGGCCTTCAGGCCCCTCCGGTGCGCCTTCGGGCCCCGCGGGCCCTGATGGGGTTGCTCCGGCGTCGCCGGCGGCTCCGGCCCCGGCGTCGCCCGAGCCTCCAGCCTCGATCCCGGCTCCGGCTTCGGCCCCGGCCTCGATCCCGGCTCCACAACCCCCATCGACGCCGGTCGACCTCACGACACCTCCGCCGGCGCCGATGTCTCCGGTGCCGTTCTCGACGCCGCCCTGGGCTCCGGGCGGCGTCGTCCCCAGTTCCTTCCGGCTCCGGACATGGACCCGGAGCGACGTCGCTCGACGCCGGCTCCGGCGCCGAGGGGCCCTTGGGTCCCAAATGTCCCTCCTCCTCCTTATTTTGAACCAGAGGAGGACCAGGAGGACTGGGAGGGGTCTGATGACCCTCTGACACGCCACTGTCAGTATGATGAGGACTGGACAGAGAGTCTAGGGGAGGCCAGTGGTCTGGATACTTCTCCTGACACTGGCATGCTGTCTCCTCCCGTGGCTACGGAGGAGGGGGCCAATTTGGTACGGTGTTGCGTAGGGCTGCTGGGGCCTTACGTCTCCAGCTCCCTACTTTGACGGTCAAGACTAACATCTTGACAGAGGTGCTTCAGCCGGCAGCCTCCTCTGCGGAGACTGTGCTGCCGTTTAACGACGCCCTCACTGACGTTCTTTTGGGCGCCTGGTCCAAGCCCAACACAGGGGCTCCTGTGGATCGGAACGTGTCACGACGCCATCGCCCCGCTCCGGGCGACCCCTGTTTCTTTCTGTCCACCCCACTCCTGAGAGCTTGGTTGTCCAAGCCTCCGCTTCCCAAACCGCCTTCCCTACCGCTCCTCCGGATAGGGAATCCAAACGCCTGGATCAGTTTGGGAAGAAAGGTTTTTCTTCCTCCAGTGCTGGCTTGCGGTCCGTTAACACCGCTTGTCTTTTGGGCCGATATACCCACTCCCTGTGGGATTCGGTGGCGGATGTTTTGCCCCAGTGCCCTGAGGAGGTCCAGGCACTGCTTTCCCGCGCCATTGCGGAAGGAAGGGATGCGGCCAAATACACTATCCGTTGTGGCCTTGACACCGCCGACTCGCTGGGCAGGTCGATTGCAACGACGGTGGCGCTCCGGCGCCACGCCTGGCTGAGAACCACTGGTTTTTCAGGGGATGTCCAGAATACTCTCATGGACATGCCCTTTGATGGAGTCGGTCTTTTTGGGTCCAAAGCAGACCATGCGTTGGAGCGCTTTAAGGACTCACGGGCTACTGCAAAGTCCCTGGGCCTTTCTGCTACACGCCCTCCGCTACCTTCTGCTTTTCGCCCCTATCGTGGCCACGGTAGGGGCGCCCTTCACGTCAGCAGCCCAGCCACCGGCCCGCGCAGCAGGCGTCTTCGCGTGGCCGAGGACGTGGATTCCGCCGTGGCGGATCGGGCAACCAGCGTGCGGGTCAGGCCACCACCTCCAACCCGTCCGCGGCCTCCAAGCCCTCCTAGTCCCTCCTTTCAGGTGCACGGCACGCCAGTAGGGGGCAGGGTCCGCCATCACCTTCCCCACTGGCGCACCATCACCTCGGACAGGTGGGTCTTGGACATTGTCCGAAGGGGCTACTCCCTCCCCTTCGAGACCACCCCCCAGCCATGCCACCTCAATTCCACCGCATGTCAGGGGATCACTTGGTGCTTCTACAGAAGGAAGTCACGGCCCTCTTGACCAAGAGGGCCATCGAGCATGTTCCGACCCCAGAAGTAGGGTGTGGTTGCTACTCCCACTACTTTCTGGTGCCCAAAAAGGACAAGGAGGACATGCGTCCTATCTTGGACCTCCGGAACGTCAATCGCTTCCTCCGGAAGGAGAAGTTCAAGATGCTCACCCTAGCTCAGGTCTTGACTGCCCTCGACCCAGGAGACTGGTTGGTAGCGTTGGACTTGCAGGACGCGTATTTCCACATCCCCGTCCTGCCGGCCCACCGAGCGTTACCTTCGGTTCACGGTAGGCCCCGAGCATTTTCAGTTCACCGTGCTCCCCTTTGGCCTTACAAGTGCCCCTCGGGTGTTCACGAAAGTGATGGCGGTGGTCGCAGCTCATCTGCGCCGGGCAGGGGTTTCAGTCTTCCCCTACCTCGACGACTGGCTGCTGAAGGCGGGCTCGTCCCAGGCAGTCGTCTCCCACCTCCAGACTACGGCCGAACTCCTGCACTCGCTGGGGTTCTCCATCAATGTGCCGAAGTCGCATCTGATTCCTTCTCCACAGCTCCTTTTCATCGGAGCAGTTCTGGACACGACGCAGTTTCGGGCTTATCCTCCCGAACGGCGAGTCCGGGATATTCAGGCTATGATTCCGATCTTTCGGCCTTTATCCTGGGTTTCGGTACGGATGACCCTGAGGCTGCTGGGCCTCATGGCCTCCTGCATCCTGCTGGTCAATCATGCCAGATGGCATATGCGGGCTTTGCAGTGGGACCTGAAGTTCCAGTGGGCGCAGCACCAGGGCAACCTGTCCGATCCCGTCCAGATCTCGGAGGGGACTGCAAAACAGTTGCAGTGGTGGCTCTCAAACCGGCAATGGGTCATGGGCAGATCCCTCTCCCTTCCCCAGCCAGAGCATACAGTTGTGACGGACGCGTCCCTTCTGGGATGGGGCGGTCACATGGGAGAGGCGGAGATCAGAGGCCTCTGGTCTCCGGCGGAGTCCCGGCTCCATATCAACCTTCTGGAGCTCCGGGCGATCCGGCTTGCACTCAAGGCATTCCTTCCCTCTGTCAAGGGGAAGGTAGTGCAGGTGTTCACAGACAACACCACCGCCATGTGGTACTGCAACAAACAGGGCGGGGTGGGGTCTTGGACCCTTTGTCAGGAGGCTCTGCGCCTCTGGACATGGCTGGAACATCAGGGCATGTTCCTGATGGTTCAACACCTGGCAGGTTCTCTGAACGCCAGGGCGGACGAACCCAGCCGCAGGTGCATGATGGATCACGAATGGCGTCTTCACTCGGAAGTGGCGCAAGGACTCTTTCTACAGTGGGGAGAGCCTTGGTTAGATCTATTCGCCACCGAAGAGAACGCGCAATGTCATCAGTTCTGCGCGTTGGAATTTCCAAGGCGGCACTCGCTCGCCGCGACGCTTTTCGTCGCGAGTGGAGTTGCGGTCTGTTGTACGCCTTTCCGCCTATACCACTTCTACCCAGAGTGTTGAAGAAGATTCGGCACGACCGGGCCCAAGTCATTCTTGTGGCTCCGGACTGGGCTCGAAGAGTTTGGTATCCCGAGCTACTCAATATGAGCATAGATCCCCCGATCCGTCTGCCTCTTCGGGAGGATCTTCTGTCGCAGCACCAGGGGACGGTCCTCCACCCGAACCTGTCCAGTCTACACCTGCTTGCGTGGAGATTGAGCGGCGGCAGTTGATTCCTTTCGACTTGCCTCCCGAAGTTTGTGATGTGATTCTGGCAGCCAGGCGTCCCTCCACTAAGGTGGTATACGCCTGCAGGTGGAACAAATTTGTGGCATGGTGCACAGCAAAGGCTGTGGATCCCCTTTCTGCCCCTCTTTCTGAGGTCCTTCTGTTCCTTCTCTCTCGGCCCAACAGGGTTCTGCCCTGGGTACCATCAAGGGTTATCTTTGTGCTATCTCGGCCTTCCTCAGGCTCCCTGATCAGCCCTCCCTTTTCAAGTCCCCTGTTGTTAACAGGTTCTTAAAAGGCATTACTCACCTCTTCCCTCCTGTTCCGTTTGTAATGCCTCAGTGGGACTTGAACTTGGTTCTTACCTTTTTAATGTGCGCTCCCTTTGAGCCTCTGCATAACTGTCCTCTTCGTCTTCTGACTCTAAAGGCAGCCTTTCTGGTGGCCATCACCTCCGCTCGGCGGGTGAGTGAGCTCCAGGCTCTTTCTTGCAAACCTCCCTTTCTGTCTGTTCATCCAGACAAGGTTGTTCTTCGGACGCGTCCGTCCTTCTTGCCAAAGGTGGTTACTGCTTTCCACATTGGGCAGACCATCACTTTGCCCACCTTCTTTCCGCCTCCGCATCCTTCCAGAGAGGAAGAGAGGCTCCACCGTCTGGACCCAAAACGTGCGCTCTCCTTCTATATCGACCGCACGAAACACTTCCGGGTGGATGACCAGCTCTTTGTTGGCTACGTGGGCGCCAAAAAGGTCGGGCGGTGCACAAGAGGACCATCTCCCGCTGGGTTACCTTGTGCATCAAGACCTGCTATTCTTTGGCTAAGAAGGAGCCTCCTGTTGGGCTGCGTGCCCATTCCACCAGGGCAACGGCTGCTACCACGGCCTTGGGCCGCGGTGTTCCGCTGCCGGTTATCTGTCAGGCAGCTACGTGGGCCTCGCTGCACACGTTTACTAAGCATTACTGCCTTGACAGTCAGGTCCGGAGGGACGGCTTCTTTGGCCGTTCTGTCCTCCAGGACTTCCTTGTCTGATCTTTGTTCGCAGACCCACCACCGGGGTTGGTATTGCTGGGGTATCTATTCTAAGGTAAGGAATCTATCACTAACGTGTCTCTTTCAGATGCACAAGTTACTAACTTGTGTAACGATATATCTGTAAGAGACAGTAGTTAGTGATAGATTCCTACCGCCCACCCATCCTCCCCGTTCTGCGAACTGATTTCTAGGGTTAAGGACATCCCTTTCAGGGCCCTAGTATTTTTCAGACACCTGTGTCAGCTTCTTGCATGGCTCTGCGTTCCTGGCGCGGAAAGTCGTGTACAGAACTGACGTCAGCGCGCAGGGGCGGCGTCTAAGTACTGCCCGCGACGTCATCCCGGCGATCACGACGCCGACGACGGACGCGGAGCCGCACGACGCCGCCTACCGACGCGCAAGGGTACTGCTACGCAAAACTTTCCGGATCCAGCCTGACGCCTGGGGATATTCTAAGGTAAGGAATCTATCACTAACTACTGTCTCTTACAGATATATCGTTACACAAGTTAGTAACTTGTGCTTTTCGCCCTAAGTGGGATGGGTATGCCCAGACGAGTGGCTCCCTTGCTCACTGTGCCACTGGATTCAAGCTAGCCTGGCTGAAGAAGGGTGACATACCCTGAAACCGGTCCCAGGATGCTTGTTTCCGGTCCAGGGAGGACCTGGCCTGGCAGTTCGGTCTGGACTGTTCCCATGGGGCACAGGGTCAAGACTGATTTGCATATGGCTGGGTCCAAACTGGGGTGGCGTAGTGGGCAAAAGAATGATGGATTTAACCCAGATCTTTTGACTGGGGGAGAATGTTTGCATTGTCAGCATTCCGTCCATCATTTGTTTGCTGTAACGCCAACATTGGAAGCAGCATACACTTCAAACTGAAAAATTAAACCATCTGCAAAATTGTTTGCAACAGCCAATGCCTGAAAAGGATTACCCCAAAGCCCCTCTCTGTATTTTGCATTATATGTTGTATAGTGTGTGCAGGTTTGTGTTGTGTGGGCCAAACGTATTTTGGGGGCCCATGTTTGCAACAGTTTTCAATTTATGCACTTCAGTACCGTATCACACACACCTTAGCTGTAACATCAAGTGCACATACATCATCCCCTACACTTATCTCATGTACCTCGATACCGTCTCATTCACTCCTCTTCACAATCCTCACACACAACCCTCAAAACACACTTCTCATCAGGGCCCTTGTGCACCTCATATTCAGCAAAACTACTTATGCCTCCCAAAGGTGAGACCTATTGGCTATGCCAATGCTTGTTAATATATATTGTTGTAGTAGGATGAAGTATGAAAACCATTTTATGTTGAGGTGCTGTTACAGTTGAAAAGGCTTTGCAATTATAGGGTTTGGAACCCATTTATGCATGTGATATTGCCAGTGATTTTGTCTAATGTGTACTCTTGGTGTCGTAAGAAGTATGAATACAACGAGCACATAGATATGTCATTGCGGTGGGTAATTATAGGATTTGGAGTGGTGTTCTGCATGTCATGCTGCTTGGGTTATGTCTAATGTATTCTATTTGTGTGGGGAGAGGTATTAATATAACTTGATATGGATGTGTTGTAGTGTCAAATGTTTAACCAACTCAATCGCCTGAAGCCTTGCTAGTGTAAGAAGTGGTGTTTAATCTTGATGTAGTGTCGTCTGTATGGTCAGAGAACTCTCACTGACTGGGTCATGGTAGGTTGGCATTATAGTCAATCGGTTGGGTGTTAAGATCTCCAGTAAGAGAAAAAATTAGATAGGCTGGATAGCGGTGATATTTCCAAAACCCCAAAGTTGAATGCCTCACCTTGTTTTTCCTCCTCCTGCTTGAGTCCCAGGGGTGACCACGTTCTGGGCAGGGGTTGAGGGGGAACTCGCTGCAGTTTTGGGCCGACAGCTTCACCTTACCCCGAGGGTTGCATTATTGAGTCTTCTGGAGGATGTGGGTGGGCAGAAAATGGAACATGCTCTTATTGGGGTAGCGACGTTGGTGGGGAAATGAGCCATCGCCCTCCACTGGAAGTCCCCATCCCCCCCTAATTGGCGGAGTGGAGGAAGGGGTCGACTGGTGTGCTCATAGGAACGCCTTATATACGAGGCTAGAGGATACCCTTGCAAACATGAGAAGATTTGGGGGAAATAATGGGCCTACTATGGATTTGATGTGGGGGTTAATTAACTGTACTTATGCAATGCCTTTTTAATGTGTCGATTGGTGTGTTACTGGCATGTTTGTGTTGTTCTTTAAAAGTCACTAAAAATTGTTTCCCCAAGAAAATTGTTTCCACTGTACACCTTGGAAAGATGCAAACTCTTATTTGTTCGCGTAATTCTTCTCCAGATATGATTTTTTTCTCAGCCTAGACTATAGGGCTTTTAACAGCCCTTTCCTGATAGTGATTTTGGTTTTACCGAATCTGCATTTTTATGTAAGTTCTCCGTCATCTTTTTCAGAAGCCATATCCATTTTATGAACTTTTAAATGTCCCCTTCGGTGCCTTTAATTTATTGTAAGGTACAAGGACTACGGATTCCTCTTGTTTGGGTTTTCTCTTCCCTGTTCACTGTAAACTTTTCAGCGCTCACCAATTAAAATGTCCTTGTTATAATTCTAAATGCAACTTCGCCTCTAGTGTGACAACTGAGGTAGAAGAAGTCAGGCTTCTCAATCTCCCTGTTCTGCTAAAATAGTTTGTTACTATGATTATGACTTTCCCATCCTTCTCTGTGGCATTCAGGCCGTCTAGATTATCAAGCAGCTTGGCTTTAACCTTTAAAACTTATTGACACATTTGCAGTGACACCATCTCGCTGATACTTTAAGTTCTCTCCTTTCGTAATGGCTTCCAGGAGCACCTGAGCCAAGGTTATTCATGAAAACATGCGTCTTTCCATTATAAACAGCCAAATCAAGCTTGGCTCTCTGGACCATCCATGTTCAATTCACCGGTTCTCTTTAAATGACTGGCAGCTATTGCCTGTGTTTCTGTGCTGAGGACTGGAGACAATATGATTCTGCTGCCATTGATCATGCCTGCCACACATAAGATGATTTGTCCCTCAGCTGGGTTCTTAATGGCTCCAGACCATTCCATCCCTTCACTAAAGCCAACTCTTCGATTCTGGCTTATGAGAGCCTCGAAGGTTTGTCACCACATTATTGTTAATTAAGTAGAAAGGAGAGAACTCAGATACCAAGAACTGCTAAGTTGACGCTCAAGCTTTCTACAACCAGGAACTCCTAAATACGCTGGTTCACTGACCAAAATGTGTTCCCTTAATCTTTCGATACGTTTTCAGTTGGATCGCAGAGTGTACAGTACAATTTTAAAACTCTGTACACCCCGTTGGCTCCTAGATGAGGAGCCCTCCACTTTGATGTTAGCCGTCTTGGGATCTCATTCAGATCCATCTGTTCTTCTGTTCATTGACTCTTGCGTGACTCCCAGAAATGCTACTTCGGACTCAATAGTGTGAAGGTTCTCTGCAGCTCCTGACTGTGGCCAATAAAGCGATTCTCTCTGGGTGAGCATCACAGTGCACCTTGCTTTGTGTCTATGGGTTCGGAGTAGTGTTCTGAGATGCCATGTGGTGTTACTCGTTACTTTGGCCTCAGAGGTGCTGGTTCACTTCCTCCTGGCTCCCTTACTAATATGCAGGATGCTGCTTCTCACTAACGTGCAGAGTACTAGGTTCTGTACTTACTTTGTGGCTTATACTCCGTACTCTGCTACTCACAGACGTGCTGTTTACCTGACCATCTGTACTGTGACTTTGCAGGTGTTTGGGACTTTTGCATTTCTTCGGTGACGCACACTTGTGGAAGGGTTGTGAAATAAGATTCCCTTTCCCTACTTACAACTGTGAGTTTAGTTGACTAGAAGAATGTATGCATCTTGGATAATTGCATCTGTGAGGACAAATGGGAATCTCGCGCAACCTTATAATGTTTAGGAGCATTTTGAGTTTTAAAGATGTTTTTGACCCTCAGCTACATTGAAATTCTTATGAATGTTTTTTTGCCATTTATTTGCTCGTTTGTCTCACCTGTTTGCTCCCGTTATGCCAGATTGTCTCTTGCCTTTTTACTGGTTCTTTCCGTTTATATATTCATTTTCCTTTTCAATTCATCCAAGTCTAGTTTTCCAGGATTTTATGTTGTACCTGTACTGAATTATTGTTACCATTCACCCATAGACAAGCCTTGCGATCTGCTTATCTATCATAAATGTATTCATTTATTATCATAAAGCACATATACACAAACATGGCCGACTTTGTGACTAGGACAGGTACTATTCTACCTATGTAACTTCATTCTGTGTCTGGCTTTGGGTTTTTAATGTTGCAGAATGTGATGCTAATGTAATTGCAAGGAATCTCTCTTTTAGAGGGCAATGAAAAGTCTCACAAGGGTCAATTGAGGGAATTGTGCCACTGGTTTGAGATGCCTGGTGGAAACAGTGGTACTGCTTCTGTCGGGATATTGCCCACTCTTAAAGCCCTCCTTTGAGGTCTTCACATTCCAGAGGTAGGCGTCTTCCTAGCAGATATTCTTTCTGAGGCAGATTGGGTACTGCTTAGCTGTGGTCTGCTTAGCTGTGTAGGGAAAGACGTGCCACAACCTGAGGCTGGCATTGGTAGCCGTACTCCAGCCGCTGATGCACCCTCAGGGTTCCTCAATCGCATATAGCCACCTGTCAAGTTACAAATAAACTCTAAATCGAGCACCACAATGTGCCACCAGGTAAAGAAGGGTCAACAATAGGGTGAAGGTGGAGTGAATGTGGAAGTACTATCTGAAAGAGACACATTAGTGATAGATTCCTTACCTTAGAATATCCCCAGGCGTCAGACTGGATCCAGAAAGTTTTTCGTTAGCAGTACCCCTGCGCGTCAGTAGGTGGCGTCGTGCGGCTCCGCGTCCGTTGCTGGCGTCGTAAGCGCCGAGATGACGTCACGGAGACTACTTAGGCGCCACCCATGCGCGCTGACGTCAGTTCTTTCTTTTTCCGCACCAGTAAGCGCAGATCCGGTTAGAGCACGTACCTTTTTGAGACTTTTGTCTCCTGTAAGCTTGGTTTCCTTGGTGCACGTAGGGATGCCTGGATTTAAGTCTTGTGGGGCCTGCCGTCGCAATATGTCGGTGGCGGACCCCCACGATGTCTGCCTCTACTGCCTGGAGACCGACCACGACTCCCGGTCCTGTCTGGACTGTCGGGCCATGGCCCGAAGGCCTTGAGGGAGCGGCACCGGAAGCTGCTGGAGGTCCGGCACTCGTCCCGGCGCCGTTCCCGGTCCAGGGGTCATTCCAGGGAACGCTCGCGGGGCCACAGTCATCGTTCCTCGGGCTCCAAGTCTTCACCCTCGGATTCGGGTATGAGATGACACAAAAAGAAGTCGAAGAAGCGTGTTCGCTCTCCGACGTCCCCCCGTTGGTCCCCGGATGCGGACGAGGGGGACAAGGGCTTTGCCCCTGCGGCTCCTTCAGAGCTCAGGAGTCCCGTGGCCTACCCACCTTACCCGGGTCCGTCGGCGACTCCCGCACAGGTGCAAGAGTTTCTTGCTACCATGGACCGCCTTTTTAGGCCTCGGGCTCCCGCCGACGCGCCCTCGGGCCCTGCGGTCCTGTGTCAGGATCCTGTTGGGCCGTCGGCGCCGCCGGCGGATCCAGCTTCGGCGCCACAGGATCCTGCGCCGTCGGCTCCGGCCACGGTGCCACAAGGTCCATCGCTGCCGGCTCCGGCCCCAGCGCCACCCTCGGCTCCGCCTACGGCGCCGCAGTGGGTGCCATTTGTCCCGCCCTTGCCCAGGCTCCAGGACCATTTTGCTCCTGCCTGGGATCCGCATTGGGACACGGCGCCGGTCCGGCCCCGGCCGGCGCCATTCTCGGCGCTGTTCCCGACGCCGTTTGTTCCTTCTCCTGCCCTGCCGCCGCGGCCTGCGCCACATGCGGCGGAGGTGGAGGACGACTGGGAGGGGTCCGAGGACCCTCTTGCTCATCAGTGTGACTCTGAGCAGGACTGGGCGGACGATTTGGAGGATGCCGGCGACCTCGACGTCTCCTCTGACTTGGGGTTTGCCTCTTCCCCGCCTACCATGGAGGAGGGCGCCTCCTACACGATGGTGCTCCGCCGAGCAGCTGAGGTTCTCAACCTTGATCTCCCTACGGTGGCCCTCAAAACTAACCTCCTCACTGAGGTGCTCCAGACAGCGTCCACTTCGTCGGATGCCCTGCTGCCATTTAATGACGCCCTCACTGACGTCTTGCTGGGCACTTGATCGCGTCCAGCCACAGGGGCCCCTGTGGATAAGAACGTCGCCAGGCGTCATCGCCCGGCGCCCGGTGACCCTGCCTTTCTGACCACTCATCCTACGCCTGAGAGCCTCGACGTCCCAGAGTGCCTTCCCCACGGCTCCGCCGGATAGGGACTCCAAGAAGCTGGAGCAGTTTGGCAAGCGGTTGTTCTCTTCGGCCAGCTTGGGGCTGCGGTCGGTGAACACTGCTTGCCTATTGGGCCGCTATTCCCACGCGGTGTGGGATACAGTTGCACAGGTGTTGCCTCAGTGTCCTGAACAGATCCAAGCTGTGCTGTCCCAAGCTGTTGCCGAGGGTAAAGATGCGGCTAAGTTCGCCATTCGGTGTGGTTTGGACACCGCGGACTCACTGGGTAGAGCGATTTCTACGACTGTGGCGCTTCATCGCCACGCCTGGTTGAGGTCTACCGGGTTCTCGCCAGATGTCCAAAGCTCGCTCATGGACATGCCCTTTGATGGCACTCGCCTGTTTGGCGATAAGGCCGACAGTGCGCTGGAGCGTTTTAAGGACTCGCGGGCCACGGCCAAGTCCTTAGGTCTTTCCACGAAAAGCCCAGCCACTCCTGGTTTTCGTTCCTTTCGTGGCCATGGAAAGGGCGTCCAGGCACGTTCCTTCAGCAAACCTGTGCAGAACCAGCCTCAACGCGGCCGCGGTTTCCGCAGGGGTGGGTCTGGGAATCAGCGTGGGGGTCAGTCCACCTCCGCCCCCGCTGCTTCTGCCTCCAAACCTTCGTAATCCGAGTTTTGGGGGGCACCCCACGTCAGTGGGTGGCCGGATCCGCCATCATCTCCCCCACTGGCACGCTATAACATCGGACAAGTGGGTGTTGCAGATCATCCGCAAGGGTTACGCCCTGCCCTTTCGGTCCACCCCTCCAGCCATGCCACCTCAGTTCCACCGCATGTCGGGGGACCACTTGGCACTTCTCCTGCAGGAAGTCACGGCCCTCTGGCCAAGGGGGCCATCGAGTGTGTTCCTGGGTCAGAAGTAGGGAGTGGTTGTTATTCCCACTACTTTCTGGTCCCCAAGAAGGACAAGGGGGCTTGCGCCCCATCTTGGACCTCAGGAACGTCCAATCGCTTCCTCCGGAAGGAGAAGTTCAAGATGTTGACTCTGGCTCAGGTCTTGGCTGCCCTCGACCCTGGAGACTGGATGGTAGCGTTGGACTTGCAGGACGCCTATTTTCACATCCCCGTCCTGCCGGCCCACCGGCGTTACCTGCGGTTCACGGTAGGCCAGGAGCATTTTCAGTTTGCCGTGCTCCCCTTCGGCCTTACCAGTGCCCCTCGGGTGTTCACGAAGGTGATGACGGTGGTCGCAGCTCATCTGCGCAGGTCAGGGGTGTCAGTCTTCCCCTACCTCGACGACTGGTTGTTGAAGGCGGGCTCGCCCCAGTCAGTCGTCACCCACCTTCAGACTACGGCCGACCTCCTGCATTTGCTGGGGTTCTCCATCAACGTGCCGAAGCCGCACCTGAGTCCCTCTCAGAAGCTCCCCTTCATCGGAGCGGTTCTGGATTCGACGCTGTTTCGGGTTTATCCTCCCGAGCAGCGAATCCGGGATATTCAGGCTATGATTCCGATCTTTCAGCCTCTATCCCGGGTTTCAGTCAGGATGACCCTCTGGCTCCTGGGCCTGATGGCCTCCTGCATTCTGCTGGTGCAACATGCCAGATGGCATATGCGGGCTCTGCAGTGGGACCTGAAGTTCCAGTGGGCACAGCATCAGGGCGACCTGTCCGATCATGTCCAGATCTCAGAGGGCACTGCACGACAATTGCAGTGGTGGCTCACGAATCGCGATTGGGTCAATGGCAGATCCCTCTCCCTTCCCCAACCGGAGCACACAGTGGTGACGGATGCGTCCCTCCTGGGATGGGGTGGCCACTTGGGAGAGGCGGAGATCAGAGGCCTCTGGTCTCCGGCGGAGTCCCGGCTCCATATCAATCTTTTGGAGCTTCGGGCGATCCGGCTTGCACTGAAGGCATTCCTTCCCTCTGTCCGGGGAAGTGTAGTGCAGGTGTTCACGGACAACACCACCGCCAACGGGTATTGCAACAAGCAGGGCGGGGTGGGGTCATGGACCCTATGTCAGGAGGCTCTGCGCCTCTGGACTTGGCTGGAACGTCAAGGCATTACCTTGGTGGTTCAACACCTGGCAGGTTCTCTGAACGCCAGGGCGGACAAACTCAGCCGCCGGTGCTTGATGGATCACGAATGGCGTCTGAACTCGGATGTGGCGCAAGGGCTCTTTCTGCAGTGGGGAGAGCCTTGGTTAGATCTATTCGCCACCGAAGAGAACGCGCAATGTCATCAGTTCTGCGCGTTGGAATTTCCAAGGCGGCACTCGCTCGGCGACGCTTTTCGTCGCGAGTGGAGTTGCGGTCTGTTGTACGCCTTTCCGCCTATACCACTTCTGCCCAGAGTGCTGAAGAAGATTCGGCGCGACCGGGCCCAAGTCATTCTTGTGGCTCCGGATTGGGCACGAAGATACTGGTATCCCGAGCTACTCAACATGGCGAACGATCCCCCGATACGACTGCCTCTTCGGGAGGATCTTCTGTCGCAGCAGCAGGGGACGGTCCTCCACCCGAACCTGTCCAGCCTCCACCTCCATGCGTGGAGATTGAGCGGCGACAGTTGACAGCTTTCGATCTTCCTCCCGAAGTCTGTGATGTCATTCTGGCAGCCAGGCGGCCTTCCACTAAATCGGTATACGCATGCAGGTGGAACAAGTTTGTGGCATGGTGCACAGCCAAGGCTGTGGATCCCCTTTCTGCCCCACTTTCCGAAGTCCTTCTGTTCCTCCTTTCTTTGGCCCAGCAGGGCTATGCTCTGGGCACTATTAAAGGTTATCTTTCGGCCATCTCCGCCTTTCTCAGGCTTCCAGATCAGCCTTCCTTGTTTAAATCTCCGGTTGTTAACCGTTTCCTGAAAGGCATTACGCACACGTTTCCTCCTGTGCCGTTCACTATGCCTCAATGGGATTTAAATCTTGTCTTGACATATCTGATGTGCGCTCCCTTCGAGCCTCTTCATACCTGTCCTTTGCGTCTTCTCACTCTCAAGACGGCTTTCCTGGTAGCTATCACCTCTGCCAGAAGAGTGAGTGAGCTCCAGGCTCTTTCTTCCAAACCTCCTTTCCTTTCTGTTCATCCGGACAAGGTGGTTTTAAGGACCCGTCCTTCTTTCTTGCCAAAGGTTGTCACGCCCTTCCACATCGGGCAGACCATCACTTTGCCCACCTTCTTTCCGCCTCCGCATCCTTCAAAAGAGGAGGAGAGGCTCCACCGTCTGGACCCAAAACGTGTGCTCTCGTTCTACCTGAAGCGCACTCGACAGTTCCGGGTGGAGGACCAGCTCTTTGTTGGCTACGTGGGCGCGAAAAAAAGGTCGGGCTGTGCACAAACGGACCATCTCTCGGTGGGTCGTTCTCTGCATGAAAGCCTGTTACTCGTTGGCTAAGAAGGAGCCTCCTGTGGGGCTGCGTGCCCATTCGACCTGGGCAACGGCAGCCACTACTGCCTTGGGACGCGGCGTCCCCTTGCAGGACATTTGTCAGGCAGCTACGTGGGCCTCGCTGCACACGTTTACCAAGCATTACTGCCTTGACAGTCAGGTCCGGAGAGACTGTTCTCCGTGACTTTCTGGTGTAATCCATTTGCAGACCCTCCACCGGGGTTGGTATTGCTGGGGTATCTATTCTAAGGTAAGGAATCTATCACTAATGTGTCTCTTTCAGATGCACAAGTTACTACTTGTGTAACGATATATCTGTAAGAGACATTAGTTAGAGATAGATTTCTTACCACCCCACCCATCCTCCCCGTTCTGCGAACTGATTTCTAGGGTTAAGATCATCCCTTTCAGGGCCCTAGTTTCATGGCACCAATGGTCAGTTTCTTGCATGGCTCTGCGTTCCTGGCGCGGAAAGTCGTGTACAGAACTGACGTCAGCGCGCATGGGTGGCACCTAAGTAGTCTCCGTGACGTCATCTCGGCGCTTACGACGCCAGCGACGGACGCGGAGCCGCACGACGCCACCTAATGACGCGCAGGGGTACTGCTAACGAAAAACTTTCCGGATCCAGTCTGACGCCTGGGGATATTCTAAGGTAAGGAATCTATCACTAACTAATGTCTCTTACAGATATATCGTTACACAAGTAGTAACTTGTGCGTTAAGCTAGTGGTGGCTCCACATTCCCCGTACCTCTAGATCTGGGAGACGTGGGCAGTGGCAGGAGGACAATACTGCCTCTTCGGCTTGCACATAGCAGGCTCCCAATACCAGCAAAGTGATCCAGCTGTCCTGCATGCCACCATGTTGTACTGTGTTTTGAATGTGACCATTCCTCAAATATGGAGGGAGGACAATCAATACATTTGTTCATCTTCAGTTAATCCAGGAATTCTCTGCTGCCATATTAGCAGGAAAGTGCCGCTTTCGGTGCATCCAGTAGGTAGGTCGAAAAAACACTTTTTATGCTTTAGAAAATACATACCTTTAGTCAACAGTTTTGTAATGGAAAAGGGTACATTTTATGAGTAGTGCACCTTCTTAGAATACAAGAGTAGAAACACAGCGTGTAAGTGCCCAATGATGCCATTAAGGGGTTCTATTGACAGCAGCATTAACCACGAGGCCAGTGGCCAGAACCACAATCGGTCATAGTTGATCCGTGATATGCATGACATTTTATGCTTTTTTCATATTCCATATTTGATCAAACATCAAGCTGTAGGGTTTCCATTATTTGAAACCATGATTTACAGGGATGATGTAATTTCTGTGAATTGTGCAACATAATTTAGTTTATGGCGTATTTCCCTAGAAATATGGGTTTTAAAGAAACTTTTGTTTCTGCGTTGCTATCACACAGCTAAGTAATAGTATTCCATTCTTATATCCTTTGGTTAATACCTTTGACTCCCAGGAACCAATAAAATCGATCTGTGTGCTAGAGGGTGAAGGGAGCGGGCAGCGCAGTGCCTCCTCTTTGAATGAGTTTTTACTAACTTATGATCCGTTTAAGGTGGAAACAACATTTTTTTTTGTAACAAAATCTGCAGATTATGCAGCAGATGATGGATCATGTGGTGTAAGAAATTGGGTTACTGGTTGGGGGGGGGTGGGGGCGTGCCACCCTACTCAAGCATAAACCACAATCCTTGTACGGGTGAAGTCACAAGCAACCCTAAATTAACCTGTGCTCAACCCTCGGGTAGTTTGTAGGCGCGGGCGGAGAACTCCGCGGAGTGTGCGGAGATGTGCCTACTCCGCGGAGAACGCGGAGTAGGCAAATCTCCACACACTCCGCAGCGGAGCAAAGTTGGCCAGCCCCCGCCTCCACCCCCTATTAACAATTAATTAGACATTAATTAAAACTAAAACAAAAAACACTTGCCTGTACCGCGGCATCCCTGGGCTGCCCTCCTCCTCTTCCTCGCTGTCTCTGGGTGATCATTGCGAAAACTGCGCATGCGCGCAGTCGCACGCACGCGCATTTCTTGATAGAAATGCGCGTGCATGCACAGTTTTTGCAATGATCACCCAGAGACGGCGATGAAGAAGAGGACAGCCCGGGGACGCCGCAGTACAGGTAAGTGTTTTTTGTTTTAGTTTTAATTAATGTCTTATTAATTGTTAATAGGGGCGGGGTGGAGGAGGGTGGCGGAGCGGAGCAGAGTTCCACTGAGTTTGTTCCCAACTCCGTGGACCTCCGCGTAGTCCCGCTACGCCAGCTACGCCCAGGGTTAGTAGTTTGGCAAAAGACAGGCTTAACTCAGAGACAATGTGTAAAGTATTTGTGCAACACTTCAAACAGTATTACAGTGACAAAAACACAAAAGGATCCCACACCAGTTTAGAACAATAATTTTTAATAAATAAAATAAAACCAAAAATCCAATCAGAAGAACCAGAGATATAAAGGTTTTAACCACTTGGGTGCCGAGGACGGAACAGTTCCGTCCTCTGCCACGGTGGTCATGTGCTGAGGACAGAACCATTCCACCCTCTGCACACGACCACCAAACCCTCTGCTGTTCACAGTAGAGTTATTCCCTTTTTTGTTTTTCAGCCTCAGGAGGTGGGCAAGAGCTTCCCCACTCGCCCAAGGCATTTTTTTCCCAATGTAATGACGATCGCACGCATAGCGCGCTGATGGCATTATATTGAAAGTGAAATGAGCCAATCTCAACCCCGAGCACCGAAGCACATGGGAGAGGTAGCACTGGAAAGGGGAGAATCTCCCCTTTCCAATGGTGCCTTTCTCTAGCGGATTCCTGCTTGGGGATCGCCGCAGGAGGGCGATCCCCAAGCAGGAATCCCACTGGACACCAGGGAAGGGGGAGCGGCCCCTTGGGCTAGGGCTTTTGCTCCCCCCAATTGTTTTTGGCCAGGTCAGTCTTCCTGCCCCCCCTCCCCCTGGAGGGGGCAGATGGGGACAAAAGCCTCTGATCTGCACCCCCCAGAGGGGCAGAAAGGCCACTAGCCACCAGGGATCATTTCTTTGTGGATCTGAAAGAGACAGTTAGTTATAGATTCCTTACCTTAGAATTTCCCCCAGGCGTCAGACTGGATCTGTAGAATTTTTTCTTAGCAGTACCCCTGCACGTCGGTAGGTGGCGTTGGTCGACTCTGCATACTCGTGGTCGCCGGGATGACGTTGCGGTGCCTACTTAGATGCTGCCCCTCCGCACTGACGTGAGTTCTTCCTTTTTCCGCGCCAGCCTGGCGCAGATCCGGAGAGAGCTACCCCTTTAATCACTTTTTGACTAAGCTTTTTTCGACTTTTGTTGACTTCTTTTTTGAGTCTTCGACTCCTGGTGCGCGAGGGATGTCCCACCGTCGGACCGGCTTCAAACCCTGCGAGGCCTGTCACAAACTGATGTCTGTGTCGGACTCACACCTCACGTGCCTTTGGTGTCTGGAGCGCGACCATGGCCCAAAGTTGTGCTCCGACTGCCGGGCCATGAATCCCAAGTCCTTGCGGGAGCAGTCCAGAAAGCTCTTGGAGGCCCGGCAGTCGGCTCCGCGTCGTTCCCGACTTGCTCGAGAGGAAGGTCTCGAGACCGCTCGCGGAGCCCCCACACCTCCTCCCACTCCAATTCTTCGAAATTATCGGGTAAGTCGAAGCACAAGAAGAAGGCGAAGAAGCACCAGCGCTCTTCACCTTCTCCCCGTTTGTCGGCTGATGCGACGCGGGACTCGGAGCGTCATCGCTCCGTCTTCGGTGCCTCCTTCTGGGACGACTCCGCGCCTCCCCCCGTTTCCGGGAGCCAGATCATCCCCTGCCCAACTGCGTGCCTCTTACGAAGCCCTCCGTGGCATTTTTGGGCAGCCCGACTCCGCCGGCGTGCCTTTGGGCCCCGTAGAGCCGGTCGGGGGCCCTGGGCCTTCGATGCCGGCAGCTCTGGCCCCGGCGCCCGAGGGTACCCACGGATCCAGGCCTGGATCCGGATCGACTCCGGCCGACCTTACTCGACCTTCCCCGGTGCCGATCCCGGTGACGACTCCCCCGGCGTCAGTCGTGCCCCCCGCCGACTCCGTCCCCCGGCCGACTCCGTCCCCAACCTCACCCCGAGATGGACCTGGAGCTGGGCAGATGTCGAATCCGATGCCAAGAGGGAACCTTTGTTCCCCTGTTCATCCCTGGTGTTCCCTATCGCCCAGAACGTGGTGATGTGGATTGGGAGGGGTCTCTGGAACTTTTGGCAGACCAGCTTGAAGAGCCGGACTGGAGAGAGGACCTGGGTGACGCCAGTGGTCTGGACACTTCCCCAGACCTTGGCATGCTTTCTACCCCTACCGTGGCTACGGAGGAGGGAGCATCTTACGCTGTAGTGGTGCGAAGGGCGGGCGAGGCCTTGGGCCTGGAGCTCCCTTCAGAGGCGGTCAGGACTAACCTCCTGACAGAGGTGCTTCAGCCAGTGGCAGCCTCCTCTGAACCCCTTTTGCTGTTCACCGAAGCCCTCACTGACATCCTTCTGGGCACCTGGTCCAAGCCCAGCACAGGGGCTCCTGTGGAAAGGACGATTGCCCGCCGCCACCGCTCGACTCCATGCGACCCAGTTTTCCTCACCCAACACCCTTCCCCCGAGAGCTTGGTGGTTCAAGCCTCTTCTTCCAAGGGCGCCTTCCCTTATGCTCCCCCAGACAGGGAATCCAAGAAGCTGGATCATCTTGGGAAGCGCATGTTCTCTTCCTCCAGCTTGGCGCTGCGGTCTGTGAATACCGTGTGCCTCTTGGGCCGATACTCCCTTACTGTCTGGGATACGATAGCGCAAGTGCTGCCTCAGTGCCCGGAGGAGGCCCTGGCCGTTCTCTCCTAAGCCGTGGCAGATGGAAGGGACGTAGCAAAATTCACGATTCGCTGTGGACTGGATACCACTGACTCACTGGGGAGAACAATTGCCACGTCGGTAGCCCTTAGGCGCAATGCCTGGTTGAGGACGTCTGGCTTTTCGGGGGATGTCCAGTCAACCTTGCTGGATATGCCCTTTGATGGCCGTCGTCTTTTCGGCGACAAAGCAGACTCGGCGCTGGAGCGCTTTAAGGATTCTCAGGCTATGGCCTGATCCTTGAGCCTCGCTGCGTCGTCCCGTCCACCTCAGTCTGCTTTTCGCCCCTTTTGTGGCTATGGAAGGAGTGCCCAACCACGTTCGACCCAGTCCAGGCACGGGTTTACCAAAGCTGCATAGCCTCTGCGTGGCCACGGACGTGGGACCCAGCGACGCAGGTCTGGGAGCCAGCGGGTGGGCCGTCCACCCTATCCCCCCCTGCAGCAGCCTCCAAGCCTTCCTAGTCTGACCACCTTTCAGGGCCACCAACGGCCAGTGGGCGGCAGGATTCGCCATCAACTCCCCCACTGGAGACCATCACGTCGGACAGGTGGGTTTTGCAAATAGTCCGAAGGGGCTACTCCCTCCCCTTCGGGACTACCCCTCCCTCCTTGCAACCGCCTTTTGATCACATGTCGGAGGATCATTTGGCACTTCTCCACCAGGAAGTTTCTGCTCCCTTGGCCAAGGGAGCTATCGAGAGTGTTCCTGTGCCAGAAGTAGGTCGTGGTTGCTATTCCCGCTACTTTCTGGTGCCCAAGAAGGACAAAGGCCTGTGTCCTATTCTAGGCCTCAGGGCCCTCAACCGCTTCCTCCGAAAGGAGAAGTTGAAAATGCTAACCCTGGCTCAGGTCCTGTCTGCCCTCGATCCTGGAGACTGGATGGTGGCGTTGGACATGCAGGACGCTTATTTTCACATCCCCGTCCTGCCGGCCCACAGGCGCTACCTGCGGTTTACGGTAGGCCACGAGCATTTTTAATTCACCGTGCTCCCCTTTGGCCTTACCAGCACCCTTCGGGTGTTCACGAAATTGATGGTGGTGGTCGCAGCTCATCTGCGCAGATCAGGGGTTCCAGTCTTCCCCTATCTCGACGACTGGCTGTTGAAGGCGGGCTCGCCCCAGGCTGTTGTGTGCCACCTCCAGACTATGGAAGACCTCCTGCATTCGCTGGGGTTCACTATCAAAGTGCCAAAGTCACATCTGACCTCTCAGACGCTCCCTTTCATCGGGGCGATTCTGGACACAGTGCAGTTTCAGGCCTATCTTCCCGAGCAGTGAGTCCAGGATATTCGGGCTATGATACAGATGTTTCAGCCTCTCCCGGATTTCGGTGAGAATGACCCTGAGGCTGTTGGGCCTCATGGCCTCCTGCATCCTGCTGGTGGATCATGCCAGATGGCATATGCGGGCTCTGCAGTGGGACCTGAAGTTCCAGTGGGCGCAGCATCAGGGGAATCTTTCCGACTACGTCCAGATCTCGGAGGGAACTGTGCAACAACTGCAGTGGTGGTTAACGAACCAAGCTTGGGCCAGAGGCAAATCCCTCTCCCTTCCCAACCAGACCTCACAGTGGTGACAGATTCGTCACTCCTGAGATGGGGCGGCCATCTGGGAGAGGCGGAGATCAGAGGCGTCTGGTCTCCGGCGGAGTCCGCGTTTCATATCAACCTGCTGGAGCTCCTGATGATTCGCCTGACACTGAAGGCATTCCTTCCCTCTCTCAAGGGGAAGGTGGTGCAGGTGTTCAAGGCAACACCACTGCCACTTGGTACTGCAACAAACAGGGCGGGGTGGGGTCGTGGACGCTATGTCAAGAGGGTCTTCGTCTCTGGACATGGTTGGAACATCAGGGCATGACCCTGGTGGTTCAACACCTGGCAGGTTCTCTGAACGCCAAGGCGGATGAAGTCAGCCGTCGGTGCCTGGTGGATCACAAATGGCGTCTTCACTCAGAGGTGGTGCAAGGTCTCTTTCAGCGGTGGGGAGAGCCTTGGTTAGATATGTTCGCCACTGAAGAGAGTGTCAGCAATTCTGAGCGTTGGAGTTTCCAAGGCGGCACTCGCTCGGCGACGCTTTTTGTCGCAAGTGGAACTGCGGCCTACTGTAGGCCTTTCCGACTGTACCACTTCTGCCCACAGTGCTGAAGAAGATCAAGCGCGACCGGGCCCAAGTTTTTCTTGTGGCTCCGGACTAGGCACAAAGAGCGGCAACAGTTGACAGCTTTTGACCTTCCACCCGAAGTCTGTAATGTCATCTTGGCAGCCGGGCGTCCTTCCACTAAGACTGAATGCTCCTGTCGATGGAATACGTTTGTGGCATGGTGCACAGCAAAGGCTGTGGATTCCCTTTCTGCCCCTCTTTCAGAGGACCTTTTGTACATACTTTTTTTGGCCCAGCAGGGCTCTGCTTAAAGGCTATCTTGCGGCCATCTCTGCTTTTCTTCGGCTACCAGATCAGCCATCCTTGTTCAAGTCCCCTATTGTTAATAGATTCTTTAAGGGCATTACTCATCTCTTTCCTCCATCTCCTTTCATAATGCCCCAGTGGGACTTGAAACTTGTCTCAACTTATCTCATGTGCGCTCCCTTCGAGCCTCTTTACAACTGCCCTCTCAGGCTCCTCACTTTGAAAACTGCCTTCCTTGTTGCCATCACCTCTGCTCGCAGGGTGAGTGACCTTCAAGCTCTTTCTTCTAAGCCCCCTTTCTTCTCTGTCTATCCGGACAAGGTGGTGCTTCGAACGAGGCCCTCGTTCCTTCCAAAAGTGGTTACACCTTTTCACATTGGACAAACTATTACTTTGCCCACCTTTTTCCCATCTCCGCACCCTTTCAAGGAGGAGGAGAGACTCCACCGTCTAGACCCCAAACGTGCTCTGTCCTTCTACCTTGACCGCACAAAAGATTTCCGGGTGGATGATCAACTCTTCATTGGCTATGTAGATGCCAAGAAAGGTCAGGCTGTTCAAAAGTGTACCATCTCTAGATGGGTTGTCCTTTGTATCAAAGTCTGTTACGCTTTGGCGAAAAAGGAACCTCCAGTGGGGCTGCGAGCTCATTCCACTAGAGCTACAGCGGCCACCACTGCTCTTGCATGTGGAGTTCCACTTATCTGTCAGGCAGCCACGTGGGCATCCTTTCACACGTTCATCAGACATTACTGCCTGGACAGTCAAGTCCAGAGGGATGGCTATTTTGCCCGTTCAGTCCTCCTGGACTTTCTGGTGTGACCTTGGTTCGTAGACCCTCCTCCGGGGTTGGTATTGCTGGGGTATCTATTCTAAGGTAAGGAATCTATAGCTAACTGTTCTATAGCTAACTGTTCTCTTTCAGATGAACAAGTTACTTACTTTCAGTAACAATGTATCTATAAGAGACATAGGTTAGTTATAGATTCCTTACCGCTCCACCCATCCTCCCCGCTCTGCGAACTGACTTCTAGGGACAGGGACTCCCTTGCAGGGCCCTAGTTGTAGCGCACCAGTGGTCAGTGTCTTGCATGGCTCTGCGCTTCTGGTGGGAAAAATCGTGTCAGAACTGACGTCAGCGTGCAGGGGCGGCATCTAAGTCGGCACCGCGAGGCCATCCCGGCGACCACGACATCGACGACTGACGCGGAGTCAACCGACGCCACCTACCGACGCGCAGGGGTACTGCTAAGAAAAAATTCTCCGGATCCAGTCTGACGCCTGGGGGAAAATCTAAGGTAAGGAATCTATAACTAACCTATGTCTCTTACAGATACATCATTACCGAAGGTAAATAACTTGTTCTTTAGAGGTGGAGCTGCCCAGCATGGGTATGCCAATGCCTCCACCCCCCAAAAATAAAATGGCCAGTCTTTCTGCCCCCTGGGGGGCAATGGGGGCAGTAGCCCCCAATCTCCTCCCCCAGGGGGGCAGAAAGCCCACTAGTCACCAGGGACTATTATTTTCTTAGTGTAGCAGCCATCTAGGGAAACCTACCAAACCCAGACATTCCTGAAAACAAGACACCTAGGGTAGTCCAGGGAGGTGTGACTTGTGTGGATCCCCCATTGTTTTCTTACCCAGAACCCCCTGCAAACCTCAAATTTTGCTATAAAAAAAAATCAAACTTTCCTCACATTTCTGTGTGGAAAAGTTGTGGGATCAATGGGCCGGTACACATTTCTTACCACCCAGCGTTCCCCCAGGTCTCCCGATAAAAATGCTACCTCACTTGCGTGGGTGGGCCAAGTGCCCTCAATAGGGAAAGGCCCAAAACGTATTGTGGAGGCATCAAAACTATCACAAAAGGACCTGATTTTGCAGTGTGGCATACATCAATCCCCCAACGTTTTCTTACCCAGAATCACCTCAAATTTAGCTAAAAATCAAATTTCTTCACATTTTTGTGTGGGATCTCCATGCCAGCACAAATTTACTACGACCCACCATTCCCCTCGTTGTCCCGATAAAAATGATACCTCACTTGTGTGGGTGCCCAAAGCAGAATCAGCTTAAAAACAGAGAAAAAAAACTGCCCTCTTGGACCCACTTTGGTTCCCCCTCAATCTCTACACGTTTTTGGCCTTTCCCTGTTGCAGGCACTTGCGCCCCCGAACAAGCGAGGTACCATTTTAACCGGGAGACCGGGGAAACAATCCTTAAAGGCATATGTGAATGGAGGAAATAACAAGGAGAAATAAAGATCTTTCTCCTTGTTGCAACCATTGTTCCCTCTAATTTCTTTCCTCTGTGTGCGGCAGTGCAAGATCTCTGTGCGCTGCAGCCAAGGCTGTGTGCGCCAAGTATGCGAGTGCAGCCTGCGAGTATATAAATCCGTGGCAATTACCACTCAAACTTTTGTTTGCAATGAGATAGAGAACAAGTGCATTTCACACATATAGCTCTAATCAACAGGGTCTTGTGACAGTTTTGCACTGTGGAGACAGATCATCATGACATTAATAGGTTATTCTAGTTGCACCTATTCCCCAGGCTTAGAAAAGGACAGTACTCAGAAGGGAGCACCATTATAAGATTTTACTGAATATTCTTGATTGGAGCACTGATCATTTGGTGGGGGATTGCTGGAAGACTATTCAAGAGAATATATATTTAGCAAGTTGACAATTACATAACACAGTTACATTTTGATGTACAACGTAATGATTAATGTCTTTGCTAAGAGGAAGTGTGTGAAATGTGCCCATCTAGGCCAAACATAGACTGTGGGAAAGGGTGGCTCAGACAAGTCAAGTGCCATCACTAGATGTGTGACACATTTGCTTCTCTCGTTGGTCCATGCCATTCTTCCAGTGCTGATAAATTATATCAAGGTCAACTTTGCTATTTAAGAGATAGGCCTTTGTCATCATCAGCGTAACCAAGTGATTCTCCTCCAGTCTAGTTCTTGATTTAGACTTGATAGTGTTCAAGTGACTGAATCCTGGTTCACAGTCTGCACTTGATGAGTGAAATGTTGGAACATGGCTGACAAGCCACATAATGCAAAGCATGCTATTTGTTGGACATTCAAGAACGGCAGGTGGTATATGTCAATATTACTCAGCAAACCTGAGAAAGGAAAGATAAAATGTAGTTCTTGTATACCTTTATCATGATACTCAGTGAAAAAATATTGAGCATTATCTCACATCCATTTAATTTTTTATAGATCTACTCAGAGACGTTTTAACCCATAGGCAAAGTGGGCTCTGGCCCAGGACCCCAGCTTTTCAGGGGCCCCCTGAGAGAGCCAGCTCGGTTCTGCAGAGTCGTGCTCTAGTGACCCTGAATAATTCTTACACAGATTGTAATGGATTCTCACACATCACCCCTATTCAAAATAAATGAAAGGAAAACGGTATTTGAAACAGACATTTTGCAGAGAAATTATGCGTTTATGTTTCATTCTTTCAGATCAAAGTAGAACCTCACATATTCATATGTCACAGATATTATTTGCAGTACTACTAGTGAACTGCTGCTGTGTTACAATATTGAAAACGCACCTCACTATCCCTAAATATTAGATGTAAACACATTTAGAATGCTGTGGCTGGTGAATGGTTTAAATCTCTAGCTAAGTGCCCACCCAAAGTCAAAATGCTATATATTTGCTCTATGACGGATATGAACACCCATCGCAGTGCTAAAACAATCTCAGGGCGCATTGCTGATATTGCACGAAAATTGTATCTTCGATTCGACCCGAGATTAATAAATAAGGTTGTCCAATTTATGTTCTAAACTGATACACAAACAGTATTAATAAACGTTAACAATTATTTGACATATTTGTACATGTTATATGCTAAGTGATTTAAAAATACTTACTAGGAATCATTTTCGCGCCTGCCTGTCTCTAGCGCCAAGTACAGCGCTTCTCTGGAGCTGGCATGATTACTTCTCCCAGTCTGCCTCAGATTGGCCTGGTACATTTTCGATATTGACGCGGTTCTGCCCAAGCAGTTATGATCCGATTAAACCTTGAGCATAAATGATGCTTAGCTGACAGAAGAAGCGTGCAAGAAACATAAAAAAACTGATATCAGTCGTAGAACTGAGCATCAGCTAAGGTTGCAGAAAGAGGCCTCGACCATCTGTAACGTGATTGGAGAAAGGGGCGGCAGCAAAGACTCTCTAAAGATACATCCACCTGGTTCAATCAATGCCCACAGCAGCGGGCCCAGGACCTGGAAATGCGCTCAAAGCCTCCCTCCCTGATAGGAGAGATGAGGGGAGGGCTCCTCTCCGGTTCCACTTCTTGGAGGTGAGTTGGTTATGAAAGAATGCGTCCGTTTTCGGAAAGACAAGAGTTACCTCCTGAGGGGCAGGCAACCCCATCAAGGTAGAAGAGCCTCGTGGGAGAAATGAAGAGAACCGGAAAATGAACCCTCGCACAGACACTGGCGAGCAGAGAGTGCAGTGATGGCGAGGTTCGCGCGCCAGCCCTAAAGAGATCCCTTGTGTCATCACATCAAGCGGCGCATCGAAATTAGGCCCCCTGTCGGAGAGAAAAGAGAGACATGTGCTTTGGAAGGTGTGAACCTTCCGCGGAAGACGATACATTCTGACTCGCAGAGGGGCCTCTGAGTGTGAGCGTGTCATCTGCACTTCTGCAGCTGCGAGAGCAGCCAGGCTCCAAAGAAGCAGCACGATGGGGTAAGATCAGGCCCGCAACACCAATAGGGTTCAAAGTGCTTCAGCCCCCCTGTCGTGTGTGGCAGCCCGGGCTAAGACAGCTTCCCGGGCACACACACAGCCGCACCCCAGTACTTCACAGGTCTTTAAAAGACCATTCACTTTTTAACGAGGCTTTGTTGTCGTTTCACCCCTTCTTAGAGCCCCTGCATCTCCACTCTGCATATTGCTGAAAGACCGTACTTTTCACGGCGCTACCATTTAAAATGCCGTGGCTGGTGAATGGTTCAAATCTCTAGCTAAGCAGAGACGTGCGCGCTTTGTAAGACTGTCTGCGCGCTTGGAAAAGACCCTGTGCGCGGCCGCGCGAGCGCGCAGTTTACTGGGAACAATGGTTGCAACTCGCTGGGGGAGGTGCAGCAATTTGATACATTCCCCAGTTCACAAGCTTTAGTAAATCTAGGAAAGCACCAAAATCCATGGGTGGGTGCATGGGAATGACCATGCTCCAACATGGAACACCTCCCAGCCTGAAATGTAAAATAATAAAGCGCAAGCAGCTGTGTTATATTACAAAGCCATGTAAGGCAGCTCAATTCACCCTTTGCGTGGCTATGCAAATATTTCTGAAGCTTTTGCGTTGTCCTTGCCAGCGGTGGCTCCTCCGCTAAAGCGCAGTAGTGTTGCCCCACAGGAAAAATAAAATTATACTAACGCCATGTTATTATCATTTTATTTTTCCATACTGGCTCTGTTTAGGTGTAGGGCAGGGTGGGGCTGTGCTGCCCACAGAGCAGGGGAAGGAGTGGTGGGCACTTTCTAAGTGCACATGACGGTTTGGCCGGTCGTCTTGGGCCGGCCAAACAGTCATGCGCACATAGCATGTTCTCCACCCGGCTGTATTTAACAGCCTGGGTGGAGAATATACACAGGCTCCACGTCCCTGCCTGAGCACCGATCCACGGCACTCAGACCAATCACAATGCTGCTGTCATGCTGGTGACACCAGTGTCGTGATTGGCTTAGGTAAGTCTGGGAGCCTGTGTGCTTCCTGTTTCCTGCATTGGACGGAGGAGAGGAGGCAACTGGCCGGCAAGTGGATTTTTAACCCCCAACCCCTCCCCGCTCCACCACTACTGCCCCGTAGCAGCAGCTACTGGTCCTTGCATTGCCTTGCTTGACCCAAGGACAATGCAAAGGCTTGATAAATCCAGGCCAAACCATTTGTTTAGTAAGCTGTTACCCAGCCACTAGTATCGCGCCAAGTTAAGTAAAGCATTGCATCAATTTACTTACCATTAAAAAGGCCTGTGGGCACAGCTCATAACTGTGCAGGGCCACACTAGCTCCTCCACAACCCTTAGTAAATCTAGGCCTATTAATTTTAGAACCATTACAGAATGATAAAAAAACACATATCAGCTTTTTATGTCAAAAGAAGAACACGCTACATAAGCGAGTGACACACGAAGGCCATAGGTGTAAACATGCTTCTAAAATATATGCACGCTTTGAAATGAAGCATGAATACAGGGGTAGTGTGTGGCCGAACAGGCCTCTCAACCAAACCGGCAAGCAGATTTTTTTAATGCAATTACCAACACTATGGCGACTCCAACAATGAACAATTTGCATTCCTTTCAACCTTGCTTCCCTTTCAACTGCTTCTGAAGACTAGCACATTAGCACTTCAGTGCCTCCTCTCCTGTCCAATACTGATGAGGGATGCATCTCTCTGTTAGCTCCAGTGCGGGCTCTCCACAGTCTGAATAGGTGCAACACTAAGGATGGATTCGCACAGTGCCTGCTGTGCAAGCATTTAAAACCTTTTTGCCTGCCTTGATCATAGTTACATAGGAGGTGGATGGTCTACTCCAGAAACCATGGTCTATAGGTTACAATTGCTCCTCAATACACAAAAAAACAAAGAAAGACCACAAAGACCTGCAGTTTATAAATGACACAAATCATTACATGGTTTTTATTCACAACTAAGGGCTTGATTCACAAAGAAAGATTTACATGAGTAAATCTACTCAAACACCAAAGAGGGGACGGAGCCTTCAATGAATGAATTTATGAGTGCAAAGTTACTGCAGGTAATTTTTCACCTTTTGATGGAGATCTCCCTATGGGAAAGTATAGGCAAATTTAATAAAGTTAATTTTTTAAAACAAATTAAATATATTTTAACGTAAAATAAAAATGTAAAATAATTAATATTAAATAGAAACTTAAAAAAAAAAATGTAGCAAATTAGCTCCTTAAATTAAATGTGTGTTAAATAATGCAATAATCTAAATATAAGTGATTTGTGAATATTTATTTTTAAACAATTTTAAAAATACCCACCATTACTAGCATTTTTCTGTAACTTGTAGTAACCTTGGTTAAAATTTTTATCTAATTTTAGATCTTTTTAAAGTTTTAGAAATAAGGTAGAAAGTTTAATTTAATTTTTAGTAAAGTGTATCAATGAAACAAAATCATTAATTATACTTTTTTTTATCACTGAAAACACATATGTATATGTCATTTGATTAGTTTAACATTCATTTCTGCATTGTGTTAGTTCAATTCCCTGCCTCCACTGAGTTATATGAGAGTGTGTTGCAGTACCAGTAGTTGACCATGTGTGGAGCTTGATTTACACCACAGTTGGGCTGAAGTACATTTAAGCATGTTTTGACACTAATAGGACTGTAGTACCTTAAGAAATGTATTTTGTGAAGTGCAACTCTTTTGTGGGTGTGTGTTTTATATCGGCATGTCCCACCCCTCAAGCCCTACCTTAATTTTCCCTTAACCCCACCAATTTATGAGTAAGTATCCCCCTTTTCCCATCACTCTCCCTCGTCACTACTATATTTACTGCAAATTAGTATACTTATATGTGAGGAGATCTCTGCTACCGAGGCAGAAATCTCCACACAGAAAAGGTAGGAGAGGCGGAGATGAAGGTTTTCACCCATAGGTATTCTGCACACAAAGGCTGTGACACCGGTGGTGTCATCCAACTCAGACCTGATTCTGATACTGGAGTCGATGTACCCAACATTTCCCTTGCCCTAGTTAAATCTGCAAGTGATAGCAGCCTTTATTGAGTTAAAGTTATTTAGGGTGGTTCTGTGTGCCTCTAGTACAGTTCCAAACCTCATGCACCCTTTGGGGTCTCTAGTTGAATTTTTGCAAGCAGATCCTTCCACTTCACCAACTGACCCTGTCTGGCCTCAGTCTGGTCCTCAGCCAGCACCAATCTGCACCTCAACACCAGTGCCACCTCGGTTTCAGCCTCGCCACCGGTAGGACCAGTTCTAGACTCTGCCCGATGCTGAAGTCTGATTTGGGACCAACTTCAGCTAGCTCTTGACCTATGTCAGTGCTGTGTGATAACTAAAACTCAACCTGTAACTCTGGATGGATCACCCAAATGTTCTCTCACCCTGATGCTAGTACTATCCTAGTACTGTCAGAGGTTCAGATGCACAAACAATTTCCCTACATTGAAGAAGACGATGAGGAGGTGCACAATTTACTCCCACCCTAATTAACCAGCTGATGGATTCTGCTGCGTCCTCCAGAATGCTAGTGGTTTAGACACTTCAACTAAAACTGAACTGGATTCATCATTGGGCACCCTAGTGAGGATAATGCATCCTTAGAGATGTTTGTTTGAAATGCCACAGAAGTCTTGGGTGCACAGTTGCACACAGATGTAATCAAGGCAAACTTACTAAAATTTAGCAGCCTAGGCCATCAACTACAGCTGCCATCTAATAATGCCCTGGCATAGGTATGGTAGTTAATTATGTTAAGTATGTTAAATTAAGTATGATAGCTTAGGTGTAATAGTTAAGTTTAGTAGATACATAAGGGATGGTAAGCTACTTATGATGGGTATGATGGTATGGGAAAGTACATTAAGTATGGTAGGGAGGTAATGCTGGTAGGTATTGTAGGTAGGCAATGGTACGCTGGTATGTTAAATTAGGCATTGTAGGTAAGTATGCGAGGTATAATAAGTTACTTATGGTAGATGGGTATGTTAGTTATGATGGGCAGATATGATCAGTAGGTATGGAAATTTATTTATAGTAGATACGTCGATGGGACCTCTTGACATTGACTCCATTCTATACAAAGGAGAGGCTTGTCTTTTGCTCCTACTTGATCTCTCAGCGGCCTTCAACACCGTCAACCACCATAGGATTATCCACATTTTAGAAAATCACATGTGCTTTAAAGGAACTGTGCTTCATTGATTTAAGTCATTCTTATCACATCGCAAACAATTAGTAAGGCTTGGAAATTTCTATTTTGAACCAGATTCAGTTTCCTGCAGAGTCCCCAAGGACCAATCCTAGCTTCAACTCTGTTTAATTTGTACTTGGAGCTACTGAGAGATGTAATAGAGAGCTCTGATTTCACAAACCATCAATTTGCTGATGACACCCAAATGTACGTAAAAATCACCTCCTACTCTGACATTAACATTCTAAAAACTGCCTATCGACCCTTCACAAGTGGATGTTGAGAAAGTCCTTAGAATTAACCGTGACAAGACAAAATGTATTGGATTTCACCAACAACACCAATCAAAGGTGCACATGCATCAATATAGGCAATTGGGAATCCTTGATTGCGATTATTAAGGAATCGCAAATATGGAATCGCAATTGCGTATGCATGTAGGAATCGCAAAAGAAATTGCGATTCCTACACATTCCTTAATTGCGACTCGCAAATTGCGAGTCGCAATTAAGAAATGGCTTCCCATTCATTCCTTTGAACCTAGAGGCCCATAGGAATGAATGGGAATTGCATGCGCAATTTGCGAGTACCCAATAGGTACTCGCAAATTGCGCATGCAATTTCAAGGATGCAAGGGTGCCAAAAGGACACCCTGTTGCACCCCTGAAATTTCTATTTTACCACATGTTGCGCACACACATGCCCCAAGGGCATGTGTGTGTGTAACATGGAACTTTGAAAAAGGCACTTTAGTGCATTTTTCAAAGTTTTCACAAATTACCATCAACATGAAATTGACAGTAATTTGCGATTTTTATTTGCGACATCGCAAATTTTTTTTGATGATGCATTGCATTTAAGGAATCTCAATTTGCGATTCCTTAAATGTAATCGCAATTTAAGTAATCGCAAATTTAGCGATTACTTAAATTGCGATTTTTGCATTTGGGATGATGCATCCCAAATGCAAAAATACCGGTCGCAAAGGGGCAGATTCTGCGAATCTGCCCGTTTGCGACCGGTATTTTCGTTGATGCATGTGGCCCTTAATGTGATCAGAATTGGCTTTCTGAACCTCAGTCAGTTGACTCTACACCTTCCCTTACACCTGAGGTCAGATCCTTTGGCATCTGGCTGGACTCACTCCTTTCGATGTCCCCAATCTATTGTGATCTACATTGGCTTCTTTTCTAAAGCCAGAATTAAATTCAAGCTACCCTACATCATGTTTAAAGCCATCCACCTACAAAATCCAGCCCACCTATCTTTCACCTTAAAAATATTTGGCGGATGTAAACACCCCAGGAGTAGGAAGGATTTCAGGCTTGCATCTTAGAAATTAGAACACACCTTGCCGCAACCAAGGGCTTTCTCAGGGGCGGGCCCATCTCCTTGGAACGCCCTATCTGAAAACCTGTGTCAACATATGGACTATCTGGAGGTGAATGTTTGATTGTTCAGCATTCCGTCCATCATTTGTTCCTTTAATATATGGACTATCTTCAATTCTGCAAAAAACAAAACTCTACCTGTTAAGGCTGTACTTTGATCTGTAAATGCTTTTCTTATTTCTTCCTCTGCCTTTCCCCCCTCTATCCCTCCCTTTACTCTCTTCCTTCTGTATCTTCCTTGTCGTTTCTGATTGCCTAATGCCATCTGACTCCCCCTTCTCCTCTCACTTTTTCTCATTCTTATCCTCTCCTATTCCCATCTGCAACCTGAATAATTATTGCCTATTCTTGCTCACCTTTACCTTCCTCCTACCTGCTCCTGTTTGTTGCCCCTTGTTCTCTTCTTCACATTTCTCCTTCACTCTTCTCTAACCTCTTAGCACATCTTGTCCTTTAACGTAATTATCTATCCTTCATCTTGAACAACCCCGTCCCTAAGTACTTATTCTGCCCTCTGACTCTTCACTGCTCCTCCTCCCATGCTTACCTCACTTTCTCATCTTCCGTTTAATAAGCAGTTTTATACATATGGCTTTTTTGGGTGACTGGTTTATGTTAACATTTAATGTTCTTTCTGTTTTTTCTCCACTTTCCACTCTCCACTGTAAAGATAGTTTCATCCTCCAGTCTTGTTTTACTTGTAAAGAACACTGGCTCACTGCTTGGGTTGACCTGTGCTAATCAAAAATGTGAAATAAAATAAATAAAAACAAATAAATAGGCTAGGCTAGCTAATGCATGTTACATTATAGAAGGTTGGACATAATAACATTTTTGTTTGATATTTATAAGTTGGTGCTATTATATAATTTTCTAAACTTCTTGCATACAAATCATAGCATTGCGGACGACAAGAACAAACATCTATTGTCATCAATAAAGCACTCTTATTTGCTTTTAAGTGAGTGATTCATATGCATGTAGGTACTTTTCCTTCATACTGCTAATAACACTGCTACTAATAATAATACATTTAAAATGGCCCAATCGCTGAACAGGTTACATTTGCAGAGTTATGTTCTACCCTCAAAGAAGAGTGTTCTAAAAAGAAGTCAGAAGCTGAAGATTGCATTGTAAGTGAAGAACATAAAACACATACACAGCAATGTATTGCATAGTAGATATTTTTGACATTTTGACAACGTCCCAGCCTTTTGTTATGTTATGTTATACAAACTTATAAAGCGCAGTATCACCCCACGGGTATCCAGGCACTGAATTACGTTAGTTCTGCGATTAGAACATGTTTCTATAAAGATGTCAGTTGCTGGGTATTATCAGGTGATCTGAGTTACTCCTTTGGAAAAAGCCATGTTTTAAGCCTCTTCCTAAACTGTAAAAGATCTTCTATCTGTCTTAAATTAGACAGGAGTTCATTCCAGAGTCGTGCGGCTGCAGAGCTAAATGCTCTTCCTCCAAATCTTGTTGTTCTAAACCTAGGCTTGCTTACCAAGTTGGCTGATGATGAACGAAGGCTTCTGGTCGGGACATACCATTTAAATTTGCTCTGCAGTGGTATGGGCCCAAATCCATGCAGTGCCCTAAAAACAATGCAGAGCGATTTAAACTGTATCCTCTGTGTCATTGTAAGCCAGTGAAGCTCTTTTAGAGACAAGGAAGCTGATGATCTACGTGATCTCTTTAGGGCTAGTTTTGCAGCTATTGTCTGGATTCTCTGAAGTCTCTTAATCAGAAGATTTGGGGCCCCTAGTAGCGGAGCATTACAATAATCCAATCGACTCAGGATGACACTTCTCACTATTAGTGCTCTGGCTGAAACAGGTAGCATTGGAAGTATTTTTCGTAGTGCTCTGATAAGGGAAAAACAGGTCCCAACCGTTTTATTCACTTGGGTTTCTAGACTCAGTTTATCAAATACTATCCCCAGATTGCGCACTGCCTCAGAGAGTATCAGTGGCTTATCTGTAGGGATAGGCCAGAAGTTGGTCGGGAGAGAGAAAGGAACTTTCTTTGCCAAACAGAACAGAATCTATGTTTTATCGCCGTTGAACTGCAGGGAGTTATCTTTAAGCCAACTTGCAGTCTTTTGCATGCACTCGTGGAAACTGTCTTTTCGTTGCTCTTTAAGAAAGCATGTGTGCCCACACTTCTTACTTTGTGAACAAATCAAAACTGTAACTCCAAAAACATGGTATCATGAAAGCACCCAAACATCAGGCAGCAAAACTATAAATCAGCAATTAAAATGTTGTGCTACCAAGATGAATACATCAAAGAACACAAATTGGGTCTCATTTTAAAACTTCAAGTTGTTGCCTCTGCAGTTTAGGATTGTTTTGTCCACTCAAATTTAAAGGAAACACAAATGAGATAATGTAACCTTCCTCAGAAAGCTGTGGCCTTAATTGACAGCCTTCCGAGCAATAAACCAATCACATGAAAGCCAATGGATGAAGATGGTTGATCCAAATCTCACTCTCCTCCGTACTTCTTTAAACGTCTTTGTGACGTATTGATGACCAGAACTGTTGTTAAAACTATCTGTAGCAACACCTACTAAAGTTGACTGTTAGCCTCAATAGTCCATCCCAGTACCATTGCTAGTACATCTGGTTTTTGTTTTGGTATATAACATTATTAACCTAAATCCAAGCAATGGAGCAAATGGGTAACACATGGACAAAATAATGTATTTGATTGCAACTACTAATTAATAATAAGAAAGCCTAAAATAAATGAATAACTTACTACGATATCATAAAATATTCATCATTTGTGAAAGTGTTGTATAAACACAGGATGGCAGATTTTGGGTGGGCAGCCTACAGAAACACCGGGGCATAGTTCGCATCAGTGTATTCTTTTCCGGGATGTGTTGCACTTATTAAGCTCATGTTCACTTCATGTACTTTCCTTCAGTGCATGACAGTCTCCCTGATAAAACCCTCCAAATACATCCTCATTCCAAAGTATGTATGTATGTATGTATGTAAATGTACGTGTAAATGTCGTGTTTTAAAAAAAAAAAAAGAGTGTCTTTAGCTCTTTCCTAAATTGAGAAGTGCAGGAGTGGTCCAGATGGGTACAGGGATAATGTTCCAGACCCTGGGTGTGTAGATAGAAAAGGCCAGGACCCAATCTTTTCTTTCTTGCCCTTATTTCTCTCTAGTCTGAGGATGTTCGTGTTGTGGGTCTGCTGAGGGTCACCAGAAATATTGAGCATGCCAGACAGATTTGGCGGGCACTGGCTGTGATGGCTTTGTAGATAAACAGCTCCCCTTAAAGGTGGTGTAGGTTGGCAAAGAGAGCCAATAGAGTTCCATTATGAAGAGGCATGGTGTGGCACAAAGCATGCAATTAAGAGGGTAGGGCCAGTGTGGAGTCTGGGTTGCTGTGGTGCATGACATTGGCACAAACTAGATGCAAGAGTACGAAGTATTGAGTAGATGTTCTGAAGTCGCTTTCAGGGAGGAGTGGCTTTATTTTTTTAGCTGGTACCAAATCATCTTGGGCTTCTAGGTGATGTGTTCCTTGAGGTGTCAAAATTGACTCTTAGTGAAGGTTGAAAGTTGGACTTCAATTCCATTCAGGTTCATGTCATTGAGCCTGGTTTGGATTGGTTGCGGCTTGATGTTTTTGGTCAGTAGGATGAAATCCTTTTTGTTGAATTAAGTTTCAGGAAGGTGCTGGACATCCAGGTCTGAAATTAAGCGCAGGCAGTAGATGTCTATCGTGAAGGAGACTTTCATGTTCCAGTGCATTAAAATGTACAGTTTATTTTACATCAGGTTCTTTATGTCACAAGACCATTCCTTATTTAAAGTTTGATAGTTCCAATGTATGGTACAGTATGTATTTGGGAAGGCGGATGTGTTGGGCTGTCATTGTTAGCTCACAATACACGATTATGGATAAGAAAAAGCAAACATGGAAGAGATAGCACACAAGACAATGCACTTGACACCTTGTGATACATAAGACTACATTTCCCAGACTCAGAGTCGCAGCTCCAGCCACTAGAGGACGAGCACACTCAGACACACTTAAGTGCCAATAGTGGCCACTAAGTATTTAGACCTGACTAACGCCAAGCTCCCTTGTCTGGCAACTGTGATTATTATGATTTCTCGCTATTCGCATTAATTCACACCCTGTTCAACATGTTCCTTCACTTTTGTTGTTTTTCCCCTGTTGGTTTTTCGTGGGCAATGTGATTCCTCACCTGTTGGGATTAGTTATTTGCCTTCTTACCCTTGTTAGTTTGTCTTTCCCATCCAGACTTACTTTCTCCCGGTGCTACCGCAGTGTTCATCTTCGGCTTCTGAGTTAGTTTTGCATAGCATAGGGCTACTTACAGCATATCACCTGCTTGACCTGGGTAAGCTACAATCTGTAGTTTTTAGATGTTTTTGGTTAGCTCCTGATGCAAACCCCTTAGTAATTCACGTTCTCTCACCCTTAGGTGGAGACCTAACCTTGATAAGTTGGACTTGAGACTCTGTGGTTAAGGAATCCAGTCTGATCTTTCAAATTCCAACCTGCAGGAGTTGCTCTTCTCTCTCCCTCTCCTCACATCCTTTCCTCCATAGTCAGGGTGTTCATTACTATCTTTGACCTAATTCAAGGTGGCGAGTCGAACCCTAGGTGGAGGCAGAGGGATTGGCCTGAAATCCTCATGATCAGAGTACCGAGTCCATGATAGTCATACATACATTCGAGTGTTTGTATGTAAGGCTCTGAAAGGTTAATGTAACGTAAAATTCTGCAGGCTTCAAAGATATTGCGTGTGCCTAAGCTATGCCAGAGACAGATGGTTATTATGGGCACATTGTCTAGCTCATGTGGCAACCCAAAGTCTTCAGAAACAGGCTTACTTTATTCGATGGGGGTTGGAGCCAGGTATTCCCTAATGATATTCTAAGCATGTAAGTCCTGCAAAAGGATGAAAGTACCATCCCTATATGTCTTACTTTGGGAGTGTTACCTCGCTTGAGGATGTTTGTACTTGTTTTAAATTAACTGATCTCATTCTAGTTATACCATCTGTCTCTGCAGGCCAACATAGACTCCAGGCAAACGCCACTAAATGGCCAATGTACAAGCAGACTTTGCAGCTCTTTATGAATGTCCACCAATTGTGCAAAAGAACAGATAAGAGGTCATCATTTTGCTGAATTGCCTGTGCTGCCCACTTCCTCCTCTCGGCCGCCTCCCCCCAGTTGCCTTTGCTCCTATACAACACGTTGCTTCCTTTTGCTGATCCATCCTGTGCTGCCTGCTTCTTAAGCTTCCCAGGGCCCCACCTTCCACACGGTTGCCCGTGCTGTGATCATGAGTGGTGTTTCCTCTGGTCCTCCAGCCCTCTGGCTCACATGTTGCCTGCTCGTTCCTTCAGCCCTTCCTGTTTTGGACCCGCTCATAAAATTCGATAGATCAGGACGAGGAATTTATGAGACGATGTTCAGCTTTCTATATGTGTAACTGAGCGTTAGGTCCAGTAGAATTCTTAAACCACCAGAAAGACAGGTGCATGCCCAGATGGACTTTGTCTGCATGTATACTGTCTAGAAAACACTATGGGGCTTATTTACCACCCTGCGTGGCTTTACGTGTGCTTGTAAATATCGCCCCTTTTCACACAACACTTTGTGTGTTAGGGGCGTGACATGGGTGTTGCTGTGGGTGTTCCCACGCAACACCCATGTTCACTGATGCATTTCCAGATTTACGAGCAATCATAAACCTGGACATGCGTCAGAATGCTATGCCACCCCAGGGGTGGCGTAGCAAGGTGCAACGAGGAGAATTATTTTTATTTCTCCTCGTTTTTTTCCTCTTTCAATGCGTGCTGCATTCTACAGCACACATTGGAAGAGGAAATTACCTCAATTGATTTGGTTTTTTTTGCAGGAAGGGGCACCTTCCTGCACAAAAACAATCTCCCCACGACGCAGGCATCCTTGCACCATGGTGCAAGGATGCCTGCGCAAGGATGCCTGCTCCGGCGCATGGCAGCAGTTTATGCGCCAGTGCAGGGAAAAGCATAGAGATGTGACATATTGTTGTAAATATGTCGCATCCCTGTGCTTCGAAACTAGCGCAGCAAAATGACTTGCGGCACTGCACTACGTTAGGTTCTCGTAAATAGGGCCCTATAATGATAATGCACAATAGCAGCTACCTACCGGTCCAAGATGAACACAATTCAGGCAGGGTTCGACTAGACTAGGGCAAACAGACAGTGCCCAAAGGGCTGGACTCACAGATCTGTGCATGGGGTATTTTAGGGCTGTTTGTGGGCACGTTCTATGGTCTAGTGGGCCAACTTTTACTATTGATTTCTCTGATATTACCAGAAACGCTGCCTTAAGCAGGCACAAGTGCACGCAGTGGCCCAGACCTTGCAAATCCCTTATGCAGCTTGTTTTTACAAGTTTAAACTGTTCTGACTTCCAATTGTGGGCCACTTCTTTTAGCTTTCTGATTCACCAGTAGGGGCTTCTTTTAATTTGGTGCCCTGGCCTATTTTCTGTCGCAGTCTGACCTGGAGTACAAGTCAACAGCTTAATACATTGCTCGTTTTGCACTTCATACCCGTAGTTTGTTAGATGACGCCTTCGTTGGAAGTAATTGTTTTTGAACTCAGTTCAGCGATGACTCACAAGAAGTAGGCATTCATTTAGGAATGCATTAGACGTATGAATGAGCATGGAGCAACGCGTTCACGCTTTGCCATTAACATTCACCCACAGCTTGGGACATAATGCTATGTTCAGAGTGAATTAACAAGCATTAACATCAGAAATGACCCATTTACAGCACATCCTAATCCATGACTCATCGATTAGTATACAAAGAAGTGAATGCTCATTAGTTATTTGAATTAGGATAAACACTAAGGCATGCATTGACTGAAGTGAAAGAATGAATTGACTCTAATTGGATTACTTTTAAATGGTTTAATTGTCTAAAGCTACGTGTAGTTGTTATTGTAGACAACATGATTACATACAGTATTGTGCACACTGCATTTACAAAATGTTACTAGGCAAATATGACAACCGAAGCACTTAGGGCACCTCACAGAGAAAAACAAACTAAGTAGTGGGTAGAATATTTTGAGGAAAAAAAGAGCCAGGGTAATTAATTGTTCTAAGTTGTGTTTTTTTTAAAAATATGTCTGTCTTAAATTCATATATAGGTTTTCATTTTCGCTTTGAGTATTTTTTAAACAAATTTTTTTTGTTCTTAACATTTCGTGTGTCTTATGCTTATTGTATGTTTTATGGAACTTGTTTTCCGAAATAAACAATGATGACAGTGATGATGGGTCAAATGCTTGAATGAATGTCAGATATTAGTAATTACACTGGGCCGCATTCTTTCAGATTTTTTGTTCAATGTGCTAAGAGAGTCAGGGACCAGCTAAATGCAAATTAGCCATGGTCATCCCCCAAAGAGAATAGTCATTAATCAATCAATCAAACTGGATTTCTAGAGCACGATTAATCACCCGCAAGGGTAGCCAGGCGCTGAGAGCCATGCTACTCGGTGGAGTCAGTTGAACAGCCAATCACAATCCAGCAGGAGATATCCCCACTAAATGGGAACACAGCAATCCCAGACTCGTTTTGGACTTCTTGGGCCTCATCAAAAAGGTGCGATTTGAGCCCAATGGTAAAGTGAGCTATGGAACCCAGATCTGGACATATCTGTCATTCCTTGGGGGTGGGCAGATTTACTAACATTTGAAGCAATGCACCACAGCAACTAATGCAGCTGTGCTGTGTCAAAGGGGGACAACAGAACAGCGCCATATACACCTAGGTATGGTGCTGTTTCTCTCTCCTTCTCCCCCCGCACCCCACCCACCGTTGCCACACTTCAGGCAGTCTAGCGTCACGTACACACCATAGTGCAATTGTATTATGTCAAGCATATATTTTGTACTGGAAGAATACCCCCACAGTACAAAATACTGTTTCTAGACATACTTTATACTGCTTCCATGTTTACATGTGTGCTGCACAGTACATTCTGGGTAAAACAATCTGCTGGGATCCATGAAGCCACACCGCAGCATATTTCATCTGGTATCTACTTTTCAGAAATAGACAGTTTGGAAGGGTTCCCTGGGTGCCATCTGACCTGGGGCCTGATTACAAGTGGGGCAATTTTTGGTGTGTGGGATGCTAGAGGGCCATAATCTCCAATTCTGGTTAGCATCTACACATCAGCTATTCTGAGCTATTCCCCACGTTATCCTTTATCGTGCATATTTTCACCATTCCGGGAAGAAAAACGCTGATCTCTTCAGCCTGTTTTGAACTTGTGTAAAGTGTCAATGGAGAGGGGTCAGGTAGAGGTTCAGGCAGTGAGGTGGAGGGGCAGGTTTATCTGTGTCCAGGGGGAGCATTGTTTGCTCCCCATGGACTTCTGCAGGAGTCGGGCAAAGGCAGGCTGTGATGCTGCCCACAGCCCTTGCCCATGCAGCACTTGAGACAGGCCCAGAGTCTCCTGGACTAGAATTATCAGATTGGAGTTTGCAGATCCAATACTTCTAGCCCCAGAGAGACTTGAAGTGCAGAGTTGAGGCATTTCCTCCAGAGCTAGCACTCCATATGAAATACTCGAACCCACAATCAGTGTCCCCTATCTCCAAATACTGGAGGGACCCCACATATCAATTGAGAGAAAATTGGGATTTCTTTGTGCATAGTTTTGATGGATAAACTGGCAGAGATGTGTTAAAACTCCCATTATGAAATCCCCCAATCTGTCTCTGATGGAAGCAGAAAGGCTGTGTTGCATAAGCAGTGTGGGAGTGGCCGGATGCCAGATCAGGCCGGCTCTCATCCCATTCTGTTTTTTAAAAGCAGCAAACCCTGTTGTCTATTGGAATTTTTGTTCCCCTGGGTTAGGCAGATTAGGGAAACACCCCATGCAGTCCACCCCAGGGGGCAGAAAGAGCTTATGGGCTTCAAGGGTTGCGGTGTGTGGCCTGACTCCATGATTAGATAGCCCCCCACCTATTCTTTTAGAAAGGAATAAAAAGAAAACACAACCTGGTGTCTAGTGTGCTTTCTTGTCTCCCTGGGTATAAACACTGTCTGGGCTTCTGTGGTGGGGGTGTGGCCCGATGATAGGATAGGCTCCCACCCCAGCCTTTTTTTTTTTTTTTACCAACAACAAACCATGGTGTCTATTGGGCTTTCTGCCTCACTAGGGTAAGCACTGTGGGGGTAAACCCACAACCTGCACATCCTCAGTGGGGCGCAAAGACTGCCAGGGACCTTGGTGGGCTGGGGGCAATTGCACAAGCCAGGGGGTGCTCCCACCCTTTCAACTCTCTGGTGTGCAGTCGGTAGATCCCTGCTTGGGGTCCTTTTATTTAAACTCACCATCTGCTTGCTGCATGGGTCTCCAGCTCAACTCCATTAGGAGTGCAATATATCACACAGTTGAGCATACACAAAAACTCTCTTCCTAAAAGATTTACTTGGCTAGAGTTGCAAATGACAAATTGGTGCTGATCTCACATAGAGCCTATCTTCAATGGGACAGGAGCTGAAACCGGATTGCAGTGTTGCTGATTTGAGATGCCTACAATTACAACAATTGAACGAGTGGCGCCAGTGTCAATTAAAAAGGACAAGGGGTGACCATTAACGTCTCCATACACTTGCCCTCTCTGACTTGAGAGGGGTCCATGGAGCCTGATTCAAGAACTGGATCTGTGAGTTCCTACAATTGGGCTGTAATTGGGCATTTCCATTCCGCATGGGCACAAAAGCAGCTTGGGGCAGCCCATACTTCAGAAAATTTGGATTCATTAGGGGTTTAGGCATTTGGGGAATTCCTTCCTGAACCACAGGGTTAGGTACTTGAGCATTGTTCTGCATCCGGTCAGGATTACATTGACACCCCCTTTTCCAGTGACCGACCTTGTTGCAAGTATTACACGGGGTAACTTTCTTCAAAGGACTAATGTGTGTATCATTTGCATTTCCTCGTCCCCTCCCCTGCTCTAGTACATTCTTTCCTTACAGCATGGCAACTCCTTGTAAGTTTAATCCATTACTCGCATCAAAGTTAAATCCTGCATCGGTCACATTCACGTCTCTCATTCCTCCATTCTGCGGCAAATTGGTCTGGGCAACCATATACCGCTGCTTCAATCCCTTCCTCTTAGCTTCTAATGTGTCGCTGCAATGTTTGGCATAGTGTAGGATGTCATCCATCAGCTTCGACTGCTAGCAGAGTTTACCCTGTATTATTTGAAAATTATTATTCTCTGGTCTGAGCCCGTAAACAAAGGATGCAATACATCCTCCCATGTTTTCACCAATGGGGTCATTTATGCTGCTATGTTCTCTGCATACCTGCATCATTCACTCAAAATATGCATGAACTGGTTTCTTGGGTTCCATTTGGGTTCTGAATATCTTGCTCCAATCCATTTTCTTTTGGGGGACCTTCGTTTTAAAGTGGGCACTAACCGCATCATACATGGTCTTTACTATTGGGAATGGGGTGTTATGTTTTTGCTACTCTCAGGGGTTCCTGTGTCGGCCAGTCTACTGCCCTCTTACAGTCTGCCCATAAGTCTTTGGGACTGCCACTTTGAACAACATATCCAAGTCTTCCCACAGCACCTTAGAGATGGTGACAATCCTATCTATCTGAGAATACCACTTTTCGGAGTTGTCCATTAACTTAGGTAGTGAATTTGTGAAATCCTGACCACGGAATGTGTACATAACATAAGCTCCTCCCTGAACCTCCCTTAGGGGTACTCCTTCACCACCACTCCTGTGTCTTCTTCCTTCGTTTCCCCTGTCGTTTCCATCTTCCATCTCACCTTCTACCTCTACTTCTTTGACCATTTTTCCCTGAACTTCTCCAGCTCGCTCCACTCTCTGGTACATTCAATCAACTCCATCACGTGCATTCTCAATCCCTTTGGCTTCAATGCCCTTACGCCCCTGTCACCAGCCATCATTCTGGCATTTCTTCTCAATTTATTTTTCTGGGTCAGATAATACCCACACTCATCCGCTAGAATCTCCATCTTTGCAGACACTTCCCAATGCTGCAATTGCAGCTTTTTGCCCATGTAAATCGATTTTTTTCTGTGTAATGTCCTAACAACTCTAATCCTATGTTTCCGTTGACAATCTCTTCAAGTTTGGTTTTCATTTGGGCAATATTTTTTCTCTGTGGATCTGATCCACTGGACGTTGGGGTCGTCAAGGGTACCACGGCCTGCATGGGGGTCTCTATGATTCGTCCCATTGAATCCCTAGGGACTAAGACATTTTGGGCCCTTGACTACCTGACTGCTTGGGGCAAACTGAGATTGAGGGACACTCTGTTATAGGGGCTGGCAAGGAGCTCATCCTAGGTTAGGTCGTGGTTGAAGGGGTACTCGGGACCAACGGGACCTGTGTGTTTCCTGCCTTAGTGTAGCTTGGAGGCACACTTGCTTCTAAGGGGGTTGGTGTGATAGATTTGTTCTCTGTGGGGCTTTGGGACGTATTTCCTGCTCCTGTTGCTGTATTATACAGGGGTTGGTCTGGACCTCAGAAGTTCATTTATGAGAGTGTCCTCTTCATCACTGTCTGGGTCTAAATCTTCTTTGGGCTTCTTTGGAGGAGCAGGGTTCTCTTACCCCAGGGCCTCACTGTCTATTGCAGGGGAAGTGCCTACTGTCTCAATCCCATCCTGCCACCACCTTCGCCGCCTGTCATCATCCTGAATGTTCTGCCAGAACAGAACTTATCTCTGGCATATAACGCAAACCTCTTTCTTTGTTTCTCATTTGCCAATTGTTCCTACAGATTCAGTGCTTCGAGTTGTGTGGGTCTATGCTGAGGGTTTAAATAATACATTCTCCTCAGATTCTCAAGCTTGGGTATGTGGTAAATGCCACCCAGCGGGACCTGTAATTCCCCATCTTTCTCAGTATATTGATGCCACTGCTTGAGCCACAAACACATGTGCAACTCTTTCTTTGCTGCTGTTTCCCTTGCTGGTGTACCTTCAGGTGGAAATTTCTCTTTCTTTTCTAGTTTTTATTAATTTATCTAGGACTGAATCCCCTGATTTATGCCCTTCGATGTCAACTATAACTTCTCCACGCGTCTCTCTCACACACAGAGTCCTCCGTTCATTCTCCAATCACAGCGCGACCACAACCAAGGTCAGCCAAGCGCAGTGCGGTTCTTGGCGTTTGCCAGCCTACCTCTGTGCGGCACTCTATGACATAAACATTCCACATGCTGTTGAAGTCTCCTGAACCCTGTTTTCTCTCACACGTTTACAATTTCAGTGTTTTCTATTCTTCTTCTACATGAAATGAAGTTTCTACAAGAACCATATTACCCAGAACAACACTCATACAGTAGCAGACTTTCGACCTGAGGAAGTTTGCCCTGAGCTATGTGCTCACTCCCGGGCACTAAGAAATGAATGACAATCAGCCTTAATTAGTAAACCAGCGCAAAGCAAACTTTTTTTTTTTTGTATCTCTAACTTAGTGTGACTAATAGCGTTTCACAGTACATCTCACCATAGCAAAGAATCCAACAACCTGATCTGAGTTACATCTAAGGTACCTTTTATCAATGCAAGCCGCCACAAGTAATTTGTACAGCGCGATCTTCAGAAATCCACGATAAACATCAAGGAAACAATGACCACTGTCACAATGAAACCGAGAGTCAATGCCACCAAATAGTTCAATTCAAAATCTGTCCACTGCATTCCAACATTTCCCCTCTTGCTACAACTCTTAACATACACCTCTTTGCATCAGCACTAATTTGTACACGCAATGCCCCCCATTGAAACGTTGTAGTTTTCAGGTTACTACATTGGCAGTCTCCTCTCCTCACGGCCATCTCGGTTCAGCATCAGGGCATGGACTGGGTCGATATTGTATCTCGGGGCATAGCTATCTATATCATCAGGGTACAGTTCTTGTTTCTATGGCCAATATAACTATACGGGTCTGATCAGTACTTGACAGATCCAGTCGAAACCATCAGCTCTGCTGCCACATCTGTCACTGCGCAAACCCATTAATTTCCTCCTAAGCACACTGGCACCGGACCGAGAGCTGTGTAGTCCCTGCTGGACTATGGTGCTCCCAGCTGGACCTGTCTCTCTTATTAAGCTAGATAGAGAACGTGCAGATGGCAAGAATAAAGCATTTCTGATAAAGAATGACAAAGTTCTCTGTTATAAGATTTACTCAATTAGTTAAAATTCAGAAATGCAGAGGCTGGGCAATTAAAGTTAGATCAATAAGCATATAAATCTCAAATAATACAGCAAGAACTCAGTAAAGTTCAACTGGAAAGCCAGCATAGATTTGCCTTCTTAGAATGGGGTAAGGATCTTCTCCAGCATGGAGAATCACACTCTTTAATGGGGCTTTAGCTAAAGGCTTCATACGTTTATTACATCAGTACATTGTTCACATGCCCATAACCAATAGAAATTAAGCAGAGATCAACAGTTGCATCAAAGTACCTTCAAGGGTTTTCTCACTATTCTAATACATGGAGTTCTAGTGTTCACAGCATCTGTTCTCAGTGCAAGAAATGTTGCACAGTATATTATTCAGTCTGGGGCAGTTGCTCAGTCCTTATGAAAGTACACTCTGTTCAGGCAGCTACAGGGAATCATTTTCTCAGGTAGTGAAAATGATGAGTCTTCATTATAACACAGACTAAACAATAGTTCAAGTCACCTGATAAACAACGGAGTTACACCAAGATGGACAACATGGTCTAAATTGTCCTAAGTTAAAGAAAAAATTAATTCCTTATATTCTGAACATTGGAATTCAGAAGTTTCAAACAACTCACGTTATCAAAAGTAAGTGAAAAAAGTATGAGTGAGTCAATAAGAATAAGTAAGAGTGCAATAGAGAGAATGCGTATGAATGCTTGAGTGCAAGTGAGTGAAAATTAACCAATGAGTGTGCATGAGTGAAAATTAGTATGAGTGTGCTAATGTAAGTTAGTATAAATGAGAATGTGATGTTATGCTACAAATCTGTCATTGGCTCTGGCATATTGAAGGTACTTTTTGGTAGATAGAGGTACCCATGGCAAAATGCTGGTGCTGGCATACTGCAGGTAATTCTTAGCAGGCACCTGTGTCAAAATTCTGGCACTGGTTTAGTAGAGGTAAGTTTTGGCATAATGAGCACCCATGGTAAAACACTAATACTAGCATACTCAAGGTAATTCTTGGCACCCTTGCAAAAATGCTGATGCTGGTATATTTGCAGAAATTCTTGGCATAGGGGACACCCATGGCAAAATGCTGGCACTAGTACATTGGAGTTAATTTTTGGCATAAAGGAGGACAAAGGTGATGTATGGGAGGGGGCAACTGACATACTAGAGTTAAGTTTTGATATAAGCGCCATTCATGATATATGGGTGGCATTAATCACAAAATTCACCACCTGACACATAGCATGTAATGTTCGGCACAAGGAGGCACCCATGACACAATGTCGGTACCATAACAAAATGCTGGCACTGGCACAATGAAGCTAATTATTGACATATGCCGACACCCATAACACATTTTGGAAAACATAGTGTCAACTCACAATCATCATGAAAGGACTTGATTCTATAACAAGTGCCCTTTCTAAGCCTATGGCTTTTTTTTTTTTACCAAATCGTGCTTTAAAATGCACTATTTGATCTAATTTGTTTTCGAACTTTTCTCAGGTGAAGACCTTCCGTCCCACTTAGAAGAATATTACTTATCCTCACTTTCAAAGATCATGTCAGCACTCTAATGTAGGTTTTATCTAATACAGACATTAGTCTGTGTTTTGGTTTTATATTAATGATGCATTGAATTTGGAAGTTCAGCTGTGTCAATTATTGTGATGTCATCAGGGTTATGATTCAGGCTCAAAGGTCATATGATGTCACTTCCTGTGCTGTTATTAAGGTCAAAGGGTATGTGACATCACTTCAGCTGGTATTTTGGTGAATCGATGTCCATGCCATCTGCTAACATACTTTGGCACCTCATCAGGGTAAGAGTTGCTATATAAATGCAAGTACCATACAGCACAATATGCTACAACGATTTCATGTTGCCTCAAAACCAGCATAAAGGCCCTAGAGCATCAATCATCACCTGGGTTTTTTAAGTCAGGTCACTTCCACTGCTTTGAGTGCATAGTTGGCAATCGATTGTTTCCAATATATTTAGATTTTATGGTAAAGCTAGCCAAATGAATTATAAGAGGGGTTTCCTATCGATAACTGTACTTTTGGTAGTGAATGTAGCATCTCTCATGTGCAATAATCAATTCCAATGTAATTATTTGCTTTACATCTATACATATGTGTTTGTATCTTTCAGAATTTTGTACAGATCAACAGATCCATCCCCAGCATTCTTAAATCCATCGGTTCAGTCTCTGAAAGAAAAAGTCGTTATGGCTTTGCAGCTGTCCTTCCATGGCATGGTATACAGCTGCTGTGTATGGAGCAGTTTATGCATTACAGACCCCGGCACCTATGGTATGTGAATGGCAGACTGAGAAGGACACATGCTTTCCTTTATTCATGCACTATCAAGTGAGTTCTATAGTACCTTATGGGATGTCATTACACAAAGCTGTGGGGCCAGTCATGTGGAGGCAGACAGTTGAAAAGTTGCTGTCTAGTTAGAAGGATGTTGGGGTAAAGAGGGTAGATGAAGGTGAGTGCAAAGAGTTAGTGATTCTGGCAAGACTAGCAGTTAAAGAAAGTGCCCAACACATGCCGCCTCTGCGGCTCTGGGCTACCCGAAATATATCTTCAATTAATCATAAAACGTGGCTCCAACTCAAGAGGGAATGTGCTAACTTGACAATGTCAGTTTTCTTTACATTACATTGTATGAGATTGTGTTTAGGAGATCCAACAAGGATTAATCTTTCTGTGCTGTTGGCGCCAATACAGTGTAAGTGACTAGGACTTCATCCAGAGTTCCAAACTTGTCTCTGAGGAGGAGAGTGAGTCCGAGATCGAGATAGCTGTTGAGATCCGAAGGTTCTGTCCAGGGCGCAGGGAAATCTTATAGATTTTAGGAGCCTGGGGCCGAACGTATTTTGGGGGCCCCTGTTCAGAACAGCTTTGAATTTATGAACCAATTTCAGCTCTTTCATGTCCTCTTTGCCCAGGTCTCTGAGAGTGCTCAGGCACACTCGTCCAAATTCTAAAGTTGTTACATCTAATATGCAGGGATAGTGAAATGTGTTTTCAATATTGTAACACAGGCAGTTCACTAATATTACTGCAATTAATATCTGTGACACCCTCCCATTTCTCATACTTGAGGTATTCTGGTTTGATCGAACAGAAACTTTATTTATGGATGTTGCATGAAGCATAAACACAACATTTCTCTGCAAAATGTCTGTTATAGACTCTCACATTTCACCCACATTAAAAATAAAGGAAAATGGTATTTAAAACAATCAGTTGAAGAATTAATCTGAAAGAGACACGTTAGTGACAGATTCCTTACCTTAGAATATCCCCAGGCGTCAGGCTGGATCCGGAAAGTTTTTGCGTAGTAGTACCCTTGCGCGTCGGTAGGCGGCGTCGTGCGGCTCCGCGTCCGTCGTCGGCGTCGTGATCGCCGGGATGACGTCGCGGGCAGTACTTAGACGCCGCCCCTGCGCGCTGACATCAGTTCTTCTTTTTCCGCGCCAGCAAGCGCAGATCCGGGAAGAGCAGTGCCCTGGTCATTTTTTGACCATACTTTTTGGTGAATTTTTTCACAGTTTTTTCATCTTTCAAGGTGTCGTAGGGATGCCCGGCTTCAAGCGATGCGGCGCCTGTGCGCGGATGATGTCCGTCACCGACCCGCATTGGGAGTGTCTCTTCTGCCTCGGCCGAGGCCACGACACGGAGTCTTGTACCGACTGCCAGGCCCTCCACCCGAAAGCTTTGCGAGAGCGGTCTCGAAAGCTCCTCGAGGCCCGGCATTCGGCTCCGCGGAAGCCCCGGTCGCGTGAGAGGTCCAGGGGTCGATCGCGGAGTCCACACCGGTCGTCGGCGTCGAAGTCTTCTTCGTCCGGTAAGTCGAAACACAAAAGTCCAAAAGCATCATCGCTCTAGGACTTCGCCTCGCCGGTCTCGCGACTCGGCTGAGGCCCCTCCCGGCACCGTCCCCGCGGCCCCGGACATGCCTGTGGAGTCGCCCCGCCATACCCGCCCTTCCCGGGTTCGGGGCGGATCCGGCCAAAGTGCAGGAATTCCTGTCGGCCATGGCCCGCCTCTTCGGGCCTTCAGGCCCCTCCGGTGCGCCTTCGGGCCCCGCGGGCCCTGATGGGGTTGCTCCGGCGCCGCCGACGGCTCCGGCCCCGGCGTCGCCCGTGCCTCCAGCCTCGATCCCGGCTCCGGCTTCGGCCCCGGCCTCGATCCCGGCTCCACAACCCCCATCGACGCCGGTCGACCTGACGACACCTCCGCCGGCGCCGATGTCTCCGGTGCCGTTCTCGGCGCCGCCCTGGGCTCCGGGCGGCGTCGTCCCCCTGTTCCTTCCGGCTCCGGACATGGATCCGGACCGACGTCGCTCGACGCCGGCTCCGGCGCCGATGGGACCTTGGGTCCCAACTGTCCCTCCTCCTCCTTATTTTGAACCAGAGGAGGACCAGTTGGACTGGGAGGGGTCTGATGACCCTCTGACACGACACTGTCAGTACGATCAGGACTGGACAGAGAGTCTAGGGGAGGCCAGTGGTCTAGATACTTCCCCTGACACTGGCATGCTGTCTCCTCCCGTGGCTACGGAGGAGGGAGCCAATTTTGGTACGGTGTTGCGTAGGGCGGCTGGGGTCTTACGTCTCCAACTTCCTACTTTGACGGTCAAGCCTAACATCTTGACAGAGGTGCTTCAGCCGGCAGCCTCCTCTGCGGAGACTGTGCTGCCGTTTAACGACGCCCTCACTGACGTTCTTTGGGCGCCTGGTCCAAGCCCAACACAGGGGCTCCTGTGGATCGGAACGTGTCACGACGCCATCGCCCAGCTCCGGGCGACCCCCTGTTTCTCTCTGTCCACCCCACTCCTGAGAGCTTGGTTGTCCAAGCCTCCGCTTCCCAAACCGCCTTCCCTACCGCTCCTCCGGATAGGGAATCCAAACGCCTGGATCAGTTTGGGAAGAAGGGTTTTTCTTCCTCCAGTGCTGGCTTGCGGTCCGTTAACACCGCTTGTCTTTTGGGCCGATATACCCACTCCCTGTGGGATTCGGTGGCGGATGTTTTGCCCCAGTGTCCTGAGGAGGTCCAGACACTGCTTTCCCGCGCCATTGCGGAAGGAAGGGATGCGGCTAAATACACGATACGTTGTGGCCTTGACACCGCCGACTCGCTGGGCAGGTCTATTGCAACGACGGTGGCGCTCAGACGCCACGCCTGGCTGAGAACCACTGGTTTTTCAGGGGATGTCCAGAATACTCTCATGGACATGCCCTTTGATGGAGTCGGTCTTTTTGGGTCCAAAGCAGACCATGCGTTGGAGCGCTTTAAGGACTCACGGGCTACTGCCAAGTCCCTGGGCCTTTCTGCTACACGCCCTCCGCTGACTTCTGCTTTTCGCCCCTATCGTGGCCACGGTAGGGGCGCCCTTCACGTCAGCAGCCCAGCCACCGGCCCGCGCAGCAGGCGTCTTCGCGTGGCCGAGGACGTGGATTCCGCCGTGGCGGATCGGGCAACCAGCGTGCGGGTCAGGCCACCACCTCCAACCCGTCCGCGGCCTCCAAGCCCTCCTAGTCCCTCCTTTCAGGTGCACAGCACGCCAGTAGGGGCAGGGTCCGCCATCACCTTCCCCACTGGCGTACCATCACCTCGGACAGGTGGGTCTTGGACATTGTCCGAAGGGGCTACTCCCTCCCCTTCGAGACCACCCCCCAGCCATGCCACCTCAATTCCACCGCATGTCAGGGGATCACTTGGTGCTTCTACAGAAGGAAGTCGCGGCCCTCTTGACCAAGAGGGCCATCGAGCATGTTCCGACCCCAGAAGTAGGGCGTGGTTGCTACTCCCACTACTTTCTGGTGCCCAAAAGGACAAGGAGGACATGCGTCCTATCTTGGACCTCCGGAACGTCAATCGCTTCCTCCGGAAGGAGAAGTTCAAGATGCTCACCCTAGCTCAGGTCTTGACTGCCCTCGACCCTGGAGACTGGTTGGTAGCGTTGGACTTGCAGGACGCATATTTCCACATCCCCGTCCTGCCGGCCCACCGGCGTTACCTTCGGTTCACGGTAGGCCCCGAGCATTTTCAGTTCACCGTGCTCCCCTTTGGCCTTACCAGTGCCCCTCGGGTGTTCACGAAAGTGATGGCGGTGGTCGCAGCTCATCTGCGCCGGGCAGGGGTTTCAGTCTTCCCCTACCTCGACGACTGGCTGCTGAAGGCGGGCTCGTCCCAGGCAGTCGTCTCCCACCTCCAGACTACGGCCGAACTCCTGCACTCGCTGGGGTTCTCCATCAATGTGCCAAAGTCGCATCTGATTCCTTCTCCTCAGCTCCTTTTCATCGGAGCGGTTCTGGACACGACGCAGTTTCGGGCCTATCCTCCCGAACGGCGAGTCCGGGATATTCAGGCTATGATTCCGATCTTTCAGCCTTTATCCTGGGTTTCGGTACGGATGACCCTGAGGCTGCTGGGCCTCATGGCCTCCTGCATCCTGCTGGTCAATCATGCCAGATGGCATATGCGGGCTCTGCAGTGGGACCTGAAGTTCCAGTGGGCGCAGCACCAGGGCAACCTGTCCGATCACGTCCAGATCTCGGAGGGGACTGCAAGACAGTTGCAGTGGTGGCTCTCGAACCGGCAATGGGTCATGGGCAGATCCCTCTCCCTTCCCCAGCCAGAGCACACAGTTGTGACGGACGCGTCCCTTCTGGGATGGGGCGGTCACATGGGAGAGGCGGAGATCAGAGGCGGAGATCAGAGGCCTCTGGTCTCCGGCGGAGTCCCGGCTCCATATCAACCTTCTGGAGCTCCGGGCGATCCGACTTGCACTCAAGGCATTCCTTCCCTCTGTCAAAGGGAAGGTAGTGCAGGTGTTCACAGACAACACCACCGCCATGTGGTACTGCAACAAACAGGGCGGGGTGGGGTCTTGGACCCTTTGTCAGGAGGCTCTGCGCCTCTGGACATGGCTGGAACATCAGGGCATGTTCCTGATGGTTCAACACCTGGCAGGTTCCCTGAACGCCAGGGCGGACGAACTCAGCCGCAGGTGCATGATGGATCACGAATGGCGTCTTCACTCGGAAGTGGCGCAAGGACTCTTTCTACAATGGGGAGAGCCTTGGTTAGATCTATTCGCCACCGAAGAGAACGCGCAATGTCATCAGTTCTGCGCGTTGGAATTTCCAAGGCGGCACTCGCTCGGAGACGCTTTTCGTCACGAGTGGAGTTGCGGTCTGTTGTACGCCTTTCCGCCTATACCACTTCTACCCAGAGTGTTGAAGAAGATTCGGCACGACCGGGCCCAAGTCATTCTTGTGGCTCCGGACTGGGCTCGAAGAGATTGGTATCCCGAGCTACTCGATATGAGCGTAGATCCCCCGATCCGTCTGCCTCTTCGGGAGGATCTTCTGTCGCAGCAGCAGGGGACGGTCCTCCACCCGAACCTGTCCAGTCTACACCTGCTTGCGTGGAGATTGAGCGGCGGCAGTTGATTCCTTTCGACTTGCCTCCCGAAGTTTGTGATGTGATTCTGGCAGCCAGGCGTCCCTCCACTAAGGTGGTATACGCCTGCAGGTGGAACAAATTTGTGGCATGGTGCACAGCAAAGGCTGTGAATCCCCTTTCTGCCCCTCTTTCTGAGGTCCTTCTGTTCCTTCTCTCTCTGGCCCAACAGGGTTCTGCCCTGGGTACCATCAAGGGTTATCTTTGTGCTATCTCGGCCTTCCTCAGGCTCCCTGATCAGCCCTCCTTTTCAAGTCCCCTGTTGTTAACAGGTTCTTAAAAGGCATTACTCACCTCTTTCCTCCTGTTCCGTTTGTGATGCCTCAGTGGGACTTGAACTTGGTTCTTACCTTTTTAATGTGCGCTCCCTTTGAGCCTCTACATAACTGTCCTCTTCGTCTTCTGACTCTGAAGACAGCCTTTCTGGTGGCCATCACCTCCGCTCGGCGGGTGAGTGAGCTCAAGGCTCTATCTTCCAAACCTCCCTTTCTGTCTGTTCATCCAGACAAGGTTGTTCTTCGGACGCGTCCGTCCTTCTTGCCAAAGGTGGTTACTGCTTTCCATATAGGGCAGACCATCACTTTGCCCACCTTCTTTCCGCCTCCGCATCCTTCCAGAGAGGAAGAGAGGCTCCACCGTCTGGACCCAAAACATGCGCTCTCCTTCTATATTGACCGCACAAAACACTTCCGGGTGGATGACCAGCTCTTTGTTGGCTACGTGGGCGCCAAAAAAGGTCGGGCGGTCCACAAGAGGACCATCTCCCGCTGGGTTACCTTGTGCATCAAGACCTGCTATTCTTTGGCGAAGAAGGAGCCTCCTGTTGGGCTGCGTGCCCATTCCACAAGGGCAACGGCTGCTACCACGGCCTTGGGCCGCGGTGTTCCGCTGCCGGTTATTTGTCAGGCAGCTACGTGGGCCTCGCTGCGCACGTTTACAAAGCATTACTGCCTTGACAGTCAGGTCCGGAGGGACGGCTTCTTTGGCCGTTCTGTCCTCCAGGACTTCCTTGTCTGATCTTTGTTCGCAGACCCACCACCGGGTTGGTATTGCTGGGGTATCTATTCTAAGGTAAGGAATCTGTCACTAACGTGTCTCTTTCAGATGCACAAGTTACTAACTTGTGTAACGATATATCTGTAAGAGACAGTAGTTAGTGACAGATTCCTTACCGCCCCTCCCATCCTCCCCGTTCTGCGAACTGATTTCTAGGGTTAAGGACATCCCTTTCAGGGCCCTAGTATTTTTCAGACACCTATGTCAGCTTCTTGCATGGCTCTGCGTTCCTGGCGCGGAAAGTCGTGTACAGAACTGACGTCAGCGTGCAGGGGCGGCGTCTAAGTACTGCCCGCGACGTCATCCCGGCGATCACGACGCCGACGACGGACGCGGAGCCGCACGACGCCGCCTACCGACGCGCAAAGGGTACTGCTACGCAAAAACTTTCCGGATCCAGCCTGACGCCTGGGGATATTCTAAGGTAAGGAATCTGTCACTAACTACTGTCTCTTACAGATATATCGTTACACAAGTTAGTAACTTGTGCTTCAAGGTCACCAGGACAAGAGTGTCTGCAGAACAGAGCTGGCTGAAAGACTGGGTCCCTGGGCCAGAGCCCACTTTGCCCATGCCTTGAAACATCTCTGCCAGAGTGGAACAGAACCTGTGAGGCTGCGGTCATTAACTGAACTGCAGAAGAGAGGGCCTTAGTGAGCTTTAGAACTGTGAGACACTGGAGACCTTTTGCCTACCTAATGTTATGTTTGGGGATAGACCACCCCATGCTGAAAAGACCACGTAGGGGTGTTCGCAAGGTGGATCCTGTAAATAGGTCTTGGGTGCTCTCGGCCAACAGTAATACATAGGGCCAGGATCCCCACCTCGTGGTCTTGAGCCAGCAGTTAGCCATACTCTGTCTGTGCCTTATTTATTTGTAGAAACCGCTGAGCAGCCCTGCACCCCTACTCGTTGTAGAGGTCGCAATTCCTGTCAGCGGCTTGCTGATTTGTGCCTGGCAGCATGAACTCTTAGGCCTACTGGAGTGGTGGGGTTGTGGCTAGGCCAGAGATAAGCACTTGAGCAATTCCCTGCATGTATGCGTAGGTTTCGAGTGCAATCTCCAAAGAGCGTGTGTTTGTAGGGGGTGGGAGGATTTTGGGGGTCGGGGTGGAAGCAGACATTCCATAAATCCTCAGGTCACTGGGCTCACAAGCTCCACAACATAATCCCTATATTACAAATTGGCCCAAAGGCCCAGGGTCACCCATCTGAGATTCCTATTTTATAGCAAGAAAGAGACTGTTTTCTTGAAAATCACTTTAGGCCAACTGGAGTATTTATTAGCTAGGTGACCAAATGTGTTCATGTTCACTGCCCCTCAGAGAGTCCATTCCAGCTTCTCAGCTCCCTTTTGATTAATAAAAAGGTCTACAGAGCTCCTGCGGTCGGAAAACAGTAGTTGCATAGAGCCAACTGAAAAGTAATGTAGTAGCTTGACACAGCCCAGAATACCAAGATGTGCACCTCTCAGATGAGCTTTGATCAAAACCTGTGTATCTGATTCACATCGCCGAACCTATGCAACATTGTTTTTTCTCAATAGTTTGCACAGATTTCTAGCTTTTATGGAAATCACGAAAAATCCACAGGAACATTGCAGATTTCCTGGAGTATTGCTAAAATGGGCATTTCCACATTTTTTCCCCTCCAGATCACACGCATGTTTTTTCATGGTGCATAAACGACCCCTACATCCCCTGGAAATAAGTTGGGTTAAGGACCCTTTTCCACCCTACTTGCACTCTTATTCCAACCATTTTTAAGATTAAAGTTATGGGTGTGAAAGAAGTTTCGAAATAAAACGATGAATGTTTTGTATATTTTTTGTTTAAAAAGATTTTTGTACACGATTCTCAAAACCAAAACAATGTTCCACTGTGATACGATTATCAAAATTGCAGAATAATGCAAGAGATATATTTTTCTCATTATACAAGAAGGCAAAAATCAACTTACCATAAAAATACCTGCAGTACAATTTATTAATGACAAGCAACTTAGTCATAGATACTATGAATAAGCATTATATAGTTTTGCTAAATAGAAAGAAAAAACAGACAGATGGTAAGAGGAAACGTAAACGGTGTCAATGATGAATTAATTGAAACCATGATAATTAGAATATAATGGACATCGGTAACAAATGTATAAGTGTACAAAGAAAAATGTAAGTGAAAAGTTTAAGACAGTATGCTTCAAGAGTGTTCAGGCACCCATCATTAACTATGGGAGCTATCACTCCCACTGGAATGTTTCTACATCGGTATGCAACAAAGCAGACCATAGAGTAATTTGTTTGTTATGCATATATAGAGAGAAGTATAACCTAATGTATTCCAGCATGTTTTGTATGAAATATTTGAAGTATCTTTACAAATAATTGTATTTTTTTAAGCGGTTGTTAATAACAAGTTTACTTACCTTTCATGGGGGCTTTCTCCTGTTCAATAAGAAACTTCCCAGTAAAATAATTGTATTGTTCAAGAGAATTTCTGTTTTCATAGTATCATTCACTACTTTCTAAAGATGAACCCTGAAAAGGGCAATAACATATCATTTGAATTAAATCTGCGTCAATAGAATTGCAAGACTAACAATTAGTACTTTTTGAAGTACTTGATTTATGTAATACAGTGGGTTAGAAAAACAATCTGTAATGAAGAAAAGATAGTTTGTTTACAACGCGTAACAGAAGACGCAATATGTATTTTTAACCAAATAATATACCAGACTTGAGTGGACCGAGTGACAGTCAAATCCTTTTCCCACTTGTCCTGTCTTACAGGTTTCTCGATCAGTTATTGGGGGATAAAAGAAATATATAAGTCACAGAAGCCTTGGGAGGGCGAGAACATTTGTGAAAGAAGTCAGAGATAACCTAAGAATCAGAACTAAACTTCTGGAGGTTGTAATGGTCAACAAACTCACATTTAGCCAGCAGGGGAATGCAGTTATCTCTTCGTCCTTCTACACCTTGAGGATGATAAAAAAACATTCTAGCCCCCCCCCCGCACAAAAAAAGTGGAAACAGCTGTGGTTCTATCAAAGATAGACTATTGTATTGGCTTGTGTTTAAATATGTAACAGCAACATCAGAACAGGTTACAGGTTCTGATATTCCCAGATTCCTAGCCTTGGTCACTGCCTTCAGCAAAGTTCCTAATTCCTCAGGCCACCAGGATGGTGACCAGAGGGAAGGGTTATTCTCGAAAAGGATAACCTCTGTCTTCCCAGAGTTCAGTTTTAAGCAGTTACCATTTATCCATCTCCCGATAGCCGACATACAGTCATGAAATCTCGAGCCTGTGTTATTATCACCAGTGGACACTGATATCACAATTTGAGTATCATTGTACAAGATCTTAGCTCAAAACCAAAAGATCTGATCAAGGCTGCAAGAGGCATTACATAGATGTTAAACAACATCGTACTGAGTGAGGATCCCTGCAGGATCCCACACGGAAGTTAGAAAAGGCCAGTCACAAAGTGGGTCAGGGCAACTGTTTGCTTTCGCTTCGAAAGAAAATATCTTAATAGGGCAAGAGCTGTCCCCTCTATACCAACAGCCTGGATATGGTAGACCAATATCTTATGATCGACCGTGTCGAAGGCTGCCGATAAATCGAGTAAGACAAGGGCCGTACAGCCACCCCTGTCCAGAATTGATCTTACTTCCTCTGTAGTTTTTATTAGAGCCGTTTTGGTACTATGAACGCTTCTAAACCCAAACTGGGTAGTATCTAGCAACTGATTTTCCTGAATGAAAAGTGCAAGCTGCTGATTCTTGGCCTTTTCTATAATCTTTGCTGGTAGGGGAAGGTGAGAAATGGGCCGATAACTGTTCGGATCCATCGGGTTCCGATTGGACCTTTTCTAACAGAGGAAGTATAGATCCTTCCATCCATTGTGTGGGTAAGTATCCTGATCCAAATGTGGAATTGAAAATGCTAGTAAGGTGTGTAGCAATAATGTCCAAAGCTAGTTTGGTGACTGCTGGGGGACAAGGGTCCAAGGGGGAACCTGACTTGGTGGCTTGTATTAAGGATATTACCTGATTAACTGAAATTGCGGAAACTTCCGTAAAGGTAATCTGTCCAGTTTTGAGAGTGAGTTGAGTTGTTCCTTCCTGTCTGATGACATTCTCTTAACCAAACTTATTATAGAACTTGGACAACTTCATCAAGAAAAAAATTGGCAAGCATATTGTAGAATGCCTGGCTGCTATTGGTCTGATTGTTTCTGGTGACAGAAGATAATTTGGAAACAACCTGAAAAAGGTCTTTAGAAGAAACTTGGCCACCTCAATTTTTTGTGTGAAATGTATCGATTTTTCTTTAAACAAAATAGATTTATACATATCAATACACTTTTTATACTTATCTTTTTCCTCAGTTTTATAATCCTTTCTCCAGATCCCTTCTTGTCTCCTATAGACTTGTTTCTGTATTCTTAGACTTTCAGTGTACCATGGCGCAGAAGGTTTACCTCTGTGTGAGTGGGAAGTCCTAAGTGGAGCAGTAACAGAAATGGCAGAATTTACCCACTCATAGTAGTTTAAAGTGGCAAGCTCCAGATTTTCTACATGACCAGGCTGCAGGTCGGCTAACAGCCTGCTTGTATCCTGTTTCAAGCACGAGGCAGTGAATCTTTAACCTCCACTTGAGTATTGTTAGTGAACACCCCATCCAGCGTATGTCCCGCTGAATAAGTGGGACCTTCAACTATTTGGGAAAGACCTAAACCGGCCATTGTCTCCATGAGACCCATTGTCACTTTATCTGTGGAATCTTTTAAATGAAAATTGAAATCGCCTAGGATGGAGAGATCTTTGGCACATAGACCTTCTTCTAATAGAGTGCCTATGTCTGTGTAAAAGTTTTGCTGGGGCCAGGAGGACGATAAATTAGCAACCATCTAAAGGATTGAACATTGGAAAGATCAATATTAAAATAAAGAGCCTCCCATTCTGATATTGTGGCCATGTTAAAAATGGCTTGCATGGTGTTCCTGTAAATAATGGCTAAACCTCCACCACGTTTCCATGGTTTGTCCAAACGATATATGGCATAGTTAGAGGTAATAGCTGCCACCAGGTGAAGACCAGAGACTTGGTCCACCCATGTTTCAGTGACACAAACTATATCTAAATCCAATCAGTAGCACCATAGTTATGAATTTTAAAAGTTTTTAGTGAAAACGAGGGTCTAAAATATCAAAGTGCCAACCACAAACTTCTAGTCATGCGAGACAGGGACAAAGTTGAAAGTTATGGGTGACTGCAACGGAGAGCAGTTCGGATACACGTACTAGATTGGGCCTGGTCTCGGCTTACTTTCAGACTTACAAAAATTTGGAAGAAAAATGTCTGAGAAGGTGAAGGTCAGCGGAGGAAGGCAGCCAACAGTGTCAAATGAGGAGGCATCATCGTTGGGGAGCCGCTGGACAAAGCTGCGGTAAAGATTTAGACGTTCGGACATAGTCTCTTTTTTGTAAGTCGAAAATCTCCAGCAGGACAAAGCTGCAGGCTGTAGCCGATGAGGGCTCGACGAGGCCAGATACCCTTCCGAAAAGGTGCCACTGAACAGGATTTGCTGCTGCGTAGAAGAACGTATCAGAAGCTACCGCAAAGTCTGGCAATGCACCGTAGGTGGATCGGTGAGCAGGTAGGTCCCAGCCTTCTGGCGGGTCTCAGGCTACTTTTTGGTGGAAAATTTGCTACGTCCCAATTGATCGTTTTTGGCTCTTTGGGCACCTTTAGCACCACTCCAGAGGGTCCAGGACTTGTGGGTGGACACCATGTGGAGGGAATGACTCACTTCGGGCTGGGTCCAGATGCAGGGTTCAAGTTGTTGGAACTCTTTGAGTTTTGAGTCTCTGTAGCCTAGAACAGGAAACCAGCCAATTAACCCTTGCAGTCACTCTGGTAGTCCTGGGATTAAGCAGCAAGGCAGGCCTCAAGCAGGCACCTCTGAAGGAAAAAGGCATGCTTCAAGCAGCAGAGCAGTTGTCTGGTAGCAGCAGGGCAGTCCTCTGACATACAAAGCAGTCGTTTGAAATACAAGGCACTCCTTCTGGGGGTCCTCCACAGGTGCAGGAGTGAAATGAAGAGTTGGTCTGAGGGTCCAATATTTATACCTGGTGCCAGCCTTTGAAGTGGGGAAAACTTCTAAACCCCCACATCTTGTTCTGGAATTTTCCTTCCTCCCCTGCCCAGGCTCCAAGAGGTCTAGGATGACAAAGGACTGGTTTCAAGAGTCAGATTTATGAAGCCGCACAAATGGGTCTGAGTGGTTTCAAAAATCTGGAGTAACGCAACACAGCACAAATCGCTGCGTGCCGTTACTCTGCCCTGGGAAGGCATGCCATGGGCAATGCATGGGTGTTCCCACACAAATCTCATGGATTTTGACGCATCCCTAGATTTTCAAAACTTGTAAACCTGGGGATGCACCAAAATCTTACACCATTCCAGGGGAGGCGTAAGGAGGAGAAATATCTTTATTTCTCCTTGTTTCTTCCTCTTCCTACGTGTGCTGCATTCTGCAGCACTCATAGAAAGAGGAATATGCTTTTGTTAGAAATGGGGGTCTCTAGTTGGCAGAGGTAGCTACCTTTGTCCAAGTAGGGACCCTTCTTCCTAGTCAGGATAAGGGAGTTACACTCCTAAAATAACCCCTGCTCACCCCCTTGGTAGCTTGGCACGAGCAGTCAGGCTTATTTTAGAGGCAGTGTGTAAAGCATTTGCACATAACCAACAGTAATACAGTGTAAGCACTACAAAAGGACACCATACCAGTTTAGAAAAATATCCAATATTTTTATATACTTAAGACAAGACCAAAAACGATAAAAATCCACAATACAGTACTTAGAAATCTTCAGTTATCAAAATAACCTTGAAAAACAGTTCCTTGAAGTTGATAGCTCTCTCTGGGGCTATTGCGGCGTCTTGAACAAACAAGTCCAAACAGTTCTGGCTGACCACGGCGTTGCGGGCCAGCTGCGGTGTCGGGAAGACCCACAAAACAGTACCTTTATAAATGCAGGGCGTCGGCGACCTCTCTTTGAGCTTCCAAAAGCACGGCGTCCGCAGGCGTCGGTTCCGGAGGTCGGTGCAGGAGTCGTCGGGCCATCGAAGTCACACGCGTTGCAGATTGAACTCGCGGTTGAAATCAGGAGCGCTGGCGTCAGCAGGCGTCCGGTGCTGCAGAGCGAAGTGCAGCGGTGCGGCGCGCGATGCCCTCAGGTCGCGGTGCGAGCAGCGGCTTGGTGGCGGCGTCAGATGGCGGCGTCGGTGAGACCAGGGTCCCGGTGCGAAGTGATGCGGTGCTCATTGCGGTGCTGGCAGGTCACGGTGCAAGCAGCATCGTCGTCGGCTGACGAACTGGAGTCGATGGCGTCGGTAGGCCAAGGCTGCGGTGCGGGATGAGGGCGGTGCGTCGTGTAACCTTACGAGCGGTGCCCTCGAACCACAGTGCAAGCAGCAGCGTTGATTTTGGCGTGGAGCATGGTCGTCGGGGATACCAAGGCGTCGGCGTGAAGCGAGGCGGGGCGGAGTGCGGTGCCCACAGGTCGCGGTGCGAGCAGCGGCTCGGTGGCTGCGTCAGCAGGCATCGTCGGTGAGACCAGGATCGCGGTGCAGCAGTGCCCTCTGTGGTGCCTTCAGGACACGGAGTCGGCAGCGGCATCATAGACGGCGTCGGGTTGCTTTTTCTTCTGTTGCAGCACAAAACACACAGTCCCCAGTGCTGAGGGCAGAAGAACTCGAAGTCTTTGCTATTCCTGAGACTTCTTGAACAGGGGGCAAGCTCTACCTCAAGCCCTTGGAGATACTCAAAGAAAGAAGTTGCAGAAAGTTCAGTCCAGTCCTTTCACTGCCAAAGACAGAAGCAGCCACTGCAGGCCAACACAGCAAAGCACTCAGCAAAGTGGTAGTTCCTCCTCACAGCTTCTCCAGCTCTTCTTCTTGGCAGTCTTCTTGGTCCAAAAGAGTTCTAAAGTTCTGAGGTTTGGGCCCCAATATTTATACCACCAAATCCTTTGTTCTCTCAAGGCAGAGAGTGTCAGGACCCAGCCAAAACCAGTTCTGTCCTCACTGGTGCAGCTTTCTGGCAGGGAGTGGAGACGGCATTGTGCAAGGCAGACCAGGCCCATTCAGGTGCAAGGGAATCTCCTCCCACTACTCTAAATGCAACCCAGGTCTATTCAGCCCAGCCCTGACCCATCAGACCTCTGGAGCCGCTGCCCCTCTCCAGCCCCTGTCATCCAAAAGCCAGACATACAATACACAAACCTAGCAGAGGCACACTGGATGGTTAGGCAAGAAAATACCTACTTTCCAAAAGTGGTATTTTCAAACACAGAATGTAAAAATCACCTTCACTAAAAGATGCATCTTTAGATTCTGAGTTCAGGCATACTAAACTTTATTTTTCTACCTTGTTCCTAGGGCCAGTTATGTTTATAAGATGTTATAAACAAACTTCCCATTCTGTCCTATGGGAACAGGTAGCCTTGCAATAGTGAAAAACTAAATTGGCAGCAATTCACTATCAGGACATGCCACACACACCAGGGCATGTCCTACCTTTCACATACACTGCACCCTGCCCACAGGGGTACCTTGGGCCTACCTTAGGGGGGACTGACATGCAAGAAAAGGGAAGGTAAGGGCCTGGCAAGTGGGTACACTTGCCAAGTCGACATGGCAGTCCCAGACTGCCCACAGGCTCTGCAATGGCAGGCCAGAGTTACATTTACAAGCTGTTTGTGTGGGTGGCTCAATCCAGTGCTGCAGCCCACTAACAGCATTTGATTGACATGCCCTGGCACACTCAGTGCACTTTACTAGGGACTGACAAGTAAATCAAACATGCCAATCATGGAAACACCAATCCATAATACAATTTACAACAGGAGCACCTGCACTTCAACACTGATCAAAGCGATACCAAAGGGGATGATGGACGGAGCGCTAGAGCAAATCAAACACTCACCCCCAGTCAACTGATCTGGGTTTAATCCATCATCATTCTTTAGCTCACTCCACCACCCCAGTTCAGACATGGCCATATGCAAATCAGTCTGACCCTGTGCCTCATGGGAACAGTCCAGCCCGAACTGCCAAGCCATGTCTTCCCTGGACCGGAAACGAGCATCCTGGGACCGGTTTCTGGCTATTCAGCCGTCATCAGCCAGGCTAGCTTGAATCCTGTGGCAAAGTGAGCAAGGGACCCACGTCTGGGCATACCCTGCCAACTTAGGGCGAACAAAGCGATACCAAAGGGGATGATGGACGGAGCGCTAGAGCAAATCAAACACTCACCCCCAGTCAACTGATCTGGGTTTAATCCATCATCATTCTTTAGCTCACTCCACCACCCCAGTTCAGACATGGCCATATGCAAATCAGTCTGACCCTGTGCCTCATGGGAACAGTCCAGCCCGAACTGCCAAGCCATGTCTTCCCTGGACCGGAAACGAGCATCCTAGGACCGGTTTCTGGCTATTCAGCCGTCATCAGCCAGGCTAGCTTGAATCCAGTGGCAAAGTGAGCAAGGGACCCACGTCTGGGCATACCTTGCCAACTTAGGGCGAACAAAGCGATACCAAAGGGGATGATGGACGGAGCGCTAGAGCAAATCAAACACTCACCCCCAGTCAACTGATCTGGGTTTAATCCATCATCATTCTTTAGCTCACTCCACCACCCCAGTTCAGACATGGCCATATGCAAATCAGTCTGACCCTGTGCCTCATGGGAACAGTCCAGCCCGAAATGCCAAGCCATGTCTTCCCTGGACCGGAAACGAGCATCCTGGGACCGGTTTCTTGCTATTCAGCCGTCATCAGCCAGGCTAGCTTGAATCCAGTGGCAAAGTGAGCAAGGGACCCACGTCTGGGCATACCCTGCCAACTTAGGGCGAACAAAGCGATACCAAAGGGGATGATGGACGGAGCGCTAGAGCAAATCAAACACTCACCCCCAGTCAACTGATCTGGGTTTAATCCATCATCATTCTTTAGCTCACTCCACCACCCCAGTTCAGACATGGCCATATGCAAATCAGTCTGACCCTGTGCCTCATGGGAACAGTCCAGCCCGAACTGCCAAGCCATGTCTTCCCTGGACCGGAAACGAGCATCCTGGGACCGGTTTCTGGCTATTCAGCCGTCATCAGCCAGGCTAGCTTGAATCCAGTGGCAAAGTGAGCAAGGGACCCACGTCTGGGCATACCCTGCCAACTTAGGGCGAACAAAGCGATACCAAAGGGGATGATGGACGGAGCGCTAGAGCAAATCAAACACTCACCCCCAGTCAACTGATCTGGGTTTAATCCATCATCATTCTTTAGCTCACTCCACCACCCCAGTTCAGACATGGCCATATGCAAATCAGTCTGACCCTGTGCCTCATGGGAACAGTCCAGCCCGAACTGCCAAGCCATGTCTTCCCTGGACCGGAAACAAGCATCCTGGGACCGGTTTCTGGCTATTCAGCCGTCATCAGCCAGGCTAGCTTGAATCCAGTGGCAAAGTGAGCAAGGGACCCACGTCTGGGCATACCCTGCCAACTTAGGGCGAACAAAGCGATACCAAAGGGGATGATGGACGGAGCGCTAGAGCAAATCAAACACTCACCCCCAGTCAACTGATCGGGGTTTAATCCATCATCATTCTTTAGCTCACTCCACCACCCCAGTTCAGACATTGCCATATGCAAATCAGTCTGACCCTGTGCCTCATGGGAACAGCCCAGCCCGAACTGCCAAGCCATGTCTTCCCTGGACCGGAAACGAGCATCCTGGGACCGGTTTCTGGCTATTCAGCCGTCATCAGCCAGGCTAGCTTGAATCCAGTGGCAAAGTGAGCAAGGGACCCACGTCTGGGCATACCCTGCCAACTTAGGGCGAACAAAGCGATACCAAAGGGGATGATGGACGGAGCGCTAGAGCAAATCAAACACTCACCCTCAGTCAACTGATGTGGGTCCCTTGCTCACTTTGCTACTGGATTCAAGATAGCCTGGCTGATGAGGGTTTTGAACCCGAAACCGGTCCCAGGATGCTTGTTTCCGGTCCAGGGAAGACATGGCTTGGCAGTTCGGGCTGGACTGTTCCCATGAGGCACAGGGTCAGACTGATTTGCATATGGCCATGTCTGAACTGGGGTGGTGGAGTGAGCTAAAGAATGATGATGGATTAAACCCAGATCAGTTGACTGGGGTGAGTGTTTGATTTGCTCTAACCCTCCGTCCATCATCCCCTTTGGTATCGCTTTGTTCGCCCTAAGTTGGCAGTGTATGCCCAGACGTGGGTCCCTTGCTCACTTTGCCACTGGATTCAAGATAGCCTGGCTGATGAGGGTTTTGAACCCGAAACCGGTCCCAGGATGCTTGTTTCCGGTCCAGGGAAGACATGGCTTGGCAGTTCGGGCTGGACTGTTCCCATGAGGCACAGGGTCAGACTGATTTGCATATGGCCATGTCTGAACTGGGGTGGTGGAGTGAGCTAAAGAATGATGATGGATTAAACCCAGATCAGTTGACTGGGGGTGAGTGTTTGATTTGCTCTAACGCTCCGTCCATCATCCCCTTTGGTATCGCTTTGTTCGCCCTAAGTTGGCAGGGTATGCCCAGACGTGGGTCCCTTGCTCACTTTGCCACTGGATTCAAGATAGCCTGGCTGATGAGGGTTTTTAACCCGAAACCGGTCCCAGGATGCTTGTTTCCGGTCCAGGGAAGACATGGCTTGGCAGTTCGGGCTGGACTGTTCCCATGAGGCACAGGGTCAGACTGATTTGCATATGGCCATGTCTGAACTGGGGTGGTGGAGTGAGCTAAAGAATGATGATGGATTAAACCCAGATCAGTTGACTGGGGGTGAGTGTTTGATTCGCTCTAACGCTCCGTCCATCAACCCCTTTGGTATCGCTTTGTTCGCCCTAAGTTGGCAGGGTATGCCCAGACGTGGGTCCCTTGCTCACTTTGCCACTGGATTCAAGATAGCCTGGCTGATGAGGGTTTTGAACCCGAAACCGGTCCCAGGATGCTTGTTTCCGGTCCAGGGAAGACATGGCTTGGCAGTTCGGGCTGGACTGTTCCCATGAGGCACAGGGTCAGACTGATTTGCATATGGCCATGTCTGAACTGGGGTGGTGGAGTGAGCTAAAGAATGATGATGGATTAAACCCAGATCAGTTGACTGGGGGTGAGTGTTTGATTTTCTCTAACGCTCCGTCAATCATCCCCTTTGGTATCGCTTCAACACTGATCAGCAGTGAGAAAGTGCGCAGAGACGCTAAGCCAGCAAAAACCGGGAGGTCAGAAAGCAAAAACTCAGGGGAAACACGCCAAAAGATGCCAAGTCTAATGCATGTCCCCTCCAGCTGAAAGTAGGGGGAACTACCCAACCTCCTGGGAGTTCTCTTCACTAAGGCGGAAGAACCTGGACAGACCATCTGCTTTGGCGTGTTCTGTGCCAGGGCGGTGTTCCACCGTAAAGTCCATTCCCTGTAGGGAGATGGACCACCTCAACAGTTTTGGATTCTCACCCCTCATTTGCATCAACCATCTGAGGGGCCTGTGGTCTGTCTGAACCCGGAAGTGAGTCCCAAACAGGTAGGGCCTGAGCTTCTTCAGTGCCCAGACCACAGCGAAAGCTTCCCTTTTTATGGCACTCCACCTCTGTTCCCTGGGGAGTAGTCTCCTGCTAAGGAAGATTACAGGCTGGTCTAGGCCCTCTTCGTTTAGTTGTGAGAGCCCTGCTCCCACACCATGCTCTGAAGCGTCGGTCTGCACAACGAATTCCTTGGAGAAGTCGGGGCCTTGAGCACGGGCGTTGTGCACATGGCAGCCTTCAGGGCATCAAAAGCTTTCTGGCAGGACTCAGTCCAGATCACCTTCTTGGGCTGCTTCCTGGAAGTCAGCTCTGTTAAGGGGGCAACAATGGTGCCGTAGCCCTTAACAAACCTCCTGTAGTAGCCGGTGAGACCTAAAAAGGCTCTCACCTCTGCCTGGGTCTTGGGGGGGTTCCCAAGCCAGAATGGTGTCAATCTTGGGCTGTAGGGGCGCCACCTGGCCGCTTCCTACCTGGTGTCCCAAGTACACCACAGAACCCTGCCCGATCTGGCGCTTACTGGCCTTGATCGTGAGGCCTGCCCTCTGCTGAGCCCTCAACACTTCACTGAGGTGCTGCAAGTGTTCTTCCCAGCTGGAACTGAACACTGCAATGTCATCCAGGTAGGCGGCACTGAAATCCTCCAGTCCAGTCAACACCTGGTTGACGAACCTCTGAAAGGTGGCAAGGGCATTCTTCAACCCAAAGGGCATCACCCGGAACTGGTAATGTCCTTCTGGGGTGAAGAATGCTGACCTCACCTTGGCCCCATCGGTTAAGGCAATCTGCCAGTACCCAGACGTTAAATCAACCGTGCTGAGGAACTTGGCAGCTCCCAATCGATCAATGATTCATCAGCTCTGGGGTGCTCGTCAGTCCTGGTGACGGCATTGAGCCCACGGTAGTCCACACAAAACCGCAGTTCTGGAGTGGCACCGGGTGCAGCTGCCTTTGGGACCAAGACCACTGGGCTGGCCCAAGGACTGTTGGAGGGCTCGATCACCCCTAATGCCAACATCTTAGAGACCTCCTCTTTGATGCTGGCCCTGACCTGGTCAGTCAACCTGTAAATCTTGTGCTTTACAGGAGGGCTGTCACCAGTGTCCACATTGTGGGTACACCAGTGAGTAACACCTGGGGTCAGAGAGAACAGTGGGGCAAACTGTCCCAACAACTGGTGATAGTCACTCTGCTGCTCTGGGGTCAGTGTAGGGGAGAGGATCACACCTTCCACTGACCCATCGTGCTCCTTGGTGGACAGGAGGTCAGGGAGAGGTTCACTCTCCTCTTCCACCCCATCATCTGTCGCCAAGAGCATGCTCACTTCGGACCTCTCGAAGTTGGGCTTGAGGCGGTTCACGTGGAGGACCCTCAAAGGGTTCCTGGGAGTCTGCAAATTCACCAAGTAGGTGACATCACTTTTGCGCTCCACCACCTCAAAAGGCCCAGTCCGCTTGTCCTGCAAGGCACAAGGTTCCACTGGGGCCATGACCCACACTTTTTGCCCAGGTTGAAATTCGACCAGAGTGGCATTCTGGTCGTACCACTTTTTCATTTCTTCCTGGCTTGCTTCCAGGTTCGTCTGAGCGAGTTTCCTGAAGCGGGCAGTTTGGTTTCTGAAGGCCAGCATGTAACTAAACACATCCTGGGGAGTTTTCCTGGGAGCTGCCTCCCAGCCTTCCTTCACCAAACTCAGAGGTCCTCTCACAGGGTGGCCATACAGAAGCTCAAAGGGACTGAACCCAAGAGACTTCTGAGGTACCTCCCTGTATGCAAAGAGAAGGCATGGCAAGAGGACGTCCCACTTACGCCTCATGGGTTCTGTTAGACCCTTAATCATGCCCTTCAAGGTCTGGTTGAACCTTTCCACCAGACCGTTACCTTGTGGGTGGTAAGGAGTAGTGAACTTGTAGGTTACACCACACTCCTTCCACAGGGATGTCATATACTTCGATATGAAATTGGTCCCACAGTCAGAAACCACCTCTCTGGGGAAACCCACGCGGGAAAATATCCCCATTAAAGCCCGGCCCACCGCTGGCGCCGTCGTTGTCCTGAGAGGGATTTCCTCCGGGTACCGGGTGGCATGGTCGACCAGGATGTACCTGTTGCCCATGGCTATCTTGGGATCCAGTGGCCCCACAATGTCCATCCCTACCCTTTCAAAGGGTGTTCCAACAACTGGAAAAGGTTGGAGAGGAGCTTTGACCTTCCTCCCACTCTTACCACGTGCCTGGCACGTTTGGCAAGACCTACAATGTCCATCCGACTGCCTTCGCATTTGGGGCCAGAAGAAGTGGGTGACAAGCCTGTCAAAGGTCTTGTTCCACCCCAAATGTCCTGCCAAAGGCACGTCATGAGCCAGACCCAGTAGGAAGGTCCTGAAGCGCTGGGGTACCACCAGCACACGGGCTGACCCAGGATCAGCAACCTTAGGCTCACTATACAGGAGACCATTCTCCCACTAGATCCAATGTGATCCAGACTGATCACCAGCTGCCTGGTCTGCATCCTGGCGCTGCAGACCCTCTAGAGAAGGGCACTCTTTCTGCTCCCTGCAGAATTCTTCCAAGGTGGGACCCCCTTCTTGCTGCCAATTGGTCAGCTCAGAGATGTCCCCCAGTTCAGCTACCTGCTCCCCTGTAGGCACCTGGGCGTCCCCCTCAAGGTCAGCCTCCTCCCGGTCCGTGGGAACTTCAGGGGCCGGTTTCCCGCACCCCCCTGCCCTTTTTCTTGGCAGGGACCAGGGCCACTGTTTCAGGCTCCAGGTCCTTCTGATCACCCTTTCTGGCCGCCATTGACCGAGTGGACAC